>OU015492.1:82963225-84163225 GCA_907164885.2 Dolomedes plantarius
TGTTACAAACTAAACGTTTACAGATAAAATAATCAGTTCAAAACCTTAGATTTGTGAAAATTTTCAAACATCATAACCAAATTTATATTATCATCTACATGATATTCGATATCCCGAGTATATGTTTCACTTTTAAATCTAGATTCACTCTTTCAGTTTAAAAGTTTTAACAGTAAGCTCTATAGCGACGAATGAATACTACTTCCTCTTATATATCAAGTTTTCCTTTAATTTTGAAAATACAACTGGTTATCTCGGAAGTTGTCCCCAGTGCCTTTTTTCCGTACAGACGAGCTAACCGGCACACTATCAAGACAGGTAAATATCAAGAAAGTGAAGTCTCTGATCCTAAAAGAAGATCCATTGCATCAAAAATATGAATGTCTTCTGGAACTGTAAGTAAAATCATTCATAAAGATTTGAGGTTAAAAAGATGTTTAAACCTAAAGTTCATCTGTTTTTGCCAAAGAATATTGCTGAAAGAAAAACAAATTGTAGAAAATTATGTTAAAAAACACCCAGCTGCTGAAAATTGTGGTAACACTCGATGAGGCATGGATGTATTTTAGTCTTCGTCAGTATACAGAAAAGTTCCCAAAGGGATTCATGATAGTTGCAGGATTTTGTTAGAATTAAAATTAAAAATTAAAAATTAAAAATGTCTAAAGTAAAGCCAAAAATTAATTCACTCTACTATCAACAGAATATTTCAGAACCAATTTTTGAAGAAGAAATTCCAGCCTTGTATGGGAAGAACATTGATAAAGTTGAGCTTCATATGGATAAAGCCTCTAGTCACACGTGTAAATCAGCTGATGCTTATTTAGCAAAGAAAGAATCAGAAACCGTAATAAAGTGTATCCCATCTAATTAAATACCTGTAAAATCCCCTGACTTTTACGGTTTGTTCAATGGACTTTTGCGCTTTCGGTTTATTAAAACGCGTTAGGATAAAGATATCCAAGAACACTGAACGGACTTTAGAAAACGGTCCAAGAGGAATGGGGAAAAATTGACATGACAGTACTAAGAAAGTTTACTTTCACGTAAAATTCGAGCTATAGCTATTGTCGAGAACCATGGCTATCAGGCAGTAGCAAATCGCTGCAAAAATACGGCATTTATACATAAAACTCAACTATTAAAATCATTCCCATAAAGCGTGAACAACCTTCCGTATACACCATTTAAATATCACATATATATTAAAATAAAATTGCCGTGTGACAAGCAGTTTACATAGAAGTGTAACAAATATTGTGAGCTTACCTCTCTGAGTAATTTCCCTCATTTTGCCATGTGTATTTCCGTAAGAGGTTCTTTGTAAGGCTCCTAATATGTTCCTGTAAAATAAAATTAACACAATGTAGTTGAGAGCAGATATGACTTAATATCCCATTTAACAGACAATTTCCTTATGTTCAGGGAAAAACTGGTGATTATTAATGTGGATTTGGACAGGGAATGTCCACTTCAGAACAGATATTTCACTTACGTCAAATTCTTTAGTAAAATAAGGGTCCTGGAATTGAAACATCTCATTCCATCATTAAAACCACTAATGACTTTGTAAATCAGTCTTCTTATCCTTATTATGAGAGATTAATATAAGTAGCTTATAACACTTGTTGCACCAACACTCAAGGACAAAAAGTAGATCTAATTTTAGTAGGTACTTAGGAATATACTTATTAAAATTAAAAAGTTTGGGATATTGATGCATTGGCTACCTTCCTGTTTCAAATTGCATTGAAGAAGGTAATCAGCAAAGATGAGATATCAAAAGATGGAATACCCTTAAAAATATTTGCAAGTTTTGACAATTGCAGATAGCATTGACATCATCGTGTAATCTTTCGATGACTTAAGACAGAGGTTCCCAACCTTATTTAGCCTACCGCCCCCTTTTCAAAAGAAAAATTATTCAGCGTCCCCATGCAAATTTTCCTTCTTAAGCAAACAAACAGAGGTGCAGTGACAAATTTACTATGTCCTTTTGTGCATATTTATTTCTACCTATCTTCTTCAGCATAGTAAAGAAAGATGACGTAAATAAGACACCTTGAAGCTTGAAATTATAAAATTATTTATTAAAACCAACCATAGTAACTTTCGCATTACACACACAAAATGAAGATAATGAAGGATAATATTAAAATTAATGATTACAAGATAAAAAAAAAAAAACTTTTCATATACCATGTTTTTAAATTTTCTGTTGAATCATATAAACGTAACAATTCTATGTATTAATAAATAATTTGAAAAATATTTTTGATGAATTATCCCATCAACTTGAAAGAAAATGAAGTTAATTGGAAGTTAACTTGCATTCAACTTCTGGCCAATAGATGGCTGCACCAGTCTACAAAACAAAATTAATTGAAAATAACTGAAAATGAATTTAATTCTGCTTAAAGAGGTCTAAAAGTATTAAAAGAATGCATTGTCATCGTGTTCTGAGCTATTCTAAAAGTTTCAAATGTCTAGCTAGTCGGGAAGTTAGTTAAAAATCTATTGCAAGATTTCTACTTGACAAACACACGCACACAAACACACAAGAAAGCAAGTTAATAAAAGCATGGCAAAAATTACGAAAAACTTTAAACCTAATGAGCAGGATGAACTCGCTGCACTCCTATCAGTTAATTAACGTTAGGTATTAATTTTGTCAGCAGCAGTTTTAAACCATCGCGATTAAGGCCGTCTGCACACGGAGCAACTCAAAAGAAACTGATAATTGACTCAAATCACAAACCAGTCCGTGATGAGTCGCAACCTATGTAATTGAATAGAGCCACGCACACGGCGCAACTGGTTACAAACCCGTCCGACGGGTTCCTCCAGGCAGGAATCTCTTATCTTGCATCTTCCATCTTTAAAAGCTACGATTTTCTAATGACATCTTAACAAAATTCCCTCTGTTTAGTTAAAATTTTCAAGGTCTAGTAGCTTAACGCGTTAATTGGTGTTTTCTGATTAATTTTTCTATTATTAGAAGATATGTTTATGGAATTTATATTTTAGCGAAAAACAGTTTAAATAAGGAATTCTCTTTCCTTTTGCATGAGTGGTATAGCAAACTAAGATAGATCGGTGGGCTAAAAAACATTGTCTTAAAATCTTACAGAAACACAAGAAAATATTTTGTATACCTTTATTATATCTTTCATTGTTCGATCATTCTTCAAATAACGCTTGATTTGATTCAACTGATTCAGTGCTGTGCGCCATCCTCCGTGAAATGTTTCATTTTTCAAGTATCCAGTCATCGTTAATGGAATCTCGTAGGCTAAGAGACCAGCTGATGCCAATGAAAATGAATCAAATAATAGGTTAACTCTATCTGACGGAGTAAATTCCTAGAGTAAAAAAAAATTGAAAAAAATAACTTATTAAAATAAATATGTGTTATGAATATAATTGTTAAGACATGAAGTATTTGTTTTAAGCGATATTCATCTGTTTTTCATACGTGATGCGACAGAAGAAAGAATATTAAAACTGTTTCCCTTCTAATTTTAAGTACTAAGTTGTAGTAAACGAGTAAAATTATCAAACAACCCATTACGCATAACTTACCTCGTGATTATTTTTTAGGATATCCACAAACAGTTTCCAGTCACGTACATCGTAGTTCACAGAATAATAACCGGTGAAATTGACATTGAATTTGATCCATTTGGTGTCTGGAAAATTCACAGTCACTAGAAAAAAAAAGACACCGAAAGTATTAGAAGAGGCTAATTTCTAAAGCTACATTCAAAAACATATTGAGAGTTATATTGCATAAACGAACTTACGAATAGATAATTCCTTTATAAATAAGTTTTTGATCAATTTTTTTATATTCATAATCATGTTGAAGAACTGTCTAAATTTTTAAATCAAATTTCGAATTTATGCTTAGAAAATTACATAACTTTGACCTATGTACAACTTAAGTTTACAACAGGAATTTTTAATGGATAAAAGAATGCATATAACGGTACAAATATTTTTAAAAAAGACTTACCTATGTCTGAAGAATTCAGTAATAAATGCTGAGCTTCTATGCTGTCAGATGTGCGGTAAGTTATCGGTATCTGCCAGACATAACTGAAAATTTTAAACAGTCAAAAATCTGATAAAAATAACATAAACTTTAGATTACATATTTTGCAAGTTAACGTACGTGATACAGCTTATGAAAAAGTACTTTTAGTCGGAAAATCGATTTCTAGCTTTTAAGTGCATCTTATTTAGCAGAATCTGGGGAGTATTTATAAAAAAAATACAGCTCTACCGGTTGAAAAATGAGGAAGATACAGCGTTTTAAAAATAGAGTTTGAAAAATCTTAGTTTGAGAAAAACGGTTTTTAACGTTTGGGAAAAAAAAACACAAAAATTTTAAACACAAACTATTACAGAAATGCAGCATTTCAAGTCTACCTCAATTTCTAGTGTTTCAATGCAACTTATAGAGCAGACTAGGGAGAATTAAATATTCATACAGCTGTGCAATAGATGTAAACATACGGTCATACTGCTATAATCTGGCTCTCTGGAAATAATAGACTCTACATAGGAAACTACATATCGTCAGCAAATCTTTTATATACATGTTGCCAAATATTACTAGAATTAATTGACGTTCAAACCTGAAAGTTGGTATCTAGCCTTGAATTTATTTTTTCCAAGAAATTTGTATTTCCGACTTAAGGCACTTTGGGTTGCATCACATACTAAAAAATATAAAATGATTTAAATTACAAATTTTACGTACAGTTATAATTTATAAAGGATAAGTCATAAAAATTTAGTTAGAATTACATGATAAATTTATCCTCATGGAATGATTTATGAATAGAAACACAAATAAATTTACAAAACAGAGAAAAATTAATGAAACATATCAAGTAGATTTCAATGGCAATGGCTACATATGGCTTTTCGTCTGGCATACAGACATTGTACATAATCTACTTGAATAAGAAGAGTGCTACTGTTTACTTGTAAGGAGATATATCTGCTGAATATATCATAGTAGATGGATCTTCTAAAAATCGACGTTGCTGGATGGAGTAGTGTCCATTTTCATTCGGCTCCTTCGAAATGGTTATGTAAGGGTAATTCATTTGTTTCGTCCAAGTTTCCATAATAAAGGTAACGTTCAGACCCTAAAATATGACATTTTTAATTACTAATCCATCACTATAGATTACTATGAAATGTGATAACGATCTGAGGAAAAACATCGGTAATTTTAATAGGCATTTTGTTTATTAATATTTAGAGTTTGACGAGCATTTAAATAGAAAAAAAAACAGTTTATTAAATTACTTTTCTTTAAATTTTTTAGTTATCTTCAAAGGACGTTGTTAATTCAAAGATATGACAAATGATGAGACAAAAAAAAATACATTTACAGCAGGACTTCACATATTTTATTAAAAGAGAGGAATGAAAAAATGAGGATGATATGTCGATTTATAGCTATGAAATACTGTTACTCATTTTCAACTTTTTTACACCCTTACAAACAGTTGTGGGAAATCGAAATTTTTTCTTCTTATTTCGGACAAATGGATTTTATCCTTACACCGCTGGGGCATAGTATGTTTACCACCAATGAAGCTTACCAATTCCTGTTTCTGATCTCGGTAGAAATTTGAAATACTTTAGAATGAGATATTCACTCTTAAGTTGAAAAATAACATTACAAATTCTCTTTGATCGTATGAAAAATTTTTTATGAATTTAATTCATTTAAGTCTAAAATTTAATGAAGTAAAGTCATGTTAAAGAAATACGTAGCAATTTTTTTTTCTTCAAAATAAAACTATTTGACCTGTGTGATTTCTGTTCAAATACCGCAGTTACTCCAGTTTAAAGAACTAACGATTGCAACCTGGACAACATGTTCTGTTATCAGGTACATTTGCTAACAAAACAGATACGGGGGAAAAATACTCGATTTTAATTTACTTAGAGGAATCCACATAACCACGAATAAATGAGTTGCCCTCTTACCACGGTTTTCAATTTTGCCCCAGTGGAAAAAGTGCGTAAATCCAAATACAACCGACAAAGGATCCGTAAAGGAGAGAACTAAATTTTAAAAAAAAATCCCAATTATAAAAGGTCTTGAAATAAATTTAAATACCTGAGTTGATGCAGCGGTTAGTTCAGCCCACAAATCTTCTGTTTTTGCATTACTGTTCGCGTATTTTTTTAAGTAAGCCTAAAAGAGATAAATATGCTTATAAAACATACTTGAAATTTTAAATGTTTACAAGGAAAGAGACACAATATTCATCAAAACAACAATAACAAACTGCTTAAAACAGTAAGTAGTGAATTAGAACTGATAGTTATAGATTTGCTGGTAACAAAGATCCAATGCATTAAGAGAAAAGTAGTTTTTCCTGTAATTACTCTTTTCTAGGTAATACTTCTTTACAGACATCGCAGATCACGAGTGTGTTCATTAGCGAACAGAACTATGGGACAGTTAAACATTCATAGTTATCCGAAAAATTATCCTTATAAATTCACCGTAAAAGTGTGAATTATATGATATGATAAAAATGAAATCTTTTTACAAACTATCAGTAAAGGTTTATATTTGTCTGAGTGCATTGAGGATTTAAAAAAATAAAGCATTCAAAATTTTACAAGAGAATATATGTACGTAGCAAGATCAAAATTTTGTACGGTTCAATGAGTTTAAAAAATGAATATAGTTATATGAATACATAATATGATGATATATGATACGTGATATATTATGAATTCATGCTCCAAGTTACTTGCTACATTAGAGACTTTCACATTTTATATCCGTGTCTAGGCCGGATATGAGCACTTTAAATCATTGACCGGGAAGTCCATCTATGACGTAAGAGAGGGTGGGAGAGGGTATGATCCTTTCAGATGGCACCCCTGGGGTCGCTCTCTCAAAATTAAGGTGGAAACTAGCTAAGACGGGCTCCGACCTTTTGGTGCTATAGAAACCGAAGCCGCACACTTCAGTCCGTAGACTATATGGACCTGGTCTGGAACTCTCAACCAAGGAGCATTAGAAACAACAACAGCATATTAGATTATACAACAGCATATTATAAACAACATATTAGATTATCTGGTGTTCAACTTTGAAGTAACGAGAATGTCTTTTTTGAATAGTAGTTTCTGAGGAAATTAAAAGATAGAAATTGTTGTCATTTTTATCAACGCATGCTGATATTGGGCTCGAACGCGTCTTCCTAATCCTGTGCCGTTATTCTTTTAACTGAATGATGGCCTGTACCGATAATTTTTCCCTCTAATTTCTTTACATGTTTTATTTTTCTGAAGAGGCTGAATATTTGTCTGTCATGAATACTTGTCATTTACTCTCTGTTAATCCATTAACATTCCTTAGCAGCTGGAACATAAATTTTTAATGGCTTATAGGTTTAGTTTTCAAAAGCGGGTTTCCTAACTTCGAGGCCAATATTCTAAAATTAAAATATCATAGTGATGTGAGATAGTCTGATTTTTGAAATTAAATTCCTCTCATATTAAAAGATTTAAAACACATAAATAAGGATTGAAGATATTTTCATGAAAGTTTTAATATAAAATTAATCTTAAAGAAAATATAAACAGAAAATTTAAATTCAGGCAAAAATACTTACTGACACACCTTTTCTGAAATCTTCTCCCATATAATTTTCTAACATGCCAAGAACGGATGATCCCTATGAAAATACAAAAAATTATCACAATGTTCTTAGTTGAAGATGATTATTTTACATAAAATTGAAATCTACAGCTACATTTATTAAATTTATTTTTTTATAAAATGTCAAAATACGTTGTTTTACAATCTATATTAACGACATGCAAACATTAGAAAAAGAATGTTTCATGAATTACGAATAAATACCATGTAAATTTTTAAAAAATTAAAACATGAAATAAAATTAGATAATTTTCAAATTTTATACTTAAGGGAAATTTTTTTTTCCAATGCGGAGGCACTTATCGTCAAACATTCGCCTATACTACGCCGCAATTTTACTGCCCATTTTATTGTGGGGGCACCATATAAGCGGACAGCATTACCACATATGAAGGGACGACACGAACGGAGGCATTTTTCGTGGCGCGACGCCAGGGTTCGATCCGAGCACCCTCAGCACCGAAAACCAGCGCGCTGTACCACTGGGCCGCCAAAAGCCCATGGAAAATCTAAAAGGCTACATTTTGTTACAGATAAAAATAATGCAATATTTAGAAAATTGTTTTAGATTTCCTTTGTAATTAATGCTGCAACTAAAAAAAAGTCCCAGAAAATAAATTTATGTTTTATATTTACACAAAGAACTTACTTTCGAGTAGGTTATGGAGTCAAATATGTCCGATTTTACTCGGGTAACTTGTTGCACTATGGGATGAGAGTTGACAGTTTGATCATTAACCATCGCGACACACAGTACATTTGAATATGCTGCGTTTTCCTGCAATGAAAAGGATACATCATTATTTGAATCAACAGCACAGTTTCTTAATATTTTACCAAAGGTCTTCTATTTGGGAATCTTGAAAATAGATTTTAATGTACAAGCACGGAAGTGCATCACTCGATTGACTCATAATATAAGTAAATGCGCTTTGGTACACAAAATTTATATTTACAATACTTTCACTAAGATGTCTGTCCTTCAATAAACTTCATATTAAGCCTTTCTGCTCGCATCATGTTTTGAATGCTCGTCCCAAGCCTATTTCCTTTTATCATTATTGCTTATGTAGCTGATGGCATGCGTAACATGAAGTACATTAAAAAAAAAAGGAATTTGTTAATCTCCGCATGTTATCAGCTTTTTCATACTGCTTCATTTCAGCCACCTTTACTCATCGATATATGACGGTTGGCTACTTTGTATAAAAATGTTCGGAGGGCGTAATTATGCTACTAAGTATATATATATATATATATATATATATATATATATATATATATATATATATATATATATATATATATATATATGGATATATATATATATATATATATATATATATATATATATATATGGATATATATATATATATATATATGGATATATATATATATATATATATATATATATATATATATATATATATATATATATATATATATATGTATATATATATATATGGACTACAAGTCATTAGTATAACTTTGAACGAACGAACCAGAGTTAATGTTGTAATCCCTCACAAAAGTTTTTTCAAGCTACACCAAGGGGAAGTTGAACAGACAGTTCTGGGACTTGTGACTCAGTTCGGGAACAATTACGCCAAGTCCGAAACAGGGATCGAGTTGAATATGCTCTCGGCTCATAGTACATCGAATAAAGCATGAGTGCTATATTTAGCAGATATTTTTAATGCATGCTTAATTTGCTGCACTCCTTGTATTTTACATTCAAAACACGAATTTCACGCAGCGCATATTAAAATAATAATATATACTCTAATGACCAACATCTTAATACATTTGCCATAGATTGGAGTATTCATTGTTTTTTCATCTTTCTGTTCACCGAAAGATGCAAAACAATTAACCACAACAACGCATTCAGTTTGCTCAATGTATAAAGATTTATTAATTTATGTTACTTCAACGGCGGCTCCTTTTTTAAGAGCAATTGCCCCCCCCCAAAAAAAAAAAAAGTCTGGCGTATTTTTTTTATAGCCTAAAATTATATAATCGTAAACCTAATACTAAATGTGTGTAAATTTAAAATGAGAGGATGTTTATTTCTTGTATATATATATATATATATATATATATTAAACCCCAAGAGCCGACGTTGCCCCTCCCCCCCCCAAATCTCAGGACTGGAGCCGCCCCTGTGTTACTTTTGAATGTATAATAGTAAGCAGAAATAATAAGTTCTTGGATTTCTTTCCCCAGAAATACAGAAAGTTGAAATGTAGTGGGAAGTTATCTATAAATCTGAAGAAATATTTTTTATTAGTTTCAGATAAAAAAAAGTCCACTCTCTGTGAAAATTTAATGCTTCGAAACATGAAGTTAATGAATGATAAATATTTCTCTTACCGCATCAAATTCTGGTTCTACATGCCGTACTCCTTTTTGTGCTATGTAAGTTGCGAATCCTTCATTCAACCAGAGGTCATCCCACCATTTCATAGTCACTAAATCACCAAACCACTATAAAAAAGAAATTAGTTTTAAAAATAATTGGGGATTGAAACTGCAAACTATAACATTAACCTTTCGCAAACTAATGTTAAAAAATTATGGCGTAATGGATGAGTGTTGTCATACAGTAGCCTGAATAGTTAAACATTTCTGGGACCTTCACACCATAGGATTAGAGATATTTTTCTTGGACACTGAGGTGCTATTTATGCGCGGTTCGTATGGCTTTTTAACTCTCACGAACCTTCCCGAGAAAGTCAGTGCCCTCCCTTCAGTGTTAAAAGCTAAAATTACAGCATATACGTAGATTCACCTAAGGGATTCTAAACGTTTAAACAGAGCAAATGAATTTGGCGAAATACTACGAGTACCTAACAAATTTCAATATATTATGTAACAAAATCACACAGATAAAGAAATTGATAAAATTCTGTTATAACACCTATTCAAATATTATGCGAAGCTGTGAGGTAAAATTAATATCATCGTTTTGTATAATTCATATGAAGTTACAGAGCAAGTTTCAGTAAAGAAAAACTTACTATGTGAAAAAGCAAGTGGACAATACAAAGTTTAGGATTAAAACTGACACTGGAGTTCTGAAAATCCCATGCCTATGGTCTTGTTCCTATAAGCATAATAGCATAAAGTGTCGCTGCAAATTTCAACGAATCTACAGCTAAACGCTATAATGTCATTCCTTTACGACGAAGTCTGTTTCAATTCAACGTAACAGTGGTTCCCAACCCGTAGAAGTCTGCGGAGCACTAAGTGCCGGTGCACACTTGCGGCAAAAGTACTCTGGACGCTGCGTTATTTTCACTCCGATAAGAAGAAATGCAGAGCAACTGCTGTTGGGATTCACACGTGCCGCCGGCGTCCATCTGCCGCCGGCGCCACTCCCAGGTCCTGTAACACGACAGGCCCTGCACATTCCTGTAACGCGATAGCTGGTAGTACTCATTTGTCTGCTGGGCAGTGCACATCTACCGCGAGTTTTATCTCCTATCGAGCTCGTGAAGTCTTTTTACACGATGTCTGATGAAAATGTGGATGTCGAACTTTTCATCGACGAAGTAAAATCTCGCCCGATAATTTGGGATGTTAGTCATAAGGACTATAAAGACCGAATGCAGAAACAGTCTGCTTGGGAAAATTTTTGTGAAACCATTATTGAGAACTTAAGCCAAAAAACGGAGAATGAAAAAAATACAACCAGTAAGTATAATTTTTTACAACTTTTATTAAAATAAGTACATTAGATAAAAAAACTTTTAGATGACCAAGTATTTAAGTTTATTTTAAGTGGGTCGTCCGAAAATAATTAAAAACTTTTTACCATCTTCCCTGAGATCCATCAAGCATACATTAAACGTTCCCTTCAAGTACCTCTCGCCAGGGCCCGGTTTAGAAAATTCTGGACTATAGGCACAACTCGGGATGGGGGCCCCCTAACACTGATATGGGCGTAAAATTTCCAAAATTGACACACAAAAAAAAAATAATCATAAATCATTATGAAAGTACCATTTTACCAAGAATAGGTTATTTGAAGCGTAGAAGCCTAGAACATTATCAAATAACAAAAAGTAATAAAACATATTAACTTCATCATTAAAACACCAATACAATGCAATCAGAAAAACTTATTAATTCCTTATATACACTATAACATACATATGATGAACTATACATATAACTATACATATAATGAACCAATCAATCAAATTTGAAAGGATGTATAAAAAAAAAATTGCTATTAAAAAAGGTAAAATAAAAAAAATTTGAATTGGGAATTTTTTCTTTCTTTCCTTTTAAAATAAAAATTTTGGGGCTCGGCCTACCGGGCCTAATGGAAAATCAGGGCCTGTCTCTCGCTGTTGTATGGATGGATCCAGTGCTTCTTTTTTCTAATTATATTTTCACGATGAACATGCTTGTAGACTAAGTAAGAAAAAACAACTTTTTTTTTTAAATAATTGGGCGCGCGTGCGATCCATCTCGGTTGGTGGCAAACGAGAGACTGCCGCTGACGCCTATCACCGCGAAAGTGTGCACTGGAACGGCGTTCCACGCAGAGTGAAAATAACGCAGCGTCCCGAGTACTTTTGCCGCAAGTGTGCACCGGCACTAAACCAGAAATTTATCCATGTGCTGACCCCCCCCCCCCCCCCCCCCCACCGACTTGATTGGGGAGCACCTTACGGGGTGGTATAATGGGTATAGAATATTCCTCAGGCAAAAGGGATACAGGATTAACGTACTCACATTCTAACGTTTCAAATTCTAATAATAAAATAATTATGTTAAACTTTTAAGAAATTTTAATTCAACACCTGATAGTCATCGGATATATTCTACCCATCAAGTTCAATGAACACTGATTTCAAAATCCCCATTTATTTGGCAACTTTTTTATATGTGGTACCGGACCACCCCCGAGGCTCACGCGGACCACCGGTTAGGAACCACTGATGTAAACGGACAGCTTGAAGACATGTGATGTATCAAGTAAATCAGTAGTCAATTCCATAATTATTTGTTAGAGCGTCTGCCAATGATGATGGGATAAAAGCTTTTCTTTAGAGCAGGTAAAGGAAGATTTGTATTCCCTCCCCCCCCCCCTTTTAACGCAGGCGGAAGCGTATAACGGTAGAAGTTTTGCATAACTGTAAACGAGACCTATGTGTGACTTAGATCTAAACGTAAACAGTTTTCTAGAATAATATAAAAGTCCAATTTCAAATTACGCAAACCGTAAGAAGTAACTCGCTCCCCCTATTCAAGCACACATGCACATATCCCTTACTTTTAACAATCTCATTACAAAGTAACGATACCTCAGTACTTAAAAACAAACTTTAAAAAGCGCAGTTAAAACTACAATAAGTTAATTACAAAATAACTCATAACAGGTAAAAATGTCCGCCTGTAACAATAAACCAAATTAAAATCCTGTAAAGAATCAACAACAACAGTAAAATAACTATGTTAGGTACGTAATTCTTCTTGTCATTACCATATGTGCCAGCTCATGGGCTACGATAGATACTGCCCGGTATTTCGCTGCGCCCGATGACTCATTATTACAAAGCAGACTCTTTTCAGAGTAAGTGATTAATCCCCAGTTCTCCATTCCTCCTGCTATGAAGTCTGGAATGGCTATCATATCTGGAACAAAACATATTTTTAATTGCTAACAGTAAAATATTAAAGATATTTCAAGAAATAAACTTGCAGTATAAGCAGGATCAAACCTAATTTCAAACCTGCAGTGTCGGAAGGATCGACGAGAGGGGTGAAGTGAGGGAAGATTCCCCCAACTCACGAGGGCTTGTAAAGCTCATTTAGCCACGATGAACTTTAGACTCAATACAGGGGCTTTGAATAAGGTCAATAATAGCCTGGCAAAAAAATTTCCCTTACGCCCAGCATGAACTTTCGACGACGAGAGTAAGCCCATTCGTGACAACCCCATATATATATATATATATATATATATATATATATATATATATATATACATGCATATATATATATATATATATATATATATATATATATATAAGGACTCTTTCTAATACTTATGTCTCTCTTTTTTAAAAATCCTAAAAGGAAAAATTAAGGCTAAAAAATTTTGACAGATTTGACTCTTTTGAGAGATGGAGAAATAAGTTCTAAGCCTCCCCAGCTCCCTCCCCCGTCCGAAAAAAAGGGAAAAACAGAAATTTTGCAGGTAAATTATAAATTATACAGCACTATTATTGCATGCTTCAATTTTCTCAACCGATAATACTTGTTTTCCATTTACATAACAAATTAGGCTCGATCACTGTCAGAGGCACACACACACGGTGGTGCTGGGCCCAATTTTAAGTGGAAAAAGCCTTTCCATATGCGACCAATTGAAGAAAAGATTGACGGTGACGTTAAACAAGTCATTAGCGGAGTGTTCAAATTAAGGTAATTACAGCCATCCCCGGGGGACCAGATGCTCCGACGCATTAGCTGATCGGAAGCCGCGGGAGCTTTCACACGCCGATGCCGAAGCTTCTAGAATGATCTAGATTTTCTGAAAGATGGGGTATATGAAGGGAAGAGAGAAAAAAGAAGAGGAGGAGAAAAGTGTTGTTGCTTATGTCACTTTACCGACAGCAACATCAGATCAAGCCCCGAAAGCTATGGGCGATGAAGGTGCGGCTCCTGTTTTTAATTAGCACCACAAGGGTCAGAGTCCGACTTATCTAAAGTGACCGGTCCCGTGATTTTGAACCGAGTCAAGTGACGAAACCGGAACACTTGACTCCGCCCCCACCCCCAGAGGTAAATTTGAGAACTTGGAGGACATTGCGCAGCCACGACCTATTTTACGTGTGCCGGCCGCCATTAGTGAACACGGCGGCAGATTTGCTATGGTAAAAGTAACTATGGGATGTACTTCCCATCTCTATGCTGAACATTAGATTGAACTATGTTATGACTCTCTGGTTTTCGATGGATTGATGATCGATAATGATTAATTTATAATGGAAATGTTGTATAATATATTTTATAAATATGTATGAATAAATCAAGATATATATATGGATTAAAGGAAGGATTGGTTTCTGTGTCCACGAAAACAAAAAACAAGCTACTTAACCACAAAATCCCGATAATCAGTATACAAGTCAAGGATATCGATTGAATTGCACAAAGTAACAATAAAAAGATATAAATAAATTATTGTTATTACTATACATAATTTTAATTTAACTCATGTGATTGCATGAAGAGGTTAATATCTTCCTGTTTGTTTTAAGGTGCTCATTATGTCGAACATCACATAAAGGGTTTTTCAATTACCTGAATGACTGAATTGATGGGGAAATAACAAAAGTTCTATAAATATAAAAAATTAAACAAACTTTCTTGCCTATTTGTAATTTTTTCGTTCTATTCCTTTCCATTTATATTCCAGTATTAACCGCATCAGAAGTTAAACAGACTTGTGTACAAACTACATCATAAACAGTATTTGCTAGATTCATTACATAAAAATTAATATTTTTCTCTTACCAAGTTTCTTCAGAGGGAAATGGACGTCGAAATATGTTTCGTAATACGTCAAGATTCGGCTTCCAACATCCAAAGCATAGTCTACTTTATCTATCAGGTGAGGGGCAGCATAAACACTGAGCTATCAAATATGAAATGATACAAGTACAGTTAGCCCATTGAGAAAACAGTACATATCGTTTTCAGAAAACTATTTTCAAATATCAATAAAGTATTTTCATAAGCTGTATTCAGCAAGCCTACCTTCACTCCTCTTTCGGTAATAACGGTCTTGTGCTTGAAGTCACAAACAATGGTACACACTAGATATGTAACCATCGGTAAAGACTTTTCAAATCTTGTTTCTAAAAGCCCATTTTCTAACTGTACAACTTCCTATAATGAGAAGAAAGAACAATGATTGGTTACAGTAAATTTTGAAATTTATTTCAGCTGTTAGATTGTCAGATTTGCCACATATTCATATTTTTATGCGCAATTAATAAATGACTTTTGATAATTATATTATCTGGAGATTTTCTCTGGATGATGTGCATAAAGATAAAATTCTGAATGAAATGCTAGAATAAATCATAAAATATCATCTTAATATAATTTTAGATTAAAGTATATGCAGATAAATCTTATTGGCTTGGTCATGGACCTGATAACTTTCCCTGCGTATTTGCGGATATCTTCATTTGGTAGACCAGAACTTAAATTAAGGCCTCAATGTAGAAATGTTAGTTGTAGTAGGAGTGGACAAAAATGTAGTGATGGATTTTTCTAACAATGAAACTTTTGTCAAATTTAAAGTTTTGAAAGCTATAATGCAGGTAAAAATTTCTACAAATGAAGATTTCAACCTTTCTGCTAAAAGAAAGAGAATAAATTATATGAATAGGTGAATATTACTGTCCTAACTGTTTTTAATTGCCATAACATAAGCATTGGGAAATATAACTCAAGAAGATTTGGGAAGAGACAAATTTTCCTAATTATATAAGCATAGAGCGATGAAAAATCTTCCCTACAGGCGAACATAACATGCCACAAACTAGAACTCAGCAGCAAAATTATCTGATGGACTGTTTGAGGATGGACTGTTTGAGATTTTCCTGTTTTTATCAACGAAAACATCAACAACAACAAAAATGACTTGAGGGAATTTTTCCAAATTATATAGGGTGATTCACTCTGCAGAGCCCCCGAATAATCTGTGAAAACTCTCGCTAGGATAAAGCAATCTGGACGAAGCAACGTACAATGGTAGATGGCACATCATATCATATGATTCTCGTATGAGGCTTGGTTCGATTTTTCGGGTTATGTTAAATCACAAAACACCATATGTGGGTTCTGAAAATCCCTTTGCCACCCCCACCCCTAAAAAAAAAACAAAAAAAAAAAAAAAAAAACAACGCTCCATGATGTGTACTACCTGGTCATTTTTGAACAGATCGGGAATTAACTGGATGATTGGGAGTTAACGGAGGTTACTTCAAGCAAGATAGAGCAACGTATCACACATCGGCAAAGAGCATGGCGGAAGTCGTTCATCGGCAACATGGTAATTTCAAAGGGGCTTTGGCCCCCACGGTTGTCGGATCTGACACCTTCAGACATCTTTGTTCCTTTGGAAAAATTCTATTATGTACCCTTAACACGAGATACAGAATATAAGGAAATTCCAAGGATTCCGAAGGATATTATAATGTTTTACTTTTTTTTAAACCCAAATTTATTAAATTAGTGTGAGTTTTTTTAATTTCTTTTTCGTGGGGCATTCTTCAGAAATTTCTAGACTGTAAAAACTCGTTGATTTTACTCATCGTAAAATAGATAGATATTTTGTAATAAATAAAAAAAAGGAAATTCTTATGCATTTTGGGAAGCCAGAGGATTGCTGAGGAATTCTGGAGAATCTCGAAAAGTATGGGAACGTCAGAAGATTTGCATTTCTTTTCCATGAAAAACTTTTATGATGACAAATAGAATTTTTTACAAACGTCTAAACCTAATATTTGCCAGCCTTAAAAAGATCTTTCAACCGAAAGATTCAATGAGAAATAATTTTAAAAAGTTGGTAGTGTTAGAAACTAGACTGCTTGTATAATGAGGTCAATACACGAACTCCAGGCGTCATTTACTTCCGGACTACAGAGGCTGTTCGCACATTTTTTAGACGATTTTGGTAAGCGGTAATAAAAAATCGCTTGCTACAAAAGAAATAATTGCAATTGTACTATGTTTCTTAAAGTCAAAATTATCGTCTGCGGCTTGAAAGTTTTGTTTTTATTCAAAATGGCGTTTTTAACAAAGCAGTGGTTCGAAGGTTACACTTATGCTCTTTACGAAAAGAAATATGCATACTCCGTTATCCAAAAACGATGTGAGAGTCATGGTTTTGTGATATCTAAAGCGTCGATAGGTAATATCGTCAACAAGAAAGGAAAAAAACGTCAAATTGGAGCCTCAAGTGGGACAAAAATTCCAAACAAGTATCCAAGGAAAAAACGGACATCTTCGACTATTGCAAAGGTACGTTGTTTAATGTTAAAAGAAAATCCCCCTAGTCAAAGGACAGTTGCAAAATCATTAAAATGCTCGGTGTCCACTGTAAACAAAATGATAAACGTTGATTTAAATCTTAAGAAAGCGAAAAAACGCAATGTGCATCGTCTTCTTCCAAATCATATCGCTGAACGCAGGACACGCTGCAGAATTCTATATGAGAAACACTTATCCAAAGAAAAATGGAAAACAATTGTCACAATAGATGAATCAAGGGTGTATTTAAATGATTGTAACAAAAAAAGAGCCATTTAGTATCATATAAGGGGAGAAAAAAAATTTAAGTACATTGTTTAAAGAATCGAAAGAAAGTTTTTCTAAGGGATTCATGATTGTTGCTGGTTTTTCTTATAATGGCAAGTTCAAAATAAAGAGAGTGGAAAAAAATGTCAAGATTAACTCCAAATACTATCAGGAACATATTTTATCTCCAATTTTTCTGAATGAAATACCATCGCTTTACCCACAGTGCCATCAATCTGTGAGACTCCATCAGGACAAAGCTAGCAGTCACACATCAAAATCCACTGTAAATTTCCTAAAAGAAATGGAACAAAAAACTGGTATCAAGGCCATACCCTTCACTGATATCCCTACTAAATCTCCCGATGTATCACCTATGGATTTTTGTGCTTTCGGACTTTTAAAATCTGCATTATCTAAACGTCGTCCCAAAACCCTTACAGGACTCTGGAAAGCTGTTCAGGAGGAATGGGATAGAATAACTCTTCTGACACTTCAAAAGGCATTATTATCGTGGAAATTGCGGTGTCGAAAGATAGTTCAGAATAAGGGATGTGAAATAGAACATTTAAAACACAAGAATTTTATGTAATTTAGTTTTGTGAATACAATATACATCGTCTAAAAAATGTGTGAACAGCCTCTGTATATTGATTGATTATAGGAACTCAGTGGAATAAAAAAGGAAAAGGAAAATCCCTTGTATAGACTTTTAGAAGGTAAAAATATTAAGCTGGGTACTTTGTCTTTAATTACTATAGCTTAGTACTAGAAATTACTGAAAAGTGTTTCTTACTTCAACAGCAGCATTGGATAATGCGTAGTGATCAGAATCATGGATGATACGAATACTGAATGTTGCTTTAAACGCCGGCTCGTCGAAACATGGGAACGCTCTGCGCGCATAAATAGCTTCAAACTGGGTTGTTGCTAAAGTCCTGTAAAATGAAAACCACGTCTTTAAAGGTCATAATAATGATAATTCGAAAGTTATTCATTTCAGATTCTGCCTATTACTCAGTATATTAAACTTTATTTAAAACAAAAATAAGCTAAGAAATTTTCAAACATGCATAAGATACGTACGTGAGTACAATAAATCTTTCTTCTTCATTAATTTTTCAATATCTATATTGAAAGCGTGTATTCCCACTTACCTTTTTTCCATTGTTTCTGAATCCACGTAAGTGCTCTTGTACAGACCCCGGAGTGAGATAGTAAACGGACCTTCAAATTCAAAGTACAGTTTGTATAGTCCCACTTGTAACTTCCGTCCGACTTTCAACACCAAATAGTCATTGTCGTCGTACTGAAACGTTTCTTCAAGTTCCACAAGACTTCCGTCACTAAGGGATCTTATTTCCGTTTTACTGATACTCAGATTGACTGCGTGAACCAGAAAACAGTCACTTGGCTTTTTCAGTGACACCGTGATAGCAGCTGTTCCATTGAAAATGTCTTCCTCTAACATGGGATAAATCAGCAAATCGTAGTGTTCTGGCACTACGTAAGACGGCAGTCGATGATAATACCAGGGAGAGGTGCCTTCAATTTCAAGCCAAGTTTTAACGCTGTCCTTGTAAGTCTTTAGCCATTTGATATTGTTCTGAACGTTCTCTAGTGCTTGATGGCGTCGTCTTTTTCCAGCGCCAGCATCAGGGTATTTCAAGAAAAATCCTTTCATCTGAAAATAGTCAAAATGATTCATATAAGCTAAATTCGCAGATTTGTGGTTCAAGTTTAGAATAGCATATAAGCGAACAAATTTTTAATTAGAACATTTTAAATGCTCATGAAAATTTGTTTCAATAGGAACAGATTCCTATGGTTTGAATAAAAAATAAAAAAAGACAATTTTGATTGCTTTTTTACAAAGTTCTTCTTCTTCTTCTTATTATTATTATCTATACTAATAAAACGAAGTGTTTCTCTGTCTGTGTGCGGCCTCCAGACGAATCTATAGCACTTACAGCCATGAAATTTGACCCACAGGTAGTGCAGACGATGAGTACGTGTACCTCGAAACCCGAATTTTAAATTTTATTTTAGAAATTATTTTACTCAATTTTTTATGCAATATTTGGTTCTATTTGCGCTAAGGTCCGCCAGATGGCACCACCAATTTTTTGTTGAATTATTTACATTTTACTTAAATTCAATTTAAGCGATACTTTGTTTAGTTTTTATTTATACTGAGTTATTTATACTGTTATTTATACTGAGTTATTTATACTGTTATTTATACTGAGTTATTTATACTGTTATTTATTCTATGTTATTTATACTGTGTTTAGTTTTTAAATCGATTTTGGTTAGCGAAATTGAGATTTTTTTTGTTTTCAACTTTTATTGGTAAAATGATGAAAGGCTGAATATACCTAAATTCTGAGATTTGTATAACCTTTCACATGATTCATTTAATACTGTGTTTAGTTTTAAATTGATTTTGGTTGACAAATATCCAACAATTTGACATTTTTCCTTTTCAGCTTTACTTTTCAAAATTCTTTACTTTCCAAAAGACAATTTTTGACATTCCTTTTCAGCTTTTAGTGGTGTATTATAAATGTATATATTTTATGTTTTACTTTTCAGTTTTTTTTATCCAATGATGAAAGGCTAAATTTAGCTGAATTCTGAGGAGTTTATTATAAATTTATATATTTTTAAATTGGGTTTTCTTTTTATTCATGCGTATAACATTTCCCATGCTTTTTTTCTATGTTATTTATACTGTGTTTAGTTTTTAAATTGATTTTCCTTAACAAACATTCGCGGCCTCCTGACGAATCTATGGTACTTACAGCCATGAAATTTGGCACATAGGTAGTGCAACCGATGAGTACGTACACCTCGAAGCCCGAATTTTAAATGTTATTCTAGAAAAATTTGTATTAAATTTTTTATGAAGTATTTGGTTCTATTTGCGCTAAGATCCGCCAAATGGTACCACCCCAAAAGGAAGGGCCGAGATTCAGACCTTGCGAAGTTACAAACTCTGATTATTTAACCAGTATGGTTGAAAAATTAATTTCAGTTTCGGGAAGGGAAAGGGGAATTCCACTTTACGTCAACGTTTTTTAATTATTTATAAGATTCATTATTATCCGATTGACGATTTTTAATTATTTATTAGACTAGCCGGGCTTCGCCCGTCTATCCGGTCAGTTTAGGGACCCGCTCCCTTCAGCAATCATCGTCAGAGAATGGAAACACTAAAAAACCGAATAAAGTTATTTCAACCTTTTTTGTTTTAAATAAGGGATATATATATATATAATCCTTTTTTTTAATTAATTCTTTCCCCGAAGTCACTTTTTTATTTTCGACCAGTTCCAGACACTAAAGAACCATTTCTTCACCCATACGCGGGAAGGGGAAGGTAACTTCTCGAAGAAAGCATTTTTCGCCCAAACGCGGAAGGTTGGAGGGAAGGAAACTTCTCACGGAGGGGGGGGGGAAGGAAAAGAATTTTTGTTCTGCCTGCGACTGTTTGCAGGACGTGGCATGCGTAACCACAAAGTTGAAATACCTTTATTTGTTGTTTTTTAGTGTTTCCATTCTCTGACGATGATTGCTGAAGGGAGCGGGTCCCTAAACCGACAGGCTAGACGGGCGAAGCCCGGCTTAGTATTATTAATTCTTATAATTTGAAAATATTATAAATTGACCTTTTAAAATACTTCCGGATGTGTTCCAAATGCTTAGAAAATGAACGGTTATGGTCAAAAATTTGAAAAAAATAAGGGTAAAACGTAGAATTCATTATTCTTTTTTATGTTGCGTGGGTGCTTAGTTTTAAGCGATTACTATTTATACTGGCATATAAATATGAAACAAAATCGATGAAAATTATACAAAGGTCTCTAAAATATCTTTTAATGCCAATGAACCACTGTACTATCTAATTATAGAATAGAGTATAGCAGTGTTTTTGAGTTTATTGTTGTAGGAAAAAATCATTTTCCTGCATTTGGTAGAACAAATTACTATAATCCAAATCGAGTTCCGCTAGTTCAAGATAATTGGACTAAGACCGAGTTAAACGAAATTTTAAAAAAAAAGAAGGTTGTTAAATATAAACGAAATGCTCGCAATAACAATATTAAATGTAAATGAAATTATATATAAGAACATTAAACTAAAACTTTTAAGACATCCGTCGTATGATGTTGAAAGCATTCATGTGCGGTCTGCTTTTCTGTAGACCATCATTTATTTTAACAATGATTCTGGCTGCTGTTGTACATATCTAAAGAAAGCCACCATACCAGTTCCTTTGTATTTTCTTTTCCCTCGTGATTTCAATGCTTGCTCATGTCATTCCTTTTACTATGTATGGGTTCATCTTGACACAATTAAGCATGAGGTTTGAGCAGTTCCATCAAACTACAACTTTATTAACATTAAGTAGACAACATGCTCACATCACAGAGATGCTCACATCAGCATTACAACCGGAATCTTAAGATACACATATATACAGTTACACAGTTAATCATTCACAATCACAACATTACAGTTACAGTTATCATGACATCCCCCTTTTAAGTTATTAATTATACAATATAGTCATTTAAATAAGATGGTGCTTCGAGATTATTTCAGCAAGTTCCCAAGTTTTGTTTTTAAAATTGAGTATTCTTATACTCTCTTTTGGCTTAAGTTCAGATAATGTATGTGCAGTTTTATCATAGTAGTATTTCTGAATGTTTTGCCTTTTAATTGACTTTTCTCGAATGTTATTAAACCATTCAGAATTTAATAATTTGTTGGACATTGGTAATTTGGTTTTTAGTCTACGATTGAAATAACATTAGTTGAGCTGGAGATATATCTAGACCTGATATTGGGGTATTCCTATACTCCATTAATCCCACAAAATAATCTTTCCCATCTTCCCTTGCCTTTCTCTTAATACTTTTTGCAATTCCTACTGATCTTTCAACCATCCCATTACTTTGAGAGTAGTGAGGACTAATAAATGTATAATTTAAGTCCCAATCATTTGCAAATTTCCTATAAATATAACTATTAAGTGGTATATTATCAGAAACTACAGTATTAGGAACACCAAATCTAGAGAAAATTAAGTTTGTCTATTACCTCATCTGCACATTTATTTGCAAGTTCAGTAATTTCAATCCATTTTGAGTAATAATCCATTACAATTAGATAACTTACATTACCAAAGTCCATTAGATCAGCTCCTACATTTTCAAATGGTCTATATGGAACTGTGTGAGGTTTCAATGGCTCTTTACAATTTGCTTTTTTAAATTTCTCACATATTTTACACTGTGACACCACTATCTATATGTCCGAGTTCATTCCTGGCCAATACATTATTTCTCTTGCCCTTTTCTTACACTTCTCTATCCCAAAATGAGCTTCATGAATTAGTCTTAACATATCCTTTCTCAAACTATTAGGAATAATTAATTTTTCATTAATAAATAACAGCCCTTCATTAATGTAAAGACCATTTTTAACCTTATAATATGTTTTTACACTACTATCTACCTTTTTGTAAGATTTTGGCCAGAACTTCTTTGATATATTTTATAACTATCTGCAATTCTGGATCTAATTCAGTTTCTCTTTTAAATTGCATTATTCTCTTTTCACTCATGGGTAAATGTTTTGAAATAGTATGTACAATGTTTAGCATTTCAGGATCATCACTTACAGTTTCATTAACAGGAAATGCACGTAATAAAGTATCAGCTAGAAACATTTGATTACCTGGTACATAATTTATTACAAAATCATACTTTAATAATTTTAATATCATTCTCTGCATTCTAGAAGATATTTTATGCATAGGTTTCTTGACAATTGCTATTAAGAGTCTATGGTCACTCTATTCAATGACTTTACGTCCATATACAAAATTATGATATTTCTCAAAGGAAAACACAATTGCCAATAATTCCTTTTCTATCTGCGCATAATTATTTTCACTATTAGTTAAGCTACGTGAAACAAATAACACAGGTTGACCTTTTTGGATTAAACAAGATCCCAGCCCATCTTTTGAACTGTCACACTGTATCACTATTTCATCACTAGCACTTAAAACTTTTAAAATTGGAGCTTTAGTTAACAATTCTTTAATGTTTACAAATGATACTTCTTGTTCCCTTCCCCAATTAAATTCTACTTTTCATGAATGATTTCTCTTAACGGGGCAGTAACTTTAGATATGCTGGGAATAAATTTTGAAAGAAAATTTATCATGCCTAACAATCTCCTAACTTCAGTTTTGATTTGGGTCTTGGCATCTCAACAATCACCTTAATGTGATTTGGATCAGGTTTTATACCCGATTTCGATATAATTTGACCAAAATATTTTACTTCTGATACCCTATATTGCAATTTATCTGGATTAAACTTTATATTTAATGATCTAGCTCTTTCAAGAACTAGAAACAAGATTGCATCATGCGAGGCTTCATCATATCCTGCCACAGTAATGCCATCAA
The DNA here is from genome assembly GCA_907164885.2 of Dolomedes plantarius. Taxonomy (NCBI): domain Eukaryota; kingdom Metazoa; phylum Arthropoda; class Arachnida; order Araneae; family Dolomedidae; genus Dolomedes; species Dolomedes plantarius. The sequence continues at coordinate 82,987,753 of OU015492.1, forward strand.
AATAAACTTCTACACCCTCAACATCACCAAAAAGCTTTTGATTTCTTTTCTGAAATATTTCAGGTGCAGAAGCTATTCCAAACGGCATCTTATTGAATTTATACCTTCCAAATGGTGTATTAAAAGTGCAAATTTCAGAGCTAGCTTCATCTAATGGCACATGCCAAAATCCATCTTTCAGATCTACTACAGAAAATATTTTCTTGCCTTCTAATCTACTAATAATGTCATCTGCAGAAGGAATTTGATAATGTTCTCTTTTAATTACTTTGTTAAGATCTCTAGGGTCTAGGCATAATCTCAAATTTTCATTTGGTTTTTCTACTATAACCAAACTTTGTACCCAATCAGTTGGTTTATTTACCTTAGATACAATTTCTTCTTTTTCTAACTTATCTAATGTACTTTTTAACTTGGGCTGCAGTGTCTGAGGAACTTGCCTTGGAGGGTGAATTACAGGTATAGCATTATCTTTCAAAGTAATGTGATACGGTTCATCTGGAAATCCACCTGTCTCTGTAAATACATCTTTATATTGCCTAATTAATTCATTTTTACTTAATTTACTGGATTCTATAGTATCAATCCTTTCTATTAATTTTAATTCCCTACAACCTTTTAACCCTAATATTGGTTTGGATTCTACATTTACTACATAGAATTGCAAAGGAATATTTTTAAGCTTACTAGTAGAACACTTAATTATAATCGTTCCTTCTGGCTTCAATTTAAAATTACCTTATGCAGTTAAAGATAGATCAGTTTTACTAAGCTTTGGTTTAACATTTACAATATTCAAAACATACAATGGCAAAATATTTACTTCAGCGCCAGTATCCAGTTTAAAATCAACTTCAAAACACTTATCATTTACATTTAATGCAATGCTTTTATACCAAGTTTCACTTACCATTTGAACGTTCTTATTTATAGAGTCACTACAAGTTTTCAGTTCACTTTGTTCATTTTTATGCACACTTGAAGTGACGGTATCGATATGAACACCCAGTTCATTTTCAGAAGCCTTCATTTCATGAATGTTCTTTGAGTTCTGAAAGCACTTAGCTGCAAAGTGATTTTTCTTGTTGCATTTGTTACAGATTTTTCCAAATGCTGGACACTCGCGAGGCTTGTGTTTTCTTCCACATTTCTTGCACTCATATTCTTGTGACAACTGTTTCGGTTGATGCTGCTTCCGATATTTCTTAGCGATGTTTATTGTTGCTGCAGTTTCATCTTTCAAGCTGCGGAGCTGTTCTCGACTCGTTTCAGCTGCACGGATGATTTCAATCGCTTTTTCAAGACTCAAACCAGCTTCTCGTAGAAGTCGTTCTTTCAATCCACTGTCTCTAATTCCTAGGACAATGCGGTCGCGAATCAATCCATTTTCTTGATCAGCAAACTCACAGGTGGACTCTAGAGTCTTCAGCTGCGTTATGTAGCATTCAATCGTCTGGCCCTCTTGCTAGACGCACGAAAAAAAAACTTGTATCGTTCATAAACGACATTCTGCCGTGGCGAGCAATAGTTTTCAAACTACCGCAGGACCTCAGAATATTTTTCCTTACTTTCAGGAGGTTCAAATTTGAATGTGTTGAAGATTTCCAGTCCTTCACAACCAAGTAAATTCAACAGGATTGCTATCTTTATCTTATCTGCACGTTCATCTTTTTCCGTGGCGAGCAGATAATTTTCGAGCTCCAGTCTCCATTTCCTCCATTTTTCTTTCACATTTCCGATGGAAAATTGTAACAGAGCTGGTGGCCGGAATGCATCCACCTTACACGTGGATTACTTCAACTGAAATCCGATTTCATCGGTGCCACTTCTGACACCATGTCATTCCTTTTACTATGTATGAGTTCATCTTGACACAATTAAGCATGAGGCTTGAGCAGTTCCGTTAAAATACAACTTTATTAACATTAAGCAGACAACACCCTCACATCACAGAGATGCTCACATCAGCATTACAACCGGAATCTTAAGATACGCATATATACAGTTACAAACACAGTTAATCATTCACAATCACAACATTACAGTTACAGTTATCATGACAGTTCATAAGTAGATGTGCAAATCATCTCGTCCAGATTTACAAACAAAATGGGGGAAATAGAACAGCGGCTAAATATGATTTGGACGTCTCAGTGGTCTGCGAAATAACGAAATAACTTTCAAATTTATCGCTTCCACGGAAGATAAAATTACAAAAGTACCGCCCTCGCTTCCTTCCCCCCCCCCCCCGAAAAAAAAAGAGCTTGAATTTTTAGTTGACCGTGGGCTAAACAACACGAGTCAAAACAAAAAAATAAGCGAGGTTTCAAAATTTTGGATATAAAACATACATAGTAAACTACACTGAAGTGCCACTGAATTAGGGATACCTACCTAGTAACGAGTTGGGCCTCCTCTGGCCTTGATAACGGCTGCCACACGACGAGGCATAGATTCAACAAGTTTCTGGAAACGTTCCACGGGAATGACTTGCCAAATATTGGCTAAAGCTGTCCATAATTCAGTAAGGGTCTTTGGTGCTGTGTGATGGCCTTTCACGCCTTGTTTCAAAACATCCCAAAGATGCTCAATAGGATTTAAGTCTGGGCTTCTAGGTGGCCAATTCATGACAGAGAAGTCAGAGGAATGCTCATCCAACCAGCCAGTAGCCAACCGGGACTTGTGAGAGGTACAGTTGTCTTGCTGGAAAACTCCATTACCGTGAGGATAACAGAACAGCATAAACGGATGGAGGTGATCACCAAGCAACTCTACGTACCGAATTGCATTGAGGGAGGTTGGTATACGCACCAAAGATCCCAAACTGTGCCATGAAAAAACACCCCAGACCATGATTGAGCCACCATGCCCGTGTACAGTTCCAGCCAGGCGTGCAGGATCTATGGCTTCATGAGCCTGACGCCATATTCTCAGCCTCCCGTCGGCGTTAAGTAGTCTTAATCGAGACTCATCACTCTATGCTACTCGTTTCCAGTCCTCTACACTCCAGTCTCTGTGCTCTCTTGCCCAGGCAAGACGTGCAGCTCGATGGCGAGTATAGAGCAATGGTACTCTCGTAGGTCGACGGCTCCCGAAACCCATACGGTGAAGCAAGCGTTGCACAGTCCGTTTACTGACTGTACGACTGGCACCGTCATTAAACTGGGTGGTAATTTGAGCTAATGTTTGGGTTCGCTGGCTACGTACAATACGCCTGAGCCGTCTCTCACCACGCACTGTCAAGGCTAATTGTCCTTTGCAGTTTGCCCGATTGCTAGTTTTTTTTTTCCACCATCCATGTATTCTTGGTATACTCTTGACACTGTCGACCTTGAAAATCCTAGCTGTCTGACGATTTCGGAAATTGAATGGCCCATGCGTCGCGCACCTACGATTTGTCCGCGATCGAAGGCGTCTAAATCAGGCAGTTTACCCATACTGGAAATTCCAACAACTAATTCAGAACAACCACAGTACGCGCTATATATGCAGTTACCACAGCGCCCTCACTTGCGCATACATGATGCGCAGCGCTACACAATTTGCATAGGCTTTGCTATCCTTAATTCAGTGGTACTTCAGTGTATATTCATCCCTTTAGATAATTATGATTAAAACAACTGAAGATACAGCAAAAAAAAAAAAAAAAAAAATATTTACCTGTTGCAGTTCATGGTCTGTTGTAAAGTAACTACAAATTGTCTTCACAGCCAGTCCGAGGTATCTATCATTCAGTGTGAATCTATAAAGATTGAATGCACATAAGATTGAGAGCAATTATATAATTTTTAACATTTTATTTAAAGAAAGCTTCAAACAGGGCATGGGATCGTCAAAGCAGTACTACTATTGGAGCCCAAAAATTTAAAAATGATTTTCTAATGAATTTGCCTTGCCATACAATTACGACAAAAAGAATGGAAAAAAACCTATTCTTCATACTATGTACAGTTATATCAAACATGTCAATGAATTTATTGCTTACTATAAAGAGTAGTAAGTAATAAATTCGCTGACATATTTTTATATAATTGTACATAGTATGAAAAATATATTTTTTTTCATTCTTTCTGTAGTAACTGTATGTTTTTTTCCCATTCTTTCTGTCGTAACTGTAAGGCAAAGTTACTTTGGTTATCCCCAAAGTTGTTAGTTTTTTTCGTTAACTTAGCGAAAGACGCTATCAGATTTACAAACATCAGATATGCAGTATACATACCTGGCGATCTCGTAATACAACTATGTGTGAATGTATAGTATTTGCATTTACTGTTGATTCAAGATAGATTTAGAACCTTAGAAAATTATTACAAATTGGAGGAAACTAACCCGTTTAAAAGTGGTAATTGCTAACAATGAAGCTATGCATCATCCTACATGCACAGATGATCTAATTTCCATTTTATACAGAAAGTTTAAATCAAGAAAAATTAAATTTAAATTCTGTATTGAAACTGTGAATTGAAGCTCTCTTAGGTATTTGGTTCATGTCGAAATACATAGTAGAAGGGGCAAAACCTAGCAATGCATTTTAATGCATAAAAAAGCGAGGAATATTATAAAAAATTAAAAGTACTTTTAAAAAGAAAAGATTATTTTCTTTTAAAAGAGTAAAATTTTGTGTTCCCCTTATCAAAGCCAAGATATATAATCCTAATTTATTTTTAAAAAAAATCTAGCTTTTTAGTCGATTGTTAGTAAATTTAGCCGAAATTACAACATCTTTGTTTAGGTCTTAAATTAATTTCTCAGACCGATTATCTACGAAGAACAAGTTTTAAATTCTTTTGTGACAGACGTATTTTGAGAACTCTTCCAGTCTAATACTGGAACAAGTATCCTTTCGCTAACCAGAATCATATTTACTGTAATTAAGTTTTTTTATACTAATTAAAAATAAGAAGAAAATTTAAGAAAGGAAGCGACTGACAGCTGGCGCCATCTTTTGTTCAAGAAATTCTACAAAAATTTAATTTTCATATAGTAAGATAAATTGTATTTATTGGTATTCCCCATTTATGAATAATACTCAGTTTGAGGCCTGTATTAACGAATGCATTTAAGCTAATGAAATTAGGTCTAGTCGAAATAAATAAAAATTTACTATGCACTGGAATATTTAATTATATAGAAGAAATATGCGATCATTTCTGTTCATAAGTAAACTTACGAAAAATGCATATAGCCATGAACAAAGAATGCAGACGGGAGTACCTCAAATTAAAAACTGTACACTCCTCCTCCGATTACCAATTGGCCGGACGATGGCCGAATAGCTAGGGCGCTGGCATTCCGTACCGGAGTCTGTGGGTTCGAGTCCCACTCTTGGCATGGATGTTTGTAGCCGTTCGGAATCGGCTTTAAGCTGTAGGTCCCGGTCTAATTAGCCCTCGTGTAGCAAAAAATGAGCGTAGCGCTCCAAACCAAACCGATTACCAATTGAAAAGAACATAGTAATCAGATAGCATAAAGACAGTTTTCGGTATTTTATTTAAAAGTTCTCTCCGATAGAGAAAACAAATTTGTTTTCTTCTTGCATCAATATATGAATACCTCGAGGGGGACAATCCTTATTTACTCTTCTTAATTGTTTACCTTTCAACTAGTGCAGTCCAGTTTTCACGCAAGAAATTCCAAACGAAGGGTCTGCCAACGGGATTTCCAGCGATGTAGTTGAGAATTGTGAAGAAATCCTGTCTTCGAATTTTCTGATCATCCATAGCATACTCCAGATACCTGAAATACAGATTTGATTAAAAAAATTTTTTTTTCTGTTAAGGCAGGAAATTTTAAAGTTCATTGAGGTTTATAAATAATGTGATAAAATGCTGTTTTTAAGAGTAATGAACACGTTAGATATTTCTGTGAAACCGAATCATACGAAAACTGTTAAGTATATCATTAAGCATTTAGTATTAATGACAGATAATTTTACTGACAAAATTTTTTAATTTATCGCAGTTAATATTCGAGCTGATTTATATTTCTTATGCACATGAGATAGACGATCAGAAATATTAAATAATAATCTATCTTAACCCTTCAGCGGGCGCGCCCGTGTACAAAGTGCAACATTTTCGTAATTTTGAATGGTTTGTTTTTACATGTAAGGTTTGAATGTTCTAAGCAGTTTCTATTTATACCTACACTCCTTTTAAAGCAGTCCTGATTTTCTGATCCTTGTATTCCTTTCCGTCCATTGTTAGTCGTGATTTAACCGTGGAAAACCAGCTATTATACTGGATTACAATACGACAAAAGCAGGAGTTGATGCAGTCGATGAAATGTTCAGCTATTGCACGGTATCCCGCATATCACGAAGATGGACAATCACATTGTTTTTTTGGTTTTTCGACTTAAAAGGAATCCATTCGCAAGTTGTCCTTATACCTCGTTCACACAAACCCGAGTTCGAACCGGAGCTTCCCGCCCCCTGAATTCGCTTCGCTCGGAGCGGAGGTGAACTAGAGCTCCCCTCGTTTAAACCCCCCCGGCCCCAACTGAGTTGGGGAACACATTTGGCTGGAAATTTGGCGTTATTTTTGTTTTTGCGTACTCAGGAGGCGAGCGGATTATATATATATATATATATATATATATATATATATATATATATATATATATATATATATATATATATACATACATACATATATATAGACATATATATACATATACATACACACACACATATATATATATATATATATACACACACACATATATGTATGGAGGCATGCTTAACTGTTCCTACTAAGTTCTTGGGATTAAGTTCCTCATTTTTTTCTTCTCCATACAATTATACGCCCATCAGCACCAAAAATATTCATCGGCAAATAAGACATTATTCCAATAGGTTTGGGGCTTATTTATCATTGACAGTGCGAAGGGAGGCCTAAACTTTCTGTTTTTCTCACTCACAAAAATTTTTCTATGGGCAGAACGCCCACGTAATCCAGCTGTTCTGAGAACTCGTCAAAAAATTTCAGGTGAAATTGAAGTAGAAAATGTTTCATTGAATTCTGCAGAAACTTTTACAGCACTCAAACGTGAATTTTTCACAAATTTTCTAATTATAAATCTCTGATCGTGTATTGTTAACTCTGCCGGACGGCCTTTTCTTACCTTGTTTTCGATCCAATTTTCTTCTTTAAAGCGTTTTTTCACATACTGCACAGTAGAATGGGATAAATTAAGTAATTTAGCAATATTCCGAAATGATTTACCACTATTATGATGAAAAATAATCAATTTTCGAATGCTGTTTGTTGTTTCTATACGACTGCGAGTCATTTTTAAATAATAAATAGAATATTACGGAGTAGGCAAGCAAAAATTAAAGCTAAACGATATTATAAATGCCACCACAATTCAAAATTAAAAATAAAGCGCCAGACGATAATTTTAATTATGAATTTATCCGAAAATATTTCAGTGTACGATGACTTTTGTGAGATAAAGTTTTTGTTACTTTTTGATTACTGGTTTCTTAAAAATAAAGTTTTACTATGTTTTCAAAATATTTCATGTAGTTTTGTTAAGAATAGATTATAGATCTTATTATTAAATGCCCATTCTGAAATATTAATTTTAATTAATGGATAGACCCCTATTTCATTGAAAATCGTAAGTGTACGAACACTTTTGGGAGCCACTGTATATATATATATATATATATATATATATATATATATATATATATACACACATACATATTTATACATATACACACACACACACACACACATATATATATATATATATATATATATATATATATATATATATATATATATAAATATATATTATATTTTTATTTTGAAATTTTTTAAATAAAACATTTCAGGCATTCACAAAGGTAAAGTCTACTGCGAAAAGTAGCCATTAACGATGTTTTTTTTGCCAAAAACAGCGATAATGATCACTGACTGTCTTCCGTGTCACATATTCCTTTCTGGTAACCATTTCCTTTGAAGTTCGCTAGAAAACCGCTCACCACTCGCTCGCCCCAGTCGCCGAGGCGAGCTCTATTAAGTCGTAAAACTGTCAGCTGGGAACGTAATTGATGAGCGCTCGCCTCACCTAGCTCGGTAATGTGTGAACCCGCCATTAGATGCAATAAACCGGACAGTTTTGAAATAAGGCGATTGTATCTGCTTTCTTCGGCCTTTAGTTATAAATATATCTCAATATTATCAACATTTTGTTTCTTGTCATAAAACGGAGAATTGTTATTTTCAATTTGGAAAAAAAAGTTTATTACAAAAGGAATAGTCAAGGTTGAAAGAGACGGTGCACTTTGTGCCACGCGTGCCAGCTGGTCTTTCAAAAATTGGCGCGCCCGCTGAAGGATTAAAGAAGGTGATATTTAGGATAAAAGTCATATTTTACCCTATTATCAGAGGGAATCCTACTTGAATTCTATTATTTTCTAACATGTACCTTTCTGTCACTATTTCGCGATCCATCCCCTTAAATATGTATAAAAAAAGTTTTTGACAATTCTGAATTGCCAAGAAATTGCCAGTCTAAAAAAAATCTCATTCCTAATTTACGTCTAGATTAGAGTGGTTGTCGTTCTGTCACTACACTGCAATCAATTCCCTCAAATGTATATTAAAAAAGTTCTTGACAATTCTGAATTTTAGGTTATCAAGAAATTGCTTGTCTAAAAATATCCAAAATTCCTGATTTCTGTCTAGATTAGAGTGACTGTTGTTCTGTCACTACTTTAAAATCCATTCCCTCAAATATGTAAAAAAAATGTTCTCGATGCTGACTTTGAGATTGTCAGCAACGTTGTCAATCAAATTTTACCCAAGAAATATCTAGAGTAAAAAATTTCCCCATACTCCAAATTTTTGTCTTGATTAGAGTGGCTGTTGCTAAGTGCTTAAGTTTTACGCAAGAATAGCGCCCTTTACACGTACGTTCTGTCGCGAGTGCTTGGAGTGTACGGGATTGAGCGCACGCTCCAAGCACTCGCAAAAGAGCGTACGGGATTGCGCGCGGAAAAACTTGCAGTACGCTCCAAAGCAGCTTTCCCTTCCTCTTCGACACCTTCACTCGTGCACTCAATCACGCGGGATCGGGGTTTCACGCGGGAAAGAACGTACGTGTATAGGACGCTATTGTACTTTCAAATTAAGTTTCCCCTTCAGAAAATTGTAATAGCTCGGCCGATCTCTTAAACAAATGATACGTTCAAATAACGGGAAAAACTCGTGTAGTTTATTCTTTACTTGTTATATATCATGTAAATCATTTTTTGTTAGCTTTGAACTGAAAGTGCGAGAGGGCAAAGAAAAAACAAATACTCAAGGAAGTAACATTACAGATAAATTAGGAACATGTATCATTACCTGTGAATGAGAGTTGGTACTCTGACATGCGCAAGGCCATACAATAAAGTTCTCCTTTCCGATGGAGCCTCTTCAGATAAATATTTATTCCACATGTAATTCCAGTGCTCTTCTTGTCCAATCTCTGACATACCGTAGTGGTAGACCAGGTTTCGTAAGCTCGATGGTATTCTACATAGACGTAAAGAGAGTAAAATTTTAACGAGGATTAGATTTTTTTCAAGATAAAAAGGGTAATCTGTTATACATATTTACAGGGTGCAGCAGAATGAACTGTAACATTACTGAAGGTACTCGCAGGGGAGTGGTGGGGGTAGGGTTGCGTGGGCGGTGGGAACAGTTCGGGCGGGTTTTCTAATTGCCAGTAGACACCCTGAGTTGGTCCGGTGAACATCACGGTTTCGTTATCGAAGCATTCTTTAAAAACAACGATAGTGTAACCGAGACACAGAGTTCATATAGGACACGCTTCGGGGTCTATGCAACTGATTCCGATCCTGATCAAAAAACAATCCTGTAATGGGTTTCAAACGCTCGAGCAAGTGGACATGCATTACCAAGGAAACCAAATGGCCATTCTCGGAACATTAGACCACCTGGAAATGTGCAACAAGTCCGTGATCCCGCTATTCGTAAGGAAGTTGCCGCCATTTCCTCATACATGACCAACAGAGTGGTGAAAAACATTAGAGAACGGCTTTGACAGTGCATCGCAAATAACGGGCGTCACCTGAGTGATGTTTTTTTTTTCAAAACCTAGTGCAAAAAAACTATATTATAAGTACTTTTCAGAAATAAAAAGGTGTTTTCTATAAACTGTTTCTTTCGTTTTTTATTACTGTTTGAAATGGGGGAGTCTATTCTGCCGCACCCTGTATCTGGAGACACCGATACGGCTCTCCTGAAATTATTCTATTTCAGAGTGAAACTTATCCTGTTTACACTGTGACACATTTTGAAACTGAAGCTCTTAATCCTCTGAAGTGAAGGAACGCAACAAGGAACGCCAACTGTACTGTTGTGAACATATATTTCGGGAACTCGGAATGCCAGCTGTGCTGACATGTTCAAGATAACGCGGGATTTAGTTTCGTTGACCATATAGCTGCGTAATCGTATTGCACTGAGCGTGAAGTTTCATTATCGTACTATGCAAAATAATGCAAATACCACACAAAATGCGACCAGGGCTGGTATGATAGCCATAAAGAGTCTAAGACTAGAAAACATTAAACATTTAATTTTCAGTTACCGGGAGGAAAAGCCAAGCAATATTGTTTCAAATGGTATAGCACCATAAAAAACCGATAAGATGTAAGGTTTGATAAATTTTGTCAAAAATGAGTGATAAATTCTAATGTTTCATTTTATGAACTCAAAAGTAACGACAACTTGTTTATGAGAAATTACGCTTATTATTTATAGAGTTGGTGAAAGGATATGTAGAAATATTCTTGGAGTGCAAAGGGTTGAAAAAAATGTAGAAAATGTTTGATGATAAGCATTTTCTTCAACAATCAAGATGTAAATGTACATTAAAATAAAAAATAAAAAATATTTGCGAATGTTTTGAACCACAACATTTTAAGCATCATATTTCTGTACATTTATATTATGTTTATAAATAAAATTATTTCTTTCCTTTATATTATACTATGCTTTATATTAGAGAACAGGTATTTAATAAAAACATAAATTATGTCTAAAAAAACCCGTCATTCTACCTTCTTTGACCCGTCGAATCATCTACTATTCTCGATTATAAAGAATTCAAATTAATGTCGGCATAACTCAGACCAGAAAGTTTAGTTTGAGAATAGTTTAATTAAGCGTTTTAGTGCGTTCGTGATACTCATAATTTAAGAATTGAAATTAATTATTTCTGCACATTTTGAGAAATAACTTCCCTTTGCTCTACAAAAAATGCTTCGAATGTCTTCTGATTTGCCATCAATAATTTTCCTAGATTAATGTATTTTTTACGAAAATAAAATAGCTTTGCTGTTATTAAGATTTCCCTTGAAATTTAACATTAACTAACACCTTTATCGACTTATCTAACAGACGAATACGCTGTGAAATGTGATTAAAAATTGCATAAACTACAACTTATCATTTTTGTCATTTTGGGGGATGATTTCTTGCCACCTCTTACAACCTAATTGTTTCAAGGAAGATAATTACATTAAAAAAATTTTTTTTATGGGGCATTCGCTGAAAGTCAGTACAAACCTGGAAGTAAACGCTAAACGGTAACCGGAACTATAATCTTAAAAATAATTCAGTAAAACATGGAATAATTTTAATGAAACTACACTAAAACCTCGTTCATCCGGACTAACTAGGACCATAGGCAATCCGGATAATCCGGGTATTATGGGTAATAAGCAAAACAAAATCCTTAACTAAGCAGACTTGCCGTTTATTACGATAAAAAACTATGTTTCGTAACAAAATTACATAGTATTGTTTACAAGACATTAAAAAATATAAAAATAACTTTTCACATCATTTCTTAACAAAGAAATGATAAGTCTATTAAAGATTTCTTAAACTCAACAAAAAGCATTTTATTACCATAATTTATTGTACAATCTATGCAGGAACTGTACATTGAATCAAACTAAAAAGCGAATATTTGGCGTACTTATAGTTATGTTCTTGCTATCTTAGTTAAAAATTATTATCTAATGTGAACATCAAATAAAAATAATGTCTGCAAATCTGATCCGGATTGTCCGGAGATCTAGATAAACGAGAGCCGGATAAATGAGGTTTTACTGTACTTTTATACTACGTCTGTTCATTTTTGCTCATTGTGGTCTTACAAATATGGCGCAATTACGCACCTGTTTTACTCCATTGAGTTACCGACAAACTAAAAGTTTAAAAGTTATGTACAGATTATCAGAAGAAGGAATCAACACTCTCGCATTAAACAGAAAATTTAAAAGAAAATAAAAGCACCTAATTTAGCAAATTTTTAAAGAGGAATAACCTTAAATACAAAATTCGGTTTGAATTTTAAAACCTTAAAAGGCAGCGGGGTCATATGTTAAAAATAAATGTACATGTAGTAAATAAATTTATAACATTTTGAAATTATAACTTACTTTTGTCCTTGAGTCCAGTTTTGGAATAGTTGAGCTGCGTCTGACAAGCATTCTTTGCTTCCACTGTGGCAAGCTAATCCAATTATAGTCGTCCTTAATAAGCTGATAAAAAAGGAAATACGGAGAAGTGGTTTAATCAAATACAGATACAGTATTAAACAATTGAAATATTAGCAGGTAAATTTGTCATTAAGGAATTTTCATTGAGGTGTTGAAATCATAAACAGGCATAAATAAGTCCGAAAACATAAATAAAAAATTCATTAATTAAGTAATAATGAAAAATTAAAGTAATAAAAATGATGATATATCGTAAGGAGTTAAATATTTCACTAAAAACTATTTTTTACAACACATTAAACAAATTTAACAGGAAATATAGCACCAAAATTCTGAAACAAGTCAGATTAGTAAAATCTTAAAAATATTCAACTATAAAAAGTTGAAAATTGAAATCTGAGTTCAATTTTCAGTCACTGATAGTGAATATTTTAAGATTTTTCGGATGCTTAATTTCTGGGTACTCTGTTTTACGTATTCGATAACTTCTCATCATAAAATAGACTAAAACAGATGAAAAGAGTTACATATGACGTCTTTAGTTAGTATTCCCCAATTCGTAAGCGATATGTAAGTTTTAAAAATTTAAATAAATAAACTTTTTATCATTGTAATTTATTAACTTAATAAAATACTGACGGATAAATATTTTAAATCCCCAAAAAACCCTAAAAAGGAATCCTACTATTTAGCTGATATTATTTTCTGAAATTTATAGACACGCTTTTAATCATTTCCTTCCCTTAAAGAAACGCTTATAATCAGCGCTCTAAACAGTTTACGTCTTAGATTCTAAGCTTAAGATTTTATGTATCGTCAAAATAAAGTAATTCTTATACTCCGGCTTAATCCGAAACTTACGAACTGTTTGGATAGATTTTTAAATTTCTGAGTTTTGTGTACATATGGCTAGAGAATCATATAACTACGTGTGTAAGTCTTCGTAACGCGCACGTGCGCTGACGGAAAAATTTATTTAAAACAACCAGCAAGAATATCTTCTATGTCAAAATTTTATGACAGGTCACTGTTTACCATTGACACGCCTGTCTGACTTAGAACTGGGTCACGCTAAGTGATTCAAGCTAACTGAAAAACAGAATTATATAAGTTTTCAGATAGCAATACAAACAATCTTCAAATCATGAGGGTGTGCTGCTGTAGTTCCAAATGACTTGATATGTAATTTACAACTAAATACGTTAAGGTAAAAATTTCTAAAGAAACGCTCAACTACCCTGTTTAATAAAACACACACTTCCCGATTCTTTCATTCAGCAGTATTGAAATATAAGTATTAGAAATTTACGAGGTAATGTTTGCCGCTGGTGTTTGAGGCCAAATTTCCCGTTTTATGATCAGTGTTGTCACCACCTAGATGTTATTTTTATCACTTTGTCATATTTACATTCCTGGTTTTTTCAACTTCGCCAAAATTTCCAGTAAAACAAGTAATATAACAATTCCTTTCCGATGTTTAATAGAAGAAAAAGTAACGAGTTTAATCATTAACATTTTGGTATTAAGGATTAGAAATTTATGAAGTAATGTTGGCCGCTGGTGTTTGGGACCAAATTTCTCATTTTATGATCATAGTTGTTAGTACTAAGCAGTGTTGTCAACTTGAAGGTTTTCCACCTAAATTTGGAGGTAAGTTTGATGAAAAGGGGTGATTTTAGGGGCCACATTTTTTTGTTAGGGGTTGGGTTTTAAGTTGGTGTTGGGGGGGGGGGGGGGCAGGAGGATTTCGAGATGGCGTTAGGGGTGGACGCTTTGTAGAGGTTGGCAACACTAGTACTAAGGTGCTATTGTTGTCACTTTGTCAGAATTGCATTACTGCCTTTTTCAAGTTCCCCTAAAATTCCGGTAAAACAAGTCATAAAGCAATTCCTTGACGACGTTTAACGGAAAAAAAAGTGACGAGTTTAATCAGTAACACTTTGGCATTTAATATTTTAAATTTAATAAGTAATGTTGGCCGCTGGCGTTTGGTGCCAAATTTGCCGTTTAAATGAAAAGACTTCGTTTACTTACAACATGATTGACGATGTAATAATGGTGTTAGAAATTATTTTAATCATGCCATAAATATTATGAATAAAGGTTTAAATCTTCTAATCATCTTGAAATTAATAGATCAGATACATACTTATCTAAATGGTTGTCTGCTGTTTTCCATCCTAGTTTTTTGTACATCCCGTTCGTTAGGTCATTCACATAACTCTGTAAAGATGAAATAGCTTTTTAAATATTTATTACAAAAGTTTTTAAATGTATAAGAAAAAATACTTTTCTATTTGAGCAGTCTTTCAGAATAAAGTTCATGGAAAGATGAAAAATATTTTAATAACTATTGGGGAAGATGACATTTTTTATTTGTTAAAAAAGGACGTAAAAAGTAGAAAGTATGATGAGAGAAGAAAAAAAGCTCAAATTTTCTTGATTCTTTCTCACGATATGTTAATAAAAAGAAAGAAGATAGAAAAGAAAGTTCCAGCCATAGTTCAGAGGAAAAGTTCCAGCTTTAACATGTGTCAAGGACTGCCAAAAATGGCTGTCTTTACATCTATTCTCATGATAAATGTCTTATTAAATCACTTCTAATATGTTGAGTAACAGTAAATCGTTTGAATTACTTTTTTATTGTTATTTGTCTTACGTGTTATTGTTCCCAAAATGATCTCTTTTTTTTATTATTTACTGCGAGCCATTATCAGACTTGTTGAAATGAACTAGAAACGAGTTATAGAGAAGGAGAACAACTAATGATCAAGCGTCTAAGTACGTTGCTAAAATTAAAACAAATTTTACTATAAATTATTTTCCACCATCGAAGAAGTATATTTATCATATTAAAGTTTCAATGGGTTACTAAGGAATCTAAAAATCTATGATGTTAAAAAAAAGTAAGGGAGTAAGATCAAGTGTTTTGCTTTCAATGCGTTTTTAGACCTTCCGCTTTTGCGAATATTTTATCATCATGAATTTGTCTTATTCGAAAAGAAAAAAAAAAGAATTATCGAAGATAACGAATAATGTTTCAAAACTAGCGAGGTAAAATGATTGATGGAGCCGTGAAGTAAGATAGCTGTGAATAAATCGGAAGGGAATGAAATTCTTATATCTCAATATAGAGGTCCACATTGTGCGACTTTACGATAAAATACTAAGGATTTTCCTAATCAGATATGGAAAAAGGATAAGCTTATCGAGATTCAAGACATGTAGAGGAAATGGGTAGCCTACAACTGCATTCGTTTGTCACATAATACAAGCTTTTGTAAACAATGATAATGACTTATGGTGTTCGTTTACTTTTTCCCTTTTTTTTTCTTTAAAATAGATCTGGGCCCCATTCTGGTTCATTTGTCTCAAGGAGTTGCATTTCCCGCTATAAAACACACGCACACACACACACACACACTATATATATATATATACTTGTATATATATATATATATATATATATATATATATATATATTTATTTATTTGTTTATTTTCTGATGCAAAGGCTATAATGTATAAACCAGAAAAATATATATGATCTATTGTACAGAACATGTCCAGACGTCCAATAAAATCTAATTGAAATAAAATAAGTTAATTTAACATTATAGAAGCCTTTAGAAACAAGCTGGCATAAATGACGGGCGTTATTCTCATAAATTTAATGGTAAAAGATGGTTCTTATAAATTTTGTCGTAAGTAATAATTTGAGTATTTAATGCTGTTTGATATGTAGTCGTAAACATTTCTATGGGAATATTTCACCATGAACTCTTACTGATATGCGAACAATATAATTTCTTATAATAATTAGAGAAAAATATATGTTATGTTTCACTCATTTACCCATATGATCTTAACCCAATAGATAATATGTGATAATTTTTTTACCAGTATTTAATTTTATTTAAAGTCCACATAATATTTAATTCATTCAATCACATTAATTATTACCCCCAAAAATATTCTTATTTCGTTTTAAACAAACAGATGAGAGAAGATAAAGTAGGAATATTTGACTTTCCAAAGTAGTAGACACAATTATACATTTGAAATTAGAACATCATTGAATTCTGTAACCTACTACCATAGATATTTTAGAAGTGATCATCCAAATTACAGCTCAATTGTGTACTTCTAAGACTTATTCAAAGTTTACATGCAAAGACATTTAGATATTGCGAGATAAACTGCTTTATGTGAAAATTAGGAATGGTTATATCCCTCCCTTTTACATTTACACTTAATTAGACATTTTTTATCATATTTGTCAGGAATGGACTCCTATTCTTCCACTCCCTTATTTCTCACCCGATGACTAACTGACCGGAACTGCTTGCTTGGGGGCGGTTGATCGACGAGGGGGGGGACCCGATTGACGGGGAGTGAGAAAAAGACTAGTTCTAGCCATTCTCTCTTCGGCTTTCAAAGGTGAAAGGTGGGGTACAAGAGCTCGCCACGTGGAAAGTGGCTTGCACGTGATTTTATTGATCAATTTAAATTTGTAATATAAAAGTGTATATAGAATGTGTGATGTGTCCCAGTAGAAATATATGTATAATAAATAATTTTGGGACTAAAGATCGTGTCTTGATTTGTCAACCGTGTAATCCATTCCTACAACGGAAAGCAACGGACCCAGGGGCGGTTAGGCCTCATCAAGGGAGAGGGATCACCCTTCAACAATATTATATAAGTTATGTCGTGAAAAATATAGATAAATAAACAAATAAATAAGATAAAAAAAGATCTGCATGAATTAAGTTTTGAGTTGGAGCTGTATCTTGATAAACTACATGCTATGACGTCACTCTTTGTTGGATAATGGAGCTAGAAAATATTAATTTAAACTTTCTTTTACTGATATTTTTAATTTAGTCTAATGCGTTATTTTTCAGTTTGAACAAACAAGCCTTTAAAATATCCGTTTTCCATAGCTGTAATCATTTCATTAAGTAAACTTAAAATGAATTCGAAAAATGAAGCATGATCGAATTGAAAATTTAAAAAATTGTTTTCTCTGTAAATCAAATCAAATACTTTTTAAAGATTTATGGCTGCTGTGTACTAACCCTATTAGATTCGCTCACCTCAATGTTAACCTATGAACATATTTTCTCATGTTTACTATTTACAGCTACATAAATGCTGATAATCCAATAAAAATGGTATTTTCAGATAGCCTGAACTTTTTTGCACCTTGCAACAGGATTCATTTTATAAATTTCGCCCACCAAATGAATTTAGGATCATTTGAAACACACTACACCAGATTTTTCCCCAAATAATTTAAATTAAAAAATATTATTTGCATTTTTCAAAAAACGAAAAATGCCCCAAAGTGTAAAATTTCTTTCTTTATTACGGAGTACAATTTTTTGAAAAAATCTTTAAATCCAAGTCGGCGTTCCTTGGACACAATTTCTCCATAGGTTAACACTTAGATGAGCGAATCCATTAGGGTTAGTACACAGCAGCCTACAATGTGAACTGCCTTAAATTTGCTTCCTATACACGGAAGTGCCACTGAATTAGGGATAGCAAAGCCTATGCAAATTGTGTAGCGCTGCGCATCATGTATGCGCAAGTGAGGGCGCTGTGGTAACTGCATATATAGCGCGTACTGTGGTTGTTCTGAATTAGTTGTTGGAGTTGCCAGTAGGGTAAACTGCCCGATTTAAACGCCTTCGATCGCGGACAAATCGTAGGTGCGCGACGCATGGGCCATCCAATTTCCGAAATCGTCAGACAGCTAGGATTTTCAAGGTCGACAGTGTCAAGATTATACCAAGAATACATGGATGGTGGAAAAAAACTAGCTATCTGGCAAACTGCAAAGGACAATTAGCCTTGACAGTGCGTGGTGAGAGACGGCTCAGGCGTATTGTACGTAGCCAGCGAAGCCAAACATTAGCTCAAATTACCACCCAGTTTAATGACGGTGCCAGTCGTACAGTCAGTAAACGGACTGTGCAACGCTCGCTTCATCGTATGGGTTTCGGAAGCCGTCGACCTACGAGAGTACCATTGCTCTATACTCGCCATCGGGCTGCACGTCTTGCCTGGGCAAGAGAGCACAGAGACTTGAGTGTAGAGGACTGGAAACGAGTAGCATGGAGTGATGAGTCTCGATTCCGACTACTTAACGCCGACGGGAGGCTGAGAATATGGCGTCAGGCTCATGAAGCCAGGGATCCTGCATGCCTGGCTGGAACTGTACAAGGGCATGATGGCTCAATCATGGTCTGGGGTGTTTTTTCGTGGCACAGTTTGGGATCTTTGGTGCGTGTACCAACCTCCCTCAATGCAATTCGGTACGTAGAGTTGCTGGGTGATCACCTCCATCCGTTTATGCTGTTCTTTTATCCGCACGGTAATGGAGTTTTCCAGCAAGACAACTGTACCTCTCACAAGTCCCGGTTGGCTACTGGCTGGTTGGATGAGCCTTCCTCTGACTTCTCTGTCATGAATTGGCCACCTAGAAGCCCAGACTTAAATCCTATTGAGCATCATTGGGATCTTTTGGAACAAGGCGTGAAAGGCCATCACACAGCACCAAAGAAACTTACTGAATTATGAACAGCTTTAGCCAATATTTGGCAAGCCATTCCCGTGGAACGTTTCCAGAAACTTGTTGAATCTATGCCTCGTCGTGCGGCAGCCGTTATCAAGGCCAGAGGAGGCCCAATTCGTTACTAGGTAGGTATCCCTAATTCAGTGGCACTTCAGTGTATATATAACTCTCTATTACATCAAAACTGTTAGAACGTACCTTGAGCAAAAAGTTGACTTCCGTGTATTCAAGAAGCTGACAAAGGTAGACAAATGAGTGGTAGGCCGTTTCCCATGGAATGAGGTGGGATTCGTTCTTCAGGTACTTACTCATGGAAAGGAAGACATCGAAAGGTATGTGACCAGCTTCAGCCAGTAGGAATGCGTCAAAAAGCAGATTTGATCTATCCGATGGTGACAACAGCTGAAATAGAAGAAATAAACAGTAGCTAAAAACAGACATAAATGTTTGTATGCAATCAGATTTATAGTTTGAAGCAAATTTTAACGATTTTTCTAACAGGGACGAGAGTCGAACCAGAATATTTTTTATCTCGACACGAAGACTTTCTCCGATGAGCTACTTTCGCTTTGTTAGGAATACCGATGATACCGATATTTAGTATAATATCCCAACCATTTTCTTAAACCACTGGTTCTGTAAAAAATATTAATCTCCAGCGTACAGCTAGCTATGGACCTATGTTTCGCCTTTATTGTGCTCCTCAGAAATTTCTGTAACTTTTCGGAACTGTAACTAATTCGAAACTTTCTGTAACTCATTCGTAATTTCTGTAACTTTTTACTGGTGACTGACGAATCAACCAATTCACTTCCAATTCACCATTGACAAGTCAACCAATTCACTTCAGAAAGAACCATCGTCTACCACGAATTGTGACGAAAATTTACAGCTCAAGGAGATGACAAAATGCATTTTGAGCACTGGCTCTGTGTATGAACCTTTTTGTGTCCATCGATTCAATCTCGATCTTCAATTGCTTACCACCAGATTGAAGGAACTCAATTACAGTCAGTCACTTCTCTCTAACTTGATATATTCTACCTTTAAGAAGTCATGCGTTTAAGTTAAATGTCCCAAATAGATGCATGAATACAATCAGAGTACTTTAACTTTAAAACACGGAAACTGTCATTCTGTTTGAAAAATATCGGTTTAATGTTTTTAAAGGTTTTTTAAAATAGCGGATTAGTTTTTAATGTCAAAAATATCAGCATTAAAAGAGGAACAATCAGATTTAAAGGGCTCTAACTATACAGCAGCAGTTGGTCAATCCAAAATGGTGTCTTGGGTTACCACGTTTGAAGTGGAAACAAATGAAAAAAAGCAATGCCCATTCCTTTGTCATAGAAAAAGAAGTCAACAGGGAACAAACAGTGAGTCATTTTTTAAGATGCGAGCATTTTTACCTGTGGGTAAAGAAAACTATTGTATAGCTCTCAAATGCTTCAATGAATATATTGAACTACATTTATTGTATTACTGAGTAGGAATTGTTCATTAAGGTCAAACAAAAGAGCTAAATTTGACTATGTTCACCATAGCTGAGAATTCTTCAAGATATATATATATATATATATATATAGATATATCTTATATCTATATATATAAAAGAGCTCGTCTGTTTGTTTGTCCGCTATAGAATCATAGACTGTTTCACCCACCGGGACCAAATTCGGCACAGTTAATGTTTAGGACCCGAGAAACTTAACGCAGCAAAAACGAAATTTGGGGCTCAATTAGTTTTTTAAAAATTAATTTTTTAATGATTTTTGTGCCCCTAAGCGCACCTCTTAAATGTGGATACAGCCCCTTCACCACATCCAGTCAAATTCGATACGCGGGGGAAAAGATGTTTGTTCTGAGAGTTGTTCTGGGGTGACAGGGGGGGGGAGGGCTTAACTAAACGCATTTTGATTACGTTTAGTGGATTCGTGGGTCTTTAAAAAGGTTGAGAACCGCTGCTTTAGACAATTTTAGACAATGGCGTTCAAACTAATAGAACTTAATAAAATTTGGAAAAAAAAAGGAAGAAAAAAAAAGAAAAATTAAGTTTGTCCCATGGCCAGTTTTTGGAAGCCTTCTGGTGATCTAAATATATTAATTGTTTGAGGATCATAAAATGGGAAGAAGTTTAAAAGTTCTACACGTTTCTTCCCCTAAGTTCACGAAACAGAGTTAACATACGATATGTATTTGAATTACTTATTCCGTGAAATCATATAAAATAAATCTTTTTGAGTTTTTGAGTTTTTTAAGCAGTGGGAGGAAATGCTCTTTAAACAGAGAAACATAACGTCACATAACTTTCATTCCGAACTATTAGTCCATTAGTTATATTAAGGCATAAGAAAATTAATGAAATTATTTTTAAAGAATGATTGCCCGGGTAGATATATAGATATAAAATTTTTCATGCATTCCATAAAAAAAATACTGGGCTGCACCCCCGCTCTTCATGTTCATCTGGCCAGACAGAATGCGCTTAGCGCGTTTCTACTGAAATGATATACAAACAATAAGAAAGAAAGAAACTTTGAGCCTAGGTTTCATGCGGAATCCCGTCTTAATTTGATTAAATAAAGGGAAAAACGCATCTTGCACTTTACCTCTTGGGTGATGTGGAAAAAAGTGCGTCTTTTGGGTAATATGGAAAAAATTGCGTTTTTAAGGGAAAAATAAAAAATAAGGCAAATGTAAATTATAAAACTTATTTCTAATTAAACAGTGGATCAAACAAATCTAATTAAATCTAACTAAACAGTATCTAACAAATATAATTAAACAGTAATCTTATTCAATCCAAACGTGCGAATCACGCAACACTGTATTATTAATTCTTAATAAAATCAGACGTATAATCAGAAGAAGGTCCGCAGCCTCAAAGTTTCTTTCTTTCTTATTTCTTGTATATATCATTTCAGTAGAAACGCGCTAAGCGTATTCTGTCTAGCCAGATGAACATGAAGAGCAGGGGGTGCAGCCCAGCATTATTTTTTTGATGGAATGCATGAAAAATTTTATATCTGTACATTTACCCGGGCAACGCCGGGCAATAATGCTAGTAATATATATATATATATATATATATATATATATATATATATATATATATATATATATATATATAACCTCATTGTTTCAAATGGATTAGTCACAGATTTAGAACCACTGCATCAGGACACATTTTCAATACTTTGTGAGATTTACCATACCATGGTTAATAGTTATAGTAGAACTGCACTTTAGCCCATACTAACTAAATGTACTTTACGTTGAGAGGAAAAAGATGTGATAAAAGTGTGAAAGGGCGTAAAAATGATTGTTACATTTTAATACTCTAAAAAGTTTCTGGAGCTCGGACCTCAAACCCAGAAACTGCGCTTGTGGGGTAAACGCAATTTCATAATTAATAAAATTACATTAAATGAATATTTTTAAAATTGAGTGATTCCTGTATATCATAAATGAACTACCCACTAATCTTATGTTTAAGTTTTAAGAACGTAACTTTAAATCGATTTCATGAGCTCCTTCTCGAAAAAGTAAGAAAAAATATATAATTATTGTCAGGTAAGTTTTTTACTAATTTTCAACCCTCTTATCTAATTAACAGCGTAAGAGACGAATGTTTATTATGTTCTCAGAAATTCTCACTTTCTTATTATTTCAATACATTGTTAGGCTCA
This sequence comes from Dolomedes plantarius, assembly GCA_907164885.2. Classification (NCBI taxonomy): domain Eukaryota; kingdom Metazoa; phylum Arthropoda; class Arachnida; order Araneae; family Dolomedidae; genus Dolomedes; species Dolomedes plantarius. The sequence continues at coordinate 83,010,559 of OU015492.1, forward strand.
CAGCTTCTAAACATTTATATATTTTTTTATCAATTTACCTTGTACTTTAACACCTAAGGACACAATTTGTTCTTCATTTAACTTTACTTACTATCCGTACCATAATTCACTTCCTCCTTCCGCTTCTCTATAGAGTCTATTTACTTAACTGTGATCGGCAAATTGACCGATAGTGCCATTGGGGGATTAAGTTATGACTGTTGTTCTGGTTTACAATTTTATTTCATTTATTGCCGCAGTATATTACACAGAAATAGCTTTTTATGTTATTACTTCAGAAAATTGGAGTTTTACTTTGCTTGCTTTGAGACGGTACTAATGGCGGCATTTCGATGATGATAATTTGATTTTTATTCTCTTTTTCTGTCTTGTTGAAAAATGGGTGGCCTCAATAATTTTATTAATCATATATAGTGTATTATAGACATCTTTTCAACTGTATTTGCTACCATGTAATTTTCTAACAAAGAGGTATTTTTATTTGAGAAACGCTTTGTAAAGTTTTTAACCAAAAAGGCAATCTATAAAGCATATATTGAAGAGATCATGAAAACAAAAAGGTACTCACTTCATGGTTCGTCATTAACACTTCTGTTAATCTATTCCATTCTTCTTTCCCGTAGTTGACTAAGTAAAAACCGGTTTGGTTAACGTTGAACTTGACCCAGTCTGTTTCTTTTACTGGTATTGTGAATTCCACTAGACAAGAATTTTTCCATAACTTTCAAATTGCTTAGTGAGCAATAGAAATTAGCAAATTATCAAATATAAATATTCTGACTGATGTTTAAAAAGTTAGGTCAGAAGTGAGAAATTTTTGGTATAAAGAATAAGAATTTGTAAATTAGAAAAAATTTACAAACAAAATCATTTAAAAAAACATAATTTGTAAATTTTAAAAAAATTTAAAAATTCAAAAACAAAAACAAAAACTCAATTCTGTATCACAGTTTTATTTCATGAAGTATATTCAGAAAATAAAAACCCTGAATAAATATAAATAAATGAATAAAGAAAACGGTTATAGATTAAAGTCCTTATCATCTTTTTACGAGAGGTAATTCTTCCTTATCTCAAAAAACCTATCTTCGCGCAGAGTTTGTTTACTGTACAAGTCGGCTCTCTAAATTACAGAAATAGTTTATTAAAACGTATCGCACTGTCTAGAGAAGTTGAAGGAGATGTTCTACGTAGATAAAAGTTTCTGGACAGCTCACACTATCTCACCCATATGTCAAAATACTTATGACCAGTGTTGTATAATAACGGTGACACGAATGAATTAACAATGCTATCCCATTTTAAATTTTAATTATTATCTTCTGGGCACATAGTTATCAATTTATTCTCTTTATATTTGAGATAAAGTAACAGACCACTGGGATCAAACAAGGATGATGTAGATTGAGGGATGATAAATGGATTTACATTACGGATATGTTTAGATAAGTAAATAAAAGATAGGCACAGCAATGTCATCGTATACGCCGCAATAATTCTACAGCATATTGCAAACGTCTTACAAGAATAGTGGTGGAAATTCCAACCTATATATATGTCACCTAGTGACCAAAATATGAAGCTGAACCCGAACGAAGAAATTAAAATACGTTTTTAAAGGCATTATCTTTTATGCTTGCTATACGATTCAAAGATTCAGTGGACTCACATTGTAATGTCCTCCCCAAAAGGTCGAAAATAAACATTTATACGTAGCTGCAACGTGGCAGCAAAAAGTGGTAATGACATGCAATGCCGCTGTAAACCGACTGTCACATTTGGGCTTTATGTTATTTTAATGAATCAGCCTAAATGGTTATCGCAGATGACCTAAAAATAAGCTTGGAATAGGAGACCAGCGAAAGAGCCATCTGGCAAGAAAAGCTTGTACTGGGTTACCGTGGTTTGCCTCATATTTAGAGACAATTGATCATGCTTTCAAAGACCCTACTCGTTTAGAACTGAGCAAAGAACACTGTGACTAGACTTTAAATCAATAGAAGGTAGTCATGTCCATCGAGGAATCCCGAAATATAATGTGCTGATTCCAAGAATGTGTCTACACATGTGGCGTCATATTTCTCTCGACAAGACTATTTCTGGAAGGCTTTGAGCCGCTTATGCCATTCGGAGGTATCAATACAATAGACTAGGACCGCATATCTTGTTTTTTAGCTCCATAGTTTCAGTACCTATTTCTTTAAACGCTGATACTATGGCAATTTATGCAATACGTAATTTCCCCCTCCTTGACAACCATTTAGAGTAGACCCCATCTAATTTCATCATGGCAACGCACATCTGTCTAAAGCAAATTTTCAGCTTTTGTCTTTTTTTGACATGAAGGCAGAAGATCACAAATGGGAGACCCGAAGCCGGAACCCCTGCACATTTTTGGAAGGAACTCAATTCTCCTTTTTGTGTCAGACATAGCCAACGAACTACCGTACGCTAACTATTAGCATACGGTAGTAACTATTAGCGTCACCGTGCTACATGAGGAATGGACACAGTTTACCACATCATAGAGGAAACCCCATACCGGAAAATATAGCTGTTATAACAGCGAAATGCGGCCCGACCTCCGATTGTTTCGTAGCATCTTTCTAGCTACAAGAAACATCAACAGTTAGTGTCTGAGGATTTATGACTGTACAGCTGAAGAACTAAAGAAATATGAAATTGTAACAAATGCTCTAAGAGAGTAGAATTTTTTCATTGTCAGTTTCACAGTAGATAGACATAAGAATTATAAGTAATCAGCAAATACTTGAAGTTTCTTTTTACATATTTTACAGTTCATCGTATTTGTCATCGTATATCCTATCAGATGCGCAACGATTTACAGAAATCGATAATATAAGCTTGATAAAAATCTCGATATTATGGCAACAATTCTTTTTCACCAGATGATCTTAACATGAGAATTATTTTGCGTATTTTTGTGTATTTCTTGCATCCTAAAGACAAAAAGAGAAAAAACTGGGGTAGAAATTCTTCAGAATTTTCCTATACAAAGAAGTCGAAATCTGAAGGTATTTTAAAAGCAAAAACTATATAATAACATTAAGACTTGTCATTACGTACTGTCTTTGTCGTCGTGTATCCATATGATGTCTGTTTTTCCATCTTGTGTAACATAACTGAGAGGTACACTCCAAATATATCTGAAACAGGAAAGATTGAAAAAAAATGTAATTTTATTTTAAACAAAATTATATTTAGGTTTCCTCTAAAGTAGTAATTATAAAGGAAGTCTGAAAGCATAGAGTACGTTGAAATGCTTTAATTATTAAATAATAACTTTGATTTTTTTCATTAAACAGCGAAATATTTTATTAAATGCTACATAGCATGCAAAACGTTCCTAATAAGTTTAATTCATTTTGCTGCATATACATAAAGGATATTTTCCTCTTTCTTAACCAGAACATGTATAACTATCTGAAATTAAATAATGTTATCCATAAAAAGTGCTACTCACTCCTTTGTAGAATTCAAACTTTGGCGATAAAGTGCCTCATTTTTTACGAATCTCTTTTGATTGGCCACAAAAATGGTTTCGTTTTGATTAGATTGTAATCTCCTGACAGTGATAAATGGAAATCCCATTTGTTCTGTCCAAGTTTTCATCACGCTTGCAATAGTGTGATTTCCCTGGAAAAAATTGTATTTTGTAGGAATTATACTTCCTGAAGAAGGAACGAGGAGGAATTATCACAGTCAGAACTTCAAAGAAAATGTGTTTTAAGAATATAGACCAACTGAATATATTGAACACACACTGATTTTCCAATTATCCATGAATCGCCAAATAAAAAATTCTAAAAGTAAAATTCATACTATCCGACCGATAACTGCGCTCTAATTTTCAATAATTAAGGGGAGTAATCACCTTTAAACAAATAGAAAAGTCAGAATTTTTACTGTTTGTTCGAACATCTATAACTTTTTTTTGCTATCGTCTATTATAAGGAAAATTTTAGAATTACTTCTCTCTAAACTTTGCAGATTATATTCCTTGAGTTAATTTTATTACAAGTAAATAAGAATTTTAATTATGAAGTAAGAAGTTGGTGCATTTTTTAAAAATTTCAAATTTATACCGATACACTGTGAGCAGACTTACAACGACACTAATAAAGTTTCAATAATATCTTTTGCATTTTTGTGATGTTAAAATATTAGGTATAATTATACACCTATTTAAATTTTAAAACACTAAAAAATATTTACTCCAAGAAAATCAGATTTAAAAAAGCTGAAAAAGCACATTAAAATTAGCAGTAAAATGCTATAAATTCTTAGTAAAATACTTTTTTAAAGAAAACAATTAAGTGCAGATTTTTAGTACCATCATTTTACACTTACCCTGAAAATTTGAAAGCATTATCTGCAGTAGTTTCTTTTATACAGTGCGCGCAAGCATGAAAATTCTCATTATGAGAAAAAGGCTTTGAAAGTTCCCAGACTGGTAATGTTTACATCGGAACGACTTTTTTCATGTCATAGTTTTGAATGTTCTAATTGGAATATTTTAAAGCAATTTATTTTAAAATGATTCAGAAATGTTTAAATATTCTAAAAATGCAAAAAAAATAAAATTCGATTTTTTGAAGATTTAAAGGTGATGACACCCCTTTTATGGCATTGATAGCCCAGTGATAATCTTTTATGTACAGACATTATCAATATATTCATGACAAATTATGATTCTTAAAATTTACAACAAAGCTGAGTTGAATTCTCGTGATGAAACTCAAACTAGGTCTCTTGAAAGTTGTGACTCTACTTCAGGCTAAATGATATGAGAAATTAATTATGTATAAATAAATAGCTACTAATATGAAAACTTCTAATTTTTTTCTACCGGTAATTTCGTTATTTAATTACAGTTTCATTTTGGAAAGGGAGAAAAGAAAAAAGAAAAAATGAGGACAGTTAAATATTTTTTCTAACACGGTATCTAGGGTTTTTCGCGGAATTTCCTTCCACTATATGTTAACACTTATGTTATTGCTTGTTATTTAAAAGACCGTATATTTTACTGATTTGAGGAATTTAAAATCTCACATTTACACATTTTATAAGATGGTTTTTCTTTAAATACTTGAAATAAAAGAGTACAGTACCTGATATCCGCACACTTCTGAGAGTTCAGCCCATAAATCTGCTGTTTTCGCATTTTTGAATTGGTATTTCTTTAGAAATTGCTATAACAGAAAGACAGAGTTTTAACTTTTGCAATCACAAATAGTTAAACTGAATGCATAATGATGATCATACATTTTTATTGTAATGGTCCAATCTAGTCCTATCTAAATAAAACTGCTTTCAATATCTTAGAAACTGCGCCCATAAAGTTATTTAACCAGCAACGCACTTGGATCTCACGTTACATAAAGAATGTCTAAGACGTTGAAACATCTTTGCAGTTAAGTTTAAGGCAAATTCTCCATTTAAAAATAACTTTTTAAAGGGTTTTAAACTTTTGATTTCTGTATTAACTTTTTCAAATAAAAAACACTTTAAGTTTCTATCCTTACTTAAATATTTTGAACATTTACTTAAAATTAAGCTTCTATATATTTAAAAAAATCCATAATTTTTATTTCACATTAAAAGCATTTTTTATCTTCGCTGAAAATATAAAGATAAATATGATTCCAAAAATTATCTTAAATGCATTATAACTCATTTTGAAATACCCTATAAAAGCTGTTTTAAATCACAACTCAGGATTACGAACTTCTATTCGAAAATTCTAAAATGCATTGAGAACGAATGAAGTAGGTTTTACAAAAAATTCGTAATAAATAATTTTGGCATCAACTTCTTATACAAAATATTACAAAATGTTATTTCATGCAAACACTTTCATTATAACAAAACACATTTTAATAGATTTTGATTCACTTACAATGAAACAAATTTAGCTTTTATCTTTCTAGGAAAACGAATGGCAAACCATCTTTAAAATGTTAAGTTTAAATGTTGATACTGTTAGGAAAGGTAACTAACTGACTTACCGATATTCCTCTTTGAAAATTATCATTTCCAACAAAAAATTCCAACATTCGAAGGATAGAAGCTCCCTGTATAAAGTAAAAAATATAGAAATTTTTAAAACACGTGTTGTTAAATTGCAATTTTAATAAAAGTCTTCCTTTCAAGGAAATGAATTCAAATAAGTACGTGCAGTAAATATTTAATGAAGCTTCAAAATATATTCAAATATGAATGGGTGGGGGGACAATTTCTGACCAAAAACATAATCACGGCGTCTTTTTCGGTTAATACATTAACAAAACAATTTTTTTTGGTACTATTTTGAGGTTGATATTAAGCCAGTGAAGCTTATTTCATGCCTAGTGTTCAGCAATAAACGGTTCAGAATCTTTTAATGGACCTCATAACGTTTAACAAAATAATCCTGGTTTGTTGCACTTATGTCCTCTTAGGTAAATATACCTGCTACAAAGACATTCAGTTAATTTTATAGAGAACATTAAGCCCATGGATTATAGAAAAAGACATATTTGCTTATTGAAAGAATAAAACTTTATAGCTCATCACATAGATATTTAATTTTCTACCCTCCTCCTCCCCCCCCAAAAAAACTGAATTTTTTTTAACTTTTGTTTATTTAGGCCTTGATGAAAATACATTAAAAATATTATAAAATAAAAAATCAATTTTTTTTCCTTTTTGTAAAAAAAGTGAGAGTTTTAAAGAGATGAGAACGATGACTGGTTAAAACTTCCAAAAATAACCACTGAATTTGTAACAGTATGGCATTTAAAGTTAGAATACCTGAAATTGGGAACTCGTGAGCCTAACTTAAATTTGAACTGGAAGGAAGGGTTATGAACATTTTATTGATAACTAAAATTAATGTGTAAAGGAAAATTTTTAAATTTTCTTATGTATTTTGAAATTTATTTTAAATTAAGTAGACGCTAACTGCACGCAATATAATCATTATGGTTTCTAAGAAAGGTTAATTCAGCCAGTTTCTTAATTTCCTACATCTATCGCATAGCTGCTCAAGTATTTCAAACTAACTACTCTTTTTAAACTGTAAATTTTTTGGAACATTTTAACACTTGATAGGTCTTGAGTGTATATATTAATATGCATTCTTTAGAACAGTTTGATACATCATCCAAAAAAATATATTTCAAATGCAATAAAATAATTTTATGCAATTTTTTTTAATGTACAGTTAAGTTTTAATTCATTGCTTGCTCAATACACCGCATCTAAATCTTACCAATCATATTACCAGTTAAAATATGAACTATTTATAAGGACCTTAGTTCGTAAGAATAACAGGGCACGACATAAATAGATGTATGATACGTTCATAAAGTTATACGACATTTCTGTCCCGAAACAAATATTATGGACAACTGGTTGAAGCCAACGAGTATTCATAAGATTTAAGCTTGTTTTCATTTTGTTTTGCCTCAGTTCCTTCCAGGAAATCGTTGATTTGGATTAGAGAGAACATGGCAGGAACATCGTTAATTATTTTTCTAATTAACCATTTGTTATTGGAGAGTCATGATAGATTGCACTTACATGTCATATGGAGAAACCGAAGCAAAAATTACACCTTGTTTGGTGGTAAGATCGTTAGTTGAAACGTTGTCATTTTCGCTCTTCTCTGATTTATTATTCAATCACTGTCTTTGATGTTAATTAGTTTTAATCTTTCTAATTCGTCATAGATCCTTTCAGAATAGTATCACGTTCCGCCGAGGTAATGAAGAGAGCAGTAGATGATCGGTAAGTTTGTTTCTTGTTGATTAGAAAGTTGAATAATGCTATTTTGGGAATCGGCTGGTAATTTCCGGAAAATGCCCATATCCTTCGTTCTACGGGGAAGCATTTTAATGAGCGCCTGGTGGAGTATTGAGGAGTAGAGATTATGCTTATTGCATATTTTATTCGCTACACCCGCGTTTTTCTATGATTAAACCTCGCTGCATGAATTCTATAACACTTAAGTTAAAATCGATAATTGCCATTATCTGAGGTTGTGTATGTATGTATGATGTGTATGTAAGATGATGGCTTTATACCGATTTTAAACGAAAGTGTTGTGATTTTAGGTGCTCAAGAATTAAATACACTCTCAATTACCCCTATACTTTTCAGCGTCAACTAATCCTCTGTATGTATGTATAAATAAATAAATAAATAAATAAATAAATAAATAAATAAATATATATATATATATATATATATATATATATCCTAAAGAAGAAAGTGTGTGCAATTTAGAATACAAATACTTAAATAAGTTTTCTCACCTTCCCATATGATATATCATCAAAAATTTCAGTAATTTCGTCAGGGTGCGTAACCGGTTGTACAATAGGATGCGAACTCATTGTTGAATCTAAATCCATAACGGGCTGGACATCTTCCGTTACAAACTGGGATAGCTGCCAGAAAATACAGGAACCATAATAAAAAAAGCATGAGAAAAATGAAAGATAAATATATTCTAAAACACTGCATTATATTATTGTTACTATAATAATTGTCTGCATTTCAAATTCTAACACATGCAGTTGAATGATTGCGCCATAATCAAATTCCGCTGCAAATATAATATTAATATAATATAATATAACATAATATTGCAATTTTTTATATTTTTGTTTTCACTACAGCTTTCACATCGCATTCATTCATAATGACTATTTTAGAGGAATGAAAAATTATCTATTCAACGTATTCACTCATAATGAGGTCATTAATTCTAGTCATTCCCACCCATTTATTTCCTGATTTTTGGCTCATCAAAAAAGAGCTATGACAGGACAGGATTTGAACCCCCTATCTTCGTTTTACGGACATTCTAAGTACGGGATTACCATGCAATCGTATGAACGAACTAATATTCTCCAACGCTGAAAAAGCAACCGATCAAATCCATATATCGGTTGAAAATCCCTCATTTTCTCATCGACGCAACCAATTTTCCGTCTACACCTCCATTCTTACCAGTACTTGTATTTCTTCTTCTTTTTCTGGTGGTTTAAACATTTTCAGTCGTTTTTAATAAATCTGTGGCGTTATGGCGGATGTTGATATATCCGAAAAATTCAATTTTATGTTTTAAGTTGATATGTCACACTTAAAATTGGTTCTTCAATGTGACAAAATCTGACAGTGGAATTATGAAGTAATACTAAGTTATTTGTATTGGCAAAGGCTGTTATGTATAAAAGAGGTAATACTTGGTCCCTAATTGAATATTTTAGTCCTGAAAATTTGCATTGAAGACCAGCCATACGCTTGAGGTTGAATATGAGTATTAACTAAAGAATATTTGGATTGAAAAACTTAATTCTGCGATTTTATATTTAACAACAAAAGTTACTTATTTAATTTGCCGAAAATATGAAAAATGACATATCAACATCTGCCATAATGCCACAGAATTATACAGAGACTGTCGCTTATCGAATTAGATATGCGATTAATAACTTTTTATAACTTTCAGTATCGTGTTATTACAGAATTTATGCACAATTTTTGTCAGATACCCAAACCTCTTTATCAAGGTATACAAAAGAGTCATAGACCTGTGGTCAGGCAGCACTTAAATTTATTCTTGCGTATCCTTTGCCATGTGTTACTTTACTGATGCGTTTATTTGCACTCTATATTTTTTTTCGCAAACACTTTCACTGATGGTTCTCTTCACAACATTTTTCATCAACTTCAAATCTTCAATATTATCTTATGCAGCAGTAATTTGGTAACAAGCTATGAAACTGAAAGTTTACATTTACTGATTAGCGTAAATGGGCTTCAATTCGATTTTAACATGTCTCCCGAATTCAGGCATACGTCATTATATGAAAATGATGGCCCTTTAAATCTATACCTTCTGATTTAAACTTGGAGAATGAATTCTCAAATTATTACTTCTGGTTGGGATAATTGTATAAAAAAACCAATTCATACAGTGAAACTTAAAAGTTAAATACTTGCTAAAAGAGAATAGATATTTATTCCACGCGGTCAGCGAAAGGAATCAAATATATATATATATATATATATATATATATATATATATATATGTGATGTCAAAAAAATACAGTAAAATAATTATGCTAAGATGTTAGGTAAAAAGACCATAATACAGAATATAATTTTCAGCATGTACTCTTCATTTCTTCTTATTTATATAAAGAGAAATGGAAAATTTTTAAAGGGTTATGCCTAGGGATACGTAATTTTCGTATTTACGAAATAGATGCGAATAAATGCGAAATTTGTCGATATGAGCGAATAAATGCGAAAATTATTTTTTTTACTACTTTTCAACGAACACTCGGTGATAAACGGCTTTTTAAGCGGAATTAGGTAACAATAATAATAATTTATTAAAATAATTGCGTAACTAAGACCATCTGCGGTCTTTAACTGAGAAATTTCACTCTCCTTCGGATTTGCTCCGAATTTCACCCGGGCAGTTTGTCTGTACCAGAGTCGAACCCAAAAGTCTAACTGTAAAATTCCACTATCAATTTTTGTGGAACAATTTAGAAGATTTAAGAACGTCTCTTGAGTGCGTCAAAGGTATTTCAGCTCCCTACAGTAGTCAACCAAGAGACTTCTGTTGATGTTATACAGATTTTAATTGCAACGAAATTCTGCAACCTTAACTTTGCAAAGGCAGCTAGCTATACAAAGCTTCTATAGTCCCGTTAACAGAGTAGATGCTGAGATATTTTAGTATTTACAACATAGTAATTAATGACAGAAGGCAAAGGCTTAAGTAACACAATGTGGAGACTACTACAATGTTAGTTTTTAACTAAGAATTTTGATACTTACCTATCAAAGTAAGTAAAATTGTAATTTTTTTTTAATAAACGCGAACTTTTTGAATTTATATATTTTTTTTTGCGAATAAATGCGAAATTTTAGGCGTTATATTTTTTGTAGTTGCGAAATTTCGATACTTTTTATGCGAAATTTACATATCCCTAGTGATGTCTTACAATAACTCAAAACTGTAATTCCCTAGTAGTTACTCAAAAACTGTACGAATGGTTGGTTGGCTGGCGGAGAGCGTTGTTATCATTTTTTGCTACAGTATGGTGAATTAGACCGGGATCTACAGCTTAAAACCGATTTCGAAGGTCGTCAAACATCCATGACGATAGTGGGACTTGAATCCACAGATTCTCGTACCGAATGCCCAGCGTACTAGCCATCGATCGGCATTGTACGAACGCGTAACATGCACCTTGACGTGCTTAAAAATAACTGCTTTAAGAAGAGCTGTTGTGTGAGATCTATAAAAAATGGGATAATTTCTTTAAGTGAAAAAATATTGAAATTTACATCTGTTAGGTGTAGGAATGATAGTACCATTCAGTTATGTTACTGTATGGTGAAAAAATGTATAGAAAGATCCATTTAATTAAGTGTATAAATATTGAAATTTACATTTGTTATAAATATCAATGACTGCAACATTCAATTTTTAAATTAAACTGTAACGACCATATATCTGACACTGCATTTTTCCATATTTTTTGTCACTAAAAACATATTATGACAGTAACCGGAGTCAAAAACCACACATTCGACCTAAATTCAAATCACTGAACTTCGGTGTCTAGTTGTTCGTCGATCTTACATTTTTCTTTTGGGGGAAAGAGATGCCGAGAATCTTGGCAGAAAATCACCGATTTCCGCATGCGTCTTTGTAAAAACCATTTCTGTCACCCTCACAGTCAATCCTTTCCCCCCCCCTCTAATTATAAGCGAGTTACGGAAGGCACCAAACTTACCTTATCGTTGAACTACCTTGTCGTTGAACAACCGTACGATATTTAAGCTGCTGTGTGCTAACCCTATTGGATTCACTCACCTGAATGTTAACCTTTAGAGAAAATTTGTCTACTATATACAGCTGCATAAATGCTAAAAAATCCACTAAAATGGTCTTTTCAGATAGCTTGAACTTTTATGCACCTTGCAATAAGATTCATTTTATAAATTTATTCCACCAAAGGAATTTATGAGCATTTAAAATACACTATACTAGATTTTTCCCCGAATAATTTAAATTTTAAAATAATATCTGCATTATTTTTAAAACACGAAAAATGCCAGCTGTAAAATTTCTTTTTCTATTACGGAGTAATTTTTTAAAAATCTTTAAGTCCACGTCGGCAATCCTTGGACAAATTTTCTCCATATATTAACATTGAGGTGAGTGAATCCAAGAGGGTTAGTGCACAGCATCCTTAAGCTGATCGAACTACAATAACGAAACTGTTGACAAGATTTTTCTTGTCTCTTTTTGTGAAGAATCAATAAACTGTCAAAGTGAGCAATCAGCTTTATTCAACTCCCTGAAATCATACGGACGCTTATCACGAATGAAATTTATCTTCTTATTATTTAATATAGATATTTGAAAATATTCGAAAACAAGGGAGTGTGATCTTTCACGCAATTTCATTATGCATAAACTTCGATTGATGAATCGTTCACAAAGGCACTTACAGACAGACGTCAAAAGTTTGGAAATTAACTATGCAAATGAAGGCTCATCAAGCTGAAAATTCCTCATGCATGAATGTCATTTCATATGATGCACCTGAATTAATTATCTCCGAGATAAATAAATCAGATAAGCTTTTCTGGATTAACTATGACTAAGCAGGCAGAGTCATATTAACATTTTGTATTTTTGTCGAAAACTTTTGCATTGTTGTGGAAACTATAATTTCACTTTCACGATAACATTTTGCAAATCCATTATTAATAATTATAAATCTATATTCACACTAATTTTCATTACATTGAAAATGCTTTATTTTGAATTTATGTAAAAATATACTAGGTTTGTTACCTTTTAAATGCATGCCAAACTTTTAATTGTTTCAACTTTTTCCCTAAATTTAGCAGACTTTTAATTTTATTAATAAACATATGCTATTTCACTCCTCCGAATTATTTCCTTGCTCAAAAATAAAACCATTTAGCACTGAAATTAGAAAAATTGAATCCTAAAACGTATGATTTGTGCTCCAAATATATTTGAGTTTCTGACTACACGCAGAAGACTTTAAATTCGTAACCAATCAAAACACAAGATAATTGGGATTGAGGAGAAAAACGAACTACGTAACAATATTTTTTTTTCATATTGGATAGAACTCTTGCAAATTTTATTTTAATAAAATTAAAACACAAGATTAGTCGGAATTTTCAGCTCAACCTCTAACTTAGGGTGTAATAAAGACATGAATAACAAAGAAATAAAATATCAACAAAAGTTCTGAGTTAAATCTCTCTCTAAAAGCAAACTCTATCTTCAAGAGGATCACCTTGTATAAACCCCTTCAACAGTAGCTTCTCCTTTAAAACTTAGTTTTAAGTACAGATTATTGTCTTGTCAAACATAAAAATTGTATAAGAATGCAGATTACAAAGTAATAGCGTTATAATTTGAATTGTCAGTGACAGAACGTACCATATCCCATTCAGGATGCTGTTCGTGCACTCCCTTGTACTCAACATAGCTCGCAAAACCTTCATTCAGCCAGAGGTCATCCCACCATTCCATTGTGACCAGGTTGCCGAACCACTACAAGAAAAGGAAACACAGAAAAAAAGCAAATTATTCAGCAAACTTCGGGAAATGCAATTAGTGTGGGCTGCGGGGTGTGTGATATTGACAATAAGTGAACAAGTGAGCGATAGTTTGGTGAAGCATTGATGACACAATAATTAGAAATCTTTGGATATGATATGAACGAGCTTTGACATATAAGAGAGAAGAGTGTAGCATACAGCAAAATGTATTAATTTCTTCTCAATTTAAGTATATTTTAGTTATACTGTCATACACAATATTCTATTTCAATTTTTTACTTGTGTAGAAGAGAAATGATGTATAAAAAGTAATTACTGATATAAAAAACATATTAAGTTTCTAACTTTCAAAGTTCAAGTTTAAATACACAACATAACACTATTTTGAAGACGTTTATTTTTAATTCTTATAATTTTTTCTAGAGGAGGCAGTAACTGTAATGCCTCAAAAGTACTATTGACAAAAATAACTTTGATGCGGCATTTCAGAGTGTCTCGATTTGATGATGTCCCACGATTTGATGATGATTATGATAGGTCACCAAAATATTTTATATTTTGGTGCCGATTCTTTATTTGAAATAGATTTCTTTAAATATTAGTTTTATACAATTTACCGGTTTTCGATACTCTTACGTATCTTCCGTTTATGCTGAATATTGACCATAGTACCTCGATATAAATTCCACAGATTTTACAATAGAATGAATTTAAAATGAGATATTAGAGTAGTTGTTTGTGGAGATATACAGAGTTCGACAAACCTCTTTAAGTATTTTGGCTTATAGTATTGTCTTTCAATTTACAAGCTATTTTGTTCTGATGAGCTTACAACGAGATTAAAATCTAACACATTTAGAGCTGTAGGTGTTTGGTTTTAAATGAGATAACCACCATTGGTGAGTAAGTTTTGTAACTGATTAAGACTAGAAATATTTTATACCAGTAGGTAAAGCACAAAAAAAATAGTAAATGCATTCTTTTTATTCTAAATACTAGCCGCTGCGCTACCAGCATGGTCGCTTTTAGTTTTATATTTTCCTTTGCAAAACAACTCAACTGAAAGAAACGTATGTAAGGAATGTTATTATTACCTGTCATCATAAATATACGTTGTTAAGTGGTAGTGTGATCTTAGCCAAAAAATTTATAATCATTGCAAAATTCTCTATAAGGCTGATTCTAAAACATTGGGATTAAAAAAAATATGAATTTCCGTTACTTCAGCAGAGAGTTCCGTTAAGATAAGACCGAGAAACCCAACAACAAAGATTTTAAAAATTGCATTCCTCTCTGTATGTAATATTTTTTTTAAATTAAGATATCTACACTTTATCATTGCATCAAATAAGAAATTGTTAGATACAAATTTTTTCACTAAAAAAGGAGTAAAAAATTCAGCAAGTAGTAAAATATAGTGTGGATTACATCACTCTCTATATGTATTATTGTTCACAATTCTGTTCTAATTGTCTACACTTAATCATACCAAATAAAAAATTGTTGGGAAAATTTCGTCACTTATAAAATTGAGTAATATGATATTCCTCAAACTTCTTGATATACACAGTTGAGTATTTCAGAAATAGGAGATACTACAGTCACAGAATCGAAAGAACGGACTCTAGATAAACCTACATACAACTGTCCATGACTAAACACAGGATTTGATAGGTCTAAACATATTTTGTCAAAAGTTTGTCCTCTTATTTACATTTAGAAAAACCGATGAAACAAAAGAATACATTATCTCGTGGATAAATTAAATTTATTCAGGTGTAAAATACAGTAATTAAATTGTACCAAATTACGTGCTATCGTCGAACTACTACACACATGCGGTTGGCCGCTAATGTTTACATCTGGTAGTTGCAGCCGTTGCCATTCGGAGTGTAGAAATATCGCCCATTTTTGTGCCGCATACCTACGCGTTTTATATATACAGATTGTTTCTAAATTTTTTTTGACCAAGTTAAATACAATTTGCGGACATTTAGTCATTAGCCTACATTACAGGCAAAATGAAAACCTATTTTTAAAACAGGTAGTGTGACACATCTCCTATTAAAAGTTCGTCTAAGTTAAACAAGAAACGGAAAATATTCAATCAAGTTTTAAGACGCAAACTAAATAGTGAGTTGTTTGACATCATAAATTTATGAGAGTAGAGCGAACTAAAATTTCATGCCTTTAAGTATCAGTATCCTAGCACCAGCGTCTAATATTCATCTGCTAAGTCCACCCTGTAATCGGCTTAATTCTTTCTCAATAAGTTCGTCGGGAACAGCGCGACTTACGGGTGAAATAATATTTAGGGAATTTGAAATGATGTAGCAGTAGTCTTATGCAAACCCACACACTCGATGAGAAAGCATGTCTAGCAAGATTATTCAAAACCATAATTATGCGAAAAAGGAAAATTTTCATAATATTAGTTTTAAATACGGAATAGTAAAGGAATTTAAACTTTGAAAATTTTTGGTTGATAAGGCAATTTGATGCAACGTCACTGATGTTTTTAGTTTAATGCTGAGGTACTTGTCATGAGACATTTGGACATCGTACCGCGAAAATTGTTAACAACATCTTAAATGAGAGCACCAAACAGTTGAGTCAACATTATCCCTTGCAGCCACCTCAGTTTTGACTGAGCATTCCCAGAGGAGTCAGTGATGTAACCACATACAAAAAGAAAAGCAGTAAATGGAAGCGATCGATTTTACATGTGGAGTTCTGCTGTCTTCTATTTGCAATATCATAATTGTTTATGGGCATTCATGTGCGAATGCATTTTAATAACTCATGAGTTTCTACAAAGGTTATTCATCGTATTTACAAAGGCTGAGCTGTGACACGCTGTATGCAACTGCCAGATTAATACAATTATTTATGAACTTAGAATTATTTATGACATTATATAAAGATATTTTCTTCCTTAGAAAAAAAAAAAAACTTTGTAACAATTATTTCATGATACTATTAAAAATTCGAAAAATCAAAATTTAGTCTTTTAAAATATAGAAGAAAAGTTTTTATGAAGAAAAATGAATGTTTATAAATTATGTTTGATTTACAAATACGGCACCTTATTACCCAATACCAAACAGACTCATATCCTATACTATTAAAACAACATATTTCAAATGAAATAAAATTAATTTGAAAGCATGCACTTTCACTATATCTATATGCGTCTCTATAAGTTGTGTTATATTCTAGTTACAGCACAATATTTTTATGCACCTAAAAAAATTCCTGGTCCAGTACACATTCATGTTTAGTTGTTACGAGTTTACGAATGTCCTGTCCTTACATCCCCCAGTTACATTATTATTAGAAAATTAGTCCATCGAGTACTGCCGTGCCATCAAAAATCATCTTCCTCCTTGCGACGCGTGTCCGCACATTGCCGTCTCTGACACAAATGTTCATCTCTGTGGAGTAATTATGGGCTTGTCTTCCGCCCTGTCTCTCACACGCAAGCAATGAGTTTTTCCTGGCTACGCAATTTCGTCGAATATAGTTCATTCCATCACATACTTATTCAGGTAGTATATATACAAACTTTAATCAAGTTTAGTAATTGAGGGAGCCATTTAACAGAAGACCTGTTAAACAGAACTTTTAAATTACAGATCAAACTTTTCCCTTACGTTAAAAAGATGTTTTTAAAGTTTTTAAGTATGTATAATTATGATGTATATATATATATATATATATATATATATAAGAGCTTGTCTGTTTGTTTGTCCGCTATAGAATCATAGACTGTTTCACCGACTGGGACCAAATTCGGCACAGTTAATGTTTTGGACCCGAGAAACTTAAATCAGGTAAAAAGGAAATTTGGGGCTCAATTAGTTTTTCTTAAATTAATTTTTTAAGGTTTTTTGTGCCCGATAGAGGTGCGTCTACCCCCTGTAGATTCTCCTCAACCAGCTGCGTTAAGAGGGGTGGTTTGAGGATGACGGAGGGGGGGGGGGTCAGATTGCAAGGCGCGGGAGAAAGAGGGTTGGGAATGACCTTAAAATCAGACGAAGGTCCGCAGGCTCAAAGTTTCTTTCTTTCTTATTGTCTGTATATCATTTCAGTAGAAACGTGCTAAGCGCATTCTGTCTGGCCAGATGAACATGAAGAGCGAGAGTGCAGCCCATTATTTTTTTGATGGAATGCATGAAATATTTTATATCTATATATCTACCCGGGCAACGCCGGGCAATAATGCTAGTATATATATATATATATATATATATATATATATATATATATATATATATATATATATATATATATATATATATATATATATTACCAATGCGGAGGCACTTGTTACGAACACATACGCCTAGAATACACAAGAGCTTTGCTGGCCATTTTATTATGGAAGCACCATATAAGCGGGCCAGCATTACCCCTATAAAGGGATGACACAAACGGAGGCATTTTACTGGCGCGACTCCGGGATTCGATCCGAGCACCCTCAGCACCGAAAGCCAGCGTGTTGTACAAGGCCGCCATAGGCATATATATATATACAACGTGAAGAAAAACAACAAATAGCATTCGTGGCCATGCTTTAAAGCAGCCATTAACCACAAAGCACGAATACATCAACATTGCGAAGAAAATTTTTATCAACATTATCTTATGCCAGATACTAAGATTTTGTAGAATATGTAATTCTAAAGAAGCTATTAGTAAGCAATTTTTTATTTTCAAGGCGAAACAATATTATGATAATAGCATACCGTTGGACTTTTTAGAATGCTATATTAGGTCGGCCGCTACTAATTTGGATAATTCCACTGCACACGTAAAGAATATGAATGGCCCGGTTTAAAGTCATTGGGCAGGATGGCTGCTGACGTATGTGATGGGACGACCGCACGTGTACCGGCTTACGCATATAAGGTATAGACGGATATGTTCATCGTTTCTAAGTCGTCTGGTCTTTTGTACGAGCTCTGAAGCCTGGATACGAAGATTTCTAGTTTAACTCAGTTTATTCTGGTATGACTTCTCTTTCCTCGTTTATTTGCAGGTCTACAAGTGGTCCCGTGGGGTGGTGCTCATATTTATTTTATAACGTTTTGTATATGTTGCTTTTATAGGCGGTTACTTTGTAGCACCTACCTACGACCGTCGTGTCATAACGAATTCTTTTAGTTTTTTGTCATATGATTCAGCCATATTAATTATAAACGTTTTTTTGAATATAACACCATGGCGAAACCACTTGTGTTTGATTATGTTTCTTTGCTTTACCCATGGCTGATGAGCCAAGCAAAAACAGATGATTTTCTTTATATCTTTTTGACTTTTTTCAATCTAATTGCTTGGCATTTTGTCTTTTGGGTGTTGATTCACCTATATTTCTATCTTTGGGTGCTAATGCACCTGTGTTTTTGTTCTTTCAATCTAATTGCTTGGCATTTTGTCTTTTGGGTGTTGATTCACCTATATTTCTATCTTTGGGTGCTAATGCACCTGTGTTTTTGTTCTTTCAATCTAATTGCTTGGCATTTTGTCTTTTGGGTTTTGATTCACCTATATTTCTATCTTTGGGTGCTAACGCATACCTGTGTTTTTGTTATTTTTGTGTTAGGTGCTAGGCTGCGTCATGCATATGGCTATAGTATTTGCAAACTTTAGATAAATGATGTATATATATATATATATGTGCAGGGTGATTTTTTTTAAACTGACACTACTCAAAGCCATCTGTAGCGCGATCTATCAGTCTGAATTCCACCAAAATTGATAGAGGGACTAAGGACGACATGGGAAAGAGTTTCTGTGAAAAACAAATTAGTTCCAAAAGTCACCGATAGGGGAAGATATAGCGCCGTTGTTTTGCATAAAAGAGAAATTGCATAAAAGGCAAGTAAAACATCAAATTCATGACTACGTAGTCGACAGCCGCGTCAGTATTTTGGGCTATAAAGTGCGGAATCTGTTGCGCCTTCCCTTTACAGAAGAAGGATCACCAGTCGCTTTTTTTCCCCTTGCATGGCCACCTCGATCCTCGGACCTAATCCATATGACGTTTTTCTGTGGAGTTATTTAAAGTCTAAAGGTGTATCTTGGTGGAATCTCGAACTTGGCGGCTCTAAAGGACAACATTTCCCGGACATTGATGAACATTCTTGGTGATATGCTACGCTTGGAAGTTGAGAACACAGTGTTCAGGATGCAATGTGTCGCCCACGAGGACTGTGGTCACATTGAAGGAGGGAGAAGTGAATTTGCTACATAAAGAATTGTTGCAGAGATATTTCTTTGTTATTCATTTGTATGCTTACCACTTTTTCGGTATTCATCCCTTATCTTTATAGCCCGAAATACTGGCGCTGCTGTCGACTACATAGTCGTGAAATTGTATTTTGATGTTTTACTTGCCTTTTATGCAAATTCTCGGGTGCGCCGACAACAACAGCGCCATATCTTCCCCTATCGGCGACTTTTGGAACTAATTATCTTTTTCACGGAAACTCTTTCCCATGTCGTCCTTAGTCCCTCTATCAATTTTGGTGGAATTCTGACTGATAGATCGCGCTACAGATGGCTCTGAGTAGTGTCAGTTTAAAAAAAATCACCCTGTATGTATATATACACTGGTGTAAGAAATTAAGAGAATTTGCAGACTTGGTCGATTATCTCTAGAACTACTGTACCGATTTTAATGAAATTTGATATGTACCTACATTGATACAACACAAAACAAATAACTATTCAATAATTGTAATACACACGCATGGTCGTGCGTAACACTCGTTGGAGTCGGAAGGTATGAAACACCGGTTGCAGAATAAACAAAAAAAAATGGGTTAATAGATGGTGTTATTTTGCAGCAATCGGTTAATTACAAATTGTAACAGTAAAAATGAGTAACCACCAACGTTTAGATGATGGAATGGGGTGGCGAATTGTGGGGAGGCTAGAAGCAGGCCAATCTCAAGTCCAAAATTATAGAGAGTTCAATTTAACGCCCAGCGTCGTGTGTAACTTATGGAAACAGTTCCAGGATACCGGATCCATCGAGAGAAAGCCTGGGAAGGTCGTCCAAGAGCCACGATGGCCAGAGAAGATCGCCATTTGTCGATTATAGCGAGGCGTAACAGGAGTTCTACAGTTTCTCAGCTCTCTCGTGACTTGCATGCAGCCACAGGAACCCGTGTATCAATGGTGACTGTTTCCAAAAGACTTCATGAGAGAGGGTTATTTGCAAGTGAAGTAAAAATAGGGTGGTAATGAAGTAAAACAAAAATAGTTCAAGGGTTATTAATGAGAGGTATAGTGATTTTATATGAGTACATTGCAATAAGATGTTGTGTATGTTCTGACAATGTTAACAATTTGAAAATAGAGAAACTTCACTTTTTATCAACTTACTTGACGTGCAGTAAAACCAGAAAAATGTAACTTTGTTAGAGTTTCTCACTTGAGCACTGGAGATGGGAAACTGAAAGATTGAATCAGTTCTGTAAAACTGGAGCAACATTGAACTTATATGAAACCCACGATGATGAAATTTTTAGTTCAGTTACCGTAAATGATGGATCGATTTCTGCCACGTGGAGACCAGTTCATTAGCTGAACACTGTTTACTGGAACTGTATCAAACTTGCAGATAGATCTGGAACCACATCCCAAGCACGAAGTGCAGTAGGTAATTGGCAAGAAGCACTCAGTTAACGATGTAACATTGGGACTTGGAAAATAAAGATTATGTGCCTTTTAGCACTCTAGATGAAGAATGAAACTGGACCATTCATGCTGAAGACAAGGAAATTGGCACACACAAAAATTTCTTGAAAAATACCTGTTTATTATATTTTTTCGAAGACTTATAAAATCAAATCACCAGTATTACACCTCCAGCCAGCCCGTGTCATGGAAAATGTCCGAAGACAAAAATTCGAGGAGACACGCTCCAATATTGCAAACAGCATTCATCTCGCTAAAAATCGTACTCTCTTTTATGGAGGGGAAGCAAACGCTTTTCTACCCAAAGCCTGCTCACACAAGCCTAGGTTAATGTGCTTACTCTGATAAAGAGATCCCATTTCCTTTTAGTCTAAACAACAAAATAAAGTCTGTAGAAGGGGATAAATAATAGAATAATAAACTAGCTGTATCAAAGGACTAAATTAAAAGAGAAATTAATTAAACTGCGATTATATCGTTATTATCTTTAGAAAACATCGGCGTATGAATACATGTAAGCTATTACACACGTGGGAAGTAGTTATTTTTGCAGTTAAGTTGAGAAATCGAATCGCGATGCGAAATTCGAATGAGGGAATCGATTCTATAATTGGAAAATGTAAATATATTTAGCTATTGTAGATATTAACAGTATAATCGCTTTAAGCATACAATATGTATCTGGAAAATAGTTATATTTTAAATTAATATTAATACAGCTAGCAATTAATTGTTTAAAGATGAAATTAAGTTAAGTTAATAGCGGTTATAATTAGTTTTTAAATTTTAGAGTAATTAATTTTACATAGTGGCATTATGCCACAGCAAGAAGACCTGCTGTTTGCGTCCCGCTCACTTCTACGAACAGAAGAATCCATTTATCATGGTGCAGAGAGCATAGAGATTGGAGTATGGATCAATGGGCGACCGTTCTCTTCACTGATGAGTCCCGATTCTCGCCGTACGTTCATATGGAGAGAACCAGGGACCCGCTATCTACCCTCCAATGTCCGCGAAATCGACCATTATGGCGGAAGAGGTTTAATGGTCTGGACAGGCATCATGTTGGATGGCCGCACACCTCTCCATGTCTTTGAAAGAGGCACTGTGACTGGTGTGAGGTATAGGGATGAGGTCTTGGAGCCCTATGTTCGCCTTTTCAGGGATGCAGTTGGCCCTGAGTTCATTTTAATGGACGATAGCGCGAGGCCACATAGAGCCCTTCTGGTCGAAAAATTTCTAGAGAGTGAGGATATTCGCCGGATGGATTGGCCAGCCAGATCTCCAGACCTTAACCCTGTAGAGCATGTCTGGGACGCTGTGGGGAGGGCAATTGCAACTCTCAACTACAATTATTGAATGGTTATTTGTTTTGTATTGTATCAATGTATGTACATATCAAATTACATTAAAATCGGTACAGTAGTTCTAGAGATAATCGACCAAGTCTGCAAATTCTCTTAATTTCTTACACCAGTGTATATACTTATTTAAGGTAATCATTATAGAATAAAAAATAGACCACAAAGCTCACAAGCAATGAATTTGATTAGAGGTATAGGTGTACTATGTGGAGGGGTAAAAAATCTATTAGCAATATAAATGTATAACAAAAAACGGAACATCAAGTAAGAACTTTTGGATTATTAAAAAAAAGTTGTGGAAATGCGTACAACTTTATGAGAATATTGTCAACAGCACAGAACATGTGAATTGTGATATTCAAATCTATAGAGTGGTGTTTTCAGTTGGTGGATATGTTAGGTAAACACAGTTTTCTGCAGTGTTCAAGATATGTGACCCCAACATCGTATTACGTTTTCTGTTACAAAGAATCCAAGTAGTAGAAAAATAGGCAATGCAAAGTAGAAAGTGTATGGCTTTCTTCTGGTTTTCTGTCCGAGCGTTACATTCGTTTTGCAGTCATGGAAATTTCTGGCTAACTCCGAAAATCGACTAAATAAAAGAAATATATATTTGCCAGCTCCTCCATTTATGTCTGGCGCCTGTGTTCAACGGCATTAATATTACTTGGATTCAGATATAGAAATATAAACAATACTTCAAGAAAAAACTGTTTTCCT
This sequence comes from Dolomedes plantarius, assembly GCA_907164885.2. Taxonomy (NCBI): domain Eukaryota; kingdom Metazoa; phylum Arthropoda; class Arachnida; order Araneae; family Dolomedidae; genus Dolomedes; species Dolomedes plantarius. The sequence continues at coordinate 83,033,994 of OU015492.1, forward strand.
GTCGGTGTCAAGGTTGGAAAATCTTTTTCTGACTTTTTATTTTTAGCCTTTTCCAGAGAACATTCAAAATAGTGATGAATATAGTGATGAATATGAAAATTTCTTGATTGAAAAGCTTTTCGAAAAATTTGGCAACGGTGGAGATTTTATATTTTTAATTTTTTTTTTCGATTTTTCGAGTTGTCGACATTAAGTGTAATCTGGATCAACGGGAGGAGAATTAACTGCATTAATATGTGCATATACATTACTTACCATGTGAGTCATTTCATGGGAGATGACCGTCGAAACCCTATGCTTGTTTTGAGGACTTGAATTTTCTTTGTCATACAGAAGGTTCGTCTCACGGAATGTGATGACTCCCCAGTGTTCCATTGCGCCAGATACAAAATCAGGAATAGCGACCATATCTTAACACAGAAAAATAAAATAAAATTACAAAAATTAGATATATTACGTTTATGCATCCATATCTATACATAACACATTACTCGTGAAAATTTGTTTTATTCATAAGATATCAATATATTTAAGTTGCTAAGCCGACTTTTTGGGCAGTCCGTGAGAGAAAACTGCTGCATCAGTTTTCTTCATTTTGGTCTTAAGCGAAAGATTGTAATCTGAAGATTTGTCAAATTTGGTTTTTGTAACCGCAATTTTTATTATTCAGCGATTTACAATTAAAAATTGATTTCTACACGTTCTCAGTGGCATGTTTAAATCTGGCTTTAGAAACTCTCTGTTTCTGCGCATGCTCAGTGACATTTTTCAATGATAAACACGTTTATTCCGAAGAGTCTCTCTAGATCTCTCTCTGCCATTTTAATTTTTATGATAATTTTGTTTGTGGAATATAAGATTAAACTTGACGGAAATTGTTTATTTCGCGCTGTTCAATTAGCGATAATTTACAATAAAAAAAAATTGCTTTCTGCGCATGCCCAGTGACATTTTTAAATCTGGCTTTAGATACTCACTAAGCACGAGGCCACTTAAACACATTAATTTGTTTCTGCGCATTATTATGATTTTTAACATTTGACAATAATGTGTTGACTATAATTTGTGTATTAGCACATTTATTTACTATCTAGCCGTCATGTTTTGACGGGAACCAACTAGTGTATTATTAAAATACTACACATGATTCTCAATAATTTTTATTGCCAAATGCTTAAAACATTTTTATGGATTGTAAATCTCTCTTTTCAAATTAGAAGGTAAAAAAAAAGAATTAGAAATGCAACTCGTGAAACAAACTGAAATCTAATAATAATTTTTTTTATCTAATGCGAAGGCACGTGCCATGAGAAATTCGCCTTTTGTTATTCACCGCGGAGTTTTTCTAGCTACTCTATTACGGGAGCACCATTTATGTGCGCCAACATTGTTCCCTATGAGGGGACAACACGGTAACGACCAATCTTTATTCGAGATTTGAACCCAAGCCAACAGCGTAGAAACTCACGACTCTAACCACTATACCATGTGGGCAGCTTCTAAATAATAATGCTTTTATGTATTTTTCTCTCTCCCATGTAAATAAAAACTGTTCATTGAAAACAATTATTTAGTTTATACACGAGACTTTAAAAAATCTTGTGTGTTTAACTTTTAAAACATTACATAAGCATAATTTAAACTTTTGTGTTGCTTTAAAATTTTTTGATAGTGATTTTCATTCAAGAGGTAACAATGTTTATTATACAGAAGATAACAGTATTAACATTTTGATAATGATTGTCGTTCACTATGGATCAGGCACTCATTTAGTCGATAATGGTAAAGAACGTAATATCTTGCAGGATAAGGCACGAGCAGTTGAAAAACATTGTTGTGCATTACACAATGCACGTTATATCCCCGATGACATTATATCATTTAATCCACATAATATTTTATAAACTTGGACTGCGCATTTCTGAAAATTGCCTCTTCATATATTTTTTGAAATAGTATTTAGACATGGAAAGGAATTACTAACTTGATTAAATAAGACAGAAAAGTGTGATACCATTCGTAGACAATTATCTGAAGACGAATGACGAATGGGCAAGAATGTCTGTTATTATTCGATAGGACTGAAAAATTTAACTTAGGAACATTAGCTACTAAACCACTGTATTTTTATAAAACTAATATTGCTGGAAATTTTCGCATTGGTCTTTTTAAAACCAAACAAAATAATTATCTGTTTTTATGTATGCATGATTATTACAGCAACGTGTAAAATTACATCCTTGAGGTAAAAAAAAAATTCATAAAAACCATATGTATATCACTGTGATCATCCTAAATGTTTAAAAATTTACTAATATTTCCATTTAATTTTCTAACTATTACCTTGTAAGGTCGTGAGGTCGTGAAAACGACTGAGTCTACAAAGATTTATCAATAAATTATTTTGCTTCTCTGAGGTGAATCGATAGTAAGCCAGTTATTTCGTAGTCATAATCGAATTTCGTTGTTATTTCGTCAGTTATAATCAAAATACTTTAATTATTTCGCAACTGAATTCCTTTGAAAGCATCCTTACGACTGAATTACGTCTTTTTGATTGGAAGACACAACTGTTCCATCCCCCAGCACTCAAACGAGAGCCTCATTTAACATTCTTTGGTCATTCGGCTCGTTCGCTTAATTTACTAAGGAAGTCGCGATGCGCATCTTTCTAGCGGAAAAACACAGTTTTTCCACTAGAAAGATGCAAATAGCGGAAAAACGCTGTTTTTCCGCAAGATCGAAAAGAATTGCGCCATCCGATCAATGGGACGCAATTGCCTTTGAAAGAATTGAACTATGAAAAGTTTGCAAGCGAAGAACTTAGAAAATGCCTTTGTTCGTGCAAGAAGGGCGTTTGATAACATTGTACTTTCGCGTAATAAAATGCACAGACATCTCTGTTCTTACAGCGAGAAAAGGCAGATCGCGTAACGGGTGGCCGAATATACCCATCTGTGGCCCAGTTCGAATTAGCGATAAAATTAGGGAGAAAGGGCGATTAAGGCTATCCAAACACTGACGAGTCACGCGTGAATGAAAAACTACATAGTAACTAATTATTTTTTCGCTGAATGCGGACACACACACACACAAAAGACTTCTTCAGTCGTCTCACCATTCGTATAAAAGTCAGTTTTAACCCCTCGCTTATTTAGGTGAAGCTATCACTCAGAGAAGAAAAATATTTACAGTTCTGAATAAAAATTTCTGATCGATATTTCCCCTATTCGGAAAAATTCTTTACATTGACTTTAGGCGTGCTATTCAACATTTATACAATTATCTTATCTTGTGCCTCATCATTTTAATCCCTAATGGTTAAAATGATTAGAATTTCACAAGATCACTAATGAAGCCCTTTTTAGTCATGTAACTTCATTTGGAAGGTTCAGTGACATTTAGAGCGTGTACAGTCACTCAAAAAAAACGAACAATGGTACCTTATCAGAACTAAATTATCTTGTTTTATTTCTGCAAACTGTGTAGTTTTTCTAAAAAAAGATGGATATAAAAGAAAAATTCAAAATAACTTGGTTCTGTTAAGGTGCCATTGTTCGTTTATTTATTAATTTATTTTTTTAAGTGAATGTACCTCAAATATTCTTTTCTGGTTTTTCTTTTGTATTTTAATAATTTTAGTAATCAGTTACATTAATTTCATTTTAGCATCTTCATCGGGTGGACACAGTAGATTCAAAGCATAAGTATATATTGCTGTCTCATGCTGCCATGCTTATTTACATGAAACTAGCGGGAGACGTAAATAAAAACGATCAACTTCTTAAAATTCTCTATAGAATATTCACATAAAAAAATTCTTAGAATCCAAAATCCCATAAAAAATTTTTTTATTGTAGATTTTAAGAATCGTATGGATTTTTTTTCTCAAGCCAGTAATTGTCTGTAAACATGGTTTGTACATAGTAGATGTTAAAACATTTACTATGCATGCAAGAGAGGAGCTGTCTATCGCTCTGGAGTGATGATATAAGCCACTCTGGTCTGATGATGAAACTTTGGTGTGATGATGTGAACAACGTGTTCCTTCAGTGGCTGCAAGGGAGAGCCTCGTTCTGTCTGAAATATCTGTCTTTCCGATGTGTAGCCTGCCTGAGAGATAACCAGAAACTGTTTCCTCGCCCTATTTGTGACTTTCCTTTATCTTCGGTTACATCTGAAAATCCCTCTGCATTAAAGATCCAGTAAAATTCAGTTATTGATCGCTTCAATAGTAGTAAAAAACTACTTTAGCGTAGTAAAAAACGAGCGCAAAACAGTTTATAACCGTCAAAACTCAAAGCAGGCGCATTCTGACCCTTGGCGAAAATAAATGGTGTTTGAGAACGAATATCTGAACCAATTCCAAAAAAGCCTGCCTCTGACCACTGCCAAAGGTTTGCCAAGTTGCGGGGATCCGGCAACTTGCTGTCGATAGTTTTCAGAATTACAAGGCAGCATTAAATAACAGCTTCACACTGGTAAAGGACAAACTTAATATGAATAAAAATTTGAAGCTGGATTTCCAAGGGTTAAGAAAAGTTATATCCTAAGTTCCAGGGTATTTTTCAAAATAGACGTTTTTCCTTTTTAAATATCTAAATCGTACAAAAGCATATTTGGAAAAACACAAACTGTATCCTCCTCACTCAGTTGTTGTTCTTATAATTCGCTAACCGTTTCTACGGAATTATTTGGAGAGTAGGATAATTCATCACAAATTAAACTGAAAGCTTTTAAATATCATTTAAAATCAGAAAAAGACAGCATTTACTGTAATTACCTTGTTTGGGTAAAGGATAATCTATTCCAAAATAATTTTCAAAGTATTCTAAAACTCTAGTTCCAAATTTGAGTGCGTAATCTGTTTTGTTTATTTGATCAGGAGCTGCATAAACACGGAACTGAAAAAAAAATTAAAAGATTCTTGGTTAGGTGACAGAATAACACAAATATTTTAAGATTTGATTTTTGAAATAAAGAAGTACATCTCTGCTAAAATTTTAATTTAGATAATTATATTTAATTTATTATCGAAAACAATTTATGATAAACAATAAAAAAAGTCTATGCATGCACGTACACACACATAAAGATACGTCTGAAAGGCTCTCCAGCCTCTTCAAGACACGTACATGAACTCTGAAGTCATCCAGTCGTTTAAAACTCCATCGTCAAAAATTCTTTTCCATGTTCAATTAAATTGTGGTTTTTTTGACTTCGCAGTTGCTTTGATGAATAAGAAGCAATATTTACATTAAATATTTAACTTAGGCTTTTTATATACTTCAGTTAAGTGGTTGCGATTGTCTAGATTGGTATTGAATTAATCAGCATAAAGAATTTACATGAGCACCTCCAATACCAGAAAATTATTTTATCACAGTTTTTCAGGAGCTTATATACGTTCTATGTGTTTAGAGACACATATATATATGGTACGTAACTACTTTTACGGCTTATTTACTCAGCTAATTCAATGGAAAGGAATATCAATTTGTCAGGACAAACAGAATTTGGAAAATAAACTTTGAGCATATCTCAAAATATTCTCAAGTACTTAAGACTAAAATAAAAGCCTTCATTTACTTTCACGTAAATGAGTGCAAATAATTAAATTGGAGTAAAATTTTGAAAGGGAAGGTAACGTGGTAAAGAGAGTATATGATGTGAAGATTTTTGTTCTGGAACTTAGGTGTTGGTTTATTGCCAAGGCCCAAAGTTAGATAACCTACAAATTTAAGTTTGTATTACTAAGAAGTTCCATCTAGGTATTTTAAGTTGCGGCTTAGTAACTTTTAGGGTCCTTATATCATGATGGATGATCCAGATTGTATTTAGAATAAAACCTAAAATATCCTTTACCATTGAGGCATGCAAATCATAATATCCTTATTAGGTTTAGATAGAATTCCACACATCCTAGAGACATTTAAAAATTTATTGGGATGAAAGTTTGAAATAACTGTTATCAAACTTTGTTTTTAGCTGAAACGAGCACTGAAGTTATCCCAATAAAATCAATGAAAACTATTATTTTTAAATTTTAATTCCAACAATGTATTTTCCTTGTTGAACAAAGTAAAATCTATTTTGGCTTCCAAGCTTGCTAGATTCGAAACTTTTTAAAAGATATAAATTACAATATTTTCCCGAATGCCGTCAGGATTATACCAAACATGGTATTCGTCACATAAGGTTGTTGAGAAATTTTAATCATACAGTGAAATAAGCCAGTTGCCCAATAAGTTTAGGTTAAAAACCCAGCTCACAGCAACCTAAATTTTCCGAGGAGAGATAATCAACCAAATCAGACATTATCTTTAAATTAGCTCTTAGATGTTAAAGTTTAAAAAACACCCAGTACAATTTATTTTTTAAAAACTGGTTTCACAAGCAAATGTAAGGAAACTTAAATTAAACTATTTGAGAACTAGAAAATGATCATTGCAAAGAGAAAGTTGTAAATTTGAAGTTTCGATTTTTTTACTTACTTCCTTTCCTGCAGATGTTGTGGCTCGCACGTAATCGAAATCACAAACAATGAAGCAAGCTAAGTACGTAACCATCGGTACAGATGTTTGAAATCTTGTAACGAGCAACTCTGTGTCGAGGTATGATTTTGTTTCCTGTTGAACGAAAAGGTATGTTTTGAATATATATATATATATATATATAAAATCTACAAATATTTTATAGATGGAAATGTATTGAATATTTAATCCGCGTAACTTAGTTTGAAAAATAAATAAATAATGTCTTGTAGAAAATAACAAAAATTTATGTCCATCGTCATAAGTTGGACCACAGCCCGGTACGGACCTTAGCCATTTGTGGGAGTTTTTCCCACGTTGTCTTATTTACGTAAACTATTAGCCAGTTCCTTTTCTTTATAAGTAGAAAGACTTGGTCAAAGCAGTCTGAGTTTTGGCCTTCCCCTTGGCCTATTGCTTAGTGGTTTTGATAGAAAAACATTTTTCGAAGTTCTGTTTTTACTCATTCCTTGAACATGCCGAGCTCCTTTTCATTCAATTTAATTTAATATATTTTATAATATCGAATTCCTTAAACTAATTATGAAATTCAATATTTCTTCTACAGACAAAATCCTACTGAACTCCGCCAAAAATACTTCGCAGGATCCTTCTCTCAAATATAAGCAGCACATTTTCATCATGCTTTCCATCAGTCAAAGTTTCAGACGCATATGTCAGAACATATCTCACCCAAACCTTATACAGAACTGATTTAGACTCTTCTTTAAATTAGGGCAAATATGGGTTCTTAGATCATTAAAACATCTGTTTGAGGTTTCAAGCCACATTTAAGGCTGCTGTGTACTAATCTTATTGGATTCGCTCACCTCAATGTTAACCTATGGAGAAAATGTGTTTACTATTTACAGCTACATAAATGCTGTTAATCCAATAAAAATGGTATTTTCAGATAGCCTGAAATTTTCTGCACCTTCCATCAGGATTCATTTTATAAATTTCGTTCACCAAAGGAATTTAGAAGCGTTTAAAACACACTATACCAGATTTTTCCCCGAATAATTTAAAATAAAAAATATTAATTACATTTTTTAATAAAACGAAAAATGCTCCACGGTGTAAAATTTCTTTCTCTATTACGGAGTAAAATTTTAAATAAATCTTTAAATCCAAGTCAGCAATCCTTGGACGCACTTTCTCCATAGGTTAACATTGAGGGGAGCGAATCCAATAGGGTTAGTACAGCCTTAAGTTAATGGTATAAAATCACCAGAGAATTTTTATTAGCTTATGTACGTATGTATAAATTTCTGTATAAAAAAATCCGAAAGAAAGATTATGTTACTACTACAAAATAATTAACTATGAAACTTATTTCCCGTATAAATGTTCACAGAAAAAGAAGGGGGAATGGAAGGAATCATTCTCAGGTCATATTCTAGTGAAATGAAAAATATTTATTTTCTTAATTTGATAATTTTACTAATGGTTGTGTGAAATTTCATGTATAAAAATTCAACGTATTAGATAATAAAGTACTCCTTACACACAAAGTAAGGGGTACAGGAGAGCTATTTGTTACTAAATATTCTGAACCAACAAAAAATCATTATTTGCTGCATTGATAATTTTATAAATGGTTGTATAAAACTTCAAATATAAAGACTCTTTAGTGCAATCATAAAGTCTATTTAGAAGGGAAGGCAAGCTCTTCAAGCATGTAATGTAGCTAGAGTGTAATGGAAAAACAAACCTTACACGTTATTAAATTGAGACCGAAATTACACCAGAATTAAAAAGAAAAAAAAACCAATAATTATCAGTAACAGAGAGAGATTTCTTGGTTAAACAGTGTTTAACAGAAAAATATGACTTATGAGAAAGACAAACAAAATGAACAACCCAATAAAAAATAAAAAAATGTCTGTTAGGTAAGGATACGTGCACAATAAAATTTTATTATAGTGGTTTCCATTATATAATATATTAAAAAAACATGAAATGAAAACTATCAATAGTTATTAATGATATTTCTTATGAAGTTAAGACATTCGATGTTCTTCATGTCATACTTACTGCTTCGGGCATGTTAGAAAGGGCAATGTAACCGGGTGCATGCACAAGGGATACTGTGAACGTTGATTTGAAACTTGGCTCATCATAGCAGGGAAAAGCTCTTCTAGCATACGTTGGCTGGAATTTCGACGTTGCCAGGTACCTAAAAATGAGTAAAAAGTTGATGTCACAGTCATTTATATTAAAACTGGTGAATCATAGAAAGGAGCAGTTACAGAAAAAGTGAATTAAACTCACTAATACATCCATAGATACCAATATTAGTTCACATTAGCTGAACTAATATTAGTATCTATGGATACCATTTTATTGGTATTAAAACTGGTTCATCACAAGAAGGAGCAGTTACAGAAAAACCGGAGTAAAATCACTAATACATCCATAGATACCAATATTAGTTCGCATTAGCTTAAAAAAAAAACATAACCATAACTGATTATCCCAGAATTATTGTTGGTGGTAGCGGCGGATACAGTTGTGTGATGTAATAGGAAATAAACAGGAAAATTTTTTAATGATATATCAGTTTATTATTTAAAAAATCCTTCACATTTGACAGGCATTTGTTTAAAGTAGTTAGTAAAGATAAGGATGGTAAGAAATGTTAATTTTTAAAAAGGGCCTGAGACTTTCCATATTTCTTTATTACGAATGAAAAAAAGAGAACTTCGAGGAAAGAGATTGAAAAGTTGATATATTCTTTTTGATTCGTGTTTAATCAATCAGGAATTTTCCTTATCAGGAAAATTTGAAGTAAGTTATTTTTTGAAATTAATCGAGAACAAGTAAAGTAGCTGCCAAAGTGCTATCCAAAGGGAAATTTTAGAAAACAACGTTTAAAGAAATTTTATTACCAGTCAATATTTATTTTGTAACGATTTTTATAGAATAGTAATTTGTCAGATATTTTAATAATATCCCGGGCTTGTGGCGGCCCAGTGGTACAGCGCGCTGGTTTTCGGTGCTGAGGGTGCTCAGATCGAGTCCCAGCGTTGCGCCACGAAAAATGCCTCCGTTCGTGTCGTCCCTTCATAGGGGGTAATGCTGTCCGCCTATATGGTGCCCCCACAATAAAATGGACAGTAAAACTGCGGCGTAGTAAGGGCCAATGTTTGAAATACAAGTGCCTCCGCATTGGATAAAAAAAAAAAAAAAAAAAATAATATCCCATTATAAATTTTTCAGGCAGAGCTTACTTATAAAGTGAGACTTTCAAGGAAGTTCTACGCAAAGTGAAGTAGAATGAAGTGTTACCTAATTGAAACACTGGGAATTCTTGCATATTTTGCACGATATTTTTTCAAAATAGCGAAATAGTAATCATACATCTTAGAATATATCTTGCACGCGCAAATGCAAATACATAAGCGTATTCAAAATATCTTATCTAGAAATGTATCTAACGAAACAGGGAGAAATTGTCTGTGAAGAATGTAAGGAATATTCATTGAATATACAACGTGAAATTGGTTAAATTTGACGACATTTTCAGAGGAAATATGAATATAAAAACAGATAAGTTATGTAATACCACTTTTTTAGCATTCACGTTGCTGTTGTTGTTTCTATTTCCTCCTGGTCCGCGGCGCTAGACCAGGTCCATGGGCCCATAAATCCTCAGGTCCATTAATGGGCGAGGATCGGTAATAAAGCCCTCCTTAGATAAATTTTAGCAAGTTAGAACGTGGTCAGGAGTGGGCTGCGCATTATTATACTTTTTGCGAGTGGGAAAAGTTTTGTTTTGCAGGGCCCGATTTAGAAAATTCTTGACTATAGGCACAACTCGGGATGGGGGCCCCCTAACACTGTTGTGGGCGTATTTCCAAAATTGACGCACAAAATAAATAATAGTCATAAATCATCGTGAAAGTACCATTTTGAGAAAAATTGGCTATTTGAAGCGTAGAAGCCTAGAACATTATCAAATAACAAAAAGCAATACAACATATTTACTTCATCATTAAAACACCAATACAATGCAATTAGAAAAACTTATTAATCCCTTATATACACTATAAATATAATGTTACGAGTTAGGGGCCAACTATCGCCAGCTTGTTATTGTGTTATCGCCAGATCGCAATGTTTTGGAGTTCACGTGAATTAAAACTATGGTTTAGCACGTGCACGCGTCTACCATGGAGTAAGTATTAAATCCTGCTCTTGGGTCTATTGTTGGAAAATGGTTTGGTTGAGCGGCGTGGAATCACGGGTTTTGTTTCCTAGGTGAATAAGAGTCTGGAATAATAATGATCAGTTTAAAAGTTGGTTGGTTGAGGGGTGTGTTTTCTACAGGAGATTTTCAGTGTGAACAATTTTGTTATTCACAGCTGGGATAAGACGAGGTCCTTTCAGGAAAAAAGTGTGGAGGTCGTATGCTACTTATTAATAATTGTTATATTGAATTAATGAATAACTTTAAAATCCCCGTTTGTTAAGAAAAGTTCTTAGGTGCTGGAATTTGTCGACTTCCAGCGAAGATTCGTTGTTCTTATTTTGTCTACTTTTGCAAGTTGTGAAGAAGTGTACTAAAGTTTTACTGTTCAGAAAATTTCTGTTTTTCAATTGCGGTAATTGGTATATTTATTTCTGTATTTGAAATTCACTTTTTAAAATATCTACCCGTACCACGGATTTGGTACAATACATATAGTGAACTATACATATAACTATACATATGATGATCCAATCAATCAATCAAATTTGAAAGGATATATAAAAAAAATTGCTATTAAAAAAGGCAAAAAAAAATTGAATTGGGAATTTCTTTTTTCCCTTTTAAAATAAAAATTGTTTGAGGGCCCCCAACATTCGGGGGCCCCTAGGTCCGGGCCTACCGGGCCTAATGGAAAATCAGGGCCTTTTTTTTGACGATAAAATTTTAGGTACCTCAAGTGACCACTGGCAAACCTAGAAAGTGCAGTTTGCTCAGCTCTATCATCCATGAAGATAAGAGCGCTACTAGGGCAGATACCAAAGTACCAGTCATGGACAGGGGGAGATCTCCAAGTATTCAGGATAAAATTTTGCATTCATGTTTTTACAATTTATATAGCATTCCTTTTCCTTTCATTATAACTGAGATAAAGCTTTTGGAAATTTTAAATTATGTGTTTTCAGACAACTTGATGATGTTGTCTGAACACAACTTATGTGTTTGAACAACTTTTATTCAATATTCAAATATAAATTTGTTAAACTGAACGTTTTGTGTATTATAGGCAAGAAACTCTTATAACGTATGTTCCAAAACCTATATTAAAGACAGCGACATTAAAATAATCACTTTAAAAAGGGGGGGGGGGAAATGACATTTGAAGCGAGTTTCTAAGTTTAGAGCCTCTCTTATCAGTTTAATATTTCTCTGGCAGTAAAATCAAATTATAAGCTTCAGCTTCAGATTTGACCTTTACTAAATTAAATGTTTTTAAGTGAGAATAAAATGAGATTAAAGACCTTTTTTGCTTACTCAGTGTTTCTCTAGGATATCGTTGACAGTGTTCGGTCACGAAATCATAGCATGTAAGAAGTGAAATTAGAGTTACATTATAATATTTTTACTAATCTTTTAGAGATAATATTACCTTTTGCAAAAATATTCATAAGTGTATAAAATTTTGAATTTAATCCTACTCTTTCGATAATCCTTGTAATAATTACCGTGATCGTGAACTAGAATTAATCTTCAAGATTTTCAAGTCCTAAATAAATCCACCACTCCAATTCTGAAATCCTGTAGAAAACATTTGATTTGCGTGCTTCTTAAAAACCTGATGTATATAGAATCAGAACCTTAATTGCTTAGATCAAAATTTTGAAAAAGGCTAAAATGGATGCTACATTACCACTACTTACTGTATGAAATATTTATTTATAATTAGGGTGAATGGAAATTTTTAAAGGAGTTTCTTTCAAAATAAACAGAAAACAATAAAATGACACGAAACAACGAAATTATCTGTTTTTTAAAGGTCAAAGGGAAGGTTTTCTGTTTGAATATGTTTCGATATACATATTTACTAAGTTTTTCATCTATTTTAAAGGAAACTTTTAATACCATGATTAAAGATTTCAGAATTGGAGTGGTGGATTTATTTAGGACTTGAAAATCTTGAAGATTAATTCTAGTTCACGATCACGGTAATTATTACAAGGATTATCGAAAGAGTAGGATTAAATTCAAAATTTTATACACTTATGAATGACTGTGATTACGAAAGGTAATGAAAGTTTCTGTCAGCATAATAAAGATTTTTTCGACGTTTTATAGAGTGAATAATTCTTAAATTAATAATATCATGCTGATTACTAAACCAAGCTTGTTATTAAGATATGTGCTAACATTTTTGAAAGTAAATTTTAAGGTTTCAAAAGGCGTCTAGTCTGAAAATGCTTCATATCTAAATGGTATTGTTTTGGAATGTGTAATATTTAGCCTTTAACTTAGCCAGGCTACTGCAGGGCATGCATTTTTTCACCTATAAACATGCAAAATAAAGTACCCCCATAAATTTGTCAGATGTCAGTGATAAGTCTTTTATTGCAAGAACGATTCAAAGGAGATGAAAAAAAGATTTAGATGCTTATCATATTTTGAGTTGATAAAAAAGACAGACACTAAAATTCAAGAAGATACCCGAAGAATATTTTCCTAAAGGATAAAAAACAGTCTCAATAAAATGCTGAGACAGTTCCTTCCAGAACAACGAATAGAGTTTTTATCTGATGACAAATAACCATTTAATGCAGGTTCTTGTCAAACTGTACTCTTTTTCAATTAGTTGCGTAAAAATATTATGTAATCAAAACTGCACAGTCTGTTTGAGCAAGAATTCCCCAAAAGTTATCGCATAAAAATATTTAGAGGTATTCTCGTATCATTATATAAATATTACAACAAAAATGACCATATAATCTGTTTTACTTCTAAATTCCTTTATGTATTGAGCTAGCATTTGGCACTAGTCTGAAAGTTCGAATCAGACTATTGCCGCGAACATTTGTAGCCGTTCGGTTTGGAGCTCTACGGTCAACTTTTTGCTACACGAGGGATAATTAGACCGGGACGTACAGTTTAAAGCCGATTCCGAACGGCTACAAACATCCATGCCAACAGTGGGACTCGAACCCACATGATCTGAACCGAATGCCAGCACCCTAGCCATTCAGCCATCTCCTGGCTTGTACATGTTTGGAATCGGCTTTAAGCAGTAGGTTCCGGTCGAATTAATCATCCTGTAGAAAAAAATGATCGTAGCGAGCTCTCAACCACCAACCTTTACAGATTGAAAGTTTACGGGAAAAAGAGCTATACGTAACAAACGTGAACTTTTTATTAACTTAGAAGTTTCAGGAAATATCCCACAAAGAAAAGTAATTAATAAAAAGTTATAAAAGAAGCATAAAATAGATAGGCAACGAAATGCAACTGCTCTATAAAGGGGATGATTACAAATGCAACAGACATAAATGTCTTTTGCATTGGTTATTCCCTCTTTCTCTCCATTTATTTTATTTTTTTAAGAAATAATGAGCATCCAGATAAGGAAGCAATAAAGACTAGAAAAGATAGCTTTTAACTAATGTTTAGAGAAAGAAAGAGTCTTTTTTTTTCAAATTAGGAATCTTTTAGATATTTCTGCAACCCTATATAATGACCAATAATTCTGCTATTCAATGCTATTCCACCAGGTTTTTCAAAGAAAAAGCTTTAAATTCTATGAACAAAGAAGAAAATGAACTTTTGTCCTGTTTAATTTATAACAGTGTTTTCGTACTACCGTCTAAACAATTAGCTCGTCTTTCAACGTCTATCCCTTCGCGACAAAAGCTGATGGCGGTAAACAGGAACTAGGATTTAGAAAATTCCGGTCATGAAATAAAATTCACAGTAAACAACTTTTCCGTGTCCAGTCTGGGGGAAAATCTCCAACAGAAGGATTACATCTCTGTAGAATGAAAAAAGGCACGAACTTCTTTTGTTAGTAGTAATGTGTTTTGATCAAATTTAATTTTTATCAATATGTTGTGTTACGAATAGCAAATAATCTTTAAAAAGAATATACATTTAAAATTCTTCATATTTTTAACTTCTGCGTCTCCTCTTGTAGAGGATTCCTTTACAAACAATTCCTTTGGGATTAAATATTCCGTTTGAAATGTTTTGTATATATCTTGTCATTAAACAGTGTCTTCTTGTAGCAAGTGCTTCCTGGTACCTTGAAAGCTCTTCCGCTAACCACACCGTTGAGCACGTGGTTTATGCATGACTGAGCCCCATCACACTTCAGCACCGCGGCCCACCACTTCCAGAATACCACATATCCTGGACGATGGATTGGACGTGGGGGACCTGTGGCTTCACCTCCACAATCACCGGACCTAAATCTATTAAGCTGGAGTTACACAGACACGAATCAGCCTCCCCTCGTCCCCTCCCTAGACATTACTCCACGCTCCAGGAGTGTGACTAATCTACCCGACTGACCGTTCTCACTTTCCCGCCTCTTGTTGTCATTTTGTGCAACTTCCCGACATTCACAACTTTGACCTTTGACCTCCCTCCCCGTCGCCATTCATCCCTTTGCGATCTGGTCCTCATTCCCCCTTTGCCCCCCCAACGTGGGGGGACGTCGGCCTCGTCCCTTTGACTCGCCCAAAAAACCGCTCCCGAAGCGAGCGCCACGATTGGGGAGGAGAATAGTGGGGTTATCGGCGAGGGCTCCGTTTACACACCTATTTATCACTCTTTCTCCCTAATCGACTCTTCTTGTTCGCGTCTGTGTAATTGCGGGGTTACACTTCTTCTTTTGGAGACACATGAAATCATTGTTGTACATGTGACACCCGTGGACTCTGTGGAAGATCTCGTCATGAGAACCGTTGTTGTAGCGGACAAAATTAACACGACACCAGAAGTGTCTTTCATTCGTCAGTATCAATTGTGCAACGACCCCTTGGACGCCATTTTAAGCATCTACTTTGAGTCTTTCTCAGATTTGAATGGGATTGTTCAACTTATGATTTGGTTAATTCTCAGTTTTTACAGGGAAGAAAGTATGTATGTGCGTGTGTGTACGTTACGTAAAATTTTTTGTTAAATAACTTTTAGAATACTATTATATGAAACATTGTTGCTTTATTGGCTGCAATTCTACCTAATGCTTCTTCAACCCACGGACCATCGTTTAACTGAGATTTTTGCAGTCCATCTTAAATGCATTAATGAATTAAACGGCTTTATAATTTTGCATTTTTGTTTAGTTCCACAGTTTTCTCTAGATTCTAGATGTTTCAAAGACTGCCCTGTGCCAGGATGTGTTTATTTTTAAGATTCTATTTTTCAGAAACAATTCCTCCTTCAGTTTTGATATCAGTGCTGTTTACTATCATTAAATTAAACTCTCAGATCATTTTCCTTCATATTTTAATAACCCATTTCAGTTTCTTAAAATTTTTCTTTCTTTAACTCTAAAGAAGCTAAGCATCTGTGTTGCATTGCCTCTCTGCCAGCTTTGTATTTTTAGTTATATTTCAAAGTAGTATGCGAGGTGTTTGCTCCAATTCGGTTCATTTATGTGCTTTTGAATTAACAAATGCTTTGTAAATGAACATAATAAACTAAAATGCATTATACTGCATTAAATATTTATGTCAGTCAATTAGTTCATTGTTAGAGTAACAAAAAGGACTACAAGATTGTGTTGTTTAAATTCTGTATAAACAAAAGCATATTATGGCAACTTTTCAATGAGAATTACAGCCATAAATTTATCTAGAGTAAACAGGCCTTTGCTGTAAAAAAATTCAACACTTCATCCGACTATTTGAAAGGAACATTTTTAACTGGTTTATCGATTTCTTTGAATTCAATGAATTTTGTTTGATCTGGTGTTCGAAAACTCCGGCGCTGCTTCTCATATGTCAAGAAGGCATGAACGGTCGAGAAAAATCACAAAAATGATTTAAATCGCGACTCTCTAAAGCGAGATAAGCATTTACATAAATTGAGCTTAAGTATCTGTATTAGAGAACAGTAAGACCGAATTCTCAAATAGTTTAAGAGTGTCATCGCCACGCGGATAAAAAGTTTTAACAGTTCGAAGTTTGTCACCCAGATGGGCGTTATACCGTGACCCAAGGACGATGTAGTTCGCATAAAGATAATTCTGCTATCCTACATTATCCCAAACTCCGTGACTGAGAATAAGAGACCGTAACTAATGGCGAGATGAAGTTATTGCCTCGTCCAGACTCCAGAAGATTAAATATTACGCACAATCACGAGGGAAGGGGTAATAAATTTTAATTAAGAGGAAAATCCATCATTGCACATGCAAAGAAGACTCTTTGTTTGAATTCAAAGTGTAGAAGAGAAACACATTTGTGAGCTTAAACAAACGCTAATTTAGTGTTTCGTTATTTTAAATAGCAAAGAATTCTAAGATGTACGTCAAAATTGTCTTCGAGATCACTGTATATAATGACGTGACAGAATATTTTGTATGTATTTGTGAATGGTCAAGATAAGGTTTTTTAGCATTATAGACAGAACACGTGAACGAAGAGAATGTGACTTTGTTAAATCCCCTATCAGCCTAACTGTTTAAGGCAGTGGTTCCCAACCTTTTTCAGCTGGCGACCCACCTTACCTTATCGGAATACCTCTACGGTCCATCGGTCCATGGTGGAGTAAAAAACCTTATTTGTATCGTATCCCTTCCTTATGTATATATAATTTACCATCAAATATTGCAAATATATACATATATATATATATATATATATATATATATATATATATCTGTAAGCATATATATATATATATAAAGCATATATATATATATATATATATATATGCTTTTTTGAAGATACAGATTGATTATTGATAAACAATTTGTGTTCTGATTTGAAAATGGTTGGCAAAATATACGCACTTTGTAGAAAAACAGTTATTTATTTAACAATAGATATAAGTTTGCAATATATGCAACAAGTGGTTTCATACTCACTAACAAGTGTTCCTTGGTGAAGATAAAAACTACAGTTATAAAAGTACGCAAAGACCATTTTAATTTTTCAGGCAAAAAAATTCATACAGCTTTGATATACTTACAGTTAAGAAAATTATTATAACAATCTATCACTATGTAAAATTGCTGTTTTTAAGTAAGTTTCGATTTTTCTTATCTTTTCTGATGGTTTTTTCGATGGTTTCTGATAGTTTTAGGATCGAGTCGCGACCCACCTGTAACTCTTCCACGACCCACTAGTGGGTCGCGACCCACCCATTGGAAACCACTGGTTTAAGGCTTTGAATCAATATCTCTCTCTCGTCACTTATTCATATTTTTTTTTACGGACAATGGCTGAAAATATATGAACTCTACTTCAATATTTCTGGCCTCTATAATTCATTTGAAAATCAGTCAATTTCTGCTGTGCTCCATTGTAACTACAACTCTTACATTTCACTTTTTTTTCTCTCACTATACACAAGATTTTGCTGAGAGAAAACTAGAGCCTCCCATCCTTGGAATTATAGATATAAACTGGAGAAAAATGAATTTGGCATTAAGGTTGCTGTGTACTAACCCCATTGGATTCACTCATCTCAATGTTTACCTTTGGAGAAAATGTGTCCTAGGATTGCCGATTTGGATTTAAAGATTTTTTTAAAATTGTACTTCGTAATAGAGAAAGAAATTTTGCACCTTGGGGCATTTACCTTTTTTATAAATGCAAATATCTTAAAATTTAAATTATTCTTTTAAAAAAATTCTGGTATAGTGTGTTTTAAATGCTCCTTTGGTGGACGACATTTATAAAATGAATCCTGTTGCAAGGTGCAAAAAAGTTCAGGCTCTTTGAAAATACCCTTTTTATTTGATTTTTAGCATTTATATAGCTGTAAATAGTAGACAAATTTTCTCCACAGGTTAACATTGAGGTGAGCGAATCCAATAGGGTTAGTACGCAGCAAGTAGCCTTTACCATCCATCTTCGGTTGATATTCGAAC
Organism: Dolomedes plantarius; assembly: GCA_907164885.2. Lineage (NCBI taxonomy): Eukaryota > Metazoa > Arthropoda > Arachnida > Araneae > Dolomedidae > Dolomedes > Dolomedes plantarius. The sequence continues at coordinate 83,052,583 of OU015492.1, forward strand.
ATTTAATTAATGAGCTACTGCGCTATGTCATAGAACAACCTTAAAAAGTGTAGGGGAAAAATGAAGAACATTTGGCTGAATTACCGTTTGGGCACTACTGAATAGTATAATGGTAAATTTAATAGTCAGAAGAGCACTAGGTCCAGGGTCTGCTTTTCGGGGAAGCCAGCTGTTTTTTATGGGATTAAAAATGTGAAAAAGTGAGTCAGGTGGTCATTATACAGAAAGTCGTTCGCACTTTATGGAAACGATTTTGTAATTTGTTTTTGGCGTTTGCATTTTGAGATAAAGATTTGGCAACTTCAGAATAATCGTCTGCTATTGTTTTGCTTTGATTGGAATGTAAAATAAAAGATTTATTTTGAAAATGGCTCCTAAAATTGATAGATGGCTCGAAGGTTATGTAACTGCACTTTCCAGGGATAAATATTCATATCAACAAATTATAAAGCGGTGTAAAAATTTCGGTTATGGCATTTCAGAAATAGGTATTTATAATTTATTAAATTTGAGAGGGAAAAAACGTCTAACTGAAAGTAAAAATGAAAACATGACCACTAAACCTCATCCTAAGACTGTTCGAAAGCAGGTAAATATCAAGAAAGTGAAGTCTCTGATCCTAAAAGAAAATACGTCAACTCAAAGATCCATTGCATTGAAACTAGGAATGTCTTCTGGCACTGTAAGTCAAATCATTCATAAGGATTTGAAGTTAAAAAAGATGTTTAAACCTAAAGTTCATCTGCTTTTGCCAAAGCATATTACAGAAAGAAAAATTATATGGAAAACACCTAGCTGCTGAAAAATGAAAATTTGTGGTAACGCTCGATGGGGCATGGGTGTATTTAAGGGACTGTAGTAAAACAAGATCAATTTTCTATTGCTTAATAGACGGGAATGACCGTGCGAAATGGCTACGTCAGTGTACATAAAAGTTCTCAAAGGAGTTCATGATAGTAGCAGAATTTTGTTACAACGACAAATTAAAAATAAAAAAAGTCTCATGTAAAGCCAAAATTAATTCATTCTACTATCAGCAGAATATTTTAGAATCAATTTTTGAAGAAGAAATTCCAGCCTTATATGGAAAAGACATTGATAAAGTTTCTTATGGACAAAGCCTCTAGTCACACGTCTAAATCAACTGCCGCTTATTTAGCAAAGAAAGAATCAGAATCAGGAATAAAATGTATCCCATTTAATGAAATACCTGTGAAATTACCTGACTCTTCTCCAGTGGACTTTTGCGATTTCGGGTTTTTAATTCGAGCTTTAGGAAAACGGCATCTAAGAACACTGAACGGACTTTGGAAAACGGTCCGAGCAAGAACTATTATCAAGAACCATAGCTATCAGATAGATGCAAATCACCACATAAAATACGGCATTTATACATAAAACTCAACTATCAAAATCGTTTCCATAAAGTGCGAACGACCTTCTGTACATTCTCGAGTCCACATCAGAAATTCGAAGTTCATTCCGTTGAGTGAACAACACATGAATACTGATGTATTTTGCATGTTTTGTAGACTTTAGTGACATGAGGATTCAAAAATTTTGAAGAACGTAAAAAATCATCCATATGCTTTTCAAACCTATAATTTCGAGATCAGCGATTTCTTTTCGTATAATTTGTCATTCCTTTTCGCTATATTTTAACAAACAGTATGTCATAAAAGTGAGGCAAAATATTAAATATGTTTGGCAATTCACTTGCAATTTATAAAGGAAAATGTCTTTAGCAAAGTAAAGGAGTAATTTATAAATTAAATGAAGAACAATAGTTGAAAATTAGAAAAAAAATCTTTTCCTTACACTAGGAACAGCGAGATATTTAAAAAAAATATTCTTAAACCAAAATGATTTTTATAATAAGTGTAGTTTTTAATATATGTAGATACATATGTTACCATATATGTTGAATAAATCGCAAACTTTTGAGATTCAGAAACGTAAATAAATAAATGAACAACTCGGCGAATAGTAGAAAAGCTCTAAAATAAGATGAATAAAATATCCCGTAGAACAAAATCCCGATATGTTTCCTAGATAAATTTTTTTTTCAGTTTTCTTTAAAATTTTCAATTGACTTTGTATTACGTATAGTTTTTATTACCTTAGATTCCACTTTGTATATGGGGATTATTCTGTTGCATAGCCCAATTTTCTGAGCTCAGTTTCTCTTTCATTTTCTTAGTGTTCATATTTGTTATAAATTTATTGATGCATGAAGTTGATCATTTTCATGAATATGTATCATTCGTAAATAATATTAGATATATAAAAACACGATCTGATTCGAACAACAAAAGTGCCCAGATGTATTCTGCTTCTATTTTGTCCTTACAGGTTTAGAAGTAAATGAGATTATATCGATATTCCTTGAAGACGCGTTTTGAAGATTAGACTGAATGTTATAAGTGTCAGATATTCCTCGGTTGAAATGGAGCTTTAAATAAATTATTTTGTATGGTTTCCATATTGAATAAATTGAATTTTTTTTTAAATTTAGCTTTTTGAGTGATTGGATCCAAGCAAACCTGTCAGTTTAAATACTCAAATAATCAAACACCAGCGATTGTAGGTTCTAACCCTCGTCATTAAAATTTTAAACCTCCTTGATTCTTCATAAACTCCAATAATAGAAGTATAAAATTGTGCTTATATTAAAGGTTAAGATCTGTTTCATCTATATGCTTATGACTTGCAAACTTATTTATAGCCGACTTTTTTTTGCCGAAAATTTTACGAATTCATGGACAAAACCTATTTTGGGAGAAAGATAAATAGAAATTCCCGTAAGTCAGAAATAAGAAAAATTGCTTAATTAATGTGGGCATTTTTGTTGATGTAAACCAAAAATTCTAAAAGAAAGCACATTTTTAATTCACCTGGTTTATAAGGCAGAGAAATAAATGAAGATATTCATGGACATTTTTGTATAGTTAATTTCTAAAATTTATTGTTGTTAAAAACTAGCGGGCTCTCTTATACGGACAACTTCGAGTTTCATGGGCTGTATCCAGAAATTGACCGGCATTTTTACACAGTCAACTATGAAAATGACGGGAAGTGGTCAGAAATTGACGTGCACTTTTATATGATCATTTTCCAAATTTTTCGGGCAGAGGCCTGAAAATGACAGGCAGTTTCATACGGTCAACTTCTAAAATTACGGACTGTGGCAAGAATGTAACGGCGATTTTGTAAGATCAATTTCCAAATTTTCGAGCAATCACCAGAAAATAAGAGGCATATGTTTATAGGTACTTCCAAAATTTCACGAATAGAATATTTTACGGCCACAATGTATTTTAATGGGCAGTTGAAAGACCCTGGTCTGTCGGTCATCGTCGTCATTTAGGGAAGGAATTTTTTACAGTGTAGAATATAATGTAGAATTTAAGAATCAAATAACAAAAACCACATGTCCAAATGCTTTCCAAAATAAATAATTTTATGTTGTTACTGTCTATGCTAACTCTGTCGTACATCTGTATTTAAGGTCTGTTTATTTGGGTAAGGAATTTTTCATGATTTGTCATCTCTAAAGAGATATATATGTAAAATTCCCTGCAAGAAATCTGCAGAATAATTTTCGTAGCTTTTCTTTGTTAAATTTTCTTCAAACCATTTTCCCGATTTTTGATTTCGCATAAAAATTCTTAAAATATTTCCCCTGAACAATAATTACTCTGAAAAAAAAAAGATTTTTTGAAGGATTTTCTTATGTTTTATTTATAAATACTTCAAAAAACTTTTAAGACTTTTTCTGAGCCCAAATGGGAAATGCACCAATTGGTTGGTCTGGCAGATGTATGAAAAGTGAAACGTACTTTAAATTTTGAATTTAAATTATTTAAAACAAAGTTTCAAATTCAAGTACTTTGTATATAGATAATGATCCAAACGTAAAGATACTTTTGTGAAAAAAAAGTCATTTGAAAATGAGTTTAAATTAAAAAAAATTACTATCCCGGATACCCCCTTTAACAATATTCGAATGCCCTTATCAACGAAAAGCACATTTAAGGTCATGACATCAGGTGACTATGTAAGTCTAGCATTTACATGCATTAGTAAAAGAAATTTTTATCTCTGATTATATACTCCTTGTTCAGTACTGTATGAAGTGGAACATATCCTGCAAAAATAAAACAAAAATAATATATGTTTAGGGTGTTTGTATGTCAAATAACGGTGAGGATTATTTTCTGGACGTATGAACATTTTCAATCTCCAACCAATAATCTATATAAAAAAAACAGTTCCGTAACTGACTGACTGACAGATAACCTACAGACCAAACCGCTGGACCTAAAGGGCTGAAATTTTGCATGGCGATTCTTCTTATAGTGTAGTGGTGCACTAAGAAAGATTTTTGAAAAATTAGTCTTAGGTTTTTTAAAATTAAATTTTTAAGCTGTTTTTGTGACATTCTTTAAAGTTTGCCTTTAAAATAATAAGTTGAGGGTTATAAAATTTATATCACAAGAAATATTATAAAAATTCCTTTAAAATGAAATCTTTTTCGAATCCATACCTCCATTTTCTGATTTTTGGGGAAATTTTAAAGATTAATTTTTATAATTTAATTTATTAAATGCTGATCACGTTTCTTTTCTTTTTGTGATACTTTAAATTAATTTATCGTCACGTGCATAACAACGAAATAAATAAATAATAAAAAAATATTAAAATACGGTAAAAGATAAAATTTAACCACTAGACTAATTGAGATGGAAGTTTTTAAAGAATTTAATTCAAATTAGAATGGTTTATGGATATTAAGCATACAAATTAATTGCATACATTGACCGTTGTATTTAATTTTAATATTTCCTTTTACAGTATTTTGTCTACAAAAATATCCTTTACGATTTTTTTATAAATATATTTTTTTGGCATTAATTGCGTACATTGACCGTTATATTTATTATAAATATATATTTTTATGGCATTAATTGAATACATTGACCGTTGTATTTAATTTGAATGTATCTACTTCGTAGCGAAGCATAGGTATTCATCTAGTATGATGATAAAATCCGGCTTACAAATTTTAGCTACGTATAGTACAATATGAATACTTTCATTTGATCCCTTCACTGAAGAGAACTGTTATGTATGCCACAGCAAAATTAGCTTTAGGAAAAAATGGAATAATGGGAATTACACTAGGTTACAACATAAAAAACACGGAAAAAGAATTGTATGAAATCGATTTAATGGTTTGATGTTAGAAGATGTTTCGTTCATTAAGCTACACTTAAAGACTACAATAGGTTAAGAAATATTATTAGTTGGAGAGGTCATCGACATTCTATTGCTTAAATAGATCGCTTTTAATATTTAAGACATTATTTTAAAAAAATGTTCTTTCTTTGATAGTTGAGCATGTACTTATAAAACAGTTTAGCTTCAGAAATGGTTAAATATAGTCACTATTAATTTTATCTTTTTGATTTTTGGCCGAATTTCTGAAATTAAGTTCAAATTATTTTATTTCTTCAGTCTGAAATGGTTAATACCCTTCGATTGTGGCATATATCTGTCATTAATCTGTCATAATCCTTTAGCAGCTTAGAAAAATGCCAAAAACTGCATTGAGAGGAAAAAATTTGTAAAGTGAGAAAGTTAGATACTTAAAGAATTAAGAGAAGGAAAACTGAAATATCAGTTTATGTATAATTTTATATACGTATCGATGGACATTCTGATTGTAAGTTGAAGCTATGTGTATGCAAATACATAGTCACATTACAGGGATTTTTTTTTACACGTTTAGCTTATTTGATTAGATTGAACTTTTCTTTTCTCAAAGAAGTAAAACGTTTGTGGTTCACAAGAATAACATTTCTCTTGTGACATGATTGTTCTAATGAAAAAAACTGTGGTTAATCTACTGAAAAAAATTGAACATTTTGATGAAGTAGTTTCGAAAACATTTCACCAGTTTACAGAAACAGCTCTGAGAGCTATATTGTTTTAAATCGTGTCTGAAACTTATAGTACTCTAGCTTGATTGAATTTACTGGAAAAAATCTTTATATTAATATGCTAGATATTTTTGATAGGATGAACATACAATTAAAAAAATAATTAATCAGTTTACCATGATTATAAGATAACTTTAATATGTTTTATAGCTTTACTACAGAGCACTGCTAAATTAAAAAGAAAAAAAATATTAAAGAAATAGTTGGATGAGTCCATCTAGCCTAACATTTGATTTTTTCATTGCTTCTCAAACGTGAAAAAAGCATCATTGAAAAGCAAATGTACTAAAATAACAACGAAAATACTCTGGTTATACTTTTTACTATACTAGCTTGCTTATTTATTCAATATAGCAGAAAACTTTTCTTAGGCAACTCAGAACCCTTGCTTTCGAAATAGTCTGCTTTACCATTACACCACACAGACCTACTATGATATTTATGAAGAAATTTGTTGTTCTCCCAGGGAATTCCTGACTCCCAGTCGAAATAATATATTTTATTTGTGCTTCACTTTCAGGACAAATGCTATACCTCACATTTTTCACACACATTTTTCGTGCCCTAATATAAAACTTGGGCGACTCGGAAACTGAACATATAAGCGCTCATAATGTGTTGGGGCTATCCTGAAAACTAACAATGGTTTTAGTATAATATTTTAAAGCTTATAAAATTATGCAATGAAATAAAAATCCAATTTCATTGAAACATCGTAACGGGAAGGAGGGGGGGGGGGGCCCAAAAGAGGCAAAGGTTTCGAGAAAACGGCAAAGTATTTCTGCCCGAATCCAACCACAGTGAAGTTCCCCAATCCAACTGATAGTAAAGTTTGAAGCAGGCATTCCCAACGGGTTCCAGGTTGACCCCTTGGGGATCGATGGAAGTTTAAAAAGGGTCTATAGTATTCCAGGTGTCTATTGGGGGTCGATGATAAATTTTTCTCTTAAAGTATAATTAATTTTTTTTGGAATGTAATTGTTAGATAATAACATCCGTTTTAATATGTATAAATACAGATTTGCATAGGGCAGAGTGATTCACGCATCTAAAGTTGAACGTTATGAAGCTTTTGTATATGTGTCGAATGTTGCTGTCGGCTTTCATTTGTGTACCAACACTACGCAGAACTGGGGAAATCCATTGGAACTTAAGGGGGGAGATCACTTTAAAACCCTCAAAAAACTCAATTTTTTATTATGATTTTAATTTTAGAGAATTGAATGTAAGGAAACTTTAAAAAAATGACGTCGATACTACAATTAGAACCGTTTTTATGGCCAGATGTATAAATATAATAGTAAAGTAATTATGTTGTATGCTGTATATTATAGAGAAAAATGTGAGGGGGTCGATGAAGTAAATTTTTTTTTTAAAAGGGGTCGATGTAGGAAAAAGGTTGGGAACCCCTGGTTTAACGGATAAACATCCACTAATCAGTTTATCTGGTGGGCATGATCAACAAGGGTATTCGTGGTGCCATTAAGTTCTCGAAGCCCTCAAAAATTAATTTATGAGGGGGGAGAACTTCTTTGTTTCGTCCGTCAAGTCACCGTTAAGTCTTAGTCACAATTATGATTAAGACTTGACGGTGAAAATCTGTGTCGCGACCAGGAACAATGACATTTCATCATTTCCCTCATAGAGCTGGAAATGATGAATACGGCCGAAAAAGGCAGTCATGAACCTTCATTGCATTTTGCAGTGATCCATGAAAATATTTTGATTTAAAATGTTAAATTAATTTTTGTATAAATGTATGCATACATTTAATGTTTAAATGCTAATCACGGCTACCGTAATTCATTCCTGAGGTAAGTGTGTATTTTTAATTGAAATGTAAATCGTTTTCAACATAATGATTATTAGCTATCTACCCTTCACATTGACGCTGTTAGCAAACGAACAGCTTCATACCTATCTCTTCTGATTAATTCTTTTAAAAATATTCTTGTGAATATAGAGTTTTATAATCTTTCGTTGTACAGATCACAGAAATTTTCCACCAACCAGGCCAAAAATAAGTTGTGGTAAGGGAAAACTAAAGAAAAACCATTTCTCATAAAAGCTTTTGGAAAAATAAAGGTTTAGACATTCCGATTCTGGGTCTTACTGTATGACCGAGTGGGGGATTTGATATATTGGCATCCTATTATAATGCATCTGATTACGTTGTCCCGGACGGTGGTCCACTCGACAAGTATTGTCAAACTGGAGACCGGCGCTGCGTAGCAATTCCTGTATACACAGCCGAAGGTTAATTTCCCATGTTCGGTGATGTTTCTCACGGGCCTGGGCGCCGGCCGGACAGTACAGATCTGCCGACAATCGGGCAACCCGGGGCTCTTGGCATCCTGTTATAAAGCAGAAATTCTGAAAATCGTATACTAATAAAATATGAAGTATTCATTGAAAATAAAGTGATGATAAAAGTTTAGACTAAGGTTTAAAATTATAAATAGATGCTAAATGCACTAAAAAGGAGTGCTTCTACATTCAAGTAAGTTGTGCTCATAATTTCTTTTTTAAATAATTTTCGAACTTTCTTTTTCCCAAATTCTCACAATTTTTAAGAACTTCTTATTTAGCTCAAAAATAGATTTGTACTTGGTACTTACACGTAAAATCTGCCCGGAAATTTTAAAGAGTGTTTGAAATTTTTTATTTTCTATCCGAGAGAAAAAATACTTCTCCATTAACTCAAATAATGCTGGTAAACATAAAAATATTTTCAGTATTTTGAACAAAATTTATAAAACTTCTACTCAAAACGATTCTAGAATATTGTTAACCAAACAGACAGTTTTCTAAAGGGGTTTTATGTCAAAGCTTATCCACCCAAAATTTTATTTCTTAGATATATTATTTCTCTGATAGTTTTGTCGCAAATTTCGTTTTCTTATTTCTTCATATTTCTTCTCCTTGTACTGTCAGTTCCTTTATTTTACCTCCTCTCAACTTTTCTCATAATTATATATTTTTCAAAGTTAAAAACTTCGGGGCCTGCACCCAATGGTCCTCTTCCCCTCCCCCCCCCGACCTATGGAAATATCTTTTACAGAATCATTTTTATCAACGAACATAGATAATTTTATGCGAGCTTTTATGATATAAGGTTCTATAACTAACTAACTACACTTTAAATCTAATTGTTCCTATCACTCCTTCTTATTTCTGAGAAATAAGCAAATACCTCCAAATCTTTCCACTCAAGATCGTCCCCAAAAAAAAATTTTGTATCGAAATTAATATTTGGCTCTGGAAAAAAAAGCTATGTGCAGTAAGTACGAAAAAAGCAAACTTAAATCGCGTGTTGAGTCGACTTCCTTGTCCATTACCTACAAGAATAGAATGAGCAAGTAGATTGCGGTTATGTTTATATCTGCCTATATCGTCAATGCTACTAAATTTTTATGGATATTAAGGTTTTTTTTCCCTGTGCGTGTAATTCCGATAGTGGTTTTAAAGACAACATAATTAATTTATCTACTGAGTTTTAAAACTTCAGAGTGATTCTAATTTTAAGCTTGTGAATATTTTGCATAAGAAAATGTAATATCTTAAATAGATTTTTGTTGGCAATGGCTGATATCCCAGGTGTTTTGCACCACTCATAGACATAACTACTAATTCATAAAAAAAATTAATATATTTTCACAGAAGTAATCTTTAATTCCTTCCATACAACATAAGCGCTAGTCAAACTCATGTCTAGGCTACGATTTATACATATATCTCCTATTATCTTAATTGGAAACTAAATAAAAATATTCTCAGAAATTAGAAAATGTCCGATTTCCACAGTCATAACAGACTTTTTTTTTTTAAATGCAAACGGGTCACACTGATATGAGCCTCTTTTCATCCGGGGAAGTAATCCGAGTAAATGATCGGTCACGGTCAAAGTTACCAGATTTTTTTCCCTTTAGACCTTGACTTTAAATCACTGGTGTATTACAAGATTTTGGGATTGCTGTAGATGTTTCCGCACATGGTCAGCCGATTAATCGGTGATGGTAAAATGTAATTGAAACTGTTTCTATTTTCAGCGAATTTAGTGATTAAAAAAAGAGGAGTTCACATTAGAGTTCAGTTTTACCTTGTTAATTTTGCGATAGCAACGTAACTATTCAATACAGATAATAACACAAAAGGTTGATATATAGTTCAAATTAGACCCGACAAGCTATCAGACGGAATCTGCCATTTACTTTTTTAAAGTTGTGCACCTTGAAGAGATTATTGCAGCTACAGACATGTTTTTTTAAAATTTTCTTGAATAACTTGTATTGTATAAATGTCAAACAATCAATACTATCAAAGTCGATTTTTAGAGAAATGTATTTTAGAGAGAAAGGAGGAGAAAATTTTTAATATCTCTTAATCTCTTACCCCAGTAGTAATGAGAATTTTTCAATCATGATAAAATTGAAATTAAAATTTTGTTTCCTCTCAGAAATTTATTTTTTCCTTTACATGTCTTAAACATATCTTAACATTCCGATTATTACATTTATTAGTTTGTGCATCTTTTTAAAGTTAATAATTTGAATAAATAATGCTTCTTAAGCAATATTTAAGCAATATTTTGTCAGAAACACTCACCAAATTTCCTTCAATTTTTCTTTTATTTTCGCATTTCATGCACTGATAATTAAAGATAATAGAATAAAATAATCAGATTTTTAAAATCAACTAATATATTTTAGGATTAATTTAGAAAGGTGAAATCTTAATGGTGAAATTTCAGCCCATTTTAATTTTCATTAGTGATTTATACATTTAACATAAAAACATGTATATTTATATGTAAAGAATGATTCATTCGCTTGTTCTGTGAATAATTCATATATTCAGCATAAATAACTAAGACACTGGTAAGTTACATGAAAACAATAAAAATTCGCCTCTATTCAATGTTTTATTACACAACAAGGAACTAAGTTTGGAAATGCCATACTTTCTTCAGAATATTATGAATGTTACTATAATAAATACCTTGTAATTATGCTTAAGAATGCAACAGTTACTGTTGCTTTCTGATGCATCTATTCATTGGTTCTTATGAATAATTCAAAAAATTTTTTTTCGGAATTCTCAAAAAATGCATGAGATATACATTCATGAGTGACTCATGAATGCAATAGACAGTTATATGTCTCGTACATAAACAGAGGTTGAACATCTCAAGATTAATTCCCGACATAGTCACGACTAAATTTAGAACCTGAATTAACTACTGTCAACACATGACTACTGTCCAAAATATGAACTATATAAACCAATCCTTCTCATGAGATATTAATGACCTGTATGCTTTAAAGCAGCAAGCAGTTATATTCCGTGCGAATATGGTTTAAATGCCAGGGATAAATTCCTTAATAGACTAATAAGCGAAAGTCATTAAACGGATACCCTTAAAAAAGAAGCGTGCTGAAGGGTTATCATTCTTGTTGTAATCCAGAAACGAAGCTATTACATGTGTATGAGAGATGTACACGGAAAACGTTCATTCTCGAGGGTAAACTGAGACTCCTGAACAGCTTTGCTAATATACGATATATGTCTACTGATAGGATGAGTTTAATTACGAAGATACTAAAACCTGCGGCTACATTGTGGATAGTTAGAAAAATTTGTCTACGATTCATTAGAGAATCGTTTAAACATTAAAATTTTGAGATAGATTTGGCACATTAGGGTAATAAATGAAACTGACATTTTAATGCCCAAATTAATGAGTAGCTATCGAAAATATTTTCTTTTCCAATGTGGCAGATACTTTGCCCTGGGAACAGATACCCATGCATACTAAGAATTTCTTGGGTACTTTATGATGGAATCCTCATATAGGTGAGCCAACATTGCTCCCCAAGAGTGGGCAGCACAGGAATGTTCATGCTTTATCTGGGATTCGAATCCTAACCCACACTTTGGAAGCTCGAGATGCTAACCACTATGCGAGGTTTCTAAAACGTAGACAATGGAGTAGTTTCAGAAAATAGGAGAGTAAGAGCAATAAACCCATGGAAAGAGAGTGGACGTTTTGCTTTTGCCGAGTTTGTAAAAAATCATCGTTTCACGATTGCTAAATGTAAGTTTGTTGCGTGAATAGTTGTTCTGTAATATACCGTTTAAACTCGTAAAGAATTGGTGCGCCGAATCCGCAGCTCCAATTTCAGAAGAAAGCACTGATATTGGTTGCCTAATACTGCATCATCAATATAATGTTTAAACAGTGAATTACATGCTCGCAAGAGTCAAGCGGTGATATCTTTTTAAGTTTTTAGAAGTGTATTATAAACTGGGAACGAAAACTAAAACAAACAAACACACACACACACACACTCATAACCACCAAATTCGCCATTAATTAAAGGAAAATATGATAAAAAGTTTTAAAAATAAGAAATCAGAAACACGAAAGGAAATCCTTTACGGCATAGGAGTGTTGGCTTTCGGGACCACACCTCCTGGGTTTAGTTTAACATAAAGAAGGATTTTTGTATCCGTTCGAATTCACTTTTAAATTAGCTTCAATTTAAAAATTAAATAGGGCCGGTAAAAATCATAACGGTTGTTTTTTTAACATGATCATGAATGTTAAAAAACAATGGAATTCCTTATGAAAAAGAAAATTAGTCAAAATTGATAAATTCTGATTCACACAATAAATAATTATACTCATGCAGCAAATTTGTTGTTGTTGTTGTTATTTATGTCACTTGACCGACAGCAGCATCAGATCAAGTCCCGAAGTCTATGGACGTTGAAGGTGCGGCTCCTGTTTTGACTGGCACCAGAAGGAATAATTTTTTAACCGGAAGAATTTTTTAATATGTTCGTAATTCTTTTATAGAGACGAGTATGCAACTAAAACCAATTTTGGCGTGTAACGCATTATTTATAATGACATAAAGCGGCCAAGTATACATGTACAAAATATATTAATAAGTAGGGGCACCACAAGGAACAGTTGGAAGAGCAATAATAGAAAACCTGCTACGTATGAAATTTATTTCATAAATATGTTCAGGACTAACTCCCATAGAAATGTCAACTATTCCTCTTTAAATCGAATAATGATGTTGCACAAAAAGTGAAGTATCATTGGCTGAGAAGCTATTTATAAAAGAGTAAAGATGGTATTACATAATGTTTAGGGTGATCTTACTTTCTATTAATTTTCCAGTGCATCCAAAGAATGAAATATTGCTCCTAGGATGCTTAAAAAAAAAGAAAGAAATCGACAATAACATGCCTCTAAATGAGTTTGGATGTCTTATAATGACTTAGAATGTTTTTTATTTAAAGTAGAAACAATATTTCAGACTAAATGCTACTTTACTTGCTAAAATATACCTAGTGAAGACCGTATACACAAAGCTGAGTAACGACCTCTTGCAAGGGGTGAGGATCGAACCCGCGTTTCCAAATCTCAGTACAATAGACTCGCGGAACTACCCCGGTGATGTGAGAAAGATTTATTGCCAATGAATTCCTCCCTTTCCCCCGTATTTCCTCCTTTATTTTTAAAGCCTACGACGGAGTAGGTTTGTCTGGTTCAAAAATAGTAGAAACAAATGTTTCTATTATTTTGCCGAAAGCGCCGATTTGTTTTCCATAGTTTGTTATAAGCTTGCCTAATGGTCCATAACCGTTCTTTCTATAACCGTCGGGGCCAATGTAGCAGCCAAGAATGGAACTAGAGACTCAATACCTCGAGGCCGGAATTCTACCTTCTGATTTTTTAAAAAACTTTCCCTCTCAGTTGTATATGCGTTTTCATTCTCTATTTTTTAAATCTGTGCGTAATGCACTGAAAAAAAACCAGTTCTACGGACGCATAAACTCGAAAACATATGTGAGTAAAACTTTAAAATGTTTAAAAAACTATTTAAAAGGAATAAATTGTCAAAACATACCCATATTACACTGTTATTTAAAAATAAAAAATATGCTTTGTTTTTAGAAATGTATATACTATATATATATATATATATATATATATACTCGTACAGTCAATAAATTCGGGGACTTTATTTACTGCAACAACGAATACACTTACAAAGTGTTCTGAACACAATCATCTCCAAAATAATGTCCTTCCGCAACTATACACTTCTGCCAGCGTTGATACAGCTTCTGGAAACAGTCCTGGAAACCGTTGCGTGAGAGCTGTCGTAAAGTGGTTGTCGCTGTTGACATCACTTCTTCGGCATTTGCAAACCGCTTGCCCTTGATGCGATCTTTCAGTTTCGGGAACAGGTAGAAATCGCAAGGAGCGAGGTCTGGGAAATACGGGGGTTGTGGCAGAACTGTGGTGCCGTGTTTAGAAAGGGCTTGTTGCACCATCAGGCATCGGTGGGCCGGGACATTGTCATGCAACAGCATCCACATGTTGGATTTCCAAACATGTGGACGTTTACCACGGATTGCCTCCCGGAGACGGCGAAGAACCTGTGCATACCATTTGTTGACGATGTACCTTGCACAGCTTGTCCTTTCTGGACCTTGCGCCAATAAACTTCAACCAACCAAACAACTACTGCTCCTAACCGTTGGATGTTCGCCTCCGTTTGTAGGGTCACTGGCCACCCACTTCGCGGATCATCTGCAACAGCGTCTCTCCTATTTTTAAACAAGCTGTACCATTTAAAAACTTTCGATCTGCACATAGCTTCGTCTCGATACGCTTTTTGCAGTAACCGTAACGTTTCTGAAGTGGTTTTTCCTAATTTGTAGCAGAATTTAATGTTGGAACGTTGCTCCAAAAAGGACATTTTGCTACGTCGACATTATAGGCTGATAGTCTGCAGCCAAATGGTGAGCTGTCCGCCTTAGCAGTTGTGCAAAGCGTCATGTGACGTCTCACGCGCACACAGATAACCAGACTTACAAACCACATCGTTATTTCGGTTCCGCCACACACCGGGCATGAGGGGGGAGGGTAGTCTCCGAACTTATTGACTATACGAGTATATATTAAAAAGAAAAAAAATTCATCTTTAGCATGACTGACAGTGATTAAATGCTGAGGATCAACCGTATCTTGAATTGTACCTTCAAACGATAACATCTATATTCATCATCGCTGGAGCGTGAAAAAGTTTCAGCAACGTTTTTTATCCACTCGGACACCAAGCACTGATTACCACCGATATCGGGATGAATGAATTTTGAATATTTGTTGGATTTTTTCATTGGCAATGACATAGCTTGGATATTATGCATATACTTTAAATTGTATATGAGGACATTATATTTTTTTAAAGAAAATTTAGAGCAGGTATTTCTTTGAGAATGAAATACCAAAATAAAAGAACCTTATGAAGTGAAATTGTATATGAAACTCTAATTCTTTCCTATACGTATGAAACAATGCAAAGATATTGTAAAGTGTAGGTACTATCAGGACTAAAAGCGCTGCTTCATTTGGAACTATGCATTTTTTGAAGACATTGTCTTATGGTATTTTACCAATGACACATTAGTAAAATCAGGATTTTTCTGTTATTTGCGTTTGGAAGTAGATGTCTAAATAATTATCGCACAGATTTATTTTAAAACTTTTAGTTTTTTATAAGAGTACCCTGTGTATTAAACTGTTGATGCTTCTTAAATCAGTAGTTTTTAAAATATTTTATTTAAATTCAAAGCTCAAGCATTGCATTAAAAGATTACTTTCAGACTAAAAGGATTTGCATTAAATATATGCATTCAATAAAATGCAATAAGAAAAAATAAAATGAAATCTTTCCTGAGTAACAGGATTGCAAGATCAACTGAAAAATGGCCAGCTAGACACTCACATAATTACAGTAAAAGCATGAATCATTGCAAAGGCTTCGTGCGAGTCTCAGCGCACTAAATTACGCTAAAAGTATAATTTCTCAAATGGTTACCTCTTTTTTTAATTTATATAAGCACGAAAACCTTTCAATGAATATCTAGACTGCTATGAAAATGCGGAGACCAGAAATTTGGATTATGGGAGATATAACTGTATAAAATAATTAGAACAACGAAATAAATCAGGGTCGATTAATAATAGGTTCAATTTCTATCAAACGTTATAAAATATTAATATTAACATTAATCATTTGTGATGAAAATTTTCTCGGTTAAACTACAGGAATACTATTACCGATTAAAATACAAGAAAACTGTTACTGATTTTAAAGCAGCTGTCACAGCTTTTGCACCATTATTGTAATAATTAACATATTAAGAAATATAGTAACGTTTTGATGATACTTCAAATGAAGAATAAGTATTTTTTACTCAACACTCAGGACCACAAATCACGAACAAATTAGAGAATATTTATATCTAGGTAATTCTATGAGCACAAAGCATATTTTATGTTTCTTAAAATTAAAATGCAATTCATAGATTTGAAATTTTTTTTTCATTTTAGATACTTTTAGAGAAATATTTTGGAAAAATATTTTTTAAAATGTCATGAAAACTTTATGAATCTATCTAAAGATGTGAGCTTTTAACTGTATAAGAACTAGATTTAATCAAAAATATTCATATGGTAGAAATATCACATCGTATTATAAACTAATTTACATCTACATGTCATAAATATGTTTATAAAAATTAGTTAACTCACAGCATAAGGAATTTTAAATTATAATAACTGTATAGTTATAATATAGTAAAATAAAAATTTAAAACAGTAGCTAAATTATTTTTTTCTAACAGAAAAAAATTCCAAAATTCGAGAATTTTATGCTGAATATATTTCTTTAAAATTTTAAGATACAAACTTTGATCTCTGTATATTACATTTTTTGCAGAAGGAATATTGATTTTGTGCCTCTAAGATTTTTGAAATGTTCCTTTAAAGAATAAAAAAATATTAAGGATAACAATGATTCGGTATATTAAGCTTCAAGTGAAATGAATCTAGAACACTAATATTTTTAATCAATCATATTTTTGCATTAATGTTAAGTTATTATAATTAAGTTAATTTTTTACTTTCATGTTCACCTAATAATTTGGAATTTTTTATAATGCAAATTCGAAAGTCGAATGTTTATATGATCATCTCACAGTTAGTATAGAATGGTAAAGAAGTTTCGGCAATTTCTTCATTTGTGCGTTTAGTTATGATCATACAACAAGGTATCTCTTTATTATGCCCTTCTTTATGCATAGCTACTAGCTTGAACCACCTAGGATTGCTAAAACAATTAATACACAAAGGAGCATGTACTATACCAGTGTTCAGAAACACTGTATCGAAAAGCCATCTCATACTTCGAAAATAGCATCTCGCAACTACTTCTGCAAACTGTTGGGGACATATTGTAGCATGCTAAAAGTCCACTGTTGTTAAAAAAATATTCCACAGGATTATAATCTGACGACAGCCTGAAATTTGAAATTACGCAAACATATGCTTATGCTAATACAACAATTAAATATTTCGACGTGTGGTCTTGGTCGAAAAGAAATCAGGAGCGAGAACTACGGTTATGACCAGTTGTGGTCAGCAATAAGGTTCAGTAAGATGTATCGCCGAGAAAATCTTCAGGAAACCCAAAGTCATTCACGAAAACCTTATCTTAGTGACAACAAAACCGCAAACAGCTTCTACCGTCAAGTCCACGTAGGACAGGTCATTGAATCAACTCCGTATTTGGACTCTGCCATTTGCATATTGAAGAAAGAAGCGTGATTCAAAGGGCTTTGATAAGTTTCCATTCTGGGATTGTCTTGTGCGCATGATTATGTACTCATTGTTGCTGCAACTTCTATTGTTTTGTGCTGAAATGAACCTGGAAAGGTCGCTGTATCTAGTCGCAAATAAAGGAACAGTGTTCTTTGCTGTCTGCTGAAGTACAGGAATATTATTTTACGATGCTGTCCTGGAGGTTGACATTAACATTTCTGCCCAAACCCCGTAGACCCCTTCTTTTGATTAGGCATTACTGGCACGAGTATTGTGTTTGGCTTGATGTTTTCTTGACACTGTTATTCTCGGTACACATGGGACATGTTGCCATTAGCAAAAATGCTGCATTCAGCTCTTCTGGTACCGACTGTCCTTCCATAATTGGATTCAAATCTTAGGTTTTCAAATCTTTTCTTGATTGATACATGTTGGGTGGTAAAAGTTAACAGATTAAATACTCTTGTACTGTGGTCACACGATTGTCTCCGTCACGATGTCTCCATGTCTCCGACACGATGTCTCCGACACGATGTCTCCATATCAGTAATGTTCAATTTTCTACGAGGGATGAAACTATTAAAGTATTTTCACTCTATACATGAGAAATTCCTACATAGGTCTATTTCTTCTACTTTTAAAATTGAGTTAAATGAATTGATATTATAGAGTATATATTAAGAATGAAAATGTTGATTCTAAAAAATTTATTGCATTTTGGAGAAATAATGCGATAATTCTTTTTCAGAGGTTGTTTTGTTCCTTTCTAGGCCACAAAATTAATTTTTGCCCTGAAAGGAAATGCCAAGTCACGAATGAGAAATTTTACCCTCGGGTTTATCTTTTGTATCACTTTTTATCTGATATTATTATTTCTATGTGTTATAAATATTTTTAATTCAAATATAGCTTTTAAAAAATTATTATTACTGCTTTTCCGCTTGTTCTCATAGCTAGGAAGGATTAACTGCCTGAAATTCATCAGTGTGGATTAAAACAGCAGATGCGATATACCTTGTAATACAGATTGTAAACAAAAGATATTAGAAGGAAAATAGGTTAGACATTGCGGAATAATAACGGTTATTTTAACAGTCAGTGAAGCATGAGGTACTGGAAAGTGACAAAAACAGTCAAATACATTTGAGCTGGAGATAAATATCACACATTTTAAAGCTTATTTATGTCAAAAAAATTTCTCGAACGGGTAAAAAGACCATTATTTTACAGTATTTTACTTTCACCTTGAATTTTTAACGATCAGTTTTAAATATTTTTGTAAAAGTTGTCTTATTTGAATGGTAAAAGTTTTTTAATTTATTTGCAGAGTATAATAAAATTTTACGAGTCCAAATTTTTCGTGTATACAGGGCACATTTATGATAGATAACTTCAAACTGTATAAAGAAGTCGGCTGTGAGAAAAAATTGAGTTTTGTGAGTTAAAGGAATTCCTGAATTCCCTGTTGATACGTTCCTTGTTCTAGAATTCATTGTTTCAATACACTCCGCCAATCTGACACATGGCATGCTTTCAAATATTGTTTTCAATGTAGTTAATGGAAATGTATATATTTAATGCTGTAAAAGGTATCTGTCACTTTTTTCTAGCTCAAAGGGCTGACAAATATGAATACGAAAGTTCTGAAGATCAACATTTCTATCGTTAAAAGAAATCTCCCTACGAGGGAAGAATATAGCTATGAACAGGTAAAAGGGTAAACAATAAGGTTCGATAAGATGTTGCTTACAAAAATCTTCTACATGTATCAGGTGAACTAGAGAAACTCATGAAAATTTAACCTTACCAATGACAAACCCGCAAACAGACTAAACCATCCGTTTTTGAGAGTTGTAAAAATGTTTGCAGTTTTGGGTTGACTTACATATAAGACAAATTTTTAATACACTAGGACCTAACCATAACGGAATTTTCAAACAATTTCAAGAATTATTTTCCAGGAATAGCTTCTTCCTAAAATTTTTAGGAGTTTATTGGTAACTCTTATTTCCTGCCCTATTCTGGCAGTAAAATTGAAAGAAGTACAGAGTTAAGCTGAACCTTCTAAGATTTGGGCAAGTGAAAAATCTATTCAACAATCATGAAAAATACTTCCAGAAACCATGGGAGTTACATGAGAAGGACCCAGGGTTTGTCTTCAAATAGTTGATTCAAATCCTCAAAGTTTGTATAAAAGGAAACCACTGTAGAAATGCAAAATTTTTAAAGGGGATTAAAATTTTCGAAAAACATACATTTTTCTGATGTGGATAAAGAGTCGATGTCAACATTAACCCAAGGAGATCTAAAGTTCTTTACGCAATGATAAAAAATGGTCAAACCTTTGTCTTTTCAAGTTATAGTAAACAATTGAAAATACTGGGAACTTTAGTTTTAGTCTCCAAGCTTTTTCATCTGTATTTATACTGATCTATAAAGATAATTTAGATCATATCTACTTATTTAAAAAATGTACTTTTCTCTAATTTAGTTAATTGTAACTGTGGTTCTTCGAAGCAAATAAGTTGAAAATAATCCTTAGTAATTTATCTAGATAATCAACTTTAGCTGTCATTGTGATCTTCGAGGCTTTTGAAATACAGCTTGTTGGTGTTTTTAAGCTTCCCAGGTTTTTTGAGTTAGTCCCCAAATATCTCTCCCTTGTCCATGACTTTAGCACTCGGTTCAAAATCCCTGATTGTTCATGGTTTTCCCGTTTTCCCTGACCTACATTTACGAGTACTTGACAAAATTTGAAAACAACAGTGTATGATCATTCCTGACAAAGAAACAAAGATAACTTACACCTACATTCTACAAAATTTACCTTTTTCTTCACACTGATCATACCGGTGACACATTAACACCCAAATGAAAAATTTTCCTATATCTAGACATTCAGAATCGCGACTTTAATTGCATTTTGAGTACAATAGTGCTATAAAGATAAAATATATACAATCATTGAGTACCCATTTACATGTTTTTACGATTAACCTGTTCAACGCGTGCATATTGTTAACAGTATTCATTGCTAATATCATTATCACTGTTTGTAAACTATTTTCCAAGTTATCTACTATAGGATCGGGTCAAAGTTTCGCTACTATACATTGCCGAAATTAAATATTAACTATGCAATTTAAAGTTCTATATATTTATAGAGTATAAGTTTCTTTTTGGGCACGTTTACAGTTAAGTAGTAATCGGCTCCTAAGATCATGTCAGTTTTACAGTACAGGTAAGAATACGTGGAGTTAAATGCTTAGCAAAAATCCACCTGATTATACTGTTACTGAGCTTTAGATCCCAACAAATTTTGGAATATTTGGGAGTAAAAATCATTCAGATAAAATTATAAAAACAGTGGAAAAATCTTCCCAAATATACTTCGAAGACACTGAGAGTCATTCACTTTCTATGATCTCAAATTCCCATTGTGTCTCTGTCTCTGTATTGACACTCAAGGCTGATGCATAATGGTGAGCTGAATATTATCTGAACAGCTGTTATGCTTAATGATTCACGCGCCGGTTGGTTGGTCAGTGACTGTCTCTCTTCACTCAAGGATTTTTAAAAATTAAAAATTTGTCCTTTATGAAGAAATTTTTCAACAAGTTGCGAAGCTAATTGACCATGAAAGATCTTATTTTATTTTCTTCTTGCGGAACTTACTTTCAGGTTATGCAACTGATGTAAAACAAAACAAAAATGCAGTTTCATACTGTAAGATGATTTTCTAGTGTGTCATTATCTTGCATTTCGAATCCGAAGCAAAATTTTTGTGCAAAGTGAGTGCTCCCCAACCTTTTTATCGCCGCGGACCGGTCAACGTTTGATAATTTTACCGAGGCCCGATGAAGGGGGGGGGGGCGTTGATTGTTTATATTTTAGATTGTTTTGATTTAATAATTTTAATCTAATTGTACTTAAACATGCCTTCAAAATAAAATACAATTACACCAAAAATGAATATAAAGTGATTTAACATTTTAACTCATTAGAACGCTAAATCAATGAGAACCCTGAGCTTGTGGCCCTAAGCTGGCGGCCCGGTACCGGTCCGCGGCCCGGGGGTTGGGGACCACTGCATCTGTGACTTGAGATAGATCACCCAAATGGTACTCTTTTGTAATAAAATCCTCACACTATTTTAAAAATAATTATTTATAAATGATTATATTTTTAAATAGTTGTATAGAATAATTATCAGTTAAATTTGCACAAGACTGACACTCTAATTAACTGCCATACAGTTAAATTAAAATTAGAGTTTTTTATTATACGTATCTTAATACATTCCTATTATACAACTCCTGTTACAGAACATCCTAACGTAGAAATTATCTCCCGCTTTTCAGAAAATGCGCAAATAGTAGGTAAAAAATAAGGAGCCACCTATAAAAATTGAAATAAATGATTTTCATGATAGAAATCTAAATCTATAGAAGTTCTGCTAAAGAATTTCCTAATCTGGAAATAAAGGGCTTTACTTAACAACTCTTTAGAAATAAGGTAAAATTTGAAAAGATCTTAATCTCTTGTTTCACTGTGTCAGTTTTCCCTTTCTCTTACTTAATCTGATTTTTTATTTGTAAGATTACCTTTTCCTCATATGCAATTAGGAGGCAGCCACGTGATAGAGGGAAAAGTTACTAATTTTGAGAGAAAATTTTAAAAAAAACATATAAATATAAAAAAAAAGTGGAGATACGAACTTGTTTAAAGTTAAACCAGGACAAAAACTTTTTTAGTTCAGGAAGATTCCTTGAATATAAAAACTCCACTGAGTTAAAAAGTGTATGAAGTTTGTAGAATTAACCTGCATTTAAAATAAGTTTTGTAATTTGAAAGTAAGGTGGGTTGTTTTGTGTACTCTTGAGAAAAACCAATTAAGAACTTTCGGAGAAACACAACTTCTACATTGTGTTCATGTGAGCGTAAGCTTGATTTTTCAGAGAAATTATTGACAATTTAAGCCCAATAATAGATTTAGTAAAAAAGAGCTTTACATATAGTAAAAGTTTGCGTCCGTAATAGTAATTTCTTTGGTAACACCAAAAAAATTTCTATTACGATATTTGCTTAATTACCATCCATTTTACCAAAGAAATTAGTTATTACGGACATAATAACTAATTTAAACTTAAATTGAAACTTGTGAGTTATATATCACAAGATATTTAAAATTCAATTCTTAATTTTAGAGGCAAGATTAGCAAGATAATTTTCTGCTGGTTTTGTTTATTTTAAAAGCATTGGTTCTATAAGTTAACACACGAGTTTTGTATGTATTTTGCTCAAGACTGCTCTCGAAAACTGAGTTCTACATGTATTTCTCGGGTATCTATTCTGTGTGTGATCAAAAGCTTGTCATGGGCTTACCTTGTCCTTGATTGCTGCATGAACAAGCAAATTATAATATTTTTTGCATAAACTTTCAATGTCTGTGATAGATTTATTGTCTTCTGTTCCATTCTAAATAACTAAAAGAGCAACATGTCTTGGATAAAATAATTTCAGATTTTTGAAAAACACTGATACAACAAACGCCATTTAGATCTATTAAAAAAGTACAATGTTATTATTGCTAATATTTTGTGTTATAAACTGTATTCGAAAATTTTTATGCTTAAATTTTCTGTATAGTTTAACAGCAGAAGTTCTATAACTCACTTTTCGATCAACTATTTTATATCTCATCTCATATCCATTCAGTTTACTCTATTTTAACGAATGCACAGCAGTAATACATGTTTACAGAAATAAAGCAAAAGATATTAAACTTCACAGTTGCAGTGTTAATAAATACTAAAAGTCTGTATAATTTTACATAGTCGGTGGTGTCAGATTAATTTTGGCAGTATAGTGTATTTCTGATCAAAAATATATGAAAATTTAATAATGTATTTTTTTGCAGATAATAAAGCATTTTGTAAAAATTGAAATTTCAATTCTGCGAAAGTTTGATTCAGTACTTTCAAAAGAAATGGACCTTCTCCGCCAAAAGAATATTGCTATTCGCTCAATTTGAAGAGAACTAGGACTGAGTGGTCTAAAATAATAAATGATTCTTGTGTGAAAAGAGTTTCTTTACTTTTTAAAATAGAAAAGCTTTAAATTAAATCAATGAAGTGAAATCTTTTTGCCTGAGTCGCAAAAAACTTTAAATTACTTACGCCAGACTGAAAATGTAACGTAACATAGGTAGTTTTTATGCCAATTTACGTCAGTTAAGTATCCGTAAAAAATGTTAGTTATTTACCCTATAGGAAAAATTTAAAGCAAATAATTATAATGGTATGCCAAAAATGCTATGGCCAAGAAAGAAAATAAAGAAATAAAGTAAATTTCCTTAATCCGTTTACTATAGAAAATGACCTTCCATGGACAGATATAAGCAGAAATAGATTTTTAACTTAAAACGTTTTTCTGTCAAGATAGTAGAAAATTAACGTCTCCAATGAGTCGTTTACATACGCAACTAAGAATCACGGAGCATGTCGTGAAACAGAACACAATCAAAAAGCACAGACATTAACATTAAATAGACCGAAAAGTTAGTGTTTTTATTTATAGGAGGCGATAACTAAAAAAGTGAAAAAACAGTTCAGACAAAAAATTTAGTTCACATCATTTAATTTTTTCATGTCTAACGTAATCCAACATTTTGTAGAATTCAACGTAGAAAGGACTGTTTGTTACGATATCTCCAAAAAAAAAAAGAATTCATCATAATCACACTTTCTTAGTATTATTACAGTTTCAGTGAATAAATAAATTGAAATTTAATATTTATCTATTGAATGAAGTTATTAAATATAATCCTTCTCAACATCGTTGAGACGATATAAAGATCAGGCTTATAATAAAGTAGGTTCCAAGCGCTTCTACCCTTTTACTTTTACTTCAATGAAACTACTCATTACGATTTCAGTGAGTAGTTTCAGGAAAAAAATTTTATTTAGATTTATTATTGATCTTTTGAACGAAGTTATTAAATATAATCCATCCTCACATCGTTGCGACAATAGAAAGATCAGGTTTATGACTAAAGTAGGTTCCAAGCTCTTTTACCTTTTTACTTTTACATCACTGAAACTACTAACTACGATTTCAGTGAGTAGTTTCAAGAAGAAATTTTAATTTAAATTAATTATTTATCTTTTGAATGAAGTTATTAAATGTAATCAATCCTCACATCGTTGAGGCAATACAAAGATCAGGTTTATGACTAAAGTAGGTTTCAAGCTCTTTTACCCTTTTACTTTTACTTCAATGAAACTGCTCATTACGATTTCAGTGAGTAGTTTCAGGGGGAAATTTTAATTTTAATTTATTATTTATCTTTTGAATGAATTTATTAAATTTAATCCTTCTTCGCATTGTTGCGACACTATAAAGATCAGGTTTATCAGTAAAGTAGGTTCCAAACCCTTTTACATTTAACCCTTAATTAATAACACAATCAAATAAAATCTAAAATGTTTTAAAAAATCAGTGCAAAAGTTTATTGAAGGATTAAATGTTATGGCCTTTCATAACCTTTCAGAAGTTTTTTTTCCTTTGTAAAATTCGTACTTTTTTTTTGTAAGTTCATGCATAAACACCAGAGGAATCAACATGGAAGAAAATAAAATATTAAATTCAAAATGACAGTTATTTGGGCTAAGACGCATTACAAATATTCATGCGGTTGAAACACTGACAATTTACCTTAGATAAATATTTTCTATACTCTTTCAAATATTTTATCACTTCTTAGTGTTACAAATTTTGTTAAGAATTAAGTAAATTTCTGTTAAAATTATTTTTTTTTATGATTTAAACACTTTAGAGACCAGTATTTTGCAATGTGTAAAATTTTAAGGCTGATAATTGGAGTAGAAAATTAACAGAAGTTCATTTAACTATTCAGGATAAAATAGTAACAGGCAACGAAGACAAGAAAAACATTATTTTACTTCACTTAAAATGTGAATTATTTATCGTGCTTAATTCATCTCTCTATTGAAAATAAATATCTCTTATTAAATATATTCTTTTAAATTCTATGCTATTTTAAATGTCTGAATTTTAAATTTTAATTTCTACAGTTATTTAGGCCATTACATTTTTTTAAAAAATTCTGCTAGACCATTTTCATTCTGTTATATGCATATTGGAAGAAAAAAAAGAACTAATGTCATGGCACTTAATGATGTCAAATCCTATATTAATCAGAGCATATATTACTTTTATCATCAACAATTCGATTTGAATCAGTTCATAATAATAATAATAATAATAATAATAATTAAAATAAATCAACAAACAAACAACACACACATGGCTGAGAGGGCTTAACCTTTAGCTTACGGGGTCCATTTTTCCGATTCCCTCTTTAGAACGAGAAATTTCATACCCCCTTTGTAAGAACGGCCATTAAGGGGGTTATATATATATATATATATATATATATATATATATATATATATATATATATATATTCATCCTTGGGCCAGTATTGTTGGGATACATGCCATCCCACCCCTTAAGGAAAAGGTTAATGAATGTGTCGCTAATTAAATGAAACCCATGTCGAGCTTTCCCTTTCCCACACAAGAAGATTAACTGCAGTGAATCACAGGTTCCAGTTTGTCCTAAAATAACAGAAATAGCCCTTTGAATCCTGTTTTCTTTATAGAAATTTATTTTACTGAGTGAGACTAAAAGATATTAAGTAAGATTTACGTCACATTCCCTCCTCTGTCCCTGCTCACACAAAGATTCTTTTATTCCCATCAATGGACCTCTGTTTTGTTAAGGACGTTTCTATGTATAGAAAAATACTGGACGGGAAAAATTGCACGATAAAGTTATTGAACAAAAAAGTAACTACATATAGAGTTTCCTTAAGGAAGCTGATTTTGCAGTGTAATTTTCACGGTAATGTAACATTATGCGTCTAATGGTGATAGATATGATTCGGAACATAATAGTACCTTTAAATTTTATCGAATCTAAAAAAAATTAAATTAAAATATTTTTAAACTCTATAAAACAAGGATCGTCAACCGTTTTAACTAGGAGGGCATATTTCAGAAAAACGAGAGTTCGGCGGACACCACTGGGTGAAGAGGACGAAGGGGGGGGGGGGGGTTAATATTGAAACATGAAAATATTAATGCAACATAAATTTTTAACACATAAAGTTATTGAACAAAAATTTGTTTAAATTAAAATTCAAATTTTAATTTAAACAAAATAACCTTAAAATTGATAATGCAATATTTGACATTGGAAATCTGCGGCCAGCTAATTGTAATGTGGCACAAGTTGAATTCCCAGTTCTCAGGCATTGGTCCAAGTAAGTGTCAATGGGGCATGATCGGTACTTTGATTTTAAGTATTTCATACTGAAACACAAAGATTCACAAGCATAAATTCTTGGTATTAAATTCTTTCAATAAGGAATCAAAATGTTTGACAAGCTAATAGGTGTACGCATTTCCATCGCAATAATTTTCTAATTATCTTTCTCAATATGCGGTTTCCGGAGCGACAATTTATCTTTTAATGCATTTATTGTACTTATCATAGAAGCAAGGGGAGAACGCTGTCGAGAGATCAGACTGCTCAGTTTTCCATTTTTACAGTTTTTCGTTTTTTATTTTATTTTTTACAATTATTCATTAAAAGTACGAGCGTTTGTTGTTCAAATATCTAAAAATTTTTGAAATTTGAACAGCGGACACCCTAAAATTGTTTCGCGGGTACCGTGTTGCCGACCCCTGCTAAAAAATATTCATTATTTCTCACTTATTTCGAATGCAGCGTAGAAATTTTCTGTAAATGTATTGCAATTTTAAGTTACACTTTCCTTTTTCTACTCTTTTACTGAAGTGAATTAACTAATTTAACAGTGTTTTATACCTTTGTTGTTGTGAGATTACTTTTCAATCAGAATAATGATCAAGGATTGAATAGTTAAAGAATATTAGTTAAAAATATTTTAAAAGCATTATCCATGTTTACAAAGAGATTGGACTCGTTTTACTTTAATTTTTCGTAATACTTTTTATATGAACTAATTGAACTACGCATATGAAACAAAACAATATAAAATAATATAAACTAATTAAGTTACGCATAAAAAATTAAAAGCCAAATTGAAAAAAAAAATCCATCAACCGAAATGTGATGCCCTTACAGCATCAGATTAGAGTGAGTCATGTTGCACGACAAACATGCCTGCTGTGCTTCTAGGTTTTGGAGAACCTTCTTATCGGAACCCAAAAACTTAACAAACAATGTGTTGTTGATCAAAGAAAAATACTAACTGCTGCTTCTATTCACAAAAGGTTAAGAAACGAGAATGATGTGGCAACAACTGATGCTAGTAATAGTCGCAGAGATAGATGAAAAGGTTTAAAGAAAGTAAAACCAGTATTCACACCAAACCTTGTAGCGGAAGGCCACCGATAATAGCCATATCTGAAAACCATTAGAGAATGTAGAAGTTTCACGCTTATGGAGATTGCTATTCAAGAAATAGCTGAAAAGACTGATTGTGATCAAAGTGCAGTTTATTCGGAACTTGAGATATCATAGAGTATGCCAAGTGGCTAACTCTTCAATTAACAGCTAGTCTGAAAGAGGGGAAGAATTTTCAACTAAATCTTCCTTGAGTATGTCACTTGATGAAGCTTAAAATAATGTTTAAAAAATATTTTTCCTATGCTTAAGAGTCCTTAACATATTGTTGACCAGCAGTTTATTTAAATACATACGCAAGTCACTGGCAAAGACTGACATTTTTGAATAACGTAAGGCATTTTTTCTGACATCTGTTTTCTTTATATTGCGGTCTGAATTTCCCACTTTAAATAGTAAAATGCGAGGATTTGCCTGAAACTCATTTAGGTCACAGTAAAGGTAGTTTTCAAGTAAAGCAATGTTCAGTTGATCAAAATTTCTCCAATATCACTTTCCTTTATCCTAAATTGTCTTCAACATTTGCATGTAAAAACACAAGCTTACTCGGTACCGGTCAACAATGCGTTAAGAATGACTGCTCACTGCGAAGATATTTGACAAAAGTCGATATCTAAATTTGTTTCACAATAAGCAGTGCCCTTTCGTGTCAAAATATATATTTATAGTTAAACTTTACAACGGAACAATTCCAAACCGTTAACATCAAAAGGTTTTTGAAGCAACAGTTATAACATATTTTGAATTTCCCCGAAGACGGGTATTGCAATTTGACGATGAAAAACGGGGAATGAAAGAATAGCGATTTATGTTAAGATTTCTTCGATTTATGCAATAAATAATGAATTCAAATGCATGTTTTTTCTAAAGAAAAAAGCATTTCATATTTCGATATCCCATCTCGTAAAAAGAGAGAAAATATTTCAAGCGTTTCGATATCAAAAATAAAGGTTGTCAAATGTACGAATTCTCCAGGGACACTTTATTTCGGTTCTCGTGAGAAATCGGAGCCCGATTAGATCTTTTGAGTTCCCCAAGGATTTGATACATCTCTCGTCGGTTTTCAGAGGGAGTATTTCTTGGTTTCTTTGGCATAGTACCTGAAACTGCTTTTGAAATCTGCTATATATAGGCCGCTATTTCTAAGAAATAACTAATGAAACAAATGCATTTCCTTGTAACTGGATGTGTTTTTAATTTTCTTCTGCTCACTTTCTATCATAGTATTTCCTATAGTTCTTATGGTTTATTTTTACGCATTCCTCATCATGTATTTCGGACACGTTTTTTTATCATACAATTCAATTGTTTTCTGACATGCTGTTTTGTTGGATTTCTTGTAACTAATGCTTATTCATCTACAATATTACAGAAAATCATCACCTTTCAATACTTTACAATCATATGCGTAGGCACTACATCTCGAAACCATTCCAAACGTGTGTAATTCTGAGATAGCGCGCGGTATACGAGAATGCAACTGAGTTGCATTTGGCTATTGAACATTTTTTAAATGTTAAAACGATCACAGCATGTTTTTTCTACTTTATTTGAACAAAAAATTTCTCCTGTCAGTTTTAAAATATTGTAAGAATAATATCTTGCAACAGCAGTCTTCCCGCAACTCTCATTTAAAAAACTTCATATGTTCTGTTAGGAACACCAAAAGAAGACTTATTATGGTCTCTTAAAATTATGACTAGCGTGAGCTATACCATACAACGGAAACTTACGAGCTATAATTTTGAATCTTATTTAAAAAATATTGTTTGGAATATAACGGGTGGAGAAAGTTGTAATGAAATTTATTTACTTTCACGATTTTTTTTATAGTTTTTCTACGTCTGGTGAAAATTTATTCCGATGAATACGGTAGATATGTCTCCGACAAATTCAGTATTAAAGACTGATTTGGCATCATATTTTTACATATGCTAAATTTATTAATATGCTTGAATTTTGAGATAATTAATATGAATTAATAATTTATATGTTCCATTTTCGAGTGACATTCACTAAATCAGGTTACAATGTTTTAGCATTTTTATCAAATATCAATGGATTAACCTTAAGTTTCTAATGCTACTAGAACGGGTTAGTATTACAAAAGGGTTTCATCTGTTTAACTTTTCAACTCTTGGAACAGTATAAATAATTTTAAAAAATATTAGAATTAAACCGTTAAAATAATTCACAAAGACATATCATTGTTTTTTTTTTAATATCATGGACTTCTCGTCATTTAATTGAAAGTTTGAAGCAATTTAACCTCTTTTTAGTAAAATTAGCCATCTTTATGAGCACTACAAATTGTTAATTAGGGAACTTAAACATATATTCTTTGAAGAATTTTTATACCATTCAATAAAAATTAGAAAAATCGTATGCGTAAGTACTTTACTTGTGAATATTGTGAAAAGGTATCTAAGAACAACACATTTATATTAACTGAATCTAACAAAACTGGTTTTAGCATAAGATAATATCTATATATTTGTCTCACTGATTTTAGTCAAAGAGTTTTTTTTATTATTACATCCATTTAGCTTCATAGCATTCTAAAAATAAAATACACCCATACCTCGCTTTACGGCCTAGATACGTTCTGGGAAAGTTGGCCGTAAAGCGAAAAGCCGTATAACAAATCAATTGTTTTGATACAAACCCATACAAATTTAATTGGATCTATTCCAATTTTTTATAAATAATATATTTTTTAGTTTATAAAGCATTTGATTTTTTTATTTCCTATAAAAATGCTAACAATAAAAATAAAAGTACAAAAAAAATTGTAATAATAAACAGAAATTTAAAAAATAGACATACAAACAAAAAACAAAAGAAATCATATGCACATATGTAAACATATAATGAAAAACATAAAATAAAAGGTTTAAAACTGTTTTAATGTGATGAGGAACATTAACATGAAGAATCACTAAGCTAAAATATTCTGTCATCATCGTTTTCCGCTGTTCTGGCCGTATAACGAAATTTCGTGGGCCGTAAATCGAAAAAGTGTCATAATTAAAATAAGGCCGTTATAGTGAAATGCCGTATAAAGAGCGGCCGTATAGCGAGGTATAGGTGTACTGGAACTCGTTTCCACACGGATGTAAAAAAGTTTTGAACTGATGAAGGAGAATCTTTTCAAAATTCGTAGAAAAAAGAATCCAGATGTTAAGATTGCTTCCTCTAAAGAGCAAATTCATATGAGCGTTTTTAGAATTAACTGTAGACATTATAGGTACAGATATTTAATCCAATACTCAGAAAACTTCTTTCTTTATCATTCATAAAAAAGATAGTAAAATGAACAATTTAACTAACTTTATCATGCATACAAAGTTAGCGTTGTTATCCATTTTCTACGTATTTTCATAGAAAGGAAAATACACAGACTCACGTTTTTGTATTCAACAGTTGAAAATTCAATTTAACGGTTGAAAATCCGTAGTTCCTTCGTAGAACTATTAATCCCCAACTAAACTGTGCCCATTTTCAGTGAAGTGGTAGAAAAACTGATTCGATAGCTTATTTTTATTTATTTTGTTGCAATTTTGTTGCCAAGTGTGTCTGAATGCCTTTGAACTCAGGAAAGTGTCTTTGTTTGGGTAGAATATCGGTTCATTGACTGCTACAGTTGCAATGAAATATGAGTAACAGTTTTCGGAGATTTTCTAACATCTTATTGCTTCGTAAAAAATAAATACATTTTGCCATATAAATTATCTTTTCTCAATGAATGCTCTTCCAAGGATTCCACGGATACGGATACTAAAAACATTCTAGCCCACTGACTGCTACAGTTGTAATGAAGTATGTGCAACAATCTTTGGAGATTTTCTGACATCTAAAAGCTTTGAAAAAATAAATACATATTGCTATTTAAATTATCTTTTTGCAATGAATGCAATTACAAGGATTCCGCGGATACGGATATTTAAAACATTCTAGCCCAGTGACTGTTGCAGTAATAATGAAGTACGTGCAAGAGTTTTTGGAGATTTTCTGACATATTGATTCTCCGAAAAGATAAATACATCTTACTATATAAATTATCTTTTCGCAATGAATGCTCTTCTAAGGATTACGGGGATGTAGATATTAAAAACGTGCTACCTGTTATATTAGGGACAAATTTTCTATATTAGGTTAACACTTTGAGGTAAGCGAATCCAGTAGGTTTAGTACGCAGCAGCCTTAATATTTATCATAGGATTAATGATTCGTTGTCCTTCTAGCACCGCTGCAATGACACTGTCAGCTAGTACCAGGACTCGAACGCTCGTCTTTTAATTACTGCTGGAAATATACTAACTGGACAAATCCGAATGTGTGAGGAAATCTCAATTTTAATTGTTTCTCAATCTGTTGCAGCATTTATGAACAATAAAGCCATAATATATTGAGAATATTTGTCTTAAATATTGTGAGAAACGCAGTTAACACAATTGTCAATACTAAGAATAAAATTCATATAAAGTTTAAGCATGTTCTTGGTTAGTCCTCGTAAAGCAGTAATAAACACTTAAAAGCTTGAAAAGAACGGCAAGGGACATACTACAAGGCACCGATTCCTTATTTTTGGTATGTAACTAGATTTCTCTTAGAACGCATTCTCTGATGTTTTTATAAAGAATTCCCTCAGTTCAGTGAATCTAAGCTGATAAAGTAAGCTAATTAGGGTGTCTGACGTAGCAAAAATCTTCAGAGAGTGGATACAGTGAGTCAAAAAAGTGTTCACTGGAGCTATCAGTGAAAAGATTCGACTCGAAGAAGCTAACCTGAGCTGCATGAATAATAGCTGTTCATCTATATCTGTGTATTCCACGAGGGAAATATTTTGATATAGAAGGTTTTCGTATCTCACGTAGAGAAGCTGTTGTAAGGTAGTGAATTGGTAAGAATATCTCGTTAAAGTTAGATTTTATTTGGACGTTGAAATAGAATAATAAATCTTTCGTCTCTTTCATTTGTTAAAGTTGAATTTCCTGCCACGGAAACTTTTGAATTCCACAAACAACTTAGTTCGGGCAGATATATTTAGCTCTCTATGTACAAAGGAAATAATTATCTTTCCTTTTTTACTATCAATTACAACAGCTGTAGCTTCTTTTTCCTCCTCTTGAAACTTTTATTATTTCTTTAAGCGTCTCCGTAGAAACACGAGAAATGCCTATGACTGCCTTAAAGGCATCTGTTGTCTTTTTGCAAATAAGCATTTCAGGCACTACTTAAGTGTACTTAACAATATGTTAGCCATAGACGTTACATAAAATAATACAGTGTGTGATTTCAGGTTGGATTAAGTTTTCCTTTTGTTCAACGATGTTTATCCTTAGGCATTTTTCTAGAAGCACTATGACTTTCCTCTTTTTACAAGAGTAATTCTAATAAATCGAGTTCATATAAATAACTATCTAAGTATCTATCATAAATTCTACTTTGAAAACCGACATGTCACTACAATGACTTTCAACTGAGTAAACCAAATCTTACATGTTTAGATTCTCAAGATCTCAAATCCCGGCACGTTGTTTGCGCTGTGTTTAGGTTCGTTATATGTTGTGTTCAGTTTGTTAGCTTTTATTATCGTAAATACACATACTCCTGCATTGAAAAGTATTTACAAAAGACTTCCCTCCTATACTTCAGATCTGTCTAAAGGACCAAATCTGTAAATTAATAACAACCCTAGAAACCGAAAAATTGACACAAGCATCATGAAATTTAAGTTTATGGTAAGTTAGTTATGTGAATCGGTTTCGGATCTTGAAATTCAGCTAGGTGCAAAGCTAACCAAACTAGGAATCGAAAAATAATGACTGTCCTTGAAATTGCTTTGAAATAAGTTTATTCATTGCATAATATTAGTTTTCATTCAGGAAAAAATCATTAATTTTAAGTAGGCTATAATAAAAATTATTTTTGAATAATCAAGAACAATATAAATCTATACGATTCAAAATTCATTTTACTAAATGAAATTTACGACGCTAAATGATGTTTGATCGGGATCAAAATAGAAATAAATTCCTGAGAGAGTTTCCTAAGGGGTTATTATATAGGGCTGTGATTCCCAATCTTTTTATATTTGAGTACCACCTGAGAACTCTGTAGGGTCGTGGCGTACCACTGGTAATGCTTTAACTTTTTAAGGGGGTTCAAACAAATTCTATACACATATGAATAACTTTAGAAAAGGTGTTTCAATATAAATAAAACAAAATACAGCAAGTAATTCCATAAAAGTAGAATAGGCCGTTTATACGTAATTGTTATTAACGAATGGCAAATACAATTTCCCAACACCAGCTCATAGTACTTATTATTATTCAACCCTTCTGCGTACCTCCTCAAATGTTCTCGAGTACCACCAGAAATACGCGTACCACAGTTGGGAACCACTGATATAGGGGATTTCTACGTTCGCACCTCCTTACAAACGAAAGCATCGGTACCATACACTTATAAAAGCTAGAAAAGAATTATTGACAGACTTTCCACGAAAAAGAAAGGTCAAGGCAAACAGGGATTGTTACCGAGAAAAGAAAATCATACAAATTAATGCCGTGTTTTGATTTTTAAAAATATTAGCCTGTAATAGCATCTGTTGTATTATTAACCTTTGCATCATAGTTTTAATGATAACCCAATTTTATTAATGAGCTTCAATTTATGAAGAACTTGTTTCACTTTCTGATTCATTAGAAGACTGATTTTTAATTGGATAGTTTGTAGTTTCTTAACTGTCAACTAAAGAGGCTTGAAAAGCTTTCAGTTTGATATTAGATAAAAATATCAGTTATATCAGAAATATAAGTTCTTTATTGTAGTATGATTTTACATC
This sequence comes from Dolomedes plantarius, assembly GCA_907164885.2. Classification (NCBI taxonomy): domain Eukaryota; kingdom Metazoa; phylum Arthropoda; class Arachnida; order Araneae; family Dolomedidae; genus Dolomedes; species Dolomedes plantarius. Next base: position 83,087,603 of record OU015492.1, read on the forward strand.
TCGTTTATAATAATTTTCCAGGTTTAGAATATCTGCATCATAATTTTAATAATTTATAGGGGTTTAAAAGGAATAATTCTCTATATCCTGTTTTATTTCTAAACGCCAGAGACAAAAAAGAATAAGAAAAAAAAGACCAGTAGTAAAGGAAAAGGTAGTTCAAAATAGATAAGATATGGCTTATTTAGAACGAGGAAAATTTTGTTTTTAGGACATTATTCCTCTGGAAAAAAATGAAAATAAAAAATTTGGTTGTCATAAACTATATATATCGTTTAGAAATAATACATGGATGTTAAAAAATTTAGTCCACGATAAATTTTTTTCTCACTTCTTCTGAAGAGGTAAAATGTATTTAAGAATATGTGCTAGTAAAACAAAATATAGCCTCAAAGATATCAGAGCACAAAAAGCAGTATATGTCAAATGTACTTATCGATAATTGCAGAATTTAAAAGCATAGAAATTATTAAAAAATACTGTAAGATGAACTCTGCCAATTTAAAATCTTTTCACACATAAAACACAAATTAAATATTTACAGAAATATATTTCAATTTTCTTCAACTCACCACAAACAACGTTTATATGAACGTTTATACAACGTTTATACAACGTTATAATCTATATAAAAAGCGCAAAAAATTATCTCATTTTCTACTTTTTAAATGCCGAAAGTGTTATTAGGGACATTTACCTTATTTATGGAAAAAGACAAAATAAATCCTTCTCTATTATATCAAATCGTCCTTTTCTATCAAAAATCGTTTCCCCACCTATTAAGTACCGTATATTTCGGACCATAAGACGCACCTCAAATTTATGGGAGGAATTTTAGAAAATAATATTTTATATTTTGTTAGGTATATAAAGATATTTTCAATTTCTTACTTAATACAGATAATATATATATATATATATATATATATATATATATAATAAATCTATGGTCTCCGGTATAAACGACTTAAATTAAAAACAGTGATTTAAATATACAAAGTTATTGGCTTTTATACCAATCGCAGAAATATAATTTCGACTTGAGTCTTTTGACAAGAAATGTACTTTTCTGTACAAAATTAATAGACTTAAGCCTTTTATACGGGTCAAAAGATTTTTGTTTTTTTATCAATACTAACAAATATCTAAAAATCACTTTTTTTACTTAATCCCTTTATACCGGGCACCATAGAAATATATAATAATATAAATCATTAAATATATATAATATATATATATATATATAAATATTCATTTTATTTTAATGTTACTTTTGGACTATAAGACGCACCCCAATTTAAGTCGATTTTTTTTCTATAAAATGGAGCATCTTATAGTCCGAAAAACACGGTTAACGGAAAAGTAAAATTTCTCAGCTTAAAAAGTCCCCCCGATGATTATTTTACTTCAAGTCTTAATCAAGCTTTTTCTCTCGCCGTAAATCAAAAATGTTCACGCGAAAACTGATTCACATTTTCCAGAGCATGTATGCTGACCAACATACACCACCATTATACTTCATGTTGTTCCATAACAAAGTTTAAAAAAAGATGCCCCTTCCCCCCAAAAAAAAAAAAAAATTAAAAAAAATATAAATTGAACTAACAAAAGCAATCAAAATGTGGAAATTGGCGGATAGTAGGTTTTGGATTTTGGAGTAAATAGTTTAACATCTTTTGAAACAAGAGAGCGAAACAGACCGGTTCCAACTATTAAAACCCTATTCCGAAAGATTTACATACACCCACAATAATAACAGAGCTCGCGAATCAAGAGACTTCAGTACCACGTGCCCTAACTATTCGGTCATCATCCGAAAGATACTGGAGGAGTAAACGAACGTAGTATTTATGATAGATACAAAGGTAATGTTTGCATGATCCACAGCTAGGAAATTAAAACGAATTAGAACTGTTATTGTCTTATTTTAATAAGTTAAATAAATCTGTTTTAAAAATTTAAAAATATATATTATCTCCCAATTTAAACTATTCATCTTCCTTTGCATTAACTATTTCTCCTGTATTATAGCTCAGGGAGACAGTTTACATTTATATATAGAAGGATATATTTACTTTACGATTTTTAAATGAATATAGCATTTAATTTACGATATGTACCATGAATAATTTAAAATAAATATACAACACTTAAAAATGATTTATACGAGTAGAAGGATATATTTATTTTACGATTTTTAAATCTATATAGAACTTAATTTACGATATCTGTCATAAACATTTTAAAATAAATATACAGCATTTAAAAATGACTTACCTTGTTTGGTTATTTCTGTCAGTATATCTGCTTTTGTAAAACCCTACGATACTTCCCACGAGTGATCCAAAAAATGAATATGACAGTTTATAAATACCCGGTTCGACAGTTTTCTCTGCTTCTATGACAAAGTATTCGCGGGGATCGTACAAAAAAGATCTGGCCACACCAATTTCCGCATCAGTCCTGTACTCAAAAACTTGGGAATTCTTGATTATGAGCCTGTAGGCATGCACAACAAAGAAATTTGTACTTCTCGTGACATTCACCGTGATGTTGACGCTGCCAGTGAAAGTGTCGTTCGGGAGATTGGGATAGAGCAACAGGTCGTAATGCAGAGGAATGATATACTTTGGTAATCTAAAATCTTCCCACGGATTTACATCTGGTGGCGCGCTTTCTGTCGTCAGTCCGATGTCCGATTGTCCAGAAGTGGACCGAGTGGCTAGAGCTTTGGGGGCTGTGTGGGGACTTGGGGTGTTTGTCGACCCCTTAGAAGGAACAGATGACACCTTGACGTGACCGTCTTTGGACGACAAGGAATTTTCGTGATGCAACTGGCCTTTTAGCACAAACACGAGCAGTCCCACACTGAGTACCAACAACACGAAGATGGTGACTGCAAAAATGCATGACGACTGAGGCACAAATACTTTGGCCATTCTAAATACTGATGAGATGATATCTTTGGCAAAATCTGAATCGAAACAAGCAAACTAGAATAAATTATGATTCAAAGTTGTGAAAAAGAAAATTGACCTATATCTCAAAGTAACAACATCACAAGCTTTAAACTAGCTACTTAACACCAGAAGAACACATAAAACAATAGCGTAGACGGATAAACAATACACGCATGCATTGTATGCATGTGGAAGGAATAACACAAGCAAGACATTATAATCGCACGTTCATGACTAGCTACGTTTTGCGACCACTGACTTCTACTTCCTTCACTCGATCGCACAAGGCAGTAAGTAACTGGGACAGGTTTGCCAAAGCGAATTTCTTCGCCAAGGACTTTAATTTTTCTCGCCAATCGAGTAGTTTGGGATATCCGACCTAGAAAACTTCTCATAAAAGTAGAGCGAGTGAAGTGGTTAAAAAAAAAATGCATTGCATGGAGCATTGCATTTGGCTTCGTTGTTTTGGTTTCGTGTTTAGCAAATAAAGTGTGTAAAAGCGGTATTCTTTTATAGTATCGAAATTTTTTAAAAATGCATTACATAACAAACTGTATTTGGCTTCGTTAGTTTTTGTTCGTGTTTGGGAAATGAAGTGTATCATAATGATATTATTTTACTTTGATGAAATTTAAAAAAAATATCCATTACGTAAAACATTGTATTTCGTTTCGTTGTTTTCGATTCGTGTTAAGAAAATAAAGTGTAAAATAAAAATATTTCCGATAGTGATATCATTCAATACGGGAAGAGAAATGTTATCACTTTCTTATAAGATCTAACTGCGTAAGTTTTAAATACATATTTAAAATGGTAAAGTATCTTTAAAATGATATTTAAATAGCTTAAATATCATTTAAAATATTTAAATATCAAACATACCTTTTTATTCCCTTAATTTTTAAAAAAATGTTATTATTAAGTGTATTCAGTGTATTAAGTGTATTCAAATGTATTTAGCAATACAGATTTTTCTGATCACTTGTGCGGTGATTTTTATAGATTTGGGAAATTTTATATATATATATATATATATATATATATATACAGGTAGCCCTCCTACAGCACGACATCTTACAACACGGTTTCGCTCTAACACGATAAGAAAAATTGCGAGAACCCTCGTATAACCCTGCAATATGTAACACGGTTTCACTCTAACACGATAAAAAAATTGCGAAAACCTTTATACAACATTGTGCTTCAATAGCAGTAGATAAGATGATTTTTGTTTAACACATTTAAAAACAAAATTACCTTAAAATAATGACGGGAAAGAATAATGAGCTATAGTGGCTTTACATCAAAATGTATAAACAAGTTATAATTTATTGATTTATAACTCTATAAAATTACAAGAAGACCTAAGCTTAGCTGAAAATCTTGAATCCTTTTTCCTGAATACAGACCCTTGCGCTGAAAGAAGCCGAAAATTCAAAAGGTAGCTGCAAAATTATCTATCTCCATACCGCGAAATCTACAATGACCTTGTAAGAACCAGCAAATAAACCAAAATTACAGATTTTTTAAAGAGGATATAAGGTGCAAATAATCTGAATGAAGAAAAAAGCTCTGAAAGTGAAGGTGATATCGTTCAATCGAAAAAACATTCTCGTTTGAATGTACTGAGCAGTGATGAGGAAGAAATTTATTATATTAAAGTCGTATTAATTGAAAATAATATTTTTTCGTTTCTTTTCGTTTTGTGTTATGCATACATTTATATTTTTAATAAAAATTAAGTTCTTATATGGAATTTTAAAAAAATGTTTGTTTTTAATAAGTTTTCAGAACGTAACCCCCCTTTTTTGAACTGTCTCTGGGTCTCGTATAACACGGTTCCACACAACACGGCATTTTCTTGGAACCTATCTACCGTGTTATAGGAGGGTTACCTGTATATATATATATATATATATATATATATATACATATATATGTGTGTATATATATATATATATATATATATATATATATATATATATATATATATATATATATATATATATATATATATATATATATATATATGTATATATGTATATATGTATATATATATATATATATATATATATATATATATATATATATATATATATGTATATACATACATATATATATATACATATCTATATACATACATACATATATATATATATATATATATATATATATATATATATATATATATATATATATATATATATATATATATATATATATATATATATATATGTATGTATATACATACATAGTGGCGTTTTTTCCTGAGTATATCGACACCACCAATAAACGGAAAAAAGTGTTTCTATATGGCCTGCACTTCAATGATAAACAGACTGTGCATGGTGCTGTATTGAGGATAAATTACTTTTCTTATAGGATGAGAATGTGTAAGTTTTAAAAAGGTGCTAGACATGATAAAGTAAATTTAAAATCATATAAAAGTACTTAATTTGAACCATTGTTTGATTATCTATTTAAATAACTTAGCATATTGTTGAAGATCTTGTAAATTGTCATTAAATTTTATGTATGAAAATGGAAACCTCCAGTGGCTTAACTTACTATTAATGTTTCATCCTTGGTAGCACCCGCATAATACATGAACAGAAAAGTACCAGCCTGAATGGTTTGGAATGTTGAATGAAAGATAAATGGACTATGGGGCTATAGATATCCAAACCATCCAATCTAAATATAAAAATAAAAATTAAAAATGTGAAATAAAACAATAACAAAATGCCTGTTTTGAATAGCGATTAAATTAATCTTTAAACAAATAAGACATAATAAAACGTAAACCTACGTCTAGGATACAATACAAAAGCTACAAATAATACATATATTAACTCGTTTTTATTTACTTGCTTTTTTGTTTGTTTGTGTGTGTGTTTGTCCCTTACAAATCTTGGAATCGATTTTTAACTAACTTCCCGACTAGCTAGACATTTGAAACTTTTAGAATAGCTCAGAACACAATGACAATGCATTTTTTTAACGCTTTTAGCCATCTTTAAGCAGAATTAAATTAATTTTCAGTTAATTTATGTTTTTTAGACTGGAGCAGCCATCTATCGACCGGGACGGGAACGAAAAGTTAAGCGCAAGTTAACTTCTAATTAACTTCATTTTCTTTCAAGTTGATGGGATAATTCATCAAAAAAATTTTTTTTAATTATTTATTAATACATAGAATTGTCACGTTTATATTATTCAACAGAAAATTTAAAAACATGGTATATAAAAAGTTATTTTTATCTTGTAATTATTAATGTCCGTTATTTTATGTAATTTTTTTATTTGTTTATCTCTATTGTTTCTTGTGCAAAGACTATTTATTTTAAAATTCTATTTTTAAAAATATGCCAAAAATAAATTTATGAAAAGGATTGTTACGGTGTTGAAATTTAAATTGCTCTAATATCTAATTTAAGTACTTATTATATAATTCATAAACTAAAATATTAGCTGAGATAATATTAGCTAAAATATTAGCTATAGTAAGCGATTCTTCCTCTTACACATACCTTATGCATGTCTGACTTATGCCCCCTAGTCGGAATATTCCAGACCAAATCCATAGTTGCCAGAGAGCGGAGGAATGCTGCTCCGGTTTACTATGACAGTTAACGGTCGGAGTTCGACTTAGCAAGGGGCCACAAAAAATTTTGACAGAGCAGTCCCCCCCTCCCTAGGGGCGACTCCTGGAGGTCTGGTACCTTCCCTCTTACTCTGACAACAGGGATGGACTTTGTAGCCTATGGATTTAACTTGACCCATACTAGGCGTATACACGAACACACTCAGTAGCACTTGTCGGGATTCGACCTCAGTAACCTCCTTCCAAAGCCCAATGCACTACCACTAGCCCACTATACTTTATATATGACTAGCTGAAAACCCGCACTTCGCTACAGAGTACATTCAAATTAAATACAACGGTCAATGTATGCAATTAATGCCAAAAATAAATAAATAGATTTATAATAAATGCGATGATCAATGTATACAATTGATGTAATATATATATATATATATATATTTATTTATAAATTTATTTATAAGAAAATCGTGAGGGATATTTATTTTTTTGGATAATATCCAATCGTCTGCTGCATTAGAAAGAAAAATTTTTTTTTTGTCTATTTAGTTGTTATGCACGTGACGATAAATTCATTTAAAGTACCAGAAAAAGAAATCACGTGATCAGAATTTAATAAATTAAATTCTAAAAATTAATCTTTAAAAATTCACCAAAAATCAGAAAAGGGAGGTAAAGATTCGAAAAAGATTTCATTTTAAAGGAATTTTTATGATCTTTCTCGTGATATAAATTTTACAACCCTCAAATTATTATTTTAAATGTAAATTTTAAAAATTTACAAAAACAGCTTAAAATTTCAATTTAAAAATATCTAAGAAGAATTTTTGAAAAATCTTTCTTATTGCACCTCTACATCATAAGAAGAATAGCCATGCAAAATTTCAACCCTTTAGGTCCAGCGGTTTGGTCTGTGCGTTGTATGTCAGTCAGTGAGTGAGTCAGTTACGGAACTGTTTTATATATATAGATATGAAAATATTCTTTTTTACTTGGGAATTCAACCAAATAAATATGAAATGCGTTCGGAAGTTTCGTGATAGAGAGGAAATCTAAGTTTAATTGGAACTGCCTAGAAAGAAAAAAAAAATCCTGATACATTCTAACACTTATCTAATAGCAGATGTGCAAGGAAGCATTTCTTTATTCCCTCTTAAAACTACTGTTAGATTCTAACTTGAAACAATCAAAAAAGTTTTCGCGGTTGAATAATGACTCCCACGGCAGATAAGGCTTTGAATTTTAATTATAAATTCTGTTTTAGTAGTCGGAAAACGCATGATGACTCGTTTCAATGGGAAAAAATGAATTAATTTAGGAAAAGTAGTTTTATTGAAGATTGCTGCTATTTATAAACTTTAAAAGTCAAATACTACGTAGTAAGCAGACTTTATTTGCATTTTACATTTACTATCTGGTTTCCAGTTGTTCTTCTTTTGTTGATTCCTTCCTTTCTGTCTCCTGAATGTTTCTGGGTACTGAAAAATAAAGCCTTGGACTAATAAAGATCACATGCACTTTAAAAAATATAGACGGAGAGCAGGAGGTGATAGTATTACGTTTCGAAAGGTTCCTTTAGGAAGATACTTTGATTATCATTAGCTATTTAATTGGTATGTTTTGCTAATCTCAAACAGCTATTTAAAATAATTTGCCCCCTTTTACAAATTATTAATAAATTTAAGATAAAAAAAGGTAATATTTTTAGGGAAAATAGCAAACCAAATATATATATATATATATATATTTGGCTTACATTTTGCATTGTTCACCTAAACCATAAGGTAAAATATGTGAGGAAAGTCATTCAAGGAAGAGACAAGATTCCTTCTCAATGCCAGTTCAACTTTATTGTTTGAACACCTCTCATCAGATCTCAAAATCCATGGATTGTGTTCTGTTTTAGCAGAAAATCTTAATGCCCTGTATATCGATTTTTAATTGAGTGGGGAGTGAAGAAAGTCCTCATCTGCCACTTACCTCAGATTATTTTCCGACGAAAAACCAAAGGTGATAGAACCACGTTATAGGACCAAAAATCCCTGAAGTAAGCTCTCATAACCCTCGGGGGAGCCTCTATCCCCTAGAGCAGGGGTTCCCAATCTTTTTATACTACCGTTCCAGTACGTTGTAAACAATTTGATAACGTACCGGTAGACCAAAAATTTTGAAATGGGGAATAAAATGCAATGGATAACATTTGTAATAAAGACAAGTAACTTGGGATATATTTTTATTGCTAAACATATACATAAAATATAATAATCACTTTAAAAAATATATAATTAGTGAGAAGGTTGGGCCTGTTTATTATTAACTAAGGAAGTAATGTCGGGCTCAATGGTTGTCAGTTTAAGGCGAAGATCCGATTCAATGTCCAGCAAAGCTCTATACAGTGGTACCTCGACTTACGAGTGTCTCGACTTACGAGTTTTTCGAGATACGAGCATTCTCTCGGTAGATTTTTTGCTTCGAGTTACGAGCTAAAATTCGGGTTACGAGCAAGATTCAGATATCCCACCGCTAGTTTGAGCAGCGAATGCCATGTTACGTGCTCATCAAATGAGATCACAAGAAGCATATAATATTTACAACCATTATGTACAATTATTATACAACTGTATACATATTATTCTGAGACTACTATCCAGTCTTAAACCGAGAGATTAACACTGAACTATTACCACCCGGGGCAGTTTGCTCTGCCCAAATTTGAGTCGCCCTCTGAAACTGAGCAGCGCCCAACCTCTCTCGCAGAGAGATAGCTTCAATTCCCTCCCCCACACTGGAACTCCCCGTGGGGTCTAAGGGATGGGATGACCTTGGTCCTAGGATCGCAAGATCTCCCTCTTCTACGGATTCTGAGAAAACGTTCTTCGGATTCTCAGAAAGAAGAATCTGGACATTGCAGACACAGTGAAAGATGCAACAATTGCCCAGCTTCCGTGTCTCACTCGTTCACTTTACCTTGGAAGTAAATGTTGTACATTACACATAATAAAACAAATTTATTGTAGTACATTCTATTGTATTGCTTTTTTATACAATGTTCGTCGTTTACGAGCACATTTTTCTTATTTAAAAACATGTAACAAAAAATTGCGGTGTTTCGGTGGAGCCCGGAACGAATTAATGGCATTTCCATTCATTTCAATGGGGAAAATTGATTCGAGATACGAGCATTTCGAGTTACGAGCTCCGTCATGGAACGAATTAAACTCATAAGTCGAGGTACCACTGCATTTGCTTTTCATCGCAGTCATTGCAGAAAATCCTTTTTCTCATAAATATGTGGTCGCAAATGGCATTAAAAATTTTACTGATTGGCAAGAAACTTCTCAGACACAGTTATAATTCGCAAACACAGTTATAGAAACGGTTATAATTCGCAAGCGAGTGCCAAATTTTTACGGGGCGGTCTTAGTTAACCCATTCAGGTGCAGATGGCATCTTTTGAGATTACGTAAATCCCAATAAAGTATTACAACACAAACAATGGATAAGAAATTCTAAACTAAAATATTAAAACGTATGTATTATTAGTTATTATAGTCATTTCTTTTCTTTTTTTTTTTGTAATACAGATTTTTAATAGATTTTTGTTTTAAATTTAAAAATCCTTCGCGTACCGTTAGCTGCTTTTCCGCGTACCGGTACTGGTACTCGTACCCAAGGTTGGGAACCACTGCCCTAGAGGGTGCATCCTCATGGTGCCAGAACGAGGAAAGCCTCCACTAGGATTTCCATTGGATGGTAGAAGGGAAATAAAATACCTTCCGCGGACCAACAGGTGGAAGTCCAACTTCTTTCAAGGCAATGACCCCCTTCTTGGATAGTGCAATTGATAGTGGGCTTTTGGTTCAATTTAAGACTTCTTTCTTTTGCACTATTCCTAGACGACAACAACAAGAAGTTCTCATAAGAAGGGGAATATTTGTAAAGGTTTCACTCAAGTAAATTCTAATAGCCAGCTATTTGGCTGCATGCAATTATTATTTTTTTACGTCTTACATAAATGTTAATAAAATATGAGAGTAAATTAAATAACTATTACTTGTATCAAATGATAAGTATCCAATGAGTTAATCATTCATCTTCATAGAATTTATTATTCTTTGGAATAATTTCGGAATTCCTAAAGTTTCAAAAATAGTATACACATGAAAAAAAAACTAAAATTTCTCTCATAAAATACTATTCGTTCACAAATTAATGCTCAATAAAGTTAAGATACTATAAATAATTTTATTGCAAGATATAAATATTAAGACAATAAGTTCAATAAGTTTAAGACAAATAATGTGGTATACCTCTTTAGAGTTTAGTTTGGCGCTCTTTTCTTTCATAAAAACTACCTTTTTACCATGTTTTTATTAACTCACTTTCTTGTTTGTGTGTGTGTTTGTCCAGTACAAATCTTGCAATCGATTTTTAACTAATTTCCCGACTAGCTAGACATTTGAAACTTTTAGAATAGCTCAGAACACGATGACAATACATTATTTTAATATTTTTAGCCATCTTTAAGCAGCATTGAATTCATTTTCAGTGAAATAAAAAAATGTGAAATAAAACAATAACAAAATGCCTGTTTTGAATAGAGATTAAATTAATCATTAAACAAATAAGACATAATAAAACGTAAATCTACATCTAGGATACAATACAAAAGATACCAATAATACATATATTAACTCATTTTTTCCATATTTTTATTAACTTGCTTTCTTGTTTGTTTGTGTGTGTATTTGTCCCTTACAAATCTTGCAATCGATTTTTAACTAACTTCCCGACTAGCTAGACATTTGAAACTTTTAGAATAGCTCAGAACACCATGACAATGCATTTTTTTAATACTTTTAACCATCTTTAAGCAGGATTGAATTCATTTTCAGTTAATTTTGTTTCGTAGACTGGTGCAGCCATCTATCGGCCGGGACGGGAACGAAAAGTTAAACACAAGTTAACTTCCAATTAACTTCATTTTCTTTCAAGTTGATGGGATACTGCATCAAAATTTTTTTTTAAAAAGTATTTATTAACACATAGAATTGTCAAGTTTATATGATTCAACAGAAAATTTTAAAACATGGTATATAAAAAGTTCTTTTTATCTTGTAATTATTATTAGTTTTTTTCGACTTTGTAAACTGCTAAAAAATGTAAAAGCAACAAAAAAAGTAAATATTTGTATAAAATACATACTTATGAAATTTCCTGTTTGAGTCATTCTGCTATTATTAAAAATAATATCACAACTCTTTCTGATTTCAATTGAGGGTATAATAAATACTTTTATTATAAGACGTAGAATACCTGTTCATATCTCAGTTTAGTGAGCTGTAAAAGTCTTTTATGGGAGCAAATGCACTTCTTGCTACCTTCGAGTTAGGAAACTACTAATAAAATATCGAAACCAACTGAAAAATCAATTGATCTATAAACTTTTTATAGTATTCGTAAAAATATTCATTGATGTTGAGCAACTATATTTATCTTCATTATGAAAGCCGCTGAGAGTGTAACGGTTCTCTAAAATAAATTAAATAAGAGTATTTCTGTAAAAATATGGGAAAAATATTAGAAAAGTTAACTCAGAGAATTAAGCCGTAAGATGTCATAGACAATTATATGCTATGATTCAAATGGACAAATATTCTCTATACGTTTGGTAATCATCCATCATTTACAGTGCAACCCTCTCGGTGTTTGTAAAGGGTATTTATATGGAGGGTCATCAATCATCAATTCTACCTAAGGTGATGCGGCAGGGCAATGAATTTAAATTATTGATTCTTAAAACTCCCCTGCATTAGAACTTGAAGTAATGCATAACGCTTGCTTGAACCTATGTGATTCTGGCAGGGGAAAGAATGATCTACGAATTGCTTTCGCGAGACTGAATACTGGAACGCTCAAAAAGTATTCTTTTCTATAAAATGATGCATGAAGTTTCGCAGGTTTACTCGATTCGAAATGCATTTTAAATGAAACAAAGTATATGGAAATTCTTGAGGGGAATTGGTTATCTTATCTCAGGAGATAGAAACAAAATTGATATGATTAATAAAATAGCGAAAAGTTTTAGAGAATTCTGTAGAAAATAAAATTATTTAAAGATCTATATACGACATATTCTCGGGCAAAAATCACTACTAAGTACGGGTAATTGTTAGATTAATATTTTATTATTAGGAAAATTCATATCTTTTGAATGGGCGCAGTGGTCCAGTTGACAAGAGCAGGGGGCTAGTGGTCTGAAAGTCACTGGTTCGATGCTCGTCGCTGACAAATCCACTGACGTGTACACAAATGGCCGCTGGTGCACGTAAAATCTGTCGTGGCTTCAATGTCCTCCATGTTCTCAAAATTGCCTCTGGAGGTGCGGGGTCAAGTGTTCCGGTCTTGTCACTTGACTCGGTTCAAATTTACGGGACTAGTCCTTTGGCGAAGTCGGACTCCGACCCTTGTGTTGCCAGTCAAAACTGGAGCCGCACTTTCATCGACCATAGCCTTCAGGACTTGATCTGATGTTGCTGTCGGTCGAGTGGTATAAGCAGAAACAACATAGCTTTTGAAAAATTGAGGCCAAACAGAAGTTTGTCGAACTTAAATATATAATATGATGAAATAGTGGTTGTTATATAACGGATACAAGCATCGGTTGTGAAAAATATTAGTAGTTTAATTTTATTAGTCGTTTAATTTTAATATTAGTAGTTTAATTAAATTACCAATTTTTATATTCTTCAAAGAAATTCTAATGTCCTTAGCACTCATATCATGCATTAGTGTATGATTCATTTTATTATTGAAGTCGCTTTCTTCGATATTTAATGTTGACTTATTAACTTATATAACGTAATTAATTTTTTCCTCTTCTCGCTCCTAGAATATACAAATATTCTATATGTCCTAAAAAAAGGCTTAAAAATACCTTCGAACATGATGCACTAAATTCTGCTTCTAGGTAAATTTACTTATCTTCCCTTGCTTTCTGTATAAAATTAATCGCTACTTATCTATCTCTATTCTATAATCTATTCGACTATAATCTATTCGACATATTTCTTTAGATTCTAGTCGAAATCTAGTCGAATAGATTATGTCGAATAGATTTTTGACATAATCTATTCGACATATCTATTCGACATAATTCTTTCTATAATCTATTCGACTGCTTTCTCTGGGCTTGGTGGTGGACACCTCAGGAGCCTTTCTTTTGATGGGGAAGGAAAGGTCTTTTCTTCTGCACTAAGTGTCCGGCAGCCCTCCCCCGAGCACATTTTGGAGTGTCTGGGCCGTACTAGAGAATCTCAAACCCTCTTCTCGTCCTTGATTTTGCCCGAGTCAACAACCTCATGGATCTCATCTGAATTTTTATTCGGACGCCAGAGGTTTAGAAACAGCAACAACTCTATTCGGCTGCTTTTGAAATAGAGTAAATTTTTTTGGACTCACGATCCATTTGAGCCCTTAGAGACCCACCACTGAGCCAAACAGCAAAACGGCAACAATGAAAACCGCCGGAGGTGGCAAATTTAAATGAGCTATACTTGAGCTTACTTGGTTATAATTACTTATGGTCTATGAAATCCAGTTTACACTCCAAAGTTACATTCCTGAATGCGTTAAACTATTTTGTCACGATGAGACAGATTATTTTTGTGCTAGTGCCCGAGCGTAAGATCTACCATCACTGATCCCCCTCCCCCCACACACACCCCTTCTGATGAAATTAATCAATTAATACATACGCACCTCAAATTTATGGGAGGCTGTTTAGAAAAGAATATTTTGTATTTTGTTAGGTGTATAAAGGTATTTTCAATTTCTTACTTAATAAAGATAAAAAATATATAAACAATATATGATAAATATAATAAATAGTATATATATATATATATATATATATATATATATATATAATATATATAATTTATAAAATAAATACATATAATATATATAATAAAATATTACTTTTATTTTAATGTTACCATTGGACCAAAGACTCACCCCAATATTAAGTCGATTTTTTATGTCAAAAAATGTGAATTATAGTCCGAAAAATATGGTATCTGATTTTTCGCAGAATGTAATCTTATGTTGCTGCGCATTCAGTGAGAAAAACTCTCTAGGATATTTTCAACTATTTTGAAGCGTTTCGTCACAGCTACAGTGATTGACGGTTTCTGAAATTTCATAGAAGTCGTAAAGTTGAAAAAAAAATTGCACAATTATTTTCTGCTTGATACCCAGTTCTTTTAAATTTCTCCGTTGTATAGTTATAAGATATTACACAATTATTTTCTGTTCGATACCCAGTTCTTTTAAATTTTCCCTTCCTGTCTGCCAAATTATGCAGGCACCAATCCTTTCGTAACCTTGCTCTTCCACTATTTCTAAGAAGGAAACAAATTCGCTCGCGATATTCAAATTATAACGAAGGAGAGTTTCTAGGTACAAACTACTCATTCGAGAAAACGGAAAGCTGAAGTCTGCTAGAGTTTTTCACTTCTAGGAATCGAATTATCTGAGATCAAAGCTCTCACTAGCAAAGCTGAGGATCGGTATAGTCCTTCAATAAAGCAAGTCAGGTCAGCGAGGAACTAGGAATAGTTAAAGAAAAGTCCTATGTCAAATGCAGGAATTAATTAATGGAAATTAGAACTTTAGCTTAGAAATTGAAAGTAACACGGGGTGTAATGTGATGAGACCTTTAGTGGGAGATATTTTGTATAAACAAGGTGAGATTGGTACATTTTGTTTTCCATTTTTATTTGCCATCTTAGGAACAGCCAAATAAACTTTAGTTTCGTATTGCATCGCCATTTTAACCTCTTATCTCTGACTCACGATCTTAAAGTTATTTGGTTTACAAGTAACCCTTTGAAAAGTCTCATGGCAGGTCACTAATGTTAGAAGTAAGCTTGTAATATATTAAGAGAATATACATCTTACAAGATCGCAGTATAAAACAAATAAGCAATTCTTGCAGTATATAAACTGGATGCCACTGTTTGAAAAATAATCTGTTTTTGATGTTAAAATTCCTACTACAGGAAGCCATTTGAAAGACATTTAACGACTACTATACGCAATTTCTCATACTCGTGAAATTTTGCTTCTCTTAAAATACAGCTGTGTAGATGGGAATTGAAACCGATAACAGATTTACTGATAATCCCGTTTTTATTTTATTATCTTTTATGGAGGCTGTCAACGGTGTCATATATTAGCATTTAGTGCGTACCAAAAGAGGGAAAAAGAAATCATCCCAAATGTAAATAAGTAATGTTTATTTGAATATTTGTTAAATAAATAATATTTTAAACACCAAAATGGTTTCAAAATCTAAGCTTTATTAATTCTGAAAGTGTTGTTTTTCATTCTTGAGAGAGGGAGAATTCGTTAGCTTATCTTTGATATCAAAATACAAATTTTCAAGAAAAAAACTATTCGAACGACAGAAGATAAATTTCTCTCAGAATCTTCACCAAAACCGGAAAATCCCATATAGTTTTATGTCATTTAAAAAGGGAAAATATAATTGCATGTTTCTAAAGAGTATTAGTACAATACTCTTTCAAAAAAAAAAAATTAAAATTCAGGTAGTCTCTTCAAACAAAAATACCGCAGGTTATTTACGTAGGATTACTTATCATTGCTTACCCCTTTTGTATGTCTAAATGTATGTATGTGTTATGTATATATGTATATATGTATCTATCTATTTATCTATCTATATATATATATATGTGTGTGTGTACGTATGTATATATATACATATATGTATGTCAAATTTTTGACGCATTTTGGTACTTTACTGCATAACTGTTTACTGTTTGTCCAAGCGATACAGACTGGGTTTGGCGCGCTGCCAAAATTATAACTCGTGAGGTACGGACGGACGGTTTTAGCGTCTGAAATTTTCCTTTCCGGAGGACCATTATGGAGGAACGTAATCGCACGTTAAAAGTAATAAGCTTTATATTTAAAAATATATTGTACTTGAATGTTTATTTCCAGTTAAAATAATATTATCTTGGGCTTTACTATGAGAAAAAACTAAGAAATTATTTCAGTGTATTATTATTACTGTGTATATAAGACTATAACTGCAATTATTCGAAGAACATGAATTAATATTAAGTTCTTTGTAACCTAAAGATAAACATGTGATTACTAATATGAAGAATAACATGTTTAATAACGATCGTATGTAAGCTGAGTTGATTTCTGTCGACATCACCTGTTTGTATAAACATACAAGAATTTGTAATTATACTTTTGTCAGTAACTTATTTTTGTTGATAAAGGGAGAGGGAGCAAGAATACTGTCAAATTTTAAATGTCACTATGTACCGTATTTTCTGTACCATAAGACGCAACTGTTAAAAATTTGAATACTAAAGAGGACGCAATTTTGAATTTTACTAGGTAAATGAACCAAATGATCGGCTTACCATAGAGACTGTTTTATTTTACTCTGTATTGTTTCTGTGAACTTTTTTTTGTGTGTATGGCACTATTTAATGTATTCTATTATATATGTATTAGAAGTAAGTTCGTTCTTTTTCTAAATGCATGAAGGTTTATCCTGATAATTGATGTTAAAACTAAAACTTACGAATTGGAATTCAAAGAAGAAACCTGATTTTATTTTTACAGCACCTCAAATTTATGGGAGGATTTTTAGAAAAGAATATTTTGTATTTTGTTAGGTATATAAATATGTTTTCAATTTCTTACTTAATAAAGATAAAAATTATATATAATAAATAGTATATATATGTATATGTATATGTATATATATATATATATATATGTATATATACACACACACACACATATACTATATATATATATATATATATATATATATATATATATATATATATATTTAGTATATCTATGCCCGGTATAAAGTCAAAATCAGTGATTTAAATATACCAAGTTATTGGCTTTTGTACCAATCGCAGAAATATAATTTCGAGTTGAGTTTTTTGTACAAAGAAATGTACCTTTGTATACAAAATTGATAGACATAAATCTTTTATATAAGTCAAAAGAATTTTTTTTTTTTATCAATACTAACAAATATCTAAAAATCACTTTTTTTTCATTATTTAAATCCTTTATACCTGGCTCCATAGATATATAATAAAATATTCATTTCATTTTATTGTTACCTTTGGACCATAAGACGCACCCCAATTTTAAGTCGAATTTTTTATATAAAAAGGTGTGTCGTATGGTTCGAAAAATACGGTAACTACACTCCCAGAGGTTTAAAATTTGGATTAATAGCATGACGGAACTTGGTTTATACGTAACCAAGCTTCGTCACGCGTGATCAGACAAAGCATGAATCACACCAACATAGTTACTGCTAGTTTACCTTTTATCTCGTTTTTACCTTGAGTGGACGCGCTATTTTTGACAATATAACGAACTGTCTCATTTAGATGTTTGAACTACAGGATAAACTTTCAATGTTTTAAAGGTAAAAACAGATAAGTAATTTAAATTAACAGGGAATGATCATTTAAATAAAAATATCATACATTGAATCTGATGTGTCAGTGTTTCAAAAGTGGAAAAAATAAATAAAGTTACGAAATGCCGCCATGATTAATTCCCAAGACGGTGATAGCAAGTTCAATGTTTTTGAACTCCTTTATAATTTCACAGTAAAAACTCATTGACAGTTTCGCAGTAAATTCATATCAGACACTTCATCCCCAAAAGATGACTTGCATCCACTTTCAATAAAATCATTAACGGACTTTTTTTTTACTTTTAACATTTCCCCCCCTCTTCTTTGAGAGCCCTCAAGGATGTACACTTGAAATTTGAATTTTTCGAGAACCCGGAACTTTATTACTTTCTCAAGTTTATTGATCTCTAAGAGGAAACTAAAGTCGCACCGTTTACGCGTATTCAGCTTAAAAAATGTGATGACATGATCAATATGCAGGTTCATTTGAATTGATATGAGGGATGTGATGCTAGATACGGAACACTTTCCAGAAATGGCGCATAAGACCTTTTCTATCACTTTAATATTCGATTTTCACCCTTTTTTTTGCTGAAAGATAATTTGTTTTAAATTTTTTTAAATGGTCCATTTGTAATATAAGTTGTGGTTATAGAAAGATGCATATCCCTTTGAAAGGTTATGGAATGCAAAACATTTGGAATATGCATAAGGTATAATAATAGCTAAATGAAAATGATATAATGATGTAAAATTTTTTATTGTGGTTAATAAGCTTTTATATTTGAAATTACTGTATTTTTTGGACCATAAGACATTATTGTTCCTAAAATTGGGATGCATCTTATGGTCCGTAGGTAACATTAAAATAAAATTAATATTTTATTATCTATCTATCTATCTATCTATCTATCTATATATATATATATATATATAGATATATATGTCAAAACATAATTGAACTGTCAAAATATAGTTGAGAAGTACGGGGAAAGGGGGCTTAAAATAATAAGAATCTAACATTTCGTATACAAAGCGTGCTTATTTTGCTGTGGGGAAAATCATCTTTTAAAAGCGACTTGAGCGCAAAGCGAATAATTCTAGACGAGAGGATTTATTTTTAGAAGTGTAAAGGTTTTGGGCGTGAAGTTAAATTGCAAGATCAGCGATATTAAAGGTCCAGATGACCAAGGTTGAGGTCTGCACATGCGCGTGCAGCAGGATCTCGGAGGGAATTAGGTTTTAGGCGGCAGATTGGAGGCGAATTTCGTTGAGAGCGGGAGCTCGCAGCATTCGTGCCGGATAGATTATAAAATGGCGAAGCGCGGAAATCAACCTGGAGAGTGGTCAACTTATGAAATTCAATATACCTGGATTTATCACGAATTGGATTACTTCCTTCATGGCCACGCCACTCACCCATTTATTTTAATATACGTATTGACTGCATAACATCGTCTTACTCAGGAGCAAAACACGCTTCCTGTCATATATATATATATATATATGTATATATATATATATATATATATATATATATATATATATATATATATATATATATATATATATATATATATATATATATATATATATATATATATATATATATATATATATATATATATATATATATATATACATATATATATATATATATAATATATATGTATATATATATATATATATATATATATATATATATATATATATATATATATATATATATAGTCGAACCCCGTTATAACGAACTTCAAGGGGCCAAAGGTTTTGTTCGCTATGTCCGAACTATTAGGAAAAATTTTAAGAGCTCACAAAATGCATAATTCATTAGTTGCTATGTATATTCAATAATGATGTACTAAAAATGATAAAATATACTAAAAATGTACCTTGAACATTCTTAAAAGGTTGAGAAAAAAATTTCAGTTGGCAACTGAAAAAAAGTTTCGTTGTAGCCGATTGTTAAGATACTGGAGGTTCGCTATAAAAGGATCAATTAGCATTAAATACAATAGGAAAACGGTGGGACCCAAATTTTCGTTCGTTATATACCGGGTTCGCTATAACGGGATTCGACTGTATACAAAGATAATATATATATATATATATATATATATATATATGTATAATTTTGTTAAGTAAGAAATTGAAAATATCTTTATATACCTAACAAAATACAAAATATTCTTTTCTAAAAATTCTCCCATAAATTTGAGGTGAGTCTTATCGTCCGGGTGCGCCTTTTGGTCCTAAGAAAACGGTACTTCATATGAAGTTTTCTTTTTCTATTGATGTACATGCCTCATGTGAAGGTATATAGTTGTATATATGTATAGTACTAGATGAAAACCCGCACTTCGCTAAGGAGTACATTCAAATTAAATACAATGGTCAATGTATGCAATTAATGCCAAAAAAATAAATATATATATTTATAATAAATACGACGATCAATGTATAAAATTGATGTAATATATATATATATATATATATATATATAAAAATAGTAAGGGATATTTTTAAAGACAAAATAATGTAGATGAAAATATTCAAATTGAATATAATAGGACATACTAAAGAATATAGTACAGTTAATATAGTACAGTTTGAGGAACATATCTTTTACTGAATTTTAATATTTTGTTTGATAATGTCCAATCGTCTGCCGCATTAGGAAGAAATTTTTTTGTCTATTTCGTTGCTATGCTAGTGACGATACATTTATTTAAAGTACCAGAAAAGCAAATCACGTGATCAACATTTAATAAATAAAATTCTAAAAATTAATCTTTAAAAATTCACCAAAAATCAGACAATGGAGGACAATGGAGGTAAAGATTAGAAAAAGTTTTCATTTTAAAAGAATTTTTGTGATCTTTCTGATGATATAAATTTTATAATCCTCAAATTATTATTTTAAATGCAAACTTAAAAAATGTCACTAAAACAGCTTAAAAATTTAATTTAAAAAAATCGACAAAGAATTTTCAAAAATCTTAGTGCACCCCTACACCATAAGAAGAATCGCCATGCAAAATTTCAGCTCTTTAGGTCCAGTGGTTTGGTCTGTGCGTTGTATGTCAGTCAGTGAATCAGTCAGTTACGGAACTGTTTTATATATATAGGTTACAGAGGTTTTTAAATTATATTTTAAGGAAAAAATAACAAAATACTTTAAAATTTTACTAACATTTCTTCCAGGCAGAAAGATATACGTTTTACAAATTAGAGATACAGCTATCTGCAATTTTTCAAACCATTTCTCAGAAAATAAATGTACATAAAGAGAGAAACATTTGAAATGTTTAACAAACAGCCAGAGGTTTTCTACATAGTATTAAACTCCCCCATTAGCATTACTCTCTCGTTTTTACTTTTTATATCAAGAAAAATAAAAAGTTCGTAAACACGAAAATTGCTGTATTCGCTTTCTAAAAATGCTGCACATTTTTTAAAAGTTTTTTTTATATTTTGTTATGAGACCAGTTAATGTAATATTCAACACTTCATGAATTATTAATCTCTCTCAAGAACTGGAACTTCATACGCCTCCTTCAAAGTTGACTGAATTATGATTTTTTACCCGCTTCAAAATTTGAATACTTTATACAAATACGAACATAGCATGCACACACAAGTAAACCCTTTTTTTCCTACATCAACAAAGTTTTAAAAATTATTTGGCAATTTTTATGAATCTGGATGATTTTATTTTGCTCATTTGTTTTTGTCTTATCTTTCTCTTTTTCCTTCTTTATTTTAACCCAACTAACTAGTATGAAACATGTCTTCATTACCACCATAGACGCGTCAGTTTTAACTATGGCATGGCACTTCTATCTACAGGGTTCCCGCCTATATCCGTTATCCCCCCCCCCCGCCCCTTAACTTCTAAACGGTGACAGCTTAGGCCATAAAGTTGGTGTCTAGGTATAGTAAAAAGGCTATGCGCTACTCAATGAGACAACTAGCAGCACCATCTATCGGCCAATTTTGGAATTAGCGTTTTTATCTCAAAAACGGTACAAGATACGGGAAAAAAGTCAGTTACAAAGTTGTTTAGCATCATCGATTTAGTACGAAAAAATACCTTGCGCACATTAATACTTAAAACAGAATATAGAAAATGAACATTTGTTTGGTCAGGTTTTTGAAAATTGTCATAAAGAGAGGAAGAAAGAAACTGAGACACTTCCCAATCTTCTGGATCCTTTATTTATGTTGCTGAAAATGCTTTCCATTAGCCACTATACATATTTGCACTCTGGACTGGATTCTGTGGTTTTTTCGAGCTTTGCTCGCGTTTCACGACGCCATAGTTTTGAAAATCACGACCAAACAAATGTTCATTTTTTACATTCTGTTTTGACCATTAATGTGCGCAAGGTGTCTTTTCTTACTAAATCGTTGATGCTGAACAACTTTGTAACTGACTTTTTTCCCGTATCTCGCACCTTTTTTGATAAAAAACTCAAATTCCAAAATTTGTCGATAGAAGGCGTTATAAGTTGTCTCATTGGGTAGCGCATAGCCTTTTTACTATACCTAGACACCAACTTTATGGCCTAAGCTGTCACCGTTTAGAAGTTAAGGGAGGTGTAACGGATATAAGTGTTAACATTGTATACAAGTACCCTAAAAACAAATTATAAACACTTAATATAGCTAAATGAAAATGATATAGAGAAGTAAAATTGTTTATTGTGGTTGATAAACTTTTATATTTGAAATTTTTTGATATAAATTTGTTTTATTAATGTAGTACATGACTCATGGGACATAGGACATGGCTCATGGGCTCAAGGTATATGATTAGGTATTATAGAGGTTTTTGAATTACATTCTAAGGAGAAAAAAAATAATAAAATGTTTTCAAAAATCTACAAAAATCTCTTTCAAGCATTGAGATATACATGTTGCAAATTAGAGATGCAGTTATCTGCAATTTTTCAAAACATTTCTCCGAAAACAGAGTGGATAAAAATAGAAACATTTGAGTAGCAAATTTTTAATTAAATTCCCTTAATGGGCCAAAATAAACTCAACTCGAGTTTCAAAGATATCAAAATATGGTCTTCCTGTTCAGACGAAATAGGAGTAATGCAAGTTTGAAAGGAGAAGTGTAATTTTTACATTGCTACTCCCAAACCGAACCACAGTGAAACGTTTGAGAGGTTGTTTGCAAATAACAAAGCATTCTTCAACGTGAAATTTACGCTACCAACCGAACATTTTTGATACTAATCCATTCATTTCTTTTTATCGAAATGGTCATAACTTTAACGTTCATTGAAGATTTATGATGATATATACAAAATTAATCATGTTATGTTTTACTCGGGGATTTTCAGCGGTCACATCTATGTACACGTGGGTCCATTTTGTTGATTTATCGCATGCTTCATATAAATAATATAGGAATCTTTCTTTTTTAGTGGACGAGAAGGAATTTATTCTATTTCGCTTCCATTGAAGAATTATACTCTAGAATTCCATTCAAATATCCCGGTAGAGAACATATATGGGTAGAGTTGTTGAAATGAAAAAATATGGGCACACAGCACGAAATAAGTTGAAACAGGGAATATATACTCCTCCCGTTACTATTTACTTCAATAGCACTGAAACACGAAACACATAGAAGAAACTCACAATTTAGGGTTCATGTCTGGATGCTTGCATTTATGTGCATTGTAAATTTAAGTGTATTGCAACAATTCAAACAATAAAATGCTGTTTGAAAAACAGAACCATAAAGATACTGGAAAAGCAGACAGATTTGAGATGAATAAGCAAGTTTTGAAATATATTATTGTAAAATATTGTTCTCAAGTAATTGGCAGTATATCTACATAAAGATTAAAATGAGATAAGTACGGCATTTCAGAATGATCCTTTGAAGGAAAAAGACATTGTTACGCGAAATCGTTGTAAATTGTTTGTGACTTTTCAGTGTCTTTTATCTACTGCAAGTGAAATGTCCTTCAGCTCATTCACTAATTTATGAGCAAAGATAAGCTTTTTTTTTAAATAGCTATCACATGAAGAACATTCTCCAAGCAAATTCCTAAACATTATAAATCGTAACCATGAATATCTACATGGTTCAATTGAAATGTAATAAAGCTTTAATACATTTCTGAAAAATGTACGAAATAAACGTATCATGAATGAAAGAACTTTGATTTATATAGAGAAACGAACTGACTTGCTATATATCGTATTTTTCAAACGATAAGACGCACCTTTTTACACAAAAAATCGACTTAAAATTGGGGTGCGTCTTATGGTCAGAAGGTAACATTAAAATAAAATGAATATTTTATTATTTATATTATTCACTCACTTCCAAAAGTTAAGCACGGAGCGGTAAAATACGAAAAAATGGACAAGTATTGTTTTGATTGACATGAAATGCTGGAAGTAGCTCTATGTTTATTCATGAAACAAAGAATTACATACAGAGATAGAAAAAATATTGAATTTTCATAAATTATAAGATGACGTCATATTTGCGCCATTAACAAAATGATGTTTAAATGCAAAACAAACAACAAAAATGACATTAATAGGGTATGTGAGCACCCCTCACCTTCATACAAAGTGTACAGCGTGTGATCATGCTTTTTACGAGGTGATCAACCACCGGAGAGTTCAGCAATCGCCATTCCTCCTGTAGGGCAGTTTCTAAAACTCTGAGAGTGGCTGGAGGTGGGAAACGTCTACATACAGCACGGCCGAGGGCATCCCAAAGATTTTCAAATGGATTAAGGTTTGGCGAGTAAGCCGGCCACTCCATACGCGCAATCCTCTCACTCTCCAGAAAGTCGTCAACGATGGAAGTTCTATGGGGACGGGCATTATCTTCCATTAAAACGAAAGGTCGATCTTCGATTCCGCTTGGCTACAACAGCAATATATCGATCTTCCGAGGGAGTCGTAACCCTCGGACGACCGGCTGCAGGTCTTCGGACAACTGTTTGGCTGGTTTAGAATTGTTTCCATAATCGTGAAATGACGGAATGATGAACGCTGAAGAAAAGAGCAACATCTGTGATAGACTGTTCTGTTTCAATGCGTCCGACAGCCCGACAGCGCTCAGAATCTTCCTTTTATCTTCTGGAAGCCATAGAAACACGTCTAGCGTGAAAACAAATCGTACGAATGTTCTAAACACCTTTCATCAGCACTTACATGCAACTCCTGTAACCCTTCACAATGCCGGCTTCTTATAAGACTGCCTGTTTTGCATATTTCTCGACGCGAAA
Source organism: Dolomedes plantarius (assembly GCA_907164885.2). Lineage (NCBI taxonomy): Eukaryota > Metazoa > Arthropoda > Arachnida > Araneae > Dolomedidae > Dolomedes > Dolomedes plantarius. The sequence continues at coordinate 83,112,938 of OU015492.1, forward strand.
CCGTGATTGGCTGTTACCTAACATATTTGCATACTTCCTTCTACCTTTGCAGCAAATTTCATCTTCTTCAATTCAGATTGGCTTACGCAAATTAACATTTTCCTCTAAGTGCTTAACTTTTGGAAGTGAGTGTATATTTATTATATATATTATATATTATATATATATATATATATATATATATATATATATATATATATAATTTTTTATATTTATTATATATTTTTTATCTTTCTTAATTAAATAATTGAAAATATCTTTATATACCTAACAAAATACAAAATATTCTTAACTAAAAATCCTCCCATAAATTTGAGGTGTGTCTTATTGTCCAGTGCGTCTCATGGTCCAAAAAATACTATATTTTTTTGCTTTCGTTTTGTGATACAAGAAAGAAAACCCTTATTTCACTGAAATAACATAACTAACATTGTTATGTCTCTTATTTAGATACCTTGTTCAATATATTTATATAAATCTATGGTGCCTGGTATAAAGGCCTAATGTCAAAAACAGTGATTTAAATATACCAAGTTATTGGCTTTTATACGAATCGCAGGACAATAATTTCGACTTGAGTCTTTTGTACAAAGAAATGTACTTTTGTATTCAAAATTGATAGATTTAAGACTTTTATACAAGTCAAAAGATTTTTTATTTTATCGATACTAACAAATATCTAAAAATCCCATTTTTTGACTGAAGCCCTTTATACCGGGCACCATAGAAATGTTAACAAGCGTATTTACGTTAGGACGAATAGTTGTTATCGATACGGAATATCATGCATGGGGATGCATCTACACCAGAATTTAAGTAATGTTTATTAAAAATAATATTAAGTATGAAAATTATCATTGACTTTTTCAATCTCGTTTGTTGGTATGCCCTTGGTAACAATTATTGTCGATATTTCTGTTCAGGAACAACATTGTTTTTGTCTTACAGGGATTTTTTCATACAAACATAGACGTGAACATTATGTTTACATTACGCCATTTATAATATATTACATATTTACCAGTCTCTTTTGGTTTATTTTAAAAGCATTCGACAGATTGTATCGCATCAATATCTTATGTAAGAAATGTCCGAACAGAATATTTTTCTCGAAATTTTGTGTTACTAATGTTTTTGATCTGTATACAAGTAATTTATATTTTTATGAGTTAAACATTTCTCTGTACTTAATTAGATGCATTAAATAATATGCTAAAATTTTTAATGAGATATATGGAGAAGCTGGGTACACTAAATATTAAAATTTTTAATTATTTCTTTATGTGGAATCATGTTTTTCTAAGATCATTTAAAAGAAATTTAATGTTAAATAATTTTTTTAACGAAAATATATTGGTTTTATTTGTGTTCAGATGTTGACAAAAATTTCGTATAATTGTAAGTTAATTCCAAATCATAATTAAAACAATGTAGTGCACATATATATTTTAAATTATTAACAATATTTCACTAAATTTATCATGGTCTTAATGTGTTGTTTTATGAAAAACAATATATTGACAGCTATGCCACCATCAGCAAAATTGAGGATTTATAGTAAACCATAAAATTCAGTTTTACTTTCTACCAATATAAAATGGCTATAACCTGTAAAAGAGCAAAGTACAACTTGATTTTCTGTTTCACACTTTTTAGCCTTTGACATCATATATTTTTATATCAACAGCTTGACATCATATATTTAAACAGCTTGGTCTAATCTGAAAATTTCTTAAAATTGCAGGTATAGATTTTGTTGAACTTTAAAATGAAATTAAACGACGAAAATCTTTCTTATACTTTTTTCTCTGATGGATAGTGAAAGTAAGATTACCTGAGGATATAATTTATTTTAAAATAAAGTAAAAGTAACTAGCATTTGTATGAATGAATCTCATTGGAAAATTGCAGGTAATTGAGATTTTAGAAGGAACAAAAATGAACAATATCCAACACGATAAGAGATTTTCAATTACCTCTAAAGGTTATAAAGACGAAGACTTTATAACCTTTAAAGGTAACTGAGGAATTAACTTTGCCTCAGTTCCCCATTCATATTTTTTCTTCATTTTTAAATGCTTTTGGTTGTCTCATAATTCAAAGGTTTTTCCTTACCTTAAATATAGCCTTACAGAATTATGATGTATAATGGTATATGACCCCCCCCCCCCCCATGATCGTTACCCATGAAACTGATGTTCAGATGTTTGGTAAATGTCCCAGCAAGTTTAGCCTAAGTGTGTTGCTCTACGGTTATTAGATCACCGCAGGGATCCGAACTAACTAATCAACCAAACGTCTTCTCAGGTGACCCAGAGACTTCCCCATCAAAATCTCATTATTTTTCATTAGGAGCACTGTTATGACCACGCTCTAAACTGTGATATAACGAAAACGCAACATTAAGTCACAGAATATCTGTATGTTTTTATGAGGTCTCACGACGTTACAACTATGTTTCTGCCACATTGCAGCAATGTAGAAACGTCCGTGTTAATGCGAAAATCTGAGGTTATTTTGGGACAACTCAGGGTCGTCTCACTTTAAAGCGCTATATAGAAAGGCTAAAAGTTAAGTCGTTAAGAATTGTATGAAGTATTTTGGGATGTGAAAAATACCTAACACTTTCGTCACAATAAAACTTTACTTCGGTTTGTAATTTTTCCACAGCTGTATTGTCATATCCGGGACATGGTACCAAATCACATTAAAGTTTCTGTGAACATGCTTGCTGTATGAGGACTAGGCCACATTTTCTACTGATATATTTTCTGTCATCTTTAAAATAATGTAAACGAATTCGAGATCTTATGCTATTCAAACGGGTCTGATGTATTTTTACCCCGCCAGACCAAGTAATGGCTAGCACCGAAGAACATTTGAAGGTAAAATTTTAATTTTATTATAAATAATGTTTTCGAAAAAAAAAATAGTTGCAACATAATATTAGAGGATTGTTTCAGTAGTAGAAATGAAAGAGAGTTATTTAACATTTTGTGACATAACATTACTATCACTTTAACCACCACAGTTTTGATCGATTTCTGGATGGTTAGCTCCCATAAAGTTCATTTTCCCCTTCCACAAACTATCTTAGCCTCATCTGGAGAAAGACATTCCGACGCACAAAATTAATTCTATAATGTCTACTTTTGTTTTGAGAAGGAAGTGGTTGTCCTCCCGACAAGAGAGCCAAAGTGTCTTATCACTGGTCTATTACTGAACCACATTTAACCCTGATTACCACGACAGTCTTTTTTATTATTTGGCTTTTAATTTTCAAACCTTTTAGCTCATTTAACCTTCTATAAGTTCATAATAAGGTTATGACATTCGTTAAAACTTTCCTAGAATTGTTGATACCTGCGATGCCTTGCTTCGTTTGAATTTCCCACCTAGCCTGAGAATGTCACAAGGAGATATAAACTAACAATAGGTATGATTGCATCAAAGCTTAGATGTATGATTAACAGGTAAGATATTACGTGAAGTTCTCGCTTATTAGCTTATGTTGGCTTCCATCGATCAATCGCAAGATTTGTTAGTACGCTTCAATGATTTTATCAGCTTCTGCATAATCTCTTCAACTAATGTTCTGAATACAAATTATGCCTTTACGTAGAAATGATCAAGTGATTATTAATTCCACATAAACTGCTATCATACAGCACGCAATTTGATTAAGTATTTGAAGGTTATTCTAATTTTTTAAGCCATAGTCAATTTATGATGTGCATAACAGAAACGAATCTGAAGCAATTTTAACAGCTGCAATCTGTAAGTCTAGGAAATTTTTAAATTTAACATGAGTAATAAGTAGAATATTTTCTAGTACACCTATCCAGTAAAAGTTTTTTAAACTTATTTTTTAATTATAACTTTTACGAGTAGTTTTAAAATGCACTGTATTTAAAAAAAAATTTTCAATGTGGAGGCACTTGTCGCGAAGACATTCGCCTGCAATTCACCGCAGTTTTGCTAGCCATTTTATTATCGGGCCGCCATATAGGTGGACCAGCAATGCCCCCTATGAAGGGACAACACAAACAGAGGCATTTTAGTAGCGCTTTGCCAGGATTCGACCCGAGCACCCTCAGCACCGAAAACCAGCGCGCTGTACCACAAGGCCACCACGACCCCTTGTATTTAATATTATATTTCCCATTTTTTTACGCAGGTTTTAAACGTTACATGATGGAGAAGTCAAAACGAATTTTGGTTCCATCAAGAAGTAAAATATGCAACATTTTCATTCAAAAATAACATTTCAGTAACTAAGATATATGTTCTGTAAAGCTGATTTTTGTTCAGAAATGTACCTTTTGCTGCTGAATTATCTTAACTATTTTTGTTATTAATTTTTAATGTTAAACTAAAAAAAAATAAACCATCTTTTCGTATAGAATGATCACTATGTTAGCAGGTGATATCAAAATTTTGCTCATAAAAAAATTGGGTAAGATTAAAGCATCGAAATCAAATGTTGCTCCTAAATTACACGTTCACACCAAAATATATGTATCATAAAGGCATTATCGTTATTACTATTATTATTATTATTATTATATGATTACATATAGAAGCTTAAAATCTCCATATCATCTTCAAGTGATGGATTCAAAATAAAGGAAAAATGTAACAAATATGTTATACAAATTTAAAATCTTATGCAAAGCTAAGCAGAGTGGAAAATCGCCGATGGGAAAACATAAAAGGATTAAGAAAGATTGTAAAATTTTTTAAAGAGTAAAGTAAAATGTAACATTTAAAAGTTTTATAAATCTAATTCAGTGGAAACTAATTAAATTATAGCTAAAGATATTGTAGATAGTTTTTTTTGCTGACTTATACTTTTAATAATAGTAGGATATTGATATTCCATTCCATACATATTTCGAAAGACATATGTATTTAGTTTTCACCATTAAAATATTTTTAATTTTGATAGGTGAATTGAAAGAAAATTCTTTTAAATCATATGTATTTTGCATTTCTATAGTTTTCTCATAATTGGCAAATATGTAGTAAAGAGCAGTTTGTTATAACGTTATGGGCTTCTTCCATAGTAGACCCTAGAATGTTAACTTGACCTAGTATGCTAGTAGCTGTCTTAAATCAAAACGAGCACTTTTGAGTTACAAAATTCAGATTATCTACTTCTCAGAGGCTATTTCCAATGGAAATTAAATGTCTGTCAGAATAGCTGTAGTGGAGATTTAACTACCTGAGATGTTTAATTCTTGGTGTTGCTTCAGTAGAACAGTCATTGCTCACTGAGATTTTACGTTGAACTACCACGTCTTTAACATACATGTTTGACGCGTGTCTACTGTGGCTTCCGCCAGAAAAGAACCAACCAGAAGACAGAATAGAATTAACATGAAGCAACGATAAAATTACAGAGTAAACGGAAAATAAAATGTGTTCGCCACAATACTGTAGTAACAAAGTATTTTAAGTGTTGACTGAGTGAGTACTATCCTTACACATATCACTTGGTTTATTAAATCATAAATAAAATTGAAAGTAAAGCCCCAAAGCAAACGAGAAAGGTAAAATTATAACTTCAATAAGTTCACTATTTGAGTAAATTGGTAATCAATATGAATTTAAGATACATAAAAAAATTATCTTAGAAACGTGTATTGGGAAGGTTGTTGTATTAAACTAATATGTTTATTCTGCTTTTAAAATAAATAAATCTTACCATCTACATATTTTTAAAAGTTATACGGAAAATCTGAGCCAAAGTTGCAATCTTATCAACTATGCATTTTAAATTGTAGTATTGCACAAAAATTATAAATATTCTTCAACTGAATGCCTTTCAATAATCTCTTAAATCATTTATGTATTAATTTGCGTCTTTAAATCTTCTGCAGGTTTGAGAACTGACATAAATGAAGATAAATTTTCATTCGGAATGGCTAGGGTGGCTCATATATCACTTTAAACATTATAGTCATAAGAAAAGGGTACGAGAAATGCAGTCATCAAAAATGAAAAATAATGCTTAAGAACCTTGAAAATCTCAGGGTTTTGTGATAAAAAGAGTTATCATATTAATTCAGAGCTAAAATATTCTTTATAAAAATCTTCCTAAAATAGGTTATTCCCTGCTTTTTTTCTTATTTTCACCGTTTCTGGTTTATTAATAAAAATTAATGGTGTCACGATTATACCTAATTTTCAATTTAACTTGCAGAATTCCAATTTTTTAATTTCATATAGGCAAAGAAGCAATTTAAATAAAGGTTTTATGATATCAATAGGTACATTATTGGTATTGAGTTAAATTCTCAAATCAATAAATTTTAAGAAAAACTTCTTTTATTTAAATGATTTTTATGCCTATATATAATTGGCAAATAAGAAGAAAATGATTTATAATCGGCCTACAAATTCTCTTTTTGAAGTTTTAAATTGCAAATTAAAATGAAAATCACATTCGAGTGCAAATTAAAGTTCAAGTTACATTCGGGAAGAGTAAACATATTTTGAATTCTAACCGCTTTCAAAGAATCAACGAATATCAGTTATAATTAATTCTTTTGAAATTTTCCATAATTTGGGAACAGCAAACATTTCACTTAATGGTTCAAATTACATTCATTAACTCCCGCATTGGAAACCAAAATTATAGAACTAAAAATTAATTGCACAGTAAGGCATGTTACATTAGATTCCGTAACAAGTTTACCTTTTAACTGTGTTCCTTTGTGAATCTTCCGAACTAAACTAATTAAAGAATTTTATTCAGGAAAATATCAAATAATTAGACCTGAATTTAAATTACTTCTTTTTTTGTCATTGCTCATAACAGGCAGTTTGAAACTGAGGTAACTGTTGTATAAATTTAACCTTCATTAATCCTTTTAATGATGCGGAACCTTTTTTCCTTTGAAATCTTATTTCATAAGAATATTAAATCACTATCCATCTCAGCATATAACCACCTTTTTTTACTACAACTTTGCGAGCATGATAGGATTTTTTTTAACTCTTTGAAAATTTAAGAAAAAATGTTGAAAATTATCCTTAAATTATCAAAAAAATCAAAACATTAAGAGTTGTGTTTCTCATGAACATTTTCGGTAGTTGCATTTTCCGTTATTTTTATTTTTTAAGCTCAAAATTCTCATCGTTTAATCACAGAAAACAACCGTGAATATATTTGCAAGCAAAACAACAAACTAGCATCAATACTGTTCATTAACAGAAATCATAAAACAAATTTACTTTAAATAATTTATCAATACTAATTGTTCAAAATTCTTCTTTGCAAATTAAAACGTCCGACTTCTTTGTTGCTGATTTCGGTAAATGTATGCTGGATTTATTTTTCTAAACTGAGATATTTCCCACGACGTTTCAAAGGAATATGTACTGTTTCATTTCCTTGTAAACAAATCATGGTTTCGGCATTTTTCTATTCAGATATCAGGATAAATCAACGAAATGATGAAACTGTTAATACCCTGGGCTGAAAAAAAATCTATTTTACTGCTTGAGAAATTTTTTACTGGTTTTCTATCAACATATTGATTTTATATCGATTTTTAAAAGCGAATATAATCTTTATACGTGAAAATTTATTCTTTTAAAATAAGTCTTTGAGTGGTTGCATAGTAAATATTCCCAATAACCAGATTGTAATATTACAAACTTTAAAAAAAGAAATATCATTCTGAAAATAAGTTAAGACTATTAAAATTTAGCAGTACATGTTCGAGTCAGATATTTTCGGAATATTTGTCTCAAGAGTGTATAAAATAAGTCAGAACTACGATAAGCTTCTTAGAAACTGTTCGATGGATCGAAAACCTTCTAATGTCAGTTACCACTACAACGTATTTGAAATGAGCTTAGACTCATTCTATGTAAACAGATTAAAATGTTTTTCTGAAATGGAGAGTCAAAAGGATTTTTGGCTTATTTTGATAAATAGTAGAAATAATTTTTTAATAACGATTCGAGAAATATCGATTTAAATTTACGCTGAAATTACATAACAGGCAGTTTCAAAGAATGGTAGCCTGTTGTATTAATTTAACCTTTATTAATCATTTTAATAGTGCAGAACTTTTTTGCTTTGAAGTCTTATTTAATAAGACAACGAAATCACCATCCATCGCAGCACATAACCACTTTTTATTACTATAATTTATGATTGTAATAGGAGTTTTTTGTGCTTATAAAGAAAGGCAGCATTATGCATTATTTTCATAATTGTAAATAGGTGTATTTTTTTACGAATTGCATTTCTATTTGCCCCAGCGTAACATCAGTTTAAGTTTTTATGTTTCGGCAATAAATACTATAAATGATTACAATGACCAAAATAAAAATAAAAAATAAAAAAATTTCAGAAATTTTGATTAATTTCCTTATAAAGTTTTCGTAGAGGAATTTTTCGCCTGATTGCAATAGGATATATAAAAATAATAGCAGTAAACCATTACTGATACTAGATTAAATTTACTCGGCTGTTTATTGATATTTAATCTCACTGCCTAAAAACATCAAATTGAGAATTATTGTCGGTTACAGGTATTTTCACACCCTCACGTCGGAAAACATGGAAATTATAGCTTCGAATATTGTTGAAGGATCTGCTATGACAACTCTACCAGTAATATGAACTACTCATCTGATTCGAGCTTTTTCCAGCATAACTGTACGCGAATCATTTCGTACTTGCGTCATTTTCGTACTTTGACCACGAGTTAGAAATCTGTTTGGCCAAAATATAATTCCAGTCAAGCCATTCTTATAGATAATTACCGTATTTGCTGACGTATAAGATGCAGCTACGTCTAAGACGCACCCCCTTTTTTATAAATATTTTTACGGAAAAAAATTGTCTAGATAAATTTCATGAATTTCCGTAATGGTATGCTGTACTAATTTTGCATTTATTTATGTCCATAAGAAAATGTAGCCAGGGAAATTGTAATTAGGTACCTTTTACTCAGAATTCTCAAAACCCAAAAATTCATCTCCATGTTCCTATTGGATGAATTGTAACTTTAGATGTCTGTGAATTTGAACGCTGTTTTACTGGAATGATCCCTTTTTCAGTAATGAAGCAAAAAATATATCACGCAATTTATTTTTACAGAACAGAAAGAATTATGGAAAAAATTTATTCGAATCCACTATTTCACCAAAAAAGGGGGGGGGGGGAATGCAATAGAATATTTATACATTTACATTAATATAAACCAGGAGTTTCAGACAGACTGAAATTTCAACTCGTAATTTTGATTACCGGCACATAAGACGTATTCCGATGGAAAAAAAAAGTGCATCCTATAAGCCGGCAAATACGCTAAGTGTATCAATTAGCGCGCTTTGGCTTGCACTTCATTCTTTTTTAATGGTAAAGAGTTATTGGAAAATTCAGTTGTCTGACGTGATGCAAATACCTTTGTACAAGTCGGGTGCTACAATCTGGCAATCACTAAAACTGACATTTTGTATGGTTACCTAAAAAATTTTGCCCATTGGTAACTCTAGAGCGAAGTCTAGTTTTGAGCGTTAACGTTAATACGTCAGGTATCTGGTCTAATTTTATTACTGAACAATATGCAACTCAAATCGAATGCATCGCACTGTGTCAGACGTGATTTTATAAGCAGTGAGACGGGTTGTCAGGTTCTAGTAGTTCCAGTAGTCCAAAAAGGGGACTTATAAAAAGGGCACGTTGAGTTACTATATTCTCTGTAGAATTTCATAAGTTTGTTTAATATGTTTTTTAGAGACATTACTCAAAGTAACAGAGTTCTCCACTTAAAAAAAGAGAAAGCTAGCTGCTTCTTTGTAATAGTTCAGTTGGTAAGTATAACGGGCTCGAGGTTGTAAGACCCAAGGTCGATCCCCTTCCCCGTCAGACGGTATTAACAAGCTCAGATCATCATATAAATTAGTTTTGTTCAAAATATTAGTTTAATTTATTTGATTTATAAACCTTATTAAAAATGCTTAACAGACTGTAGAATGTCATTACATAAATATTAAATTCAAGCCCTATTTTCCTGCCATAGGAAATAAGGCACAAATAACTGTATCTGAATTAACTTAAACCATTAAACTGAGAAAACCTTTGTATTCCGACTTTTGTAATAACAAAATGATTAAATGCTGCACCAGCATTTTATGAAATTTTATGAAGGCTATAAAATGCACTTTCATTTCGTAGTGTGATAATGTGGAATGTTAAGTAATATACATCCACGGTCGTGAGAAGGAAAGATGTTATATCAACGACATCTGAATACTGAATTGTTCCTAAAGAATGACAGATGCGTATGAAACTTCTTTTGCAACACTACCATAAAGCTTTTGTAGATACCTCAAAAATAGGGTTTTTGAAGATACTTATTTATCGTAATTAATATAGATGATAATCTTGCACAAAATGTATAAAAACATCTCGTACAATAACGAAATAACAGTACAAATGTTCCGAGAACAGAACATGATAAAATGCTTCTTCAGAGATATATGTTAGATTAAACATATTTTCTTACAATATTATAAATATACGATATGATTTCCGTAGAGTATTTCGATACTGTACACATGCCATACCTCTTGAATAATCATATAATCCATATCCACCAATAATACAATTCTTAAACAAACTCATATTACTCATACACAGGGATAATACGGATAATCGTGTTATCACTGTTCAGTAATTTTGAACCATTATATCATTTTCCAGTCGTTTGCATATAAAGAATGTAAATAATCCTATAGTTAGATAGAGAATTCGCCAGAAAGAGGGGTATTTATAAAACATTAAATTTTGAAAACATCAAAAATTGGTTTCAACAAAAAAATTTATAAATAAAAATTAATAAATAAATCCCTAGATAGGAAAGCGTATTACTAGAGATTAAGGGCAGTAGTTCTAAACTCTTTTGTCGTTATCTTCGTTATGTAAGAGTAACTGAGTTTAAAATATTTACACTGTCAATGCTTACAGTAATCAATTTGCAAAGAATGAATACTTAATCACTCTGTTCAAATTATACAGCATTTAGATTGCATTTCCCCAGAGAACATTATAGAGTTGAATTTTTATGTTATTAACCACTTTGTTCAACAAACTAATGTCGTGTTTTGTGTTTTCAAGAGTTTATTTAAAAAAATGATAACTTTCTCTGTGTCGCGTGACTTTAAAGATAGAAACCAGAATATTACAATGGCGTAATACACTATTTAACTTAAAAATGGATATCCTTTTCGATATGTCAGAATTTTAGTACAACTATGCTAGCAGATATTAGATAAACTATTTATCGAATACGAGAGTCTAGAGATTAAAGCACATTGGGAAAAAAAGCGATGTATAGAAGTTTTTTCTGATGAAAACAGTGTTGAAAAATTTTGACAGAAGCTCTTTAAACGACTCTTTTTGTCGTTAAGGAAGTCGTTTTTATTTTCCTTGAAACAAACGGAAAGTTTTTACGATTTTCCTGGTTTTATATGGGTTGTCAGCTTACTTTAAAACAATCAGAGGAGAATTGTTTCGAATCAAAAAAGGCCTATGTTCAGACAGCGCGAAATGGAAACAAAGGAACACATCTGACAAGATGGTTTTGAGACGTTAGAAAGAAGAATCAAACAATGGCAATTTTTTAAAATGAAATTATGGTATATCATTACAAAAAATATCTCTTCTAAACACAGCGATGTTTTATTAAGAAAACGCATGGATCTGTTCACATTTTTTTTTTGGTTATCTTAAAAATTTTTTCCTTTAGAAATCAAGCTTTTTAAAAAACACAGTTAATTCTGCTTAATAAGCCCACATATCTAAATTTTATGAGTTCGAAACTAGATTTCAATTCTTGTATAATAATATGTAATATCATGTGTTTTTTTTAAATATTTTTTTATTTATATGAGAAATTATGTGCACATTTTGATTGTTGTGTATATAATGTCGCATTTCATCTTGCTAGAAAATCCTTTTCAGATGGACTTGTTTCAATAAAAAGATAGTGTTTCTGCAAATAGCGGTAAATTAAAATTGATAAAGAAAACTTTTCAGTTCCCCTTGGAATAATATAATACGTTTAAGTGTTTATGTAAATTCCATTTATACAGCATCTTAAGAGTTTAAATGGAAATTGTTCCTAACATCCCTATGGTGGTCTAATGGTAAGGATGTTGACATCGATAGAGAGTCACGGAATTTGGTTTCCGCTCCTGGAAAACTATCTGTAAAATTTATCATAAACTGTGTTAGCCTTTATACGTAAACGACAGAACTTTAACGGAGAGTATGATTTTAGGACTGAATAAAACAAACTGCAATTAATTGTGATATGCAAGATCATGGATCATTATTTAAATAAAAAAATAGACAGAATGTAAGACATGTTTACGAAGTTTTTTGCCATTGTCCTTCATAGAACTAATTTTTGTAATTTCTGTATTTTGGGAGAAGCCATTTTTAAACTTGAGAAATAAAGGACACATTTATCCAATTTTTTTCCAGTGTTGCATAGTTTTTGTCTTTTGTAAATGATATTTTATGCACAATCAACCTGTTGATATTATAACAACGAAGCTTTTAATTATTTCGAGAGATTTAACAGAAGTTATTATTTTCACGACGTCTGTGATAAATGAAACCTAATACCCATCATATCGAAATAACGAGAGGTCGAGAGTTAATATTTGTAAAACATGCATATCAGTTTTTTGTGTATTTTTATCATTCAAGAAAAAACCAGAAAGCTTTGAATTTCGTAAAAACTCTAAAAGTAAAACTCTATTGGAAAGCTTCAAATTTTAGTAATGTTGTATGGTAACACTAATACGGCTGCAACTGATAAATTCATTACTGGATTATTACCTTAAGAGGATTATAGAAGATTCTTTAGAACGTTAGGAAAGACGATTTTGAAGCTGTTAAAAAGTTGTATTTATGTAGCGGTGTTTTCAAATGAGCCAAACTACACACAATATATAAAGACAAACACACATACACGCATATATGTTCATTTATAATACGCTGAAAAAACCGTTTAATTAAAAAATATATGATATATGTCTCGGTTATTCATAGTGAAATCTTTCTTTTATGTCATATTATTTTCATAGTAATTTTTTGATATTACACAGATTGTTAGAGTAGTATACTTCTTTGTCAATTGATTTAAAAGAGAGGTATGTAAGTGTATTCATTATGTTTGGTGTTTAAATGCAAAATATACCATCACAATGATAGGAAAGAAAAACTCCCGAAAGATCTACTCTGAAGTAACTATAAGCGACTCGTTAGCCGATACTGCTCTTTTCAGTAGAAGCAACAAACTACTGCTCAGAACTGCTGATGAAAAAACCCATATCGACTTTAGTAAATACATCTCTTTACATCTCTTTTAAAGTAAATCTTTTAAATTCTTTCCCCAAACATCATTTGTTCTGCACCAATTTTCGGGTTTAATATAACGATAGTTCAAGGCAAAAACAGATTACTAATGCTTGCGGCCTTTTTTGGTACCGTTTTTTAAATCATCATAAATGTTTCTGACTGTTGTGATATACTGAAATGTTTAAACAATGCAGATTAAGCTTAACTCACGGCTGCGAGTATTTGAGTCCAAGAATGTAACTGCAGATTTCTAGACTCTTCAATTTAATTTTCTGAAAATCTCGAATGGTGGAATATACTTGTATATAACACGCGTGCACTAAGCCACTGATAAGATGAAAGTGAGAAAAAGGGGGAGATAATAATAGCAAATAGATTAATACAATAGCAAACAGAAATACATATAGTACCCATATTTAAGTCATTCCTTTAAGAAATATTTATCATTTTACATTAAAAAAATTGCGCCTTGCTCAGACCATATATCTCTTTATCATCTGCTAATATGTAATTCAAGCCATTCAGAGAGAAAAGGATAAATATAATACAAATTGTTGAAAAGAATATTCAGATATAAACAGCGGGACATAAAAGACATTTTACAGAAAGAAAAAAAAAACTAAGAGTCTAAATTTTGTTACTAGATTGAAAAAAATCCTTTTAAAGCAGTACATGTTGCTTATTAAAAGCATTTTTATAGTTCATTTTTCACGTTATTATGAACCCATTTCTTCCGGATTTTTTTTTTTTTTGTATTTATCCGCATCTCAATTAGCACGGATTATCGGTCGTTCAACTCATATTTTAGTTAAAATCATTATATTATCCACTAAATAAATCATAAACTTAAAATCTTTTATATTGTTTAAAGATGGATATCCCTAGCATACGCAACATCTATGAGCCCAAATTCCACCTAATTATGGACACTTCATCATGACATAGCCAACAAGTATGCTTGAGGGGAAAATATTGAAAGGCAGATTTTTTTAGAATTTCTCTGGTGACTTGGAAAATGCAGTCAATCCATCCACTAACAGAAATAACCAAGCATCTTCTTTGATTCAGGGAATAAAATATAAGTTATACTAGACTTTTACCACTGAGCCGGCTCAGCGGGTCACGAAAATATAGCGAGCGGGCCACACACGATCCGTAGAACACGGGTTGAAGAACTAAGGGGCACTAGAGATAACAGCTATATATTTATATATATATATATATATATATATATATATATATATATATATATATATATATATATATATGTATATATATATATATATATATATATATATATATATATATATATATATATATATATATATATATATGTATATATATATATATATATACATATATATATATATATATATATATATATATATATATATATATATATATATATATATATATATATATATATATATATATACATATATATATATTATATATATATAAATATATATATAAATTAAAAAGCAGTAGTGATCTTCTGAGCAATAACATAAAGTCTTATGAAATTTTCATAATGGATAAGAGTTTTAAGTTTAGTTTTAAATTTAATAACATAAATTTCATTAATTTAATAATAATTTAGTAAGTAAATAATATGTATTAACCTATGCTCAAGGAGAAAAAGAGATAAAACTTTAGTATTCAATTTAGTACAATTTCTCGCCAAATCGAGCGATAAGTGAACGTCCTGTAACTTTGAATGCGCTACGGGTACAGAATGGCATTTTCTTCCACAGAAACTTTGTGAGCTCCTAATAAAATAAAAAAATAAAAACTCGATTTTTATTTCTTGTTTTTCAAAGGTAAAACCTGTTCCGCAAACAAGCATATGAATATGACTCGCCCGTTTTTTGTTTTTTCTGGATAAAAATATAATACGGAATTGTGCCTTAAAAAATGAAATAGATCTATCTGTTCAAAGGGGAATTTTTATTGTGAATAGTTTCAAATTCTTAGAAGTTCAATACGGCCGGTTGCTCATTATATTTCTCTTTTATAGTTCCTGTGTACTTCAAACAAACATATTTTTCTGTGGAACTTGTTTACTTGCGATTTCTGCAAATTTCAAAATAGCTTAAAGGAACGTATTTTATCTTTCAAATTTCTGACTTTTTTCGCTCTGGTTAAAATTCTGTACATGTAAGGGAAAAAAAATTAAAGAACATTTTTATGTGGTGAGCTCCCATATCTTACGTTTTCATGTCGACAGAAAGATTTCTGCTTTGGATTGTATAAGAGTCGAATCCCGTTAATCCCAGAAAAAAAAATCCAAAACTGTTAGTTTGGAATAAATTCAGTTATTCAACAAAATATACATTTTCTAAGCAAACACTTAGAAATCTACATTTTGAAAATATGTAAAATATGTATACATTTATGTATTTCTACAAAATTATTTTTTATTGGTAGAGTTTGTAATATTAAAACTTATATTTTATTTAGATGTAACTTTCATATAAAAATTTTAATTATTTGGAGATAAAAATTATAATATTATGTATTGTTTGTAAAATAATTTTCTGGAGATATTGAGGTTTAAAAAAGTAAAAGCAACATATTATAATGTGAAATTAAGCACCAATGTGATAAAGTGAGCGGGAGTACCTCTTGATCTAAGTTTATACAGGAAACTTATTTTAAACGGGATTTCCATTCTTAATAAGCGAGTTTTATAAAAAACGCTCACTTATTCGTCATATAAAAACGCTCAATTATTCGTCTTTTTTTCCCTTTTAGTGCTTCCATTAGATTAGGTCCTGATTCATCTTAACCTATATTCAGTGTATAAGGTTTATTTTTCAATTAAACATTCTTTAGGTATCTTTTGTAGACAGTCCCATGGAAAAGATAATGTTCCCTTGAAAAAAAATCTTCTTTGATCTGTAATACTAACTTTTGTTCAAACAGTTTTACAATGGCTAGTTTTACAATGTGCCTGAAAATATGTTTAAAAAATAATTTTGCCTATATAATCAAATGCGCTTTTTATGATGATGTGGTTTGTACGAATCCAAGGAAAATCTTAACGGAAAAGAAATCCCCCAAAATCTATTTGTTT
Organism: Dolomedes plantarius; assembly: GCA_907164885.2. Lineage (NCBI taxonomy): Eukaryota > Metazoa > Arthropoda > Arachnida > Araneae > Dolomedidae > Dolomedes > Dolomedes plantarius. Next base: position 83,129,410 of record OU015492.1, read on the forward strand.
TAAAACTACATCATTTCCAGCAAACTATTTTTTCTTAAATTTAAACGTGAAATCTGTCTTAATTAATCATTATTAAGTATAAAATCAAGAAAACATTATTTTCCTTTACTGGAATTTAATTTTTCCTTTCAAATTAAAAAAAATACCCCAAGAAAAGTTCTGAAGCGTCGGATATTACAGTTTTTATCAAATTTTTAATTTAAATGATGGTTTTTTTTCTTCTGAGTTAAATGTGTTTCTAAAACGAGAGAAGATTCAAAATGAGTTCAGGGAAAGTTGGACTAAAACTGTCACTGATAAATGTTTCTTTTCTGAAGAACTATTTCCCGATGATAATTGATCGTTAACTATTCAAATATGCGCTTAAAAGAATTGATTATTCTAGTTTTTAATGCATAAGAGTAATTTTTATAAAAGCACTAATTATTCATTCCTTGTATTTTTTTAATCGGAAAATTCAAAAGTTAAAATGACTTAAAATGAGTGTAATGCATTCAAAATGATAATTAATCATCGATAGTATGTTGTGCTATAAAGAAATAGTGGGTATGAATATCGCAAAGGTTACAGGTCATTCTTAAGCTCGTGAATTAATAAAACTTAAATATTCACCCTACGTTCAAGCTATTTTGTTTGAACAATTTCCTATTCATACAGGTTAAAAATAATCCTTTTATGTCCAGATTTCTTTTATATTTTGCGAATAATTTAAATTTTTAATAAGGATATTTTAGCTTGCATAATAATGCGCTTGTTTCAAACCACTCTTGGTATTCAGTTTGTCTCCCGTGTCAGTTTGATATCCCTTCAACCATATTGGCGATTTTCAGGATCAATAAAAATACAGGTAATATCTACGTTAAGCAAATTAAAGACTGTATTAAAACACTGAGTTTGTTACTTATAAAATAGTAAATAGAAAATGTCCAAGCTGTTCTCTACATGTAGTGAGTAAAAGGACTCGAACAAAAGATAAATTCCTCAATAATTATTTCGTCAAATTTGTTGATTGATTAAGAGTTCTACGATAATCTTTAGTGATAAGAGGGCTAAATAAACTAGGAGCTTCAGCATAAAGCCACGTTCGAGAGGCTTCAAATACCTTCATCCGATCCCACGAACACTGGTTCTGAAAAATACTATTCTAGCTATTTGGTAATCGTTCCCTTTTATCGAAATTGTTAACGTGTGAAGTGAGGAAAACGTGTATTCTTAGATGCATCGACACATATTGTAAGAAATTTGACTAAAGAACTGAAATACTTAACAGGAAACTACCTGGAATTTTATGTTTAAACCACATAGGATTTGCTAATTTAAATAATCCGTAAGGAATACCTATGAGAGACATATTCTGTCCTCGTAAAGACGTTTCCCGCTTGACTTGTTCAGGCGCACTGAAGCAGGGTGTTGAATAATTAATGATTATACGTAAGATTTTCAGGAATAGCCGTCGCCATCAGCAGGGACGTCACGTTCATTGTCGAAGAAGGGTTCAATGCTTTCATCTTCTCTGCTCCAAAGCAGGAAGTAAACAATAACAAATGATACGTCCATAGTTCACAAAACAGAAACTTTCTTTAGATTTGCCATGAGAATAAGTGTTATTTCTCCTCATTTTCCGGTCGGTACATTTTTAGATAATATCTGTAGGTGTTTTTCCGCTCAATAAACAAAAGACAAAACAAATAAGCTGCAGACTTTGTAGTGATCCAGACTCAAACCCTCGACAGGATTTCTAAATCAACCAAAGACCTACTTCTGGGATCAGTGTCCGACACTGACCATTCCTTGAATTTATGAGGCACTGATAATTATCACTAACAGTAAATTGAGACAGTCTTCATGTAAAGTCATGTAAGAAATGCCACGATGCAAATAGCAGTTGCAAGAGCAACATATTAATTGAATGATACCCAGCTAATTTCTGCGTCATCCCTGTTACGTATCGTTTAGACAAATATGGCCATTTGAACGAGCTGGGGCAACAACTGCAGAATCAGTACAAATCTACCCCAAGATGCCACAGATGGGTTGACTGACTGGAAGTCATGTAGAAGGCAGGGTAATTTTATTTAACTTCCTCGATAGTGCTGTCATTTTTGCCAAACAAACGTTTTTATGTTTTAAAAATTAAATAAGTACAAATTTGCATGCCATTTCTTTTCATGAGTTGAACGTGAGAAAAAATGCTTTCTTCAGGAGGCATACTTGCCCTTTCGGCACAGAGTTTAAGATGCAAAATAGTATAATAAAAAAATTAAAAGCGTATCTTCTTATTTCAATTTTCCTCGTAGGGTAATTTTTCTGCTTATTTATTTTCCTGTTCGCTCATATGACACTTTTACTGGATTCTAAACGGAATATAAGCATATAGAAAAGGCAGATAAAGTGAGTCTATGTTTAGAAACGATCTCGAATCTGTTACACTGGTAACTAACCAAGCAATGAGAATAGTTAGGTTAGGTAGTAGGCTGATGCTGTCATTCTATTTTACATGTGTATTTTCTGTACAAGAGTGCGTTTGATGTTTAGCTAGACATGGATTTTAGTTATTCTTCCAGTTCTGTTTGTTCATTACAAAAGCACTCAAAGAGAGAATATCTGATATGAGGACTGCCGCAGAAACTCAAGACCTCATAACTCCTTTAATGAAAAAAAAGGGATTAGTATTCATTGAGCAGTTTTTGTTTTTCGAAATAAAATCAGGGTCTGAATCACATCAGATGTCAACTTACATTACAGGGTGTTATCAAAATAATGGAAATGCCTCTTAAGAAAGGGCGCATGCGTCGCGGCGCGTGTAAATCACGACGATGGTTTCCCCGGCGACGCAGAATTAACAGCTCGGGAATCAAAGGGCAAATGTCGAATCTGGGTGACTGAAAGTGCAGAAAGGTATGATAATTAGCGCAAGGTTTTAGGGTGTTTCTGTTGTTAATACGGTAGAAATTGTAGTTGTATCATGATGCACAGTAGCAAAAATTATGGTACGGTAGAGAAGTAAACAAGCTCTTGTTTCTGCATGCAAAAAGAACACGAGTTATACGAAACGTCAGTAAGGGAAAGGCTGATTTGGTTTGGTCAACTTTTTGCTACACGAGGGTTAATTAGACCGGGACCTAGAGTTTAAAACTGATTCCGAACGACTACAAACATCCATGCCAACTGTGGGACTCGAACCCACAGGATCTGAACCGAAAGCCAGTGCCCTAGCCATTCGGTCATCACCTGGCTCAGAAAGGGAAAGGAGGAGCTTTGTATGTATGGTTTAATGCTAAATATTTGATTTAATGTTTTTAAAATTTTTACTTTAGGATTTTGGCTCGCGATTACACGTGCCATAAAATTTTGATTATTAAAAATTAGCAATTTATAAATTAAATAACACTAGATTAATGAATGCGAGCCATAAAATAACAAAACAACATTTAATAAAAGGAATAAGTAATAAAATTGATTAAAAAGGAATACAGCCGAAGCTGGAGGCCGGACATAGCCAGGCAGACACACGGACGAGGGACAGAGTGCTATATAGAGAATAAGTGTCCACCCTCATAGCTTCGGGTTACCGTAAAGTATTTTCACCAATTAGCGAAGGAAACAGTTCCTTATCGCTTGAAACAGTTCTTTATCGCTCGGCTGGCGTAGAGATCCACTGCAGGATTTTAAATACCCTCGGAAACACCATTTAAAAGATCTGAAAAAAACAGCTCTAAAATAATAAATTAAAAAAATTGTTTGAATTGTTGACAAATAATATTTTGAATTTTCAAATTTACATGAAACCAAATTTTGTAATGTTTCCAAAAGATGATATAAATACTCCTTTAATTGCTTGATATATTCCTTAAAAGGTGAAAATAAGACTCCTGAGACCATGAACTGTAAGCAAATTTTTTTAAATGTTTTTATATATCCATGGAATTTTTTTTTAAATGTTTCAATTTTAGAACATGCATTTTTAAAATCCGTCTGACATTCTTCAACAAATAACACTTTTTAAACTTTAATTAAATTAAATAGTTAGACAAACAACAATTTGTCTATGTATTTTTTTTTTAGAGAAACTGGTGATTACAGAATTTTGTTAAATACATATGAACAGAGAAATAGTCAGATTGTTATTATCAATAAAAAGTTTTAGAAAGAATAGCATGAACTGAATACAATCGTAAATTGGCGGGAAAAAGAGGCATGATTCATAAAATAAAACGAGGAATTATTACTTCAGATTATTTTTCTGCCGTTAAGAAATTAAATACGATAACAATAGAAATAAACTCTAATTTATTTCATTTATCTTTTCCCTAAGTTTCCCTTTTTATCAGCTGATAATCGACGACGGAGAAATTTTTCTTGAATATTTTTAATGATATGTAAAAACCCTCGTAATTTATTTTGATAGTAAATTTCATAAGGTTGGTAATTCTCAATTATCTCCTGAAATTTTCATATTCGTAAATATTACCATCCCTATTTAAAAAAAAAAAAAAATGAAAACCGTTACTGTACCACACCGCACCCATTCAGGCTATTCCGCTATTCCGGATCAGAAAAATTTTATGCGATTGTTTTGAATGCAGTTATGGGTTGTTTGACGTTTATCACGCGCTTTTTAAATCACAAGAGCACTTTACCTTTGTTGCTGCAGATCCAGTAATCGAAGAGCCTAGTAAATAGTTTACTGTTGATGTAAAATCTATGACTTCTGAACAATTTCAAGGTATTCCTGGACATTTAAACAAGAGGGATCATGCGGCTTGGATGAATATAATAGGCTACAATAATTCGAAGTTATGTTTTCTTCCTTTCGTTAGTATTAACTTCGTGGATATGGGCTGCAGAAGCTGGTTGCGTTACGAAATTCAGAAGAGTAGAATTCCTGAATGGGTGCTTTAAAGTTAGAGATATGCATATACTGAAGCAAAGTTACCTTTTCTAACATACAATATATATATATATAATATATATATGTATATATATATATATGTATATATATATATATATATATATATATATATATATATATATATATATATATATATATATGTATGTATATATATAACATAGCGTCTTAAGGTGCCTTCGTATTTAAGGAATTCATTGGCAACCCCCCTAGTGTTATCAAAATTTATACAGAGGGAAAAAAATCATAACGCGTATTTGGATTTTGGATGAAACTTTCCATTGATTTTGGTCAGTAAAATTCTTAACAGTACGTATTTCTGTTAGCGTCCCGATAGCATAATTTCACAACTCCCCAAGAAAATTTTCTTGATTTTATTTAAAATTTATTTAGTTTTATTTTATTTTTTGTATAAATAATTGGGCGAAGGGACCTCAATAGATGTTACCTTTTCTAATTCAGAATTTACATGTTCCACTCACAGCACATCTCGAGTCAGTTTTAGTGTGAACATACAAATGGCGTGTTTAAAGATGCTTCGATGCACCTGGAATACCTTTTTCAAAAGAGTGACTTAACGATAGATCTGTTTGTGATAATCAATAGAGTTCATCTTTGGCAAGTGAAACAGTTAGAATGACAAATAGAGTTTGATTACCTCATGCCATTTGCTGTACTTTTGAAAGCATTGGCTGCAGAAGCAAATACCTGATCTACATTCAGAAAAACAAAATTCCTAACCTAAAAGTGATTCCCACCATCTGAGTACTTTTTCAGATCGTGATTTTTCAAGCTATATGTCAGCATGTGAAGAAAAATATCGTGTTCTAGCGTGTCTAACGCTCACCTATAAAAGTTATCCGAATCCCGTACAAATGGCTACCATTTCAAGTGTTGATTTCTCGTCAGTTGAAGATGTCTGTTTAGATTGTGTTAGATGAAGACTTCGAAAAAATGGTATTTTATTGTACAAAAGCCTTCGAAGGAATGTCATACGTTAAACGGAATAAAAATATTTAATGAAATATGAAAGTACATATATGAACAATGATCCTTTTTTTATACCTGCTATTGTACAATTATTTCATTTCATGTCGTAATATATATAAATATATATATATATATATATATATACACTGAAGTGCCACTGAATTAGGGATAGCAAAGCCTATGCAAATTGTGTAGCGCTGCGCATCATGTATGGGCAAGTGAGGGCGCTGTGGTAACTGCATATATAGCGCGTACTGTGGTTGTTCTGAATTAGTTGTTGGAATTGCCAGTATGCGTAAACTGCCTGATTTAGACGCCTTCGATCGCGGACAAATCGTAGGTGCGCGACGCATGGGCCATTCAATTTCCGAAATCGTCAGACAGCTAGGATTTTCAAGGTTGACAGTGTCAAGCGTATACCAAGAATACATGGATGGTGGAAAAAAAACTAGTGATCGGGCAAACTGCAAAGGACAATTAGCCTTGACAGTGCTTGGTGAGAGACGGCTCAGGCGCATTGTACGTAGCCAGCGAAGCCAAACATTAGCTCAAATTACCACCCAGTTTAATGACGGTGCCAGTCGTACAGTCAGTAAACGGACTGTGCAACGCTCACTTCCCCGTATGGGTTTCGGGAGCCGTCGACCTACGAGAGTACCATTGCTCTATACTCGCCATCGGGCTGCACGTCTTGTCTTTACAAGAGAGCACGGAGACTGGAGTGTAGAGGACTGGAAACGAGTAGCATGGAGTGATGAGTCTCGATTCCGACTACTTAACGCCGACGGGAGGCTGAGAATATGGCGTCAGGCTCATGAAGTCATGGATCCTGCATGCCTGGCTGGAACTGTACAAGGGCATGGTGGCTCAATCATGGTCTGGGGTGTTTTTCGTGGCACAGTTTGGGATCTTTGGTGCGTGTACCAACCTCCCTCAATGCAATTCGGTACGTAGAGTTGCTGGGTGATCACCTCCATCCGTTTATGCTGTTCTGTTATCTGCACGGTACTGGAGTTTTCCAGCAAGACAACTGTACCTCTCACAAGTCCCGGTTGGCTACTGGCTGGTTGGATGAGCATTCCTCTGACTTCTCTGTCATGAATTGGCCACCTAGAAGCCCAGACTTAAATCCTATTGAGCATCTTTGGGATGTTTTGGAACAAGGCGTGAAAGACCATCACACAGCACCAAAGAACCTTACTGAATTATGGACAGCTTTAGCCAATATTTGGCAAGCCATTCCTGTGGAACGTTTCCAGAAACTTGTTGAATCTATGCCTCGTCGTGTGGCAGCCGTTATCAAGGCCAGAGGAGGCCCAACTCGTTACTAGGTAGGTATCCCTAATTCAGTGGCACTTCAGTGTATATATATTTGTATAAGTTGTTATCTATTTTTATCTTTTTTTCCCACTGTGATTAAAAGAAATTAAATATGACATATTCATATAATATAACTATAATATTTCATTATCCCGATAGTAGAAAATATATCATTTTACTAAAATTTCTTCGAATTCGACTGTGGGAATTATATACTTTTATATAATACTCTTTATATATACCGTTTGTAGTTTGTTTCCTCTACCGAAATACTCGGTAGGGGAATCGAAACTTTAGCGTTACTATCTTCTTTTCAAGCAGATTTCCCAATGTTTTTCCTTTCTTTCCTGTGGGATTGATAGAAAAACCTGAAATTAAAAGCTTTCCTGCCCTGTGGTTCATTATAAATTTTATGAATAAAAATTATTTTTTTAAAATATCATTATAAATTTCCAAATTTGAGATATGTATTAACATTTGTATAAATTCACGTAAAAACAAAGGTCATTGATCACAGTTGGTTTCCAGATCAGAATAAGTTGTTCTCGGATCACAATGCAGATGAAAACATCAATGGGTACCTCAGTAGCTTTGGTAGCTTATTTTTTATATACAACTGTGGGTATTTTGACCTTTCCAGGCCAACTACTTGAGCTGTCCAGCAAAATATCCAAGAAAGAGGGAACAAAACTTAGATTTACTTTTCTCGTCTTTAGATTTAAAAGAATATTCTTAACATATCAGGACAGTGCATGTCTAGTCTTGAGGTAAAGTAGGGCTTACCAAAGCATCTAGAACATTTTATCCCTCGTTTAAAATGATGATTCCAAGGATATAGGCTGTAGAAGTAGATTGCTGTTTGGTATTAAAATGGACAAAATTCCCCACACATTTCTATCAGTAAAGTTTGGAAAATCCCCGAGGCAATCTCCAATAATGAAAAAAAAAGAATTTACTAGAATAAAGCAAAAGATAATAATACAACGTTCCCTGTTTGAATAAGTAAGAATTTGGCGATGAAACATTTTGCTACAAATCTCGGTATAATAGAAGAACTCTCGTTTATATTACAAGAATCAATCAGCCATCAGTTGATGGAAAAAATTCTTAAGTTTTACTCAAGAAAGGAATTGAATTAAAGGAAAAGGAATAAATAGAAAACTTTTGATACATTTTATATTGATAATACTAAATTAAGACAATTCTCATCTATTCTATGTCTCCTTTTTTTCACTTCGTCTGTTCTTCGCGTCTCATTTTCTTTAAAATGTTACCGTTTTTTGGTTATGTTATCAAAAACTAAGTGTGATATATGTTTTAATTAAACTTTGATGAAAATGGTAACTTATGGAAATTTCTCATGTTTTAAATATTAGTCTCTTTTTTTATAATTTCATGCGTCAGGGTTTTCTCGCGATCAGAATATTTCATGGTTGAAAAACATATTTAAAATTTCAAAATGTACAAAAACGTTGCTTTTATTTTCCTTTTAAGCTGATTAAAATGAAAATTTCAGTAACATAAGAAAAATAAAGTCGTCTTGCTAAAGGAACTAAATGTTTTTTAATTAATTATTACAGTAAAAGCGGATTTAAAACTGAATGTACTAACAAGCAAATGATGATGTCCTTCAAAACGGAACAAAATGTTTTTTAAAGTAGTTAATATAGGAAACATGGAGGTTAGAGTTGTGAGAAATCACACGTAGTAAATAATTTTTTCACCTATCATCGGAAAGTGTGACATAATTAAAGCAAATACATCATTATTTCAAACATTTCCTTTCTTACTTATTTCTAATTAATATTTTGTTTTTCAATTTCATATTTAGACTTTTAACCGTTAATTAAGTAGGTTGTATCAGCTTATTTTAACTGTCCAATTTGGATCAAATCAGTACTTTATATTACTCAGGTAGAATTTAAATACTTTGCTGATTTTACTTATGTCGATTTCATAAAGTTATTAATTTTTGATTTATAAATATCAAATGAAAAATTAGCTATTCTAATGTCACTCTTTGCCACTATGTAATTTTCTTCAATACTTAATTAAAAATATCAACATTTTGTTTATAAGTATAATGCACAAGCAAAAACCCTCTCACATATATATATATATATATCTATATTTTTATAATAAAATACTGAGACACACACAATAAATATAGGTAAATAATGCAATATGTAAAACAATGCATTACACACGCATACAATAAATTTTGAACATTTAATGTGCATGTATTTACACTGCTGGTCATTAAAATTGCAACACCAGGAAGGAGGGATGTACAAACGTCAAATTCGCTTGAAAGGAAGAAGATGCTGGGATATGCAAATGATTAGCATTTAAGCACAATCGAATGACACGGGAGGGAGAAACGGCATCTCAAACTCTGTGTAAAAGGAAAGTTACGCAGCGGGTTTCTCACAGAGGAAAAATATATGTGCTGACGCAGACATCAATTCTAAATGATTTCCAAATTGAAGAAGAGGAATTCCATTCTATTGTTTCTTTCTGATGCATTAAAGGGATAACTTTCTGGAAAATTTCTCTAACAGAAATGTAAGGTATTCGGTATACATTTATCTTTTAACATCTGTATCCACTTCAGAAAAAAATTCTGTTTGGCAGGCTCTCTATTTAAAAAAAAACATCCTTTATTCATAAGATAAAATATTGGACTAAAGTAAAGCAATTAATTAGACATTTGTATTATATGTCGGCAAAGTAATTTTCTGTTTTTGTTTTAAACTTTGGAAACATATTTAATATATAACAGATAACCACTCTGCTTGAAATTAGGTAAAGAAAAACAAGGCAACCACATCACAATAGCAAACTTTTCTCTGATTGTCTAGTTTTATCAATATACACCTAAGTTCATTGTTAATGAAGCATTTTTTTAAATAAACTCGTACATGCTTTAATTTGACACATTAATTTAATTCAATTTCCTCTGATAAGTATTTATATCAAGTAAAAGCACAAACAACAGTTACATTACAGTTTGATTTCAAGTCACGTAACTGATAAATCGACAGTTTTGTACATGATTTTTTTACATTCAAATTATTATTTTATTTTTTCAGAATGGGTGATATTACAATTTCAGAGGTTAATTTGTTGAAACGAAAATTATAATCATAATTATCATCATTTTAATCATAACTAAGACAAAATTTTAAGGTATAAATACTTTTAAATTTTAATCCGTTCTTTCAAAGATTTCCTCACTATGTATGCATGATACTTAAGATTTGTATGATATCGACGGATATATTAAAAAATAGATTTTTTATTGGATCAAGGAATATAATTTTTCACTCATGAAAAATTCAAAGTCCGCATGTTTTCAAATTAAAACGCATACTTATGAATATTTTGAGAGATAGAAAGGTATTATTATATACTTTTTCGTGTTCTTTTTGTATATAAAACCTGTAATTTAAACGCACTATTTAATATTTGCAACCATATGTAAGATTAATAAAATTTATTACCAGTTTTCTTCTTTTAATAATAAATGACAGAAATTACATACTCACAAAGATTTTATTATTAGCGCAATTTTTCTAATAAATAAATCCTTGTCAAAGAAATGATTTAACTTTTAAATTTTTCACATACCTGAAGTAGCTTTGCTTTATTATCATAGAAGGCTGAACTTTATTATGAGATACCCGAGTAAATGTGTGAGGAAAAATATGTGCTAGTATGTTTAAAGAAAATACATTATAGTCCACATTAAACTAGCTAGTGATTGATTATCAAGCAATGATTTTATAATAGATTTAACAAAATATTTAATTATTTTTTATATTTATTTGCTTCTCTTATGTATATTCTTTAATATCTGCGACTAATCTGTGGCTAAAAATTACTGAACTGCACGCATATGAAACTGCTTATTACTTAGAACAGATTTCGACTCTCCCAACTGTCGGTTTCTCTTGTGTTTTCTATCTTGCCTTTTAAGGGGATGGTGGACCTTTCAAAACGATTTTTGAAATTTTTACCACAGAGATATGAAATTTTGTATATATATTCATTAAAGTATAATAATATTAAACACCTTATAAAATTTTATAAATATTTTTTAAAAAATATTTTATAATTAAAAAATTTTAATTAAATTACCCTTCTTTAAAATGCTCCTTGCGACACAATTTTAAACTTTTCCCCTTAATTTTGCATTTATATTGCTTAAAAATACTTTCTGAACAAAGTTATGTATTTTTTTGTACTTTCGTTGAATAGTTAATTTTTAGAAAATATTTTTATGCTTGTACTCTGAATTTTCGCGAAATTTTTGTACTTTTCTACACTAAAGTTAAACTTTTATAACCTAAATGACCTCGAATCCTAAAATGGATACATAACTTAATTTTGATGTATTACAGGAATCTTTATTATAAATTTCATAAAATTTCGTCAAAAATTATGACGCGAGGAGCATTTTAAAGACTTGCAAATCTGGAAATTTCTCATTTTGATAAAAAGTCATTTAAAAGATAATTTTTTATCTACCTTTAATACTTACTACTCTAAAGCCACCAATTTTTCATTTTTCTTTTCACTACACATTTTAAATGCATTTCATTCCAATATTTACATGTTTTTAAAATATTAATACACCCCCCAAAAAAATTCCAATTTTTGCTCGATTTTTGGTAATTTGAAAGTCCACCATCCCCTTAATACGAAATTGCCCTTTTGTTGTTTTATACGGTTTCAAACATACTCTGTGTATCTATCAACAAACCCTCCTTCAATAAACAAAGATCCTTCAATAAACGAAACAGCCAATTTAAAATTTATAATGACCAGGTTTTCGAACTGATGATTTCACCTCGATGCAGGCGAACATCGAAAATAAACCCTCTTAGGGATGCGGCTGTTTCTCATTTTGAAGAAGTTTTCCTTTTCATTACAGAAAATCCTTATTTAAAAAAAAATTAATCTGAGCAAATTTTATATTTTTATTACTGAAGTACTTATCCTATAAAAAATTTAATCCGAGTAAATTTTATATTTTATTACTTAAATAATAAATATTACTTAAATAATAAAAAATTATTGATTTAAAGATGTTAAAAAAATTATACCATTCTTCTAAGTCTAGATTTCTTGCCCTTAAAGATCTTATGGGGAAAAAACTGAAGAATTATCTCAAAATGCAATATCATCAAGTTAGTAAAAAATACAGTAAATTCAGATTTCTTGCATATAAATGCATATCTTTTTAAAAAGGATTTTAAAGACTAATAACTAAAATCTGTTAAGCAATTTTTTTTTCAAAACGTACAAATACCGATGTAACTACCTGTATCTCGATTTCTTTGAGAATTAAAGAGTGTCCAGTAGCAAGGAATGATTGAGGACATGAAAATTCATCCTTTGAAAAGCTACAAGTATTTGACCTATGACATAATTTTCTCATATTTTCATAAACTATGACTGAAGTTTCTCAAAATTTCAATCCTATAACTATTAAATAATTAAAAACTATCTAACACGTTATCCCAATAAATAAATATCAATAATTATAAAGTGGAGTATACATATGCATTTACTTAATGCAGTTTAAACATCAAAGATGTAAAAAAAATATTTATATTCTTAAATATCTTTGACTCAGTAGGGAATTATACAATACAAAACATAAACCAAAATGGTGTCATCCTTTTTAGATTTGCTGCAATAATAAACACTTTTCCAATTTAACGCTTAGATAAGTCCAATATTAGAAGGGATTTTATTTGTCATGTTAAATCATAGTAAATTCTACAAGTTGCAAAATTTTCCAGTGACGATAAGAATTTCAGCAATTTGAAGTGTTTAAATTTACTATATGGGGTGAAAAGTCCCGGGACTCGCCACTAAATGGCATCCGCAATGAAATATCCATATAATGTTCTGTTAGTTCTAACCTTCAAAAGACTGCTATCAAAGTTTCATGTCATGTTGGCCATTTATTTACGAGTTGCGGTTGTGTAAGTGACGCTACTTTTGATTTTAATAGTACTTACTTATATTTGAAGAAAACTATTATGATTTGTTACAGTTTACTTAAGTTTTTTATTTCATGTTACTTTCAAGATTTTTGCTATCAGGTCGGCATGTTGTTGATTTCAAGGTATTAATTATAATCAACTATTCTGTATTAAACAGCTCTTTAAAATCATCCCTATTCCACCTATTTAAAACGAGACTTATTTTTCCAGGCAATTCACACTTTTCTTTGACTTCAGCATATCAAACAAAGCAACTTATTTATTTTTATTGTAATTTCAAATTTTTTTCTGGCATGTAGAACCTTGGCAAGAAATTTGCTAATGTGCAACAAATTTGCCATTACTGATGCATAAGTAATGTAGAAGAATAATTATATTAAAATTATTTCATTCAATGAATAGTTTAATTCAGAGAAAGTAATTTTTCTAATCTTTATTATATTTCAAATGAAATTTCCCCAACTAAGTTTAATTAATAAAATTAATTTATTTATATTGCCTTTGTTATAAAAGATGGCTAACATCTTCAGCTTAAAAACATATACGTGCGGGGGGGGGGGGTCAAGATAGGGACATATTCTACAGCGGAGTTAAATCGATTTATCTCTAAATCGCGACGTTAGACTGATGATAAATCGATTTAAGAAATCTCTAAATCGCCCAGCCCTAATATATACATATATATATATATATATATGTGTGTGTGTGTGTGCGTTGCATATGTGAGCGTTTGCGTGGATGTTTTTTAAGAGAGGTGTCCGCTTAATTGAAATACGTTAAAATTTTAACAAAAAATCAAAGCTTATTTGTTTTATCGTAAAAAATGTTATCCTTTTCTGATGAAATGAACTATGAATTATACAAAATTTCACATCCTTGCAGATAAAATTATCATGGGATTAAACCTGTCTCAAAATGTTATATATTATAAATCCCACATATTGGACTTTTACATTAAATGTAAAACTAAGCAACAATCAGTAATCAAAAATGAGCATTATACACGTGCTGACATACAAATAAATTATAAATTATTCACAAATTGACGGAGAGGTATTCTAATATATTATTTATTTACAATGAAATAGAGAAATAATTTTCTAGGAAATTACTTTCGATGAAAGATATTAGGTATGTATTTAACATTTGACATTTATACCCAAGAAATAAACATTTTTCTAACTCACGGGATTTATATTCGAAAAACAAAATTATTTATTCATAAGATCATCTATAGGGTGAAACTTAAATATTTAATTAAGCATTTATGTTATCGATTGGCATGTAATTTTATATTATTGTTTAGAACATTCGAGGCAGAACTGAGAAATAGCAGGTTATCTATAGCTGTTTGCTTTGAGGAACAGTTAACAAGGCAATCGCATTTTACAGCTGCGCCCAATGACAACATTTTTCCTGTTAAAGTTTTTTTAAAAAGCTTTTATGCACGTATACACTTTACTTTAGATAATAGCAATTTAATTCAATTTTATTTAAAAAGTACTAATATCAAGTAAAAGCACAAACAGTAGTTTTATTACAGTTTTATTTCAAGGCACGTAACTGAAAAATAACAGTCTTCTTGAGCATGAATTCTTCACTTAGGATATTATTTTCCTTTTCAGAATGGGTCACATTAAAATACCAAAGGCGAATTTATTTAAAGGAAAATATAGAAATTCAAAATTTTTGACCATAAAATTTAATTTTAACGTAGGATTACGTTCCTTCATAACGGTTCTCTGGAAAGCAAAATTTCAGATGTACTGTGTCTCAAGTATAATGTTGGCAGTGCGCCAAACACAGTCTGTATCCCTTGGGCAAGCAGTAAACAGTTAAACAGAAAAGTACCAAAATGCTTCAAAATTTTGACGTACGTACACACACACACACACACACACACACACACATATATATATATATATATATATATATATAACACATACATACATATATAATACAAAAGAGGTAAGAAACGGTAAGTAATCCTACGTTAATAACTCGCGGTAGTTTCACTAGAAGAGACCTGAATTTTTTTTATTTTAGTCATTACTAAGAAAAATATAAAGATTTAAATACTTCTATAACTAAATCTATTATTTAACTAAACTTACTACTTTAACTTAACTATGTATAAACGGTACTTGAAATTTAAAAGATTGAGAAGGATATTTTTTAAAACAGAATTTTAATTAGAAGAAAGAAAATAATTTTTCCTTCGTGAAAAAATTAAAATCTGTATGATTTCAAATTAAAATATATACTCATGCACATCTTTACCGTTAAAAATCATATGCAAAAAAACTGAAGAATTTTCTCAAAAATGCTTTATCTTCAAATTAGAGGAAAATACACGTAATTGAGGTTTTTTGCGTATAAACACACTCATTTTACAACTAAAGGGCCTTAAAAACCCGTACTTTAGTATACTCTAGGAATATTTGGTATAAGACAGTGGGATTTAAAATTTCTAGCCTAGGACTTCTAAATTATGAAATACTATCAAAAATGTTATTCTACTAAAAAAGATCACTAATTTCGTTTAAAATTAAGTATATATATTCGTTACTTGCTAAATGTAACTTAAAGTTCATTAATCCTCCAACAGTGGAGTGGGTGACATACAGGGTCTGTCCAGAAAGTAATGAGACTGATTCCATAAAATTAGTTTATTTGAAGATAATTTTACAAACACTTAATAGTCTTCAAAATAGCCTCCTCATGCATTAATACACCATTGCCAACGGCTCTGCCACCCATTAATGCCTGCCTGAAAGTCTTCAACTGGAATGCTGTTCAGAATGTGCGTCACGGTTTTTTGCAAGTTCTCCAGATTGTCAAAACTATGACCTTTGTGTCGAGCAGCGAATAAGACATAAAGCTTGTGTAAAACTAAACAAATCAGCTACTGAGACGCTTGCCATGTTACAAGAAGATTACGGGAAGGATCTTTGTCCAAGGCTCAAGTGTTTAGGTGTCACAAAGCCTTCAAAGACGAAAGAGAGGACGTCGATGATGAATAACGCTCTGGGCTTCCATCAAGTTCTCGACAATGGGGTTAAATTAAAACATTTTTGGACTCTGATCATCGGATGAGTGTCCAAATAATGTCCTCCGGGCAGACAGTAAATGCAGATTTTTACAAGGAAGTGACTCAAAGGTTGAGGAATTGAATTGCGCGCGTCCACCCGGAGCTCACAAACAATTGGATTATGCATCCCGATAATGCGCCGGTCTACCATGCACCTCGATCTGTCACAGCCGGACTTTTTTCGATTCCCTCGATTAAAATCCAGCTTAAAAGGTCATCGTTTTGACAATCTGGAGAACTTGCAGAAAAAACGTAACGCGCGTTCTGAACAGCATTCCAGTTGAAGAATTCATGGCGGGCCTCAATGGGTGGCAGAGTTGTTGGCATCGACGTATTAATGCGGGAGGTGGCTTTTATGAAGACTATTAAGTGTCTATAAAATTATCTTCAAATAAACGAATTTTATGGAATCAGTCTCATAAATGGAATAAGAGTATACGATAAAAGAACAGAAACCAAACTGATTTCACCCCTTTTGAAATTTTCTACAATCACCGCAAATTTTCCAATTTGATAACGAACGCGTAGATAATATCCAATTTTTGATGGGAATTTTTTTGTCATGTTGAATCATAATGAGTTCTAAAACCTGGAAATTTTTTCAATGACGATAAGAAATTCCACAACTTGAAGTGTTAAAATTTACATAAATACCTGCGAAAAAATGTCATTGATCACACTTGGATTCTGGACCACATTTGGATTTCAACCTGTTCAGAAGCAGATATGAGTTCCTCTTTGTATCTTGTCGCATATTTGTTTTGCACAAATGCGTGTACTTTTGCCTTTCCTGCATTCGAATATCAAAAGTCTTCCAAACATCTTCAAGGTACGGATGGTAAAGATTGCGATACGCCTGTCACGTCGTTACGAATAGATGACGATTTTGTTCACACCAGACACGCTTATGACTTGTCGTGGATGAGTGTAACTCAAACCAATGATTCGAACACCTGTTTCCCTCCCGTTGCAAATGATCAATACATGAATACTGACTGTAGCAGTAAATTCCGGCTCGACATTCAGGTGGACAGGATTCCTCAAATTTTACTAACAGTAAATTGCGAAAACTCGTTGTGGCTTTCTGGTATGAAGCGAAGAAACAAGCAAGAAGCTGGGTGTGAAGGAATAAGATATCATGTTCCTATTTTGAGGAAGCAAAAAAGTAAGAAAGAAACATCTCTCTACAAAACCGTATGGAATACGGTTACTGTCGCTTGTGTTAGAAGTATTAGTCCGTCGTCAGTTGAGATAAAGTACTCTAATATGGTCAGTGGAGATAAAGTACTCTAATATCTTTTACTGCAGCAATGTAATAAAAATTTGAATGAGATAATGATTTTAATAAATCTTGCAAAAATGAAAATTTATGGAATTTTGTTCTATTTCTAATCTTTTCTTTCATTTTTTTGTCCTTCCATTATTCAACGATTAAATTAAATGACAGTTATATGATCCCGTTTGAAAGTACACAAAATGTGTTTCTATTATCAAAAATTTCATTTTTCACATTTTAAAATTACTGTAAGAAAGAACATTAATAACAATAAGAAATCACGAATTAAAAAAAAAAATTCTAGCAGAAACCTGTTATACAGCGATAAGTAAAAATTGATAACTATTGCCTTTCTGCATACAGTTGATTAGTATATGGAGTACTATTAATAACAAATGGATTGTGAACTATTGATTCATAGTATTTTCATGTGAACTTTTTACTCAGCGATTTTCATAATTGCTTAACATAATTTGAAACTTTTCTTCTTTTCTTTTCGTGATACTTTAAATTCATTTATCGTCACGTGCATAACAACGAAATAAATTGACAAAAAAATAAATTTTTTTTCTTTCTAATGCGGCAGATGATTGGACATTATCCAAAAGAATATTAAAATACAGTAAAAGAATTGTTCCACAAACGGTACTATATTCTTTAGTATGATCTATTTGATTTAATTTGAATATTTTCTTCTACATTATTTTCGCTATAAAAATTTCAGTTCCGATTTTTTTTATACATTTTTTATACATACATTATACATTTTTTGGCATTAATTGCATAGATTGACCGCTGTATTTAATTTGAATATACTCCGTAGCGAAGCACGGGTATTTAGCTAGTTATATATATATATATATATATATATATATATATATATATATATATATATATATATATGTGTGTGTGCATGTGTTTCATGTGGGAACGTTTGCGTGGATGTTTTTCTTAAAGGTGTACTCTAAATGTACGCTTGAGCTACGTTAATATTTTAATAAAAAATCAAAGCTTATTTGTTTTGTAGGTAAAAAAATGTTAACCTTTTCTGATGAAATTAATTATGAATTATACAAAATTTCACTTCCTTGCAGATAAAATTATCATATGATTAAAACCTGTCCCAAAATGTTATTTATTATAAATCCCATTTATTGGACATTTACATCAAATGCAAAACTAAGCAACAATCAGTAATCATAGATGAGGATTATACACGGGCTTACATAAAGATAAATTATAAATTATTCACAAACTCATGGAGAGGTATTCTAATATATTATTTACTTGCAATGAAATAGAAAAATAATTTTCTGGGAAATTACCTGTGACGAAAGATATTAGATGTGTATTTAACAGTCGACATTTATTCCCCAGGAAGTACACATTTTTCTGACTCACGGAATTTATATTCGAAAAACAAAATTATTTATTCATAAGATCATCTATGGGATGAAACTTAAATATTTAATTAAGCATTTATATTATAGGTTGGCGAGTAATTTTATGTTATTGTTTATAACATTCGATGCAGAATTGAGAAATAGAAGGTTACCTATAATTGTTTGCTATGAGGAACAGATAACAAGGCAATCGCATTTTACGGATACGCGCAATGAAACATTCTTCCTGTTAAAGTGTTTTTAAAAAGCTTTTATGCACGTATATACTTTACTTTATATGATAGTAATTTAACTCAATTTTATTTGAAAAGTACTAATATCAAGTAAAAGCACAAACAGTAGTGTTCGAGCCACTGCGAACTTCGCTTTAACCGCCGGGAGCTGAATATAAGGTTTGCTTCTTTGCGCCTGAGGCGTTCGTTATCACGGAATCGGGTGTGATTCATCAGTCGTCGGAATACGCTCTGAACGAGCGGGTTCTAGTGAATTGGTCTCCATTTAGGAGGTCAAAATTGTTCGTAATAAAGTGATTTAAAATATCAACTCAGCCCAGTCGTATTTGTTTCGAGGTGGATAATTCCACAGCCAGCGAACCTTTAATAAGGAGCACAAATAAGTAGTTTCATTACAGTTTGATTTCAAGGCACGTAACTGAAAATAACAATTCTCTTGAACATGAATTTTTCACTTAGGATATTATTTTTGGAACGAAGTTCTTTTACGCGGCTTACAGTAGAGTGAACTGACAGAAATCGTCACGTAACGAAAATGTCCCCTTCATAACGCTTTTTCGTTACGTGACGAAAAGTGTTTTTCGTTACTCTCAAGGACTCCGTGGCTGAATGGTTAGCGCATCGGACTTGGAAGCGAGAGGTCCCCGGTTCAACGGGCTATCTTAACCCTTCACTGCACATTGTATCAAATTTGATACATAAGCCATTTTTCCCCTTTGTATTCAAAAGCAGTATTTTTTATCCACTTGTGCACCTTGTATTAATTTTGAAACATCATAGCAAAGCTTTTAATCACTGTTAGTTACATTTTAGTAGGATGGATGGCAGTAGGAATACAACTGCGATCTCAGTAAAAGATAGCCGTTCAATTCATACCAGACCTGCCTTAGTATTTGCTATATTTTCAGTATTTTAAAGTAAGTTTACATCTTTGAAAGTTTTATAAATATATTTTAGAGGTACGTAGCTTTTATAATTATTAATAAAATACTTCTTTAATCTTTTATAAAAAGTTCAAGTACATTTTCAATTTTATGTATCAAAAATGATACGTGGTGTGCTTACGCCACTTTTTTTTAGGAAATGGCGGGAAGAAACTTTTTAACACAGAAAGAAATTGAGGAACTTATGAACAGATCGTGGAGTGATCATAGTGAAGATGGATCTGATTCAGAAAGCGATGGCAGCACAGGTGATCCTAATTACAAACCAAACAAAGTTTGTAATGAAATTTTTGATGGTAGTAGTGATTCGGAAGATGAGGTATCATTACTTGATAATAGCGATGTTCTTGATCTGCCTAATGGTGGGAACATGCCAAAAACTAATAGAAATAATACAGGGAGCACAAAGCCTGCAATCAACTGGAAGAAAACTAATTTAATTCTAAATGATGATCAAATTTTATTCCGGGGTGACGAGAATCTCTCTCCTAAAATTATGAATTTAAACACACCTCTAAATTTTTTTAGTTATCTTTTTACAGAAGATTTGATTGAGCATATAGTTCAAGAAACAAATTTATTCAGTATGCAAAAAAACCCAGAAAAGTGTGTCAATGTAACGAATTTAGAAATTGAACAATACATTGGTATTTCTATAATAATGTCTATTGTACTTGTACCAAACACTAGGGCATATTGGTCACCTGCCATAGGCAATGATGTAATAAAAGAATGTATGTAATTAAAATGCTTTGAAAAGATAAGAGAATTTCTACATTTTAATGACAACAGTGAACAACCACCACATGATGACCCTCAACATGATCGTTTATATAAACTTCGACCAGTTGTAAATACTTTACTTGAAAGATTTTATACCGTCCCTATGGAATCGCGTCTTTCTGTTTAAACTTTTTTTTTGTTATTGTTTTAATTCACACAGGATTTATATTGTGTCATTAATTTATTTTTGTTGGTGATTAAATAATGAAATTAATCCGATTAAAAATTATGCTAGGTAACATCTAAATCAAAATAGCTAATTTATATATTAAAATTTTTAATTTTAATAAAAATAATTAATTTATATATTAAGATTTTTAATTTTAATAAAATAGAGAGAGAGAGAGAGAGAGAGAGAGAGAGACAGAGAGTTGGTTGAATAAAAGAGGGCTGCACTTTTTGGCGTGACAAAAATACACTAATATAATCAATAGAAATCTACATATAAAAATCACGTTAAAAGTTGAAAAAATAACGTAAGGAACTTTGTTCCTGACGGGGATCCCCCGACCGCACAATTTTTTTTCCTTTTCCAGAATGGGTCACATTAAAATAGCAGGCTAATTTATTTAAAGGAAAATATAGAAATTCATAATTTTTTACCACAAAATTTAATTTTAACGTAGGATTGCGTTCCTCCATAACGGTCCTCCGGAAAGCAAAATTTCAGACGTCTTGCGTGTCGGGTTATAATTTTGGCAGCGCGCTAAACCCAGTTTGTATCGCTTAATCAAGCAGTAAACAGTTAAACAGAAAAGTACAAAAATGCGCCAAATTTTTGACATATATATATATATATATATATATATATATGTGTGTGTGTGCATGTGTTTCATGTGGGAACGTTTGCGTGGATGTTTTTCTTAAAGGTGTACTCTAAATGTACGCTTGAGCTACGTTAATATTTTAATAAAAAATCAAAGCTTATTTGTTTTGTAGGTAAAAAAATGTTAACCTTTTCTGATGAAATTAATTATGAATTATACAAAATTTCACTTCCTTGCAGATAAAATTATCATATGATTAAAACCTGTCCCAAAATGTTATTTATTATAAATCCCATTTATTGGACATTTACATCAAATGCAAAACTAAGCAACAATCAGTAATCATAGATGAGGATTATACACGGGCTTACATAAAGATAAATTATAAATTATTCACAAACTCATGGAGAGGTATTCTAATATATTATTTACTTGCAATGAAATAGAAAAATAATTTTCTGGGAAATTACCTGTGACGAAAGATATTAGATGTGTATTTAACAGTCGACATTTATTCCCCAGGAAGTACACATTTTTCTGACTCACGGAATTTATATTCGAAAAACAAAATTATTTATTCATAAGATCATCTATGGGATGAAACTTAAATATTTAATTAAGCATTTATATTATAGGTTGGCGAGTAATTTTATGTTATTGTTTATAACATTCGATGCAGAATTGAGAAATAGAAGGTTACCTATAATTGTTTGCTATGAGGAACAGATAACAAGGCAATCGCATTTTACGGATACGCGCAATGAAACATTCTTCCTGTTAAAGTGTTTTTAAAAAGCTTTTATGCACGTATATACTTTACTTTATATGATAGTAATTTAACTCAATTTTATTTGAAAAGTACTAATATCAAGTAAAAGCACAAACAGTAGTGTTCGAGCCACTGCGAACTTCGCTTTAACCGCCGGGAGCTGAATATAAGGTTTGCTTCTTTGCGCCTGAGGCGTTCGTTATCACGGAATCGGGTGTGATTCATCAGTCGTCGGAATACGCTCTGAACGAGCGGGTTCTAGTGAATTGGTCTCCATTTAGGAGGTCAAAATTGTTCGTAATAAAGTGATTTAAAATATCAACTCAGCCCAGTCGTATTTGTTTCGAGGTGGATAATTCCACAGCCAGCGAACCTTTAATAAGGAGCACAAATAAGTAGTTTCATTACAGTTTGATTTCAAGGCACGTAACTGAAAATAACAATTCTCTTGAACATGAATTTTTCACTTAGGATATTATTTTTGGAACGAAGTTCTTTTACGCGGCTTACAGTAGAGTGAACTGACAGAAATCGTCACGTAACGAAAATGTCCCCTTCATAACGCTTTTTCGTTACGTGACGAAAAGTGTTTTTCGTTACTCTCAAGGACTCCGTGGCTGAATGGTTAGCGCATCGGACTTGGAAGCGAGAGGTCCCCGGTTCAACGGGCTATCTTAACCCTTCACTGCACATTGTATCAAATTTGATACATAAGCCATTTTTCCCCTTTGTATTCAAAAGCAGTATTTTTTATCCACTTGTGCACCTTGTATTAATTTTGAAACATCATAGCAAAGCTTTTAATCACTGTTAGTTACATTTTAGTAGGATGGATGGCAGTAGGAATACAACTGCGATCTCAGTAAAAGATAGCCGTTCAATTCATACCAGACCTGCCTTAGTATTTGCTATATTTTCAGTATTTTAAAGTAAGTTTACATCTTTGAAAGTTTTATAAATATATTTTAGAGGTACGTAGCTTTTATAATTATTAATAAAATACTTCTTTAATCTTTTATAAAAAGT
Source organism: Dolomedes plantarius (assembly GCA_907164885.2). Lineage (NCBI taxonomy): Eukaryota > Metazoa > Arthropoda > Arachnida > Araneae > Dolomedidae > Dolomedes > Dolomedes plantarius. The sequence continues at coordinate 83,152,938 of OU015492.1, forward strand.
TCAAGTACATTTTCAATTTTATGTATCAAAAATGATACGTGGTGTGCTTACGCCACTTTTTTTTAGGAAATGGCGGGAAGAAACTTTTTAACACAGAAAGAAATTGAGGAACTTATGAACAGATCGTGGAGTGATCATAGTGAAGATGGATCTGATTCAGAAAGCGATGGCAGCACAGGTGATCCTAATTACAAACCAAACAAAGTTTGTAATGAAATTTTTGATGGTAGTAGTGATTCGGAAGATGAGGTATCATTACTTGATAATAGCGATGTTCTTGATCTGCCTAATGGTGGGAACATGCCAAAAACTAATAGAAATAATACAGGGAGCACAAAGCCTGCAATCAACTGGAAGAAAACTAATTTAATTCTAAATGATGATCAAATTTTATTCCGGGGTGACGAGAATCTCTCTCCTAAAATTATGAATTTAAACACACCTCTAAATTTTTTTAGTTATCTTTTTACAGAAGATTTGATTGAGCATATAGTTCAAGAAACAAATTTATTCAGTATGCAAAAAAACCCAGAAAAGTGTGTCAATGTAACGAATTTAGAAATTGAACAATACATTGGTATTTCTATAATAATGTCTATTGTACTTGTACCAAACACTAGGGCATATTGGTCACCTGCCATAGGCAATGATGTAATAAAAGAATGTATGTAATTAAAATGCTTTGAAAAGATAAGAGAATTTCTACATTTTAATGACAACAGTGAACAACCACCACATGATGACCCTCAACATGATCGTTTATATAAACTTCGACCAGTTGTAAATACTTTACTTGAAAGATTTTATACCGTCCCTATGGAATCGCGTCTTTCTGTTTAAACTTTTTTTTTGTTATTGTTTTAATTCACACAGGATTTATATTGTGTCATTAATTTATTTTTGTTGGTGATTAAATAATGAAATTAATCCGATTAAAAATTATGCTAGGTAACATCTAAATCAAAATAGCTAATTTATATATTAAAATTTTTAATTTTAATAAAAATAATTAATTTATATATTAAGATTTTTAATTTTAATAAAATAGAGAGAGAGAGAGAGAGAGAGAGAGAGAGAGAGAGAGAGAGAGAGACAGAGAGTTGGTTGAATAAAAGAGGGCTGCACTTTTTGGCGTGACAAAAATACACTAATATAATCAATAGAAATCTACATATTAAAATCACGTTAAAAGTTGAAAAAATAACGTAAGGAACTTTGTTCCTGACGGGGATCCCCCGACCGCACAATTTTTTTTCCTTTTCCAGAATGGGTCACATTAAAATAGCAGGCTAATTTATTTAAAGGAAAATATAGAAATTCATAATTTTTTACCACAAAATTTAATTTTAACGTAGGATTGCGTTCCTCCATAACGGTCCTCCGGAAAGCAACATTTCAGACGTCTTGCGTGTCGGGTTATAATTTTGGCAGCGCGCTAAACCCAGTTTGTATCGCTTAATCAAGCAGTAAACAGTTAAACAGAAAAGTACAAAAATGCGCCAAATTTTTGACATATATATATATATATATATATATATATATATATATATATATATATATATATACGAGGGTCATTCTAAAAGTAAAGAACGTTTGTTTCTCTGGTCATTTTTATTCAAGATAATGAAAGAAAACTTATTTTACAACACATTTTGATATCTTACCAATTTTTCTACGTAGTCGCCGTTCAAATTGAAACATTTGTCATACCGCTGTACCAGTTTTCCTATGCCTTCTGCATACTCACTTGCCGCCAATTTTTTGAACCAGCCACTAACTTCTTCTTACAGTTCATCATTATTTCCATAGTGATTTCCGCCCAAAAAATCCTTCAATTTGGTAAAAAGAAAGTAATCACCCGGGGCTAAGTCCGGGCTATAATGCGGATGTTCAAAAACTTCCCAGTTAAATTGCTGAAACAGTTCCTTCGTCAACGGAGCAGCATGCTGATGAGCGTTACCCTGAAGAAGCACAATGCCACTGGACAACAATCCACGCGGCATTTAAACATAATGCACCATTTTCGAACTGAAGCTTCATTCATAACATATCCATAAACTTCAGTTATCTGTCTGTAAATTTCAATAGGGTTGACGTGTTTTGCATTCAGGAAGCGCATTACGCTACTAACCTCACACTTGGCGGGATCCTTAATTTTGTCACACATTTTAAAATCACAAAAATAAACAGTAAATGACCGCAGCTGCGTGCTGTTAGCGTCAAACTGGTGGGAATGATTTAGTAAGTAAATTTCACGCCGCGGGGGTTGTGGGTGAATTACGCGGCTCGTCAGATCAAAATGTTCTTTACTTTCAGAATGGCCCTCGTATATATATATATATATATAGATATATATCTCAATACGTACATATGTATAGATACATATATACATAACACATATATACATACTATATACAGACAAAAGAGATAAGCAACGATGAGTAATAATACGTTAATACCTTCGATAGTTTCGTTAGAAGAGACGCCCTGAAATTTATTTTAGTTTTGTCATAACTAAGAAAAATTTAAAGACATAAATATTTCTATAACTAAATCTATTGTTTAACTAAAGTTCCTCAGAATGTATAAACGATACTTAAAATTTATATGATTGAGAAGGATATTCTTTAAAATAGAATTTTAATTAGAACAAAGAAAATCATTTTTCCTTCATGAAGAAATTAAATTCTGCATTCTTTCAAATTAAAATATATACATATGCACATTTTTACCGTTAAAAATCCCATATAAAAAACTAAAGAATTTTCTCAAAAAGCTATATCTTCAAATTAGAGGAAAATAAACATGATTGAGATTTTTTCCTCATAAACACACTCATTTTACATCTAAAGAGCATTAAAAATCCCTACTTTAGTATACTCTAGTAATATTTGCATAAGTCAGTAGGATTCAAAATTTCAAACCTAGGACTTCAAAATTATGAAATACTATCAAAAATATTATCTTATAAAAATATCAATACTGCCTTTTAAAATGAAGTAAATATTCGCTATTTACTAAATGTAATTTAAATTTCATTAAAGAGGTACTAGAAAAATTATAGACAAAAGTTATTCTTAGTTATCTTTCTCATAACTGAAATATACGATAAAAGAACAGAAACCAAACTAATGCCACCCCTTTTGAGATTTTCCACATACACTACAACTTTTCCAATTTGATAACGAACGCGTAGACAATATCCAATATTGGATAGGATTTTTTTTTGTCATGTTGAATCATAGTGGTTCTAAAAGCTGGAAAATTTTCCAATGATGATAAGGAATTCCACAACTTGAAGTGTTAAAATTTGCATAAATACCTGCGAAAAAATGTTATTGATCACACTTGGTTTCTGGACCACATTTGGATTTCAACCTGTTCAGAAGCAGAAATGAATTCCTCTTTTTATCTTGTCGCATATTTGTTTTGAACAAATGCGTGTATTTTTGCCTTTCATACATCCGAATATCAAAGGTCTTTCAAAAATCTTCAAGGTACAGATGGTAAATATTGCGATATGTCTGTCACGTCGTTACGAATAGATGACGATTTTGTTCACACCAGACACGCTTATGACTTGTCGTGGATGAGTGTAACTCAAACCAATGATTCGAACACCTGTTTCCCTCCCATTGCAAATGATCAATACATGAATACTGACTGTAGTAGTAAATTCCGGCTCGACATTCAGGTGGACAGGATTCCTCAAATTTTACTAACAGTAAATTACGAAAACTCGTTGTGGCTTTCTGGTATGAAGCGAAGAAACAAGCAAGAAGCTGGGTGTGAAGGAATAAGATATCATGTTCCTGTTTTGATGAAGCAAAAAAGTAACAAAGAAACATCTCTCTACAAAACCGTATGGAATACGGTTACTGTCGCTTGTGTTAGAAGTATTAGTCCGTCGTTAGTTGAGATAAAGTACTCTAATATGGTCAGTTGAGATAAAGTACTCTAATATCTTTTACTGCAGCAATGTCATAAAAATTTGAATGAGATAATGATTTTAATAAATCTTACAAAAATGAAAATGTATGGAATTTTGTTCTATTTCTAATCTTTTCTTTCATTTTTTTTAATCCTTACATTGTTCAACGATCAAATTAAATGACAGTTGTATGATCCCGTTTAAAAGTACATAAAATGTGTTTCTATCTTCAAAAATTTTATTTTTCACATTTTAAAAATTACTGTAAGAAAGAAAATTAATAACAATAGGACATCACTAATTTTTAAAAGAAATCTAGTAGAAACCTCTTATACCGCGATAAGTAAAAATTCATAACATTCCGTACACAATATATGGAGTACAATTGATAACAAATGAATTGTGAACTTTTGATTCATAGTATTTTCATGTTAACTTTTTACTCAGCGATTTTCATAATTGCTTAACGTAATTCGAAACTTAAATGAATTTTAAATTTCACGATATACATGCATATATATGCATATATATATATATATATATATATATATATATATATATATATATGTATATATGTATACGGTGGAATCTCGGTCGATCGTCCCCCGAACAATCGTTTCCCCGTTTGCATCGTTTATTTCATACAGTCCCGAATAAATTTCATAGAAAACAAGCAAAAACAGACCGCATGGATCGTTCCTCGATCCATCGTTTTCCCGCAATATTCGTTCAGAATATCGCAGCTTTGCGTTAATTTATCGGATCGATAGTTTTTTCATAATAACTGAACCTGAAATATAAATGCTTGGATCGAGCTAGAATGACGCTCTAATTAAACAATGGGCAGAACATTTTAGATGCACGATCTCGTATTTTTGTTCTCTCCTGTTTAGCCTGGTTTCGTATAATCGTACCACTCCCATTATTTGTTCGTCGTCGGTGTTCCTTAATTTTTTAGCCCCTGAAGTATCCTATTTTCGGAAACTCATTCCGAATTCTCCGACTATTCAACATTTCTGTTCTTATCAGCAATGGCTCACAGTCAGCCGACCTGAGCGGTTCCTGATGCACTCTGGCTTTTCTCTTGGTTTCGGGATGGACGCGCCCTGGTGTTTGGTCTAGAGTCTAGGGTGTGAAAAGTTTTTGATTGCTGCAGTTCTACACTGGCCGATTAGGGTTTCACCCGGAAGCAGAACTTCCTGGTGGTCTTATGTCGGACCCTATCCAGTGCAATGGAATAGTTCTAGTTACAAACGATTCACGGATGCCGCTTCTTTATACTCTCACACAATAACCGATACTGAAAACAATGCAATTTGCAACACAAAAAAATATTGTTTACTTGTGGAGTGAAAACCGCCAAAAAACAAACGAAGATTAAATACTTTTATTTGAATTAAAATTCCTGTGTACCTACGTGTATTTCTCTTTTTATTATTATTATCTTGGATTTCAGTACAACTTTGTAATTTTATCTTCAATTACACTACAGGTATGTATGCATTTATGTATGTGAGTAAATATATTTTGGGGATTTCAAACTTTAAGGTATGTTAATACTTTTTTGTATGTTCCCGCATCTATCGTTTTCCCGCATCCATCGTTTAGTTGAGTCAGTCCCTTCGAAAACGATAGATCGAGATTCCACTGTATATATGTATATATATATATATATATTTATATATATATATATATATATATATATATATATATATATATATATATATATATATATATATATATATATATATATATATATATATTTCTTCTGTCCGTGTGTATGTCACTGAACTCCTCCTAAACGGCTGGACTGATTTTTATGAAATTTTGTGTGTGCGGTTAAGTTGATTCGAGAATGGTTTAGATTCACAATAAGACACTCTAGCACCCTAAGGGTACAGGGGGAGGGCAGGGGGTACATGTAAAAATAATCGAAAACGACTGATATCACTGTCGAATCCATAGTTTTCGGGGTCGCTGCAGCGCCGGCTTTATGCTTAGGCAAAGTAGGCTCCGGCTAAGGGCGCCACAACTCGAAGGGCGCCATCCCATGATAAAAAAAAAATCGTACAAAATTAAAATTCGCCCGTTGGTATTTCGCCGATGAATAGTGTTTTTTCTGCGCTTGAGGCCTTATTTTTTTATACAATGCATCGCGGCGGCGGTAGACTAGATGTTATTCGCAGTCAATTTTGTCTACGCACGAAGGAAATTAATATTGAATACATACTCGACTCGAATTTGTAACATATTACAGAAAATAGGAACTGCATACCGTATCTCGATGCATTGAACTACGGACTACGGCCCTACAAAACCTTAACCTTGCGAGCACTACGAATTTTTTTTCGGCTGAAAGTTCGGTGGTCGAGTGAAATACACTCTGACTTTTATTGTAAAAATATAGAAGGTAAGTTGTAACTTATTTTATAGTTATGGATTATGCTATGCATTTTTTGTTTACATTTACTAAAGTACTTATTGTTTTGCGTTTTAGAATTATTTTCATTTGGATTCTTATTTGACAATTTGACTAATTTCAACATGTTTAAAAGAAAAAAACTGAGTGGTTCAGATAATAGAAAAAATAAAACCAAAAAAGATGCAGTTGCAGAAAAACATAAGAACGCTTTACAGAAGTTTTTAACTAAATCAAACGATATCGAATGCGAACCATCAACATCAAAAAGTTGCTCAACTAACTCAACATTCGCCCTTGATCAAAACGACGATATGATCGAAAATATTGAAAAGAAAGTTTGTGAAACTGAGGTTATTTCAGAAAGTTCTCAAAATGAAAAAAATTCTGAAAATGAATGAAAAATTGAAGAAGCACAGAAAGAAATTTCGGTACAATTATTGAAAGATTATGAAGATGTTGGAAAATGGCCACAGCCAGAAAATAGAAAGTCCATAATAGACATGTTGGTAAGAATTGGACCTGTGCAATTAATAAATCACAAATTTCCGAAGGACGTAAACACCAATAGAAAATTTTTGCCAACGAATTATTTTCGAATACTTCCTAACTGTGAAAAATATCTTCGAGACTGGTTAGTATATTCTAAATCTCTCGATGTGGTACATTGTTTTTGCTGCAAATTATTTTCCAAGGTCCAAGTAGCAATAAACCAAGAGGGTTTAAAAGATTGGAAAAATATTATCAATAGATTAAAGATACACGAAACAAGTAAAGAACATTTAAATTCCTATAATATCTGGAAGGATTTCGTAAACAGAATTAATTATACCTCAACAATCGATAAAATGCAGCAGAAACAAATTAATGAAAATACGAAATACTGGAGAAGTATTTTAAAGAGAATTTTTTCAATTATTAAATTGCATGGAACAGAAAATTTACCTTTACGTGATACATCTGATAAGTTGTACACAGATAATAATGGAATTTTTTTGATAATTATAGAAGTTTTCGCGGAATTCGATCCTCTTATGAAAGAGCATTTAAGAAAAATTTTAAATAAAGATGTTATTTACCATTATTTGGGGGAGAATATCCCAATGAAATTATTTTTCTTTTCAACGATATAATTAAGGAAAGTATAGTCAAGAAATTAAAAGAAGCCAAGTGTTATTCTATAATTGTTGATTGTACACCAGATCTTTCACACATTGAACAAATGTCTTTAATTGTCCGCTTTGTTAAAATACTTCCCTCAGCAAATGAAAATGAGGTTTTTTGGAAATCTCAGAACATTTTTTAGGATTTATTGAGATTAACAACAGTACTGGCAAAGGAATGACGGAGAAAATATATGAAATTTTGAATAAAAATGAGATATCTTTAAATGATTTAAGAGGACAAGGATACGACAACGGAGCAAATATGCGTGGAAAGCATAATGGAGTTCAAAGCCGTATACTGACCACATATTCGAGAGCATTTTTTGTACCATGCTCAGCTCACTCTCTAAATCTTGTAGTAAATGATGCAGCAAATTGTTGTACTGAAGCTGTGTTTTTTTTTTGATAATGTACAGCGCCTTTACACGTTTTTTTCTGCATCTACACAAAGGTGGGATATCCTCAAGAAACATGTCAAATTATTGACCTTAAAAGGTCTTAGTGATACCAGATGGGCTAGTCGTTTAGAAGCTTTAAAACCAGTAAGATATCAGCTTGAAGAAGTAATGGAAGCATTGGAAAGTTTTTTGAACACACAGGAACCAATTACCACTGCAACTATTGCAAAAAATAAGTCTGATGCAAAGGGTCTGTTGAAAATTATGGGCAATTTTAAATTTATATGTTCATTAATAATATGGTATGATATTTTAAACAACATAAATATTACAAGTAAAACTCTTCAGAACATAAATTTAGATTTAGTAAATGCAAATTTCCATATAAACAGTTCAATTTGTTTTCTTGAAAAATATAGAAGTGAGGAGAAATTTGAAACTATTTTGTTGGAAGCAAAACAAATTGCAACTAATTTAGATATCGACCAAATTTTGAAAAAAATCGAATTCGCAAAAAAAAGAAACCTTTTTGAATATGAAGGCAATGACGAAATAGGATCTATTGAAAAAGACAATTTTAGGATTCATTTTTTTTTTATAATATTCTAGACACTGCTATAAATGCGTTAAAAGATCGATTTGAATTATCTTCCAAACATACTGACAATTTTAATATTTTGTATATGATTAAAAAATCTAAAGAATGGGATGACACAGTTCTTATGAAAAATTGTATGGATTTGGAAATTCTGTTAACCGATAATGAAGAGAAATACATAAGTGGATTATATTTATTTCGAGAAATAAGATATATACAAAATTTGTATCAATACGAAGAATTGCCAGAAAAAATTTTGGAATTTATATGCAAAAATAAATTAACTTCCTCACTTCCTAATTTGTTTATTGCATTACGTATTTTATTAACATTACTGGTTTCAATAGCTAGTGCTGAATGAAGTTTTTCAAAGTTAAAGCTAATAAAAACTTATTTAAGAACATCGATGACACAACAGAGATTGGATGGATTATCAACGATGTCAATTGAGCGCAAACTTTTAAATGAAATTGATTTAAGTGATGTAATTGATAAATTTGCTATTGTAAAAGCACGAAAAGCTCATATTTAGTTGTATTTTATATTTTAATAAATCATAGTTTTGTTGCAAATTTTTTTCCCTTTTATTAAAAAAATATTTCATTTGAAAGGGCGCTCTTAAGAAATGTTGCTAAGGGCGCCAACCAACCTCGAGCCGGCCCTGGGTCGCTGGGATTAATAGTGACACTTCCGATGTCGTTTAAGTGCAAGTTCAGCCCCCCCATTAGCATAGGGGGAGAGGGGGGGAAGAAGGGGGAATGTAAAATCTTCAAAATGACCAAGAGTAGTGTCGAATCCATATTTTTCGGGGTCGGTGTGATTAATAGTGACACTCCCGATGTCGTTTAAGTGCAAGTTCAGCCCCCCCCCCCATTAGCATAGTGGGGTAGTGCTAATGGGGAGTCGTAGTGTCGAATCTATAATTTTCGGGGTCGCTGAGAGGAACAGTGGCAACCCCTGTGCCTTTTAAGTGAGAGTTCAACCCCTCCCCCCCCATCAACGTTTGAGGGGAGGTGGGGGGAGAAGATAAAATGTCCAAAATGACCAAGAATAATGTCGAGTCCATAGTTTTCGGGGTCAATGAGACGAATAGTGACACAACTGATGCCGTTTTAGCGCAAGTTCAGCCCCTCCCCCCAATCAGCATTGGGGGAGGAGGGGGGAAAGGGGAAAAATGCCCAAAATGTCCGAGAGTAGTGTCAAATCCATTGTTATCGGAGTCACTGAGGTGAATATCGGAAACTAAAAGTGTTGTTTATAATCAAGTTTTGAATTAAGTAATAGAGTGAATTTGTAATTTTATTTTATCATTTGTATACTGTACATATACTTTAAAATACCCGTAAATAAAATTACTTAGATTTTACACTATAGGTAGAATTCATTCCTTTTCCTGTGTAGTAAAAAATTGAGATTAATAAATACCTGAGCAATGCCGGGAAACAGCCAGTGTATATATATATATATATATATATATATATATATATATATATATATATATATATATATATATATATATATATATATATATGACAGGCGTTTGGTTTGCCTGCCCTCACCTTTTCTTGAAATTGCAGTCATCCTCCTTAAAGTGCTAGTGTCGAGTGGAAGGTAGTCTAAATACAGTAAACAAACAGTTTCAACGAAATCAAGTTTATTTTTCTATCTTCTAGCAACCACTGATCCAAGTAGCGCATATGTGAGCGCTCGCCATTTTCAAGTCCAGGAACCCGGCGAACATACGCCCGTCGTCATTGAATTTATCCCGCGCTCTATCAAAACTCTATTGTTCTTCAAGGCGTCAAAACTTATTACGCATGCTCATTGACGACCGCCGAATGTTTGAGAAGACATCTTTTGCTGACTTTACAATTAATTTTCGTGCGAAACCTAGTCCGAACTCCAAAACAACTCCCCACGCAATGAATACCTGTGATTCTCTTTCTTGATTCTCCCCAAGGCCATCCCACTCTATTAATAACTCCTATAGTCTATGCATTCGTAGACGCGTGTAATGTGATTAACTCTGAAATATCATGGCCTTTAACGTTAGAAATTAGTTATTTCGAAGCCCCCGTAAATTCTCAATTAATTCCTCACATATATATGTATATATATATATATATATATATATATATATATATATATATATATATATATATATATATATATATATATATATATATATATATCAGGGGTTTCCAACTAGCGGCCCGGGGGCCGCATGCGGCCCGCGGTGCCTATTTTTGCGGCCCGCAAAGACTTCTAGGAAAATAATTTGCAGCATGAATTTACATATTCTTAGTTAACGAAAAATGTTTTTGTAAAAATCTTTGTTTTCAAATGCTGTTCATTTTCAAAAAAACATTGATTTTCCTCGAATTCCATGAAAAGTAGGATGTCCACTCATGTTCTATTTCATACCCCCCCCCCCCCCACTTCTTATTTAAATACCCACTTCTTATTTGACTTTTTTTGTGTGTGGGTGTGTAATTTAACGAAAGTTGGCCAGTTATAATCAAGGTCGTTGTTGTGGTTCATCCTCGAATTTTTAAAAATTTCATAGTACATACTATACACAAATTCTCCAAATCCCCCTCCCTCATGAAAAAATGTCCTGGGTATGGTCCTGATTAAATTGCGGCCCGCCACTAGACAGGTGTTTTCGATTGCGGCCCTTGGACACTTGTAAGTTGGAAACCCCTGATATATATATATATATATATATATATATATATGTATGTATGTATGTATATGTGTGTGTCTGTGTGTGTGTATGCGCACGCATTCGCGTGTTTGTACACCTTAAAATGATTGAGCTACACTTAAATTTTAATAAAATAAATTATTTATTAAAAATAAACAATATAAAATTTAAAAAAAACCTTTGATTTTTCTGACAAACTAAGAATATATTATAAAAAATTCATTTCCTTTTGGATAAAAAATCATATGTTTGAAAGATGTCCCAAAAAGTTACTAATTACAAATGAACTCAAAACTGTCAAACATTTTTAATTTCCTAAAAATTCATTTATATTATTGACTTCAGATACAAACGTTTGGCGTTGATTTAACAAGAATGTTATGTAATAATGCTGAAATATTTTCGGTATAGTATCTGTAGTGTTATTTTACTGTCGTCCGTTTTTTATAAAATATATACTTATTTTTTCCCACCTATGTTCCTCAGTGCTTTAGATCTAGTGATAATACTAGTGAAACCATTATAAGAATTCCAGTAGCAAAAATCATTCCCAGGATGATTATAGATTGTCAGGTGAAACGTTATCTTCCCGAAATTGAAGTGATGAGTTATCTAAAGACAATGTTGGTTCAACGTGATGATTGAAAAGTTACAACTATTTCGAGGAATTCAGACTTTCGTGTATAAAGACTAAAGAGAAATTTTCAATGCGTGAAATCAACTCTTAGACATTTAAACCTGTCCCTGTTTTCAGACACTTTGTCTTAAAAAGATTTTAGAAAAAAGTAGTAAAGTCATTGGAAGTAACACTTTATTAAAGCTTTAGGATAGATGAAGTTGTAGAATACTAGCCTCGAGGTTTGGAAACTCGAGGGTGATATTTGTCCCTGGCACATACCGATTAATATATTGACGCCTGACCATTGGTAAGAATGATTGTGAAGACTTAATTAATTTATAGTAGTAAATCCCTGCGGAAAAATCTGCTGAAATCTATTATTTATTTTCAGTCTGGTTGAAAGAAATGCAAAAATAAAAATATATTCAAGCCATCATACGGAACCGGTGGCCTCAAGAAAAAAGAGAGGAAAATGTGAGGGTAAGTTCATTGGGGAAATGTCATCTCTTCACGATACCTGTAAAGAACTCTATTATATTATGTAATAGAGTTCTTTGCATTTACTATAATATGTAATTTTCATGTGAACAACTGAATGTTTATGTGCTCTTCCGCAATAAGGAGGAACTTTCCCCAATAGATTTACTTTCAAAAAGTGGCCTACAGAATTCATGACGTGTTGAGAGAAAATTACGATGCAGTGGAAAAATATTCTTATTTAACATAATAACACTAAGCATTAATTTTGTTTAAATACTGGCTTGTAAACTTATGATTATATATATATTACTAAATTTTAAAAACAGTCTGTCAATTTTGGTTTCAACTTTTGTTTCCTATGAAAACTGTTCTAAAATTATTCTGCTGTTTGGCAACCATATAATGTTAAATTCAGAGAAATGTCTATTAATGTACGAAACACCTAGATCTATGTTACTAACCTCTTTGGGATTCATGGTGAAAAGCATAGAGAATGAAAGTTTTATACTTCTGCTTGGATGTATCATAACCTATTACTATCAGTATCCCTTCTTTCCATCTTATGTTCCCAATAAATTTAGATGTAAAATTCTTAAATTTATCTGAATAGGCCACTTTATTAAATTTTGAATTCTGAGGGATTTAGTAACAATCTTAACAAACTGTAGTAACAATCTTAACAAAATGTGCCCTTCATAGATTTTGACGAAAAATATATTACATAATACCGAAACATAAATTCCACAATCTTCTTTACTGAGAGATATCCCGGGCATTTTCCTTTTCCCAGAGAAATTCATAACGAAACCAGTAAATGAAGATAATAATTGGGTTTTATCTGATGACATTTTATCTTAAATGTAAATAATTTTTTCCAAAGTTCTGAGGAATTTCCTAAAATGAAATACTTTTTAACATTTGTATATATATATATATATATATATATATATATATATATATATATATATATATATATATATATATATATACGTGCAAAAACAACTATTGATCACAGTTGGTTCGCAAATCGACATCAGCTTTACTCAGAGTTCGTCATTAATGAAAGCAATGATGGGTATCTCAACAACTTTCGCTACATATTTTTTAAGCACAGCTGTGTGTATCCTGGCATTTCCAACCCATTTATTTGAATCCATGGCCTACCTCCAAGAAAATGAAGACAAGACCTTCAGTATGCCTTCTATGTCTTTCGGATCAGATGAAGAATCACACGGTATCAGCAAAGCAAATGAATCTTCTTTGGTGAATATAAATCATACAACAGCTTCTAGTACTTGCTTACCTCCAATTGCAAATGGTGAGACTATAGATATGGGCTGTAGAGGCAGACTACAGTTCGAAATCCAGAAAGACCTCAAATACTTCCAATATTAAAGTGTGAAAACTCCCTGCGGAATTCTCCTATGATCAGAAGAAACAAGCTACAAGCAAGATGTGAAGAAGTAAAATATCCTATTCCTGTTTTAATGAAGCAGGAAAATGGACACAACCAACTTTTCTACAGAACTCTATTGAATACGATAGCAGTAGCATGTATTAGAAACATAAATCATCTGTTAGTTGAGGTGAAAAATTCTAATATTGTGCACGTTAGAGGTATTGAGTGAAAAGGGGAAAATATTCTGTCACAAAATCTGAGTTATAATGTGATAATGACTCACAGCTCCGTTTGTAAAATTACATTTAACATTTTTTTTGATTATCATTTTATATCAAATATTTTATTTATTTTGATATTTTATTTATCAAATATTTTATTTATTTTATATCAAGTATTTTATTAATTTATTAGTTTTAGTATAAGTTTTAATAAATATTTTATGGAATATTACTATCTAGGCTCTAATTTTTATCTTCCACAAGGTGAGTTCTAAATTAATTTTTGAAATGTTGATATATATTTCTTAAAACAAACATTGAATTTTGAAATGCAAAATTCGTCATTAAAGGGATATTTTTGCTTTAATTTTGTAAAGAAAACAGATTTTTCCAATTAAGAAAAATTTAATATTTGGCAATTATAGCCTTTCCTGAGGACTAAATGATAACTATGGATAACCAAAACAGGAATATAACTGAATGATATAATTACACAATCTGATGCAGTCACTGTATTGAAAGTTTTCTTCGATGTTTAATAAAAATATATTTTAGGGCTTTTTAACCAGAATTAATATAAAAATATAATGGTGTAAGTTTTTTTAATACTTTTCTTCATCTCCTAGGGAATTTCCATATAGCTCTGAAGAATAAACTACTTCTGCATTATTTTGTTTCATTGTATAAGCAATAGTCCTGTATTTTTACTTAAATATTTATATTTAGTGGCCTGTAAATTTTCCCTAAAAGCAAAATTTAACAAAACTTTTTCCCGTTGTCTCTCTTGTTTTTCGATAGATCGAATTATGTTCAAAATAATTTATAATTATCTAAAAAATATTTATTTCTATTGGTAATAATCACAAATTAATATGAACTAGTTGATACCCATCAAAACATGACAGCTAGATAATAAATAAATGTACTAATACACAAATTAAACTCAACACATCACTGCCAAATGTTGAAAATCATAATAATGCGCAGAAACAAATTAATATGTTTAAGCGGCCTCGTGCTCAGTGAGTATCGAAAGCCAGATTTAAAAATGTCACTGAGCATGCGTAGAAAACAATTTTTTAAAATTGTAAATTATCTCTAATAAAACAGCGCGAAATAAAAAAATGATTTCCATGAGGCTTAATCTCATATTTAACAAACATAATTATCATAAAAATAAAAATGGCAGAGAGAGATCTAGAGACAGCTCGGAATAAACGTGTTTATCATTAAAACATGTCACTGAGCCTGCGCAGAAACAGTGAGTTTCTAAAGACAAATTTAAACATGCCTCTAAGCAGGCGCAGAAATCAATTTTTAATTGTAAATTATCGCTAATAAATAGAAATTGCGGTTACAAAAACCAAATTTGACAAATCTACAGATTACAATCTTTCGTTTAAGACCAAAATGAAGTAAATTGATGCAGTAGTTTTCTTTCACGGACTGCCCAAAAAATCGGCTTAGCAACTTAAATATATAGATACTGTAATTGTTTTTATTTGGGTTTTATATTAATCGGTAATATTATGTTAATATTACTGATTGGTATTATTAATTTAAAACCAGATATAATCAATATTGTGTTTTATATAATTTATGACATAATTTTAAAATGCTTTACGCAGTCTATTGAATGCACTGTCTTGAATGTTTTCGTTAATTTTTACTAAAAACAAAAGTGTATAAGTTTTTTGAAAAGCAATTAAATTTCGTGTAAGCTTTTCCTCCTCCCTTAATTCCCTTTTATATATCTCAAGAACACAAAAATACTCTTTTGTTTCATGTTATCAACAGTAGTTATATAATTCCATTTGAATAATAACTTATGTATAGTGGTTTGTAACATTTCCAACAAAGGCAAACATTTAATATATCTTTTCCTTTTTTTCTGTCTTATTTTTACAATATTTGAATTATATTTTCAACTGAATGTTTATTAGGAAAAAGGATAGTGTCCAATGGACATGCAAATTGACATGTACTTTTTTCAAAATAACCTGGTCATTTTTTTCGATTATCTATAAAACTGTTTATTTCTATTCTTAATAATTGAAATATTTATTAAAATTGTAATTGTTTATATTAGGTTTTGTCTTAATTTTACCTGTTGGTAAAATTATTTTAAAACCTATAATAGCCAATATGATTAAAACTGGTAATATTAATACAAAAACTGTAAAATAATATTAATATAAAAAAATTCAAATTCAAATTTTTTCAAACAGTTCTTCAAATTAGATGGATTATATTTAAAATTTGATAGAATTTCATGCTAAAAAGACATTTACCTTGAAGAAAAATTTGATCGAAAGAATATCAGTGAAAAAGTATAGACACTGATAATTAAAATAAATCCGAACACCTGTAATAAAATAATAAAAGCAGCTGGTCTCCAAAAAATGCATCTAATTATATGAACAATTACATTAAATGTAACACATTCTTTTACATTAAATGTAATACTGTGCAACAGTCAGCAATCATAGATGAGAATTATATGTATTATCGCATAGAAATAAATTATAAATTATTTTCAAACTGAGGATAGGTATTCAATGTATTATTTCGTTATAAATAAATATAGAAATAATTTTCTTGAAAATTACCTGCGACAAAAATGTAAATTATTAGGTATACATTTCATTTTTAGCATCTATGCCCCAGTGAGTAAACATTTTTCTGTCTCACGGACATTTTATAAGAAAAAAATATTTATTCATACTACCAAATATCGGAGGAAAGTAAAATAATTAATTAGAAATTTGTGTTATAGGTCGTCAAGAAATTTTGTGTTATCGTTTTCAACATTGAAAACAGAATGTAGAGATAACAGGTTACACCGTTCTTTGATATGAGGAACAGGTAACCGCATTTCACAGAAATTTTAAATGATACTTTTCCCCCTGCTTACAAGTTCTATTAATATTTACTTTATATCAGGGGTTCCCAAACTTATTTGGCCTACCGCCCCCTTTTCAGAGAAAAAATTACTGACCACCCCCCTGGAAATGTACCATTCTGTGCGAGTAAACAGAGATACAAAAACAATTTTCGGCCTTTTATGTATTTGTTTTTCTACCTATATAGAACATATGTTGCTGTAAATAAGACACCTTCAAGCTTGAAATTATAAAATTATTTATTAAAATCAACCATAGTCACATTCGCATTACACACCAAAAATTAAGATGGCGAAGGACAATAGTCGTTTGTTAAAAATTACAAATAACAGTAAAACTAACGTGAAGAATGAACTTGGTGCATAGCAATCAATTTATTTATATTTGGCTCTATTTTAGACAGAAGCATTCTTAAATCACCGCGATTAGTAATTTGCAGTCGGTTTCTTTTTTTTAGTTAACATATTTGTGACCGCACTGAACCAACGTTCCACTAAATATGATGAAGGAAACGCTATTAAAAATTTTTGTACCACAGCCCATAATCCAGGCTAAAGTGTTGGTATCTGATTTTGCAGCCAGAACTGTTGATAGCTATGTTTAAATCTAAATTTTAATTCATTTGTTGATACTTCTATCAGTTCTTCTTATAATTTTACAGATTTCTCTGAGTTTGATGGTATGTATTTATATGTTCATTTTAATGATAGTATGTTCATTTTAATAATATCTTCAAACCGTTGGTTGAAGTTAGATTGGAGAGCCTCCACGTGCTTACAATAGATCATCATCATGTTTTTCTACTGCTGATAAATGTGGAAATTGGCTGAAATCCCCACTTTCTAAATTCTTTTTTTTTGTACAGTAGAAGTTTTGCCACAAAAGCGGAAATCACAGTTTTTGTTCTTATTAAATTTAGCTCATCGCCTTGGAGTTTTTGATTTGTGTCATTGAATTTACTAAACAAGTCTGTCAAATAGGCTATGTAATTTTTGGAATTGATTAAGTTGACTCGTAAATTATCATCTTTGTTTTCTAAGAACTCTAGCACTGAGTCGAAGAGTTTATAAAATCGATCCAAACAGGCACCTTTTGACAGCCAACGAACTCCTGTATGAAGCAGTAAATGATGGAATTCTTCATCGTTTTCAGTGCAAAGTTGTCCAAACAATCTGTCATTCAATGCGTTGCATCTGATTTTGTTGACTGCTTGAAAGACATGCTGCAATGACCTATGCAGGCGTTCATGCAGAATTTTGGCAACTAAATGTTGACGATGAATGACGCAGTGCACGGCAAATACATTCGGAACGCTCTTTTCAAATATGCAAGAAAACCTCCTATCATCGATGGAGCACCATCAGTAGCAACTGATAAGATATTTCTGAGGGGGATTTCTTTTTCATGCATTGGAAGAGATCTTCTTTGAAAAACTCTTCCAGTGCCTGAAATATTGATTTCCCCCTTGGTATCAGTTTGGAACTTTTTTACAAATAATAATTCTTGGTAAATTTTTCCTTCTTGTGGGAATCGCACGTATGCTAACAGTGAGAACTCATTTCCCGGCAAATTTAACTCATCAAGTTGAATTGAGAACTGGGATGTTTTTAATACTTACATAATGAATCTTCAACAACTTGAGCCATTTCATCAATTCTCCTCTGGACTGTAGTATTGCCCAATGGAATTTTCTTTGTGATTTCAGAATCTGGCTTGTGTAGCATAGTGCATATTACTTCTGTTATAGCCGGTAGAATTAGTTCTACCCCAATAGTATGCGGTTTTCCTGATTTAGCAATCATTAGAGAAATATTATATGAAGAACGCAATGCATCGTCACAACCTTTGGATTCTACTGAGAAGAGTTTTGCTAATGTCGGCTTTCTCAAAAAATTTTCATTCTTTGCTTTAAAATAAGATAAGGTTTTATCTTTCTTATCAGCATGTACATTTGTCAAATGTTTTAGTAATCTTGATGGCTCATCGCTCCATTTGATAAAACTTTTTGGCAAATCAGGCACATGGGTAATCTGTTGTTTGCAGGCGACGACAGCTGGCGTTGTCGTCCTGGAAGTAACAAGGGTCCAACCCGTAAAACTGCCACATCGTAGGGAGCACCATGTCATCCAAAATAGTGCAGTAGGCGTCAGCGTTGAGCTTACCATGATTTGGGACCAAGGGTCCCCGTCCATACCAGGAGAAACACCCCCAGAGCACAATTCCTCCTCCGCCAAACTTTACTGTGGGCACAATGCATTCTGACAGGAGGCGTTCCCCAGACAGATGCCAGACCCAGACGCTACCATCCGAACTGTAGAGGGTGAACCTTGATTAGTCTCTCCAGAGAACCCGTTTCCACAGATCTACGGTCCACTTTCGACATACTATGCACCACATTAACCGAGCAGCGTGGTTGGACTTTGTGATCTACGGTTTTATGGACGGCAACACGACCATGAACGTCAAGCAGATGTGTTTCCTTACGGATGGTATTCATCGAAATAACACTCCCGGATGCCTGTTGAAACTCCCGGAGAATGTGGGCCATCGGTTGGGTGCGGTTCTTCAGAATTTCTCTGGACAGCAACCGTCAGTCTCTATCTCCCAGTTTCGCGGGTCTGCCGACTCGGGGCACATTATGACAATCACCGATCCCCCTCCACTTCTGAATCGCAAAGGCCACTGTAGATTTTGGGTAATTCAGCTCGCTAGATATGTCCCTTAACTAACTAACCAATGGCGCAACAATCCATAGATATGTCTCTTAAGGATCGGCCATATATGTGATACCCGACGATTACACCATTATCGAAATCAGAAAACTCTGCTCTTCGTGGCCTCTTGCATGCGACTAATGCCAATGTATTTTCCTACACGGTATTTAACGGCGGAGGGCGTGACGTGTATCAGGGCTGCAGATATCGTCATTTGTACGGTCGTCCAAATAATATTTGCTAGATAGTGTATATATATATATATATATATATATATATCCTGGCTGTTATAGTGTAAAATCTAAGTAATTTTATTTACAGGTATTTAAAAGTATATATATATATATATATATATATATATATATATATATATATATATATATATATATATATATATATATATATATACAATATATAAATTATAAACTAAAATTACAAATTAATTATAATATTAATTTAACCTAAAACTTGATTAAAACCAACATTTTTAGTTTTTCCTACTGGAGCAAGAATAAATAAATTCTTGGGTGAACCCATCCTTGAGCAAGAAGAGTAAATTTGTCCGTGCGATCTTAGATCCATTCCTCAGTACTGAATAGACTGCCCCTGTGACTTGTTGATTGTGATCAACAACGCAAGCCTCACTGGAAATTGCAGTCTCTTACAGTTAAAAGGGAGATCCGTCGGAATGAGTGGTATCCGTAGGATAAAAAATGTTTCACCCTCTCCCTTTCCTGTTAAGATTGTTGCTTCAATAATATTGCTCAGCATCTTTACACACAGTTTTGTGCCGTTGCAAAGTTTTGGCGGGTCGAGGTTCCGTAGTAAAATAATTGGAGATCCAACTTTAAGTAAAAGACGATGTGGTCGCAACCCAGCCAGATGAAATGAGTTTAGGAACTGTGTTGGGAAATTGACGACCTCATAGGTATATATTATGGTATCGATATATTTGTATTCAGTGACTATGCCTGGTAACATGGAAAGCATTCGATTGTTTATTTTTTGTACATCTTCATTTTTAGCAGCAAGCATGGCCCTCTCTGGCAACCACTTCAAATTGGGATAGTTTTGGAAAACAGTCGGATAGCTAAATTATGTTTTCAGAGCCTCTTTCTATTTTTAATATGTGGTTGTATTTAGCTATCCCAAAATTGGGGAATTTTTTAAAATTCATGCCTTAATAAAAACAAGATATTGTATAAGTGATAAAAATTTTGAGACAGGTTTTAGGTTAAAAATTTCTTGAAAAAACATTGATTAGTTAAGAAGATATCCTGCGCGATGTGCTACAAAGTCACATACAGAGAAAAACGGGTTTAATTTTTTTACGGCAACTTAGACAAAATATAATGAAATAAATATAGGAAATACAATATAAATAATTACACCTACAATTGTGGGAAAAAATTATTTTAATGCATGCCCTAATAAAAACAACATATTGTAGGAAATGATAAAAATTTTGGTATAGGTTTTAGGTTAAAATTTTCATGAAAAAATATTAATTATTTAAGGTGATATCTTGCGTGGCGTACAGCAATTTAGGAAAAATAAAATGAAATAAATATATGAAATACAATACAAAAAATTATGCCAACATAAATAATTATAAAATATTTTTCATAAATTTCCTTAAATTGTATGTTGTGTGTAGTATTAAAATAAAACAGTTTTTTCAGTTTTAACAGAAAAGAATTGCAAAAAGAATATTATTTACCTATGATTTGTTACTGTAAAAGTAGGAACTAAGAGTTGAAAAAAACTATTCGCTATTTTTTTTCGTGTTCAAATAAATCCTGCGAAGGCAAGCAATTCAGAGTTTGGTCACTCGCGTCCTGTCATAAAATTCACCCCTGTAGCAAAGAGCATATATACCTCTAATTATATTTAACAACCTCTCACTGTCCTTGGCCCCACCGGGAATATTTTCACAAACTGTATAAATGTGTCTCTCTCTCTTTTTTTTTTTTTTTTTTTTTTTTTTTTGGCATTATCGGTACTCAAAGCCCATATGGTCCGGATATAGTTAGGGTGGTCCAGTTTAAACTTTAAAGAAGATCTATTAGGCGGAATCATCAGTGACCAGAAGTGATTAAACAACGTGGAAATGGGAGGCGTCTTCGTGCAAAAAATAGATTGAGGAGTACTGCCCAAGATGCCCAGGGCTGTAAATAAGACCAAAAATAGAAACTAAGTCACTAGATACTTAACAAGTCTCACAATACATGATTGTTTCCCACATAGGTTTTTCCCGTATACTCTGTGTCCAGTGTCCTCCGAATATTTTAGAATTGTCTTGTTTTCTTTCTTTATGCTTTCACCGCCCCCCTATTTTCAATCACCGCCCCCCAAATGTCACCAGAGGCGCTACAGCCCCCTTGGATCGTTCCAGCGCCCCCCGGGGGGCGGTATCGCCCACTTTGGGAATCCCTGCTTTAGATAATAGAGATTTAATTCAATTTCATCAAATAAGTACTAATTTCATGTAAAAGCACAGACAATAGTTTCATTTCAGTTTGACTTCAGGTCACATAACTGATAAAAGGAAAGTTTTGAACATGAAGTCTTCCAATTCAAATTATTATTTTCTTTCCAGAATATATAGTAATGCCCTCTATTAGAATAATAGAGGCTAATTTATTTAAAGGAAAAATAGAACTTCAAAATTTTACTCCATAAAAATTTATTTTTTGTTTTCATTCATAACTAAGACTAAATTTAAAGGTACAAAAACTTCCGAATGATGAATCTGTTATTTAAATAATTTATTTTAACATGTATGAACGCTACTTAAGATTTGTGTGACTGAGAAGGATTATTTAATTAACTTGTAATCAGGACAAAGAACATAATTTTTTGTGTTCATTCATTTTAAAAGAATTAAAACCTATCATTTAAAGATACTATTTAATACACTATCTGGCCAAAAGTATCCGGATAACCCCCAATAGAAGTGGATCTGGCAGGTGACGTGATTTAAAGGAATTAATTTACCTTTGTGGTAAATTAGTTCGGGAAATTTCGAACATTCTACAAAAGCTAAAATTCACTGTGAGTGATGTAATTGTGAAGTGGAAACGTCGAGGCCGTGAAACTGCAGATAAACGAAGTGGCAGGCCGAAAAAAATTAGTGACCGCAGCCGTAGAACTTTGAAAGGGGTAGTGAAACAAAATCGCAAGTCCTCGTTGATTGAAATCCCTCGGGAGTTCCACAGTTTATCAGACGTTAGTGCTAGCAGCAGGACTGTTCGTCGAGAGTTAAAAAACCTGGGATTCCATGGTTGTTCAGCCGCTCACAAGCCGAACATCACTCCTCAGAATGCGAAGAGTTGATTGCAATGGTGCAAAGTTCACCGTCATTGGACTGTGGACATTGTTCTTTGAAGTGATGAATCTCGCTTTACAATCTGGCAGTCCGATGAACGCGTCTGGGTTTGACGGATGCCCAGCGAATGCTTCTTACGTGAC
Source organism: Dolomedes plantarius (assembly GCA_907164885.2). Lineage (NCBI taxonomy): Eukaryota > Metazoa > Arthropoda > Arachnida > Araneae > Dolomedidae > Dolomedes > Dolomedes plantarius. The sequence continues at coordinate 83,175,964 of OU015492.1, forward strand.
TGCACTGTACCGACTGTTAAGTTTGGTTGTGGCAGCATCATCGTGTGGGGGTGTTTTTCATGGTTTGGCTTTGGTTCATCAGTTCCTGGGATTGGAAACATGAACTCTGAGATGTATGTGGACATTCTGGACAATGCTGCTCTTCCAACTCTATGGCAATATTTCGGGTAAGGCCCATTTCTCTTCTAGTAGGATAACTACTCCATTCACACATCGAGATTTGCGCTGGCATGGTTTGATGAAATATGTATTCAAAAACTGGACTGGCCTTCTCAGATCTCCGATCTGAATCCCATTGAAAACCTTTGGGACGAATTAGAACGACGATTACGTAGCCAGCCAAATCGACCATCCTCACTGCCAGCACTCACTTCAGCTGTGATGGACTGGAAGTCAATTCCTATGGACACCTATCAAAAACTGGTGGAAATTCTCCCCAGACGTGTGCAGGCTGTCATCGATGCAAAAGGAGGACCAACATCATATTAATATATGCCTCAGGACTCTCCGAGTCCACTGGGCGTCCGAATTCTTTTGGCCAGATAGTGTATTTACCACCAGATGTCAGACAAATAAAATTCAGAAACCACGTTATCTTCTTTTATTTATAAATAATAGAAATTACATACTCTCAAAGATTTAATTCTCAGCGAAATTTTTCAAATAAGAAATTCATTGTAAAAGCGATCATTTTACTTCAAAAATTCTCATATATGTCTTAGCGTAACGTTATTTTCATTAGAAACTGAACTTCATTAAGAGATACCGGTGTAAAATTTTGTCGAAAAAAATATTTTTTTCTATCTTACGCCAGACCTAGGCATGACCGCCAACAGTCTATCACGGGCAGCCCAATACATTTCAGAAACACACACAAAATTACAATAATTTTTAGCAGCATTAACTGTTGCTACGTCTGTAAGTCCAGAACACAGGTGCAAGTGGTCCCCACTCATGTCGGTAGTCATACAAAGTGGGCAAGTTGGAGAGTCCGCCAGTCCAAATCTGTGGAGGTGCGTCCTAAGGTAATCATGTCCGGTTTTTATTCTGAAGTTAATGACACCAACAGGTTTAAGCAGGTGGTGAAGGATGAGATTTTCCATTAAGGTACCCCAAATCTTTCCTTTCGTAGCATTCCTAATAGTCTCAGGATGATGGATCTTAAATCTAGCACTAATAATTCTCTTAGCACTATGATACCAGACAGAAAGGTCTGGCTGGGTAAGATCAGATCCATCCTTGGCTAGAATGTCTGTCAACTCGTTACCCGTGACTCCACAGTGACTTGGATTCCACTGCAGTGTAACATTGCGACCACTTTCTATGTCGAAAAAATGCGCTTATATATACAGTATGATGCACAAAAACCTTTTTAGAGATAAGGAATATAGTCTAAATTGAGATAGTGATTCTAATTCAAAAATCTAATAACAGTGTATAAGAAAATATGTGTGCTTGATTATGAAAATGGTCTAATACATTGTGCCGGTGATTACATAAGTGGTGCAAGTTATATATTTTTCACTTCACTTCAGATATTTAAAGGTTCGAGTTTGATCAAACTGAAATATATTTTTATACTCCGTAATAAAATATTTCTGAAAATATTTACAGTTCAGTTTTATAATTTTTGCACAGACTGCTTCCGATTACGGTAATGTAAAAGAATGCGACGTGAAAACTCATTTTTTTTTTAGATTTTTGACTTGCACTTCTTTCATAGTCACCGGCACAATGACTTAGACCACTTTCATAATCAAGGGCACATATTTATTTACTAATTTAATTGCCCGTCTTATGGGTATTGATAAATCTCTACATCAAATCTGTGGCTAAAACTGTTGCATTGCACATATAGCAAACTGTTTATTCTTGAGTAAAAATTTCGACGCTTCCAAAAGTAGGTTTAATTCAGCTTTTCTTCTGTTGTTTTTTATTTACAGACACCGTTATCCTCAGCAAGGCGCTTTCTAAAAGGCAATACATTTCTTCCTTGTTTCTAGAGAGTAAAAATACGAAATTACTTTTTCCAAGTTTTATGCCATTCAACATATACACCGTATAGACTTCTATGATCCATCACTAAACAAAACAATCGGTGTGAAAGTTTATAATGATCGCTTTCTTGAACCAGCGATCTCACATCCATGCAGGCGTTCACCGAAAATAAACCACCCGGTGAATTAAGGAAGTTGCATATTTTGGAGTTGCACATTTCGTTTATACTGCTGTGAATACACCTTTCTCAATTTCTTTCAGAATTAATCAGAATCCAGTCCCACCAAAGGATTCAGGTCTGAAAGAATTGTCCATTGAAATACCTTACGAATATTTAACATATGACAGTGGGATTCATAACTTCAAACCCAGAGCTATAAAATCCTTAAAAGCTATTGACTATGTTATCCCAGCAAAAATATTGAATAATTTCTTATAAAAGGGATTATATATATATATATATATATATATATATATTAATTAAATGCTATTTAAACTTCATTAAACAGGAAATGTAAAAAGAAACATCAAAAAAGTGTAAAAAATGTTAGAAAAAAAAGTTTATTAATATCCTTCGATATCTACGACTCAGTAGTGGAATAAACGATAAAAAACAGAAACAAAAATGATGTCATAACTTTTCAGATTTTCTGCAATATCTACTCATTTCCCAATTTGATAACGGACACTTAGATAAATCAAATATTAGATAGGATTTTGTTTTTGGCAAATTGAATCATAGTGAATTCTATAAGCTCGAAAATTTTCCAATGACGATAAGAATTTCCACAATTTAAAGCATTAAAATTTACATAAATACGTGCGAAAAAGTCGATGATCACACTTGGTTTCCGGACTACATTTGGATTTTAACCAGTTCAGAAGCAGAAATGAGTTCCTCGTTGAATCTTGTCGCATACTTGTTATGCACAACTGCATGTATTTTTGCCTTTCCTACATCCGACTTGCCAAAGTCCTCCAAAGATCTCCAAGGTAAGGATCATAAAGTTGGAGATATGTGTGTCTCGCCGTTACGAATAGAAGACGATTTTTATCATACCAGGCGAGCTCATGACTTGTCTTGGATGCTTGTAGCTCGAACCAAGGATTCGAACACCTGTTTGCCTACTTTTGCAATCAGTGAATACCTGGATATTGGCTGTAAGAGTACCTTCCAACTGGATATTCAGATGGACAGGATTCCTCAAATATTACTAACAGTAAATTGCAAAAACTCGCCGTCGCTTTCTGGTATGAAGCGAAGAAACAAGCAAGATGCTCGATGTGAAGGAATAAGATATCATGTTCCTGTTTTGACGAAGCAAAAAGATAACAACGAAACATCTTTCTACAAGACTGTATGGAATACGGTAACAGTAGCTTGTGTTAGAAGCATTGATCCGCCGTCTGTTCAGATAAAGAACTCTTATGTGGTGCCTTTGAAGGGAAGTGAATGAAACATAACCACTCTTATAACAAATACTTGACCTATTTAACTGTAAGAGTTTAAATAAAGGCATTCTCCCCAACTTCATGTATAAAACTACCATTTTATCTGTTTATTACTTTTTATTTTGTTTGAAATGTTATAATATTTTACTGCATCAATGTAATACATATTTGAATGGGATAGCTGTTTCAATAAATCTTACAAAAAATTAAAATTTCTGGAATTTTATTTCAAATCTTTTTCAATCATTTTTTTATTTTCTTTTACATTAGTCAACAATACAATTGAAGGACAGCTGTAGTATAAACCTGTTAAAAATACATACAATTACTTTCTATGATTTAAAATTTTATTTTTGACATCTTGAAAAGTACTGTAAGAGATAACATTGATAACAATAAGAGATAATGAATTCAAAATTGATAAAAAAAAAGTTGCTTCCGACAGAATGTTCTTAAATCACGATAACTAGTATCTGATAATCAGTTCATTTTAATGTACACTATTTTAATATATGGAGTACTATTGATAACAATGGTCTGTAAACTATTAATTCATAGCATTTTCACAAAATGTGTATTTCGATGTCAAATTTTTTATTCAGCAGTTTTCATAGATTATAATTGCTTAAAGTAACTCGAAATTTTCAAATGAATATTTAATTTCCCATTATATACATATGTCTGTGTGTGTATTTGTAAAGGTGAAAACTAAATTGATTGAGCTACATTCAGATTTTAATTAAAAAAACATTACAGGTATTCCTCGATTTACGACCGCTCGACTTACGACCACTCGCACTTACGACCGAATTTTTTAAATTTAAAACAAAATATTTTTTTCAAAAAAATACTGTTCCTCGAATGCACAATACATACCTATATGTATTGCATAATTATTAAAAAATATGATGCAATATTGTGCAATACTGCAAAAATTTAAGACGCAGTAATGAAAATGTAGGATGTAATAGTTTCGATATCCTTACGATAAATCGAATAATGGGCTTCAGAAATGGCTTCAGCTTTTAATTATATTAATAAAAGACTACAACAATTAGAAACGATGGATCCAAATGAAGAAATATTCACAAGTGTAAATCGTCGTATTCAGGAAAATCTGGCTTGCTACTAGACAATATATAAGGAAAAGAAGACATAAACTGTTCAAACTTACTTGGATAACATTGTTAAAAAACTAACGTATCTTCTATCACAAATTCTGAACCAATGAATTGTACCAACATAATAAGTAGTGATGACAAAGAATTATTTATGTCTTCTATACACAATGTATTTTAAATTACGTATGTATGTATGAAAGTAAAAAATATATGTATGTACATATCCAAAAGAAAAATTGTTTGAAACTCGACATAGGACCAACTCAACTTTCGACCAATGTCTCGGCTCCCTATCTCGGTCGTAAATCGCGGAATATCTGTACTTATTTATTATTTAAGTAAAAAAAAACTTAAAATTTACTGACAAAATAAACGAGGAATTATACAAAGTTTCCCTTCCTTGTGGCTCAAAATTTTATGTTATTAAAACCTATTTCAAAATGTTACTAATCATAAATCAGTTCATAAATTTACCGAACATTTTTAATATCCAAAAAAAATAATTATATCATCAGTGATTTCAAATGCAAACGTTTGGCGTTGAACTAACAAGATTATTTACGCAGTTGTTTTGAAATATTTTCCGTCACTTTGAAATTTATAGGTACAGGATCCGTAATGTAATTTTATTGCCCTCCTTCTTTTTATACACTGTTCTTAATTTTTACTACGTGTTTTCCCAAGCTTAGTGACAATAGGAGTCGAACCATTATAAGAATTCCATTAGCATGTGGGTTGTTGAGAGAGCTACGGTCCTTTTTTGCTACGAGAAGGTTGATTAGAACAAGACCTAGAGCTTAAAGCCGATTACGAACCGCTACAAACATCCATGCCAACAGTGGGAGTTGGCACACAGACTCTGGTACCGAATGCCAGCGCCCTAGCCATTCGGTCATCGTCCTTCATTAGTAGGACATCATTCCCAGGTTGAATATGGATTGTGAGGAGAAACGTTATTTGGTTGAAATTGAAGTTCTGAGCTATATGAAGAAGAAAAAGGAGGAGATTTTAAAAATACAAATATTTCGAGGACTGCAGGCTATTATCTATTATGACCAATGAGAACTTTTAATTGCATAAAATAAACTCGCAGTCATTTATACCTGTCCGTCTTATGAAAAGTCCCTCTAATTTTATTGCATAGTTTCAAAAAGATTTCAGATAAAATGAAGTCAAAATATTAATCGAGAGAGAAATTCCTCGGAAGTAAAAATTCCTAACAGTACCAGGTAAGTTCAACCGGTAAAATTCTAGCTTCGAGGTTTGGAAATACGTGTGGGATATTTGTCGCTGGCATATATCATATTTGGGAAAAGCCTTTGGAAATAATGATTATGAAGAGTTAGTCAAAGTACACTAATAAATCACTGCGAAAAAAGGAAAGCATCATTGAAAATGAATTAATACATAAATAAAAATATCAGCTGGTCATCCATACGGTATCAGTGGCCTTAAGAAGAAAGAGGGAAAGATGAAAGAAAAGTCACTCTGGAAATTATCACCTCTTTACGATTCCGGGGTTAATCAGTAGGAAGAATGCGAGATCATCGTGACAAAGCCTGTAAACTTGAAGTAATAAGAAATTTGCTTCGCAGGGAAACCATAGTCTTTTTGTGAGGCCTTACAAATAATACTTCTCCACCAACAGAATATTTTTCTAGTCACTATTTCTGAATCCAAGGTATTGATGTTAAACAGAGTACAGAATTTTGATTCATATGGCCTGTTTGGTCTCATTCCATACGGCCTGGTTGATATTTCTGTGTCTTACGACAAATATATTCACTTTCTTTAAGCATGATATACACTCAAAATTTAGAGATATTATAGATTTCTACAGCGGTCTGGAGAGAATGTAACTTACCTTGTAACTTACCTTTTGCCGTCCGGGAGCATAGACTCTTTCTCTTTCGATTTGAGTCTTCACCAAGCTGCAACGACTAGATTTATTTTAATTATAAAATGGATTCCTTTTTAAATTAATCGAAATGTCGTAGTTGGAATGATTAACAGAACATTTTAATACCTTGAACCAACTCTTCATTTCATTAAAATTCATGAAAATTTCTTTGTCTCTGCAACGTCCGATCTTTATTACGTCCCAAGATGAATACAATTCAGTTTTAGAATCAGTAAAAAAAAGTACGCATTCAATAAAAAACCCTAAATTCCTATTTTAAACACATTCATGAGAAAAGATACAACAACCAGAAAATCTTCATTTAATGCTGTCTCCACCCACATTGAACAGAAGTTTATGTAACGCGTTAGTGTTTTATGGATCCGGGTTTGAACTCTGTCTAAGTCAGTGATACGAACTAGGGCCCATATAAACATTTAAATATTCAATTTGGATATTCATGTAGAACATCAAATTTAGAGAACTCCATATTTAATGTTCATGTGAACATGTGAACATTCATGCGCTGTTCCGCATTACGGACTTGACTCCTCTTTTCTATATAGTTTAGTAAAGTGACCGATAGAATTTTTTAGGTGTAGCATTAGTACAATGGATAAATGACTGCTGCAGAGGAAAAAATGTTCACATTTGACATTGTAACACTAAGAATTAATTTTTTCGTCATACTTGTTTCATAATTTTTGGCTACATTTAAAAGAAAATTTTAAAAAGTCTACCATGTTTGATTTCACTGTATGTGTCTTGAGGACTTTGAAACTCTCTTAAAATTCTTCAATGGTTTGGCAAGCATATAAAAGGAATAAATCAAGAAATGTGAATAAATGAACCAAACACCTAGCTTAATGCTACAAATCTCTTTGAGACTCATGGTGACAAGCATCGAGTATTTCTCCTTGGCTGTATCATAACATATTACATTCAGTATCCTATCTTTTCATTTTATGGTATCCTGAAATAAAATTCTTAAATTTTACTGAAAAAACCGCATTATTCAATGCTGAGTGTTAAGGGATTTTTTTTGTAGTAAAACTCTTGAAAAGATTCTCCCTTTAATAGATTATGCATTATTTTTTACGTAGTTTGATGCAAAATATATCATATAATAGGAAAAAGTATAAATGCCACAATCACTTGACTCAGAGATATTACAGTCTTTTTTCTTTTCCCCAGTGTAATTGATAACGGAATCAGTAAATGAAGATAATAATTGGGTTTTCTGTAATGTCAATTCATAACAAATACTACAATCTGTAAATAATTTTCCAGTGTTATGAGGAATTTCCTACAGTGAAATATTTTTTAACATTTGTATAAATACGTACAAAAACGTCTATTGATCACAGTTGGTGTGAAATTCGAAATCAGTTTTACTCACAGTTCGTCGTTTAAGAAAGCAATGATGGGTATCACAGCAACTTTCGCTACATATTTTTTAAGCACAACTGTGTGTATCCTGGCTTTTCCAGCCCAGTTATTCAAATCTATGGACTACCTCCAAGAAACTGAGGACAAGACCTTCAGTATGCCTTCCATATCTTTCGGATCAGAAGAAGAATCCCATGGTATCAGCAGAGCAAATGACTTGTCTTTCGTGAATGCAAATCGTACTACGTCTTCTAGCACTTGTCTACCTCCCATTGTAGATGGTCAGACTATAGATATGGGTTGTAGAGTTAGATTACAGTTCGACATCCAGGAAGACAGAATTCCTCAAATACTGCCAACATTAAAGTGCGAAAACTCCCTGTGGCATTCTTCTACGATCAGAAATTACAACCTACATGCAAGATGTGAAGAAGTAAAATATCACGTTCCAGTTTTGATGAAGCAAGAAAGTGGTCACAACCAATTTTTCTACAGAACTGCACTAAATACGATAGCAGTAGCATGCATTAGAAGTATTATTCAGCAGTCAGTTGAGATGAAGAATTCTAATATTGTGCGCATTAAAGGAATTGAATGATGAAAAATTCATGTAATGAAATTGGTGGTATAATGTGATAGCAAGACTCTCTCATCAACTTCGCTTGTAAAACTACATTTTACAATTTTATCGATTCTCATTTTGCATCACTTATTTTATTTATTTTGTACCAACTTTAATGTGATAATTTTTAATAAATATAGTTTTAAATATAACTATCTTGACTCATTTCTTTTTCTACCTTTAGTTGGACTTTATGCAAATTTTAGAAAGTTTGATATATATTTTTGAAAACTGGCAAAGAATTTTGTAATGCAAAATTCATCATGAAGTTGATGTTTCTGCTTTAATGTTGTACAGAAAAGTGTATTCTCCATTTAAGGAAAAATTAATATCTGGCAATTATGTCATTTCCTAATAACTAAGTGATAACTAAAAGATGAACATAAGTGAATGATATAATTTTAATATGCATTTCACAATCTGATGCAGTCACTGTAAAGAAAGTTTTCTTCGATATTTAAAGAAAAACTCCCCGTGGAATTCTCCTCGGATCAGAAGGAACAAGTGACAAGCAAGATGTGAAGAAGTAAAATATCACGTTCCTGTTTTGACGAAACAAGAAAATGGACATAAACCATTCATCTACAGGCCTGCATTGAATACGGTAACAGTAGCATGCATTAGAAGTACTAATCCACTGTTAATAGAGGTGAAGAATTCTAATATTGTGCACGTTAAAGGAATTGCATGATAGAAAAAATTCTGTTACGAAATTTGTATTATAATGTAATAATAAGACTTTCTCATTATCTACGTTTATAAAATAGCATTTTACGAATATTTCGATTCTCATTTTGTATCAAATACTTCATTTATTTTGTACAAATTTTAATATAAGTTTTAATAAATGTTTTATGAAACATAAATATCCTGAAACTAATTTCTCTCTTCCAAGAGGCGAGTTTTATACTATTTTTAGAAAATTTCGATATATATTTGAAAACTAACAATGAATTTTGTAATGCAAAATCTTTCATTAAAGGGATATTTTTGCTGTAATGTTGCAAATAAAAGAGCGATTTTCATGAAAGATTAACTACATATTTGTCTATTATGTTCTTTTCCAAGAACTAAATGATAACTAATTATAGCTAAAATCGAAATAAAATTGAAAGATATGATTTTTAATGGCTTTAAATAGTCTGTTATGTCAGGCACTGTTATGAAAATTTTCACCAATATTTACTAAGAACAGAATTATAGACGTTTTGAAAAGCCATTAAACTTTTTGTAAGCTTCTCCTCATCACTCAGTGCATTTTTATATATCTCAGAAACAAAAAAATTCTTCTCCATCCTTCTTTTTCATGTTGTGAACAATTGTTATCTATTTTCACTTAAATATTAACATATTTTTAGTGGTCTGTTATAATTTCCACAAGGACAAAAATTTAGCAAATGTTTTCCTTTACTGATTTTTACAATATATTTGAGTTATGTTTTCAATTGAATGGTTATTTGGAAATGGGATAGTGTCCACCGGACATTCCATTTGACATGTTCTCTTTTCCAAATAATATAATTCATTATTTATATTATCTAATAAACTGTTTATTTTTATTGGTTATATAAGTTAAGGTAACCGACCACGTTCGGATCCAAAATTTTTAAATAAGTTTTTAAGAAATGTTTCTTATAGATTTTTCAATATTAGGCTACAAAACATTGAGAAATAGTAAAATTAAAATAATTGTATGTATTATTTTGTTAAAATTTGGCAAAAATTGAAAAAAAATAAGCATTTTTTGACTTTACGCTAACACTCCTAACTAAAAAAATATGTAAAACATATCACTTTTACTTGGATAAATGTAGACTTCCATCCATTATAGATGCCCATTATATGTAATCCATTATATATGCATTGAACCAGAAGAATGAAAATATTGTAAAGTATAAATGAGTTATAGCCAATCGAGTAATTTAGAACAAAAATTCAAGAAAAAAATTAAAGTTTCTAACATAAATGCCAATAACTCCTCTCTAAATGAATATATTTATAACCTTTTGGTTCAATGTATACATAACACCATTAAAAATATACAGTTAAAATTTCATTAAATTCTGATAATTATTATGACATTTATTATTAACAGTCGTTAATATGTGGCGGGGAAGTAAAAATAACAGTTTTTCAGAAATTCAATTTAAAGCTTTTATTAGATGAATTCATTAGCTTAATAAAGGAATAGCTACCTAAAATTCACCCGCTTTATAACTTATACCTTCTTTCAGTTCATTAACAGTGATTTTTTTCTTTCTGAGAGCTCTAAGTTTTTTCCTGTGCAATTTTGCAACAGGTGTAGAGAATCTCACTGAATCGTTTATACGAGAAATATCTAATTTTTCATATCCCTTCGTAGTGAAGTACCCAGGATCAATATTTAATTCGTTAAAAATTGAAAGTAATCTCGTGAAACCATCATTAAATTTTGTCACAGCAACATACCCCCCAAAACGCAATGTTTCAAGTGCAACAAAAGTATTTTTTGGAACTAACTCCCACAGACTGCCGTTAAAGGACTCATTTGCATTTTGAGTCCTTCCGTGAAGGCATTTCATCAATAATTTTGCATCACATAGTTCCATATATACTGGTTTTATAATGTTTAAAATGTTTTGTGGCAATCCAACTGATTTTTCTTTATAAACTTTCCCTGAAGCTACAGCTCTTTGGTATTTGCACCAACTCATTATTCCTGGAGGGCACTGGCCATGCATGGGATGATTTGCATTAGAGCTGCAATGAAACAGAGCAGCTATTACAGCTTGTTGCATATTTTTCGAATTGCCCACATTGCTGCGTATGGCAATGCCGTAATATTTTTGTAGCTTATTAATAAATTTATCGGTAAGTTTGCCTTTACCACCTAATCTAAGTGTACAGTTCTTTAATTTACGAAGGCGACTCCCAACTCTTTTTTGTATATGCCCTATACATTCTAATTTTTCAACATCTTCATTTTCATACACATTTTTGACACTCAGAAAGCTTTTTGAGTCCACATCACCATAATATTCCATATATTGTAGATTATACCTTAGAATGGATGTCGTGTTGCCTGTCTTAAATATTTATTTTGGACGTGATTCGTAAATTATTTTGGTTAGTACAAATTATTTTATTTTTAGAAATAATTTGGGTGCGTTGTGCTTTTTTAAGATTTATTTGGTTGAATACAACCCAAAGCTCAAGACAATTTGGCAAACGAACAGGTCAAACAAACTTTGCTTCTAAACCTTCCTTTAGATCAACTACAACAACAGAGATGACTGACTCCAAAGTAACAAAATGAAATTAATTTATTTACAACATTATCTATTTACAATTTAACTCAAAAACCGAATTACCAAATCTTAGTACACAGTTTACACATTTTACTAATCTTTTAGCATTTCTCCTCAATTCATATCGAATGACATGTATCTAATTAAACCTACACCTTTTGGATTCAGGGAGCATTAATTAATTTATTTTACCTAAGGCAAAGAACTACTCTCTCTCAAAATCTATGTTAAAAAAAAAAAATTTGATCCCGCACTAAATCATTCAAATTTTCGAGGTTGGGTCTTAACAAGACAAAAATGATTTGACACTCACTCGATTGGATGCTAACCGCACTGGAACACGGGTGATGATCTCATCATCGGGCTCGGGATCTCCTTTCTTTCTCGGGTAGCATGCACTCAAAATTTTTATATGGTTGTAGGCATCTATCGTCTGCTTCTTCCGCTCCTTTCATCTCCGGACGACTCAATCGGAACACCAACAGGAAATCACCATTCTCTCCACCTCTATTCTCAAATTATTTATCGGTGGAGGCAGCAACCATATTTTCGTCATCAGCAAAAACAAATTTTAGTCTCAGGATCAGGAGGCTCTCATCTCGGCACGCATCAACCGAATTTCTGCTCCGCTAAACGACATCTTTCTTTGGGAAACTCCCCAGGCAAGATTAATTTTTCTCGATAGTTAAGATAACCACACTTCATCACCTGCGATGCTAAGCACCGGGAAAAGGGAACCCATGCCCGCATGCAGAAGTGAATCCTCGAAAAAAAAACTCTAAGTCTTCTATTTATTTTATTTTTTCACAACAAACTCCACGCCTTCTCATGACTCCTAATCCATTCAGGAAAGCTTTCAAAAATCCACCACTTAGCATCAATTTTCATTTCTTTGATTGGATAATCCCATAACCCATGCACGCCTTCCTTGCGTCACAAAACAGACCACCCAAAGTCCAGTCCACGTGTTTTGCGGTCTACCTCCCAAACAGACCCAATAAATTTGTTTACAATAGGGTATTTTACTTTAGCGTCAAACTCTGGTGCCATCTCCTTATCTGCGTCTGCAATCAACCTACCCCCACCGCCCACCGCCGCTTTTAAATTGGCTAAGGCACAAAGACGACTGTCCCGTCCCCTAATCATAGGCGGCTTCCTAACCTTCTAACCAAAATGTGATTAAAACAGCCTTCGATAACCTTATCTCTCTAAAAGAAATTAAATTTTTCTTTAAAATCGAAAGCGCTTCATCACAATGGATCTCTCAAATATTCGGTATACTCCAACCGGTTCCATACCTGATGATGAACCCTTATAGTTAGAACATGTATGTTCTGCTTTAATTATTGCACAATTAAGAGTGTTATTCATTTTACTCAATTTAGAACACACTGCACAGTATTGAGAAAGAAATTCAGCATCCAGAACTTTTCCCGTATCAATGGATATTACAGTTACACATCTATTTAGAGATGAATAGCCTCGTCGTTGCCATGTGCCATCTACTGACACACCACACTTCGTAATAACATGCTGAGAATTTTTAATATGCTTCACTTCATCAGCAGCCCTATTCATACTATCTTGAGCTACAGTAGTAGCAAACAGAAGAAGTGATTTCTCATGGCGTTCATATGCTGTGTTATGAGGTGGTGGTGGCAAATTCAAAGTCGCACATAACTTTTTAGCACTTGAAATTCCCTTGCCAATTATTCTCATGCCAAAAACTAATCTAGAATAAATATTCAATAACCTTTTTTTATTTTTTTCCAGATGAGAATTTCTCAACAAAATCACATTTTTGGCAACACAGAGTAAAATAGGAAAACAAACCAAATCTTGATTCTTCTGAGAAGCATAAGCTGTTAGACAAACATGCAAGACAACAAACTAATGAAAATATATTTCTTAGAGAATCGATGTCAATTATTCTGTTACCACTTAATTCTTCAGCATGTGGGTCATCATATTAATCACTGGACATCGATAGCTTTGATGCACTAGCTGTTTTTGATGCACTGAATGTTTCATCGTTGATAGGCTTAGGATCTGAATCAACAGTTTTGCAGGTATGCTGATTGCGGTTAAATCTGATCTTATTTGTGCGCTTAGAACGATATTTTGGCATTATATAATGTATTAACTTTACAAAAAAAAATCCACTCGTAAAAACCGTGAAAATAATTATAAAAAATGAAGAAATAAACAGCAAGCAAGCGATGAGCGAAACGTCAACAAAAGCAAATAACTTTGTCAAAGTTGCCACATAAAACTGCTAAAATATTGTAAATAAACTCTTGCCAGAACTATTTTACAATTTGATAAATATTCAGAAATATATTGCAGTAATTTATTTCTTTAATTAAAAGTTATAATATGCTATTTACTACTTTTTTTATGCTAACAGTCAAAGTCCGGCCCTTTAACTGCGCACTTCCGGTGTTACAGCTAATGATTAAACAGCTGTAACTCGACTTCTACTGACTTTAGAAACAAACTGAAAACTGTTTTCGAAAGCTAAAGATCTGATCTTTAAAATAAATAAATAAAATTTTTTCCGATTTTTTTTCACGAAAATCGCTATTTGAACGTGGTTGTGTAAGGTATATATAAGATTCGATTCACAAGAATCGAACTTTTGAGTGAATGAATTAAAGAAGCTGCTTAAGATATGCTAATTTCGGCATACACGCTTGGTATAAATACCAAGCAGCTTGATTAATACAGAGGTTGAAGAAGGTTGTTAAAGTTGATAGATAAGCGAGTTGAGGGAGCTACGATGTAAGCAGCTCCAGGTGCTATCCTGCGCTAATGCTTAGGGGGCCCAAAGTTTACGTAACAGAACTTCTGGTTTGACTGTCTGCTGGTTTGTGAGTATTTGCAAAGTGTATTTCTATTGAATGTTAATATATATTCCGTACACGTAGTACGTATGCTTAATGCTGTAAAAGCAAATTCTATATGTGCAACGAATTCAATAAACATTGTTTCATGTATAAACTGTATTTGTATCAAATTCAGTTAGAGTGCCACTTCAAATTATATACACCCAAGTCTGGGTAGAAGTGAGCTAAGTATACTCTATACTGGCGCCCGAAAGTTTATATATACCCTGGTTGTTATCGTTACATTTATAACGAACAACATATTTGAAGTTAAACTTTATACTGTGTTATACTCTGATATTGATAAAATTAAATTGTGAAAGTATCTTGTTATTATACTTATATACTATTTGAAAATGAGTGTTGTAGAACAAAACCCTGCTGGAAATTTTTCTAGGGTGATTATGGTTCAGCAATTTGCTCCATTCGAAGCCACCTTCAATGGCGGCTCCTCAAGCCAATTCCTAAAGAAAACTGAGCATTACTTTCAGCAACATTGCACCCTAGAGGGGGAGAAACTTAAAATTGCTCTAGCCGCTTTAAGAGGTAGTGCATTTCAGTAGTACACGTGTATGCAAAGCAGTAATCTGATTGTTGACTATTTATCATTCAAGCAACAGTTTCTTAGCGTTTTTCCAAAGACCTTTAATCAAAGTCAAATTGAAGCGGAAATTTATTCGCTAAGGCAACGTAAAGGTCAGTCTACGTTAGATTTTGCTATGGAAAAGATATTAGCCGACCAGCAAGGTTGGCCTCCTCCCAAGAGACCTCTTGTCCATCGTCAAGCCGGACCAGCGCCTCAGGACCAACAAGATGCTGCACGAAGGATGCCCACACGGTCAACGAACCCCTTTGCTAGGACTGCGACCATCAAGAGAGGTTCCACGGAATGGACAGACTGGTGCAGGGAAGTTGCCGCTTTCATGAACAAGTCTTGTATCAATTCTCTTATTCTAACTCCCACCCTTTAATAAAATTGAACCAAATTGGTTTGAAGTTCACCAGTGTATATGCTGTGAAAAAAAAATTTGAGAGGAAAGGGGTCAGCCACTGAAAAAAACGGTATACTGTTGTTTTATAAATTTTTGAAGGGGACATGTAGTGACTAGAAAAAAAGTACATACTGCATAATATAATAATTAACTCAATAATGTACTAACTCACAAAACATAACACATGTGCATTATGATTGGGGAAGAGCAGATACAAACAGTCAAGAAATGTCATGCTGTGCAATTGTGTTGACACTTTTAACTAAAATAGACTTTCTAGGGCGCAGTTGGCAAGCCCAGTATCCGCAACTCTTCAAATCCACTGTGTGTTGGTGTCACCTGTACCCTTCGGGGTTAGTTTTGTAAAATGGGAGTGGCGTTTTTCCCCCACACAACGTGTGGAAGGTTTTTTGGGCTTTGCCACCCATTATGTAAAATGTCAGACCAGAACGCGTTTTCAATTAGTTAACTGAAGCCGTTCAGACCTCAGTTACCTAATTTTTTTTTCGAGGGAGGCCAGTGTAAGGTATACATAAGATTCGATTCACAAGAATCGAACTTTTGAGTGAATGAATTAAAGAAGCTGCTTGAGATATGCTAATTTCGACATACGCGCTTGGTATAAATACCAAGCAGCTTGATTAATACAGAGGTTGAAGAATGTTGTTAAAGTTTATAGATAAGCGAGTTGAGGGAGCTACGATGTAAGCAGCTCCAGGTGCTATCCTGCGCTAGTGCTTAGGGGCCCAAAGTTTACGTAGCAGAACTGCTGGTTTGACTCTCTGCTGGTTTGTGAGTATTTGCAAAGTGTATTTCTATTGAATGTTAATATATATTCCGTACAAGTAGTACGTATGCTTAATGCTGTAAAAGCAAACTCTATATGTGCAACGAATTCAATAAACATTGTTTCATGTATAAACTGTGTTTGTATCAAATTTATTTAGAGTGCCACTTCAAATTATATACACCCAAGTCTGGGTAGAAGTGAGCTATAGACTCTATAGTTGGTTACCTTAATTAAAAACTCTAATTGGCTATAGTAGGTCTTATACTAATTTTATGAGTTAATATAATTAATCTGACACCTATTATAACCCATATGGTATAACTGGTAAAAATAATATAAAAATATTATTTAAACAGTTCTTCAAATTAGGTGGATTATTTTTAAATTTTGATAGAATTTTATGCTACAAAGACCTTGCAGAAAAATTCGATCTAACGATCATTATTAAAAGATATAGGCACAGATAATTAAAAATATATGTGAACACTGTTAGCAAAATAATAAAAGCAGCTGTTCTACAAAAACATGCATCTAATTATATATAGATCAGCACATATTTATTTATTGAATTTATAGGATACATTATTTTCTACATCATATTCTAAAGCTAATATAATTTTTATAGTCATGAAAAATAAAAAATGATCACTTTTTTTAAGTCATTCGTTACCACTATGAAATTTTCTTCAATAATTAATCGAAAATATAAACATTTTGTTTATATATATAATGCACTAGCGCAAGCACCCATACATAGACAAGCTAGATATATATAATAAATTTCAGCATAGAGACACACAAGAAATTTAGGCAAATATGTAATGCAATATCTACAACAGTACATTACAGAGTTATGCAATATATGTAGGTCATTTAATAAACATGTATTTAGATGGAAAAAATGCTTATATATTAAAAGAACTACTTAATAAATTACTAGCAAAATAATAGAGGATTTGACATGATGCATTCATTGTAGTACTATACTAGCTTTATTATGATTTTATGAATAAATAATTTTTACTTATAAACTATCTTATGTCTTCTTTGAGAGCTCTGATATTAATAACAAGTTATGAGTTAATTTTCGATATAAATTCAAAGTTGATAAATATTTCCCTTTTACATTTAAAGTAATACTCAGCAACAACACGCGATCATAGATTAAAAATATATATATGTGATGACATAGAGATAAATAGTTGATTATTTATAAACTGAGGAAGAGGAATGTATTATTTCTTTACACCTAAATAAAGAAATTACTTGCGACAAAAATGCAAGATATTAGGTACATAATTAACTTTTAACATCTTTACCCCAGAGATTAAAAAATGTTCTGTTTGTAGAGCATTCTATTAAAATATATATTATTTATTCATAAGATCAAATATCTGATGACAGATAAGTAATTATAGGCATTTGTGTTATGGGTCGACAAGTATTTTTATGCTATCATTTTGAACTTTTGAATCAGAATGTAGTGATTACAGGTATTCACGATGCTTGCATTGAGGAACAGAAAACATAACCGCAGTTTACATCTTTACTCAATGACAGTGTTTTCCTTGTTTGACTAGGTTTTTTAATTTAAACATGAACTCCTTTTTTATAAAGCTTTTTTCAAATATACTCGTATATGCTTCACTTCATGATAATTGCATCAAACAATTAATAATACCAAGTAAAAGCAGACACAATTGTGTCATTACAGTTTGATTTCACGGCACATAACTGATAGAACGACAGTTTTGTACACAAATTTCTTATATTCAAAGTATTATTTTCTTTATTCAGAGTGCGTCATATTACAAAAATGGAGGCTAATTTATTGAAAGTAAAAACAGAACTTTAAAACTTTACACCCTTAAAATTTATTTTTTGTTTTAAGTCATAACACATTAAATTTAAATGTATAAATACTACAAAAAAATACTACTAAAACTGAAAACGTTATCTAAATTAATTTCCTCAAAATGCATGCATGAAACTAAAGATTTGTATGGTAAAGAAGAAATTTTAAACACTATTAAGTTTTATTTGGGATAAAGAAAATATTTTTATTCATGGAAAAATTAAATTCTGTATTTTTCAATTGAAATAAATACTTATGTTTATTTTTGCCCTTAAAAGTCACACGCAGAAGAATTTTCTCAACTGGCAGTTTCATAAAATTAGAGAAAAATTCATTTAATTGAGATTTATTGTGTATAAACACATCTCCTTTAAAAACTAAAGAGTTTAAAGACAAACAAATCAATTATTTTAAATGCATTTTCGTCAAAACGTTCCAGATACTGATATGCATATATCTGTCTCGGTTTCTTAGGGAATTAATCAGAATAAAATCACACGGAGGGATTGAGGCCTTAAAAATTCCTCCTTTAGAATACGCTAGAAATATATGACCAAAGACCGGGGGATTCCTAATATCAAAACTAGAACTTCAAAATTTTTAAATGCTGTAGAATATGTAATCCTAATACAAAATATCAATAATTTCGTATAAAAGGATGTATATATTATCATGTATGAAATATAATTTAAACTTCATTACAGAAATACTGTGAAAAATTATAGAAAAAACTAAACAAAATATTATTGATATTTTCAGATGTCTTTGGCTCACTAGTGAAATATACGATAACAGAACAGAAACCAAATGATGTCATTCCATTTGAGATTTCTTGAAATCACTAACTCTTTTCCAATTTGATAACGAACACAACGATAAGACCAATGTTAGATAGATGGGATTTTGTGTTATGTCGAATCTGTGTGAATTCTATAACGTAGAGAATTTTCCAATGATGTTAAGATTTTTCACAGTTTAAGGCATTAAAATTTACATAAATACGAGAATAAAGAAAGTCATTAATCACACTTCGTTTTCGTACTTCATTTGGATCTTAACCTGTTCTCAAAAGCAGAAATGGGTCCTTTGTTGAATCTCGCTGCCTATTTGTTATGCACAGCTACGTGTATCTTCGCTTTTCCTACTACTGAATTTCAACAGTTCTCCAAAGATCTCAAAGGTACGGATTATAAAGTTGGCGTCATGGCTCTCTCGTCGTTACGAACGGAGGACGAACTTGATCACACCAGACGCGCTCACGACTTGTCTTGGATGCTTGTAGCTAGAACCAATGCTTCGAACACCTGTTTGCCTCCCATTGCAAAAGGTCAGGGCATGGATATTGGCTGTAGCAGTACCTTCCAACTCGATGTTCAGATGGACAGGATTCCTCAAATATTACTAGCAGTGAATTGCGGAAACTCGTTGTGGATTTCTCCTATGAAGAGAAGAAACAGGCCAGAAGCTCGATGTGAAGGAATAAAATATCATGTTCCTGTGTTAATGAAGCAAGAAATTAGCAACAAGACATCTTTCTATAAAACTGTATGGAATACGGTAACAGTCACTTGTATTAGAACCAATAGTACGTCTTCCCTAGTAACAAATAGTGCTAATGTTGTGAATTTGAAAGGATTTGAATAAACCAAAAGTATTCTCATAGCAAACACTTCGCCGATTAAACTATGAAAGTTCATAATTAAGGGATTCTCACCTTCTCCATTTACAAAGTAACCATTTCATTTGTTTATTACCTTTTACTGTGTTTCAAAATTTGTAATTTCTTTTGCATCAATGCAATACATATTCAAATGAGATAACTCGATTAATAAATCTTGCAAAAAATGTAAATTTATGGAATTTTGTTGCATTTTTATCTCTTTCATTCTTTTTTCTGTTGTTTGTTCTTTTACATTTGTCAATGATCTAATTAAATGACAATCATATAAAACTACTTAAACATACATGATTTAATTTTATTGTTTAAAATTTTATTTTTAGCGTTTTGAAAATTACTATGAGAGAACATTGCAAAGAATGAGAGATGCATTTAAATGTTGAAAAAAAAGGTTGCTTCTGACAGGCACTTTTTATACCACGATAACTCATAATTGATAATCAATGTATTTCAGTCTACGCTTGATAGTTTTATTGATAATAAATGGACTTATTGATTAATACTACTTTTATGTAACGTGTATTTTACTGTCAATGGAATTTACTCAGCAGTTTTCATAAATTATAATTTCTTAAAGTAACTCGAAACTTTTAAATGAATATTAAATTTCCCACTATCTCTCTCCCCCCTCTCTCTCTCTCTCTCTCTCTCTCTCTCTATATATATATATATATATATATATATATATATATATATATATATAATTAGTTACTGAGTTATATGCGTGTGTGTAAAGGTGCACCCTAAAATGATAGACATACATTCAAATTTTAAAAATATACAAAATGTATTTATTCAAAATGAACAATATACAAGAAATAAACCTTCAATTTTGCTGACAAAGTAAATTATAATTTATAGAAATTTTCACTTCCTTGGGAATAAAATGTCCTTCGATTAAAACTTCTCCAAAAATGGTACCAATTATAAACGTAGCCACAAAATTGTTAAACCTTTTTAATATCGGGAAAAGTTCAATTTTATAAGGGACTTCAAATACAAAAATTTGACATTGATTAAACAAGATTATTACTCAGTTGATTTGAAATATTTTCCATCAATTTGAAAATTTGAGCTACAGGATCCGTAACGTAATTTTACTGCCCTCTATGTTTTTATACACTAGTTATTAAGTTAAGTTAGAACATATACTTAACATTCCCTATATGTTTTCCTAGGCTTAGTGACTATACGCGCCTACCATTATAAGAATTCCATTGGCAGAAAATCTTTCCCATTTTGTATATGGATTATCTGATGAAACGATATATATTTGAAAATTGAAGTGACGATTCATCTCTCTATTCTAAAGAAAAGTAACTCCCGCTGCCGCTGTCGAAAGCTTGTCACGCTATCTCCTCCGAAACCGCTAGGGTATGGGGTCGAAAGCGATACCAATGGGTGCAGAAAAATGGGAGGACTAAAGTAAGACATGTCTCATCTTCGTCGGACTTTTAAGTTTTTTTTTATTTTATGTTTTGTGGGAAAATATTGACTTTTTCATCTTCAGATTACGATAACTCGCCAAAAAAGATCGTAGAATTTTGATCTTTTTACAGTCTAAGACTACAGCCATATCTCTTTCAAACTAGACCTCATTTGTTTAAAAATATTTTAAAACAGACTAATATTTTCATCAAAAAATGAAACACAGTTTTTCAAGAAATATCGTCCCCTATGTGGATGTAATATCGATGCTCCTCGAGTTTTTATCTTACAAAGAAAATATTTACATCATCTGAAAGCTGAAAGCTTTCTTATTCATATAAACTTCATTTCAAGTCTATATCTTAAATTTTCGATTTTTAATTGAATTTTAAAGCTGATAATTCAACAGTGATGAAACGCCCTTTGCATTAAGGGTGACAACAATACCTTGCCGCTGTTGGAAAGCTGATTGATGGAAAGTGAAGGAAGCTGTTACATTGCCCGAGAATCACCCCTATGTATCTCGCTATTAGCCATAACAGAGGAGCGAGCGAAGGGAGCCTAGGGGCAAAGCCCCTAGTCTAAAGAAATCTAAAAAATACTTCTAAAAGAAGACGTCTAAAGAAGCCCCTAGTCTAAAGAAGAAAAGAGGCGGATTTGAAAGTCACTAATATTTCGAGGAATGCATGCATTCGTCTATGAAGACTAATGAGAATTTTTATTCGCATGACATCAAATCTTAGAGAATTATATATGTCCTTCTTTTAAGGCACTTAACTTCAAAAATATTTTAGAAAACATGAAATCCGAAACCTAGTTGCGAGGCAAAGTCATTCGAAGAAACATTTCGTCTCAGTGCCAGTGGTAATTTCAAAATACTAGCCTCGAGATTTGGAAACCTGAGTGAGATATTTGTTCCTGGCATATATCACACGAGCGTCTATTACACTGGGGCCTGACCATTGGAAAGACTGATTGGTATGGTCAAAGCATACCGATAAATCTCCATGGTAAAAAACAGCATTGTTGAGAGTGTGACGAATTAAAATAATTCGCACAATTAAAATCTCCGCAGTTGACACCGCTGGACCCATTGTACCTGTCGAAGCCGACCAGCACCCATTGTACCTGTCGCAGGTGAGGGTAAACTGGGAAGAAAAGGGATCGCACAAATAAATTCTCCGCAGCTACTTACACCGCTGCACCGCTAACCCGCTCCCATTGTACGTGGCAGGTGAGGGTAAACTCGGACGAAAAGGGACACCAGACTGTTTGCAAAACATGACATCTAAGCTGAATAGGAATTCGCCACGGCTCACCAGATTGATGACGTGAGACCACCCCAAGACCGGGAAGTTACAAGAATTGCAGCTTGCGTTCCAGTAAATCAAAAGTCTCAAAAATGACATCACCATTAAAAGAGCCAATGAGATACGAGTTCTCTGGATGAAGTGCCAAAGTCCAAAATAAGACGAGAGGACTAGGAAAAGTTAGTTAGCGATCTCCCGAACTGAGAGAACTTCTCCGACCATCCAGGGTCGAGATAGTTATAACACGGACTTGTGAAGTCAGCGGTCTTAATCTCAAGACGAGATTTTTCGACTTGGTTTTCTATTTTTTTTAAAGGTATCTGAAGATATCTGTCCCGATCGTCCTGGTCATAGAGACTTACCCAAGAGGCGGGCCCTCGCAGTCATCCGCTCTGCCGATAATCGAGGGCCCTGCCGGACTCGATATTGATGTGATAAGTGAGCTAACTCCTCTGACAGCTCATCCTAAAGGACTCAGAGACTATCTAACTCGTCATTGTTCCTGTAACCTATTTACGGTGCATCACTCATCAATTTTTCTTCAACTATTCTTTTAATAGAGTAACTCTTTTAATTTACTTGGCTGTAACATTAGTTGAGTCGATCGCTACCTTGATCAATACGTCACAAGAGTGAATAAATACTCAAATAAAAATATTTGCACGCCATCATGTGGTATCAGTGGTGACGTAAAGATGAAAAAGAGAAGTATGTAAGGAAAAGTCATTGAGGTGAAATATCACCTCTTCACAATACCGGGGTTGTTCAGTCGTCAGAATGCGAGTGAGATTTAGCAGTCGTGACGAAGCCTCTAAACTTCAACTATTAAGAAATTTGCTTCTTATAGAAACTATTGTCTTTTTGTGAGGTATCGCAAATAGCATTTCTCCACCAACAGAATCGTTTTCTCATCACTGCAACAGTACGTTATTTGAGTCCATCATTTCTGAGTGCGATATATTGAACCCAGTAAAGATCTTCGTTTCGTAGCGTTCGATGTGTATGACCTGTGTGATATTTCAGTGTCTGTACAAAAATTAATTTACTATCTTTAAACATGATATACGCTCAAAATTAAGAGACAGTTATGGCTGGAGAAAATTTGACTTTCCTCTTACTTTAGCCATCTATGATGCTGTTAAAGGACTCTTTCTATTTCGATTTAAAGTCAATATAGAGCTGCAACAACCAGATTTATTTTTGCCATATAATCTACTCAATTTTAAATTACTCGATACAGAATAGCTGTTAAAATTATATTGACATCTTAACTCGCTGAATCAGCTCTTTATTTCATTGTAGTTCGTGAATATTTATCTCTGCAACTTCCAAGCTCACGTACGTCACAAGGTGAATCAGGTTCAATTTTAGAAAGTATAAAGAAAAATACTCATTCAAAAAACCACCCACAATTTCTGTTTCACGCGAATTTGTGAAAAGCTAAAATTTAAAACGTCTTCAATTAATGTTGTTGCCGACCAAAATGAACAGAAGTTTGCAATTCGAATTACCATCACATGGATCCGACTTCGAACCCCGACTAAGGCCGGAATCCGATATATATAATCCGGACTATCCGGACACATAAATATTTGAATGTCCATTTGGAATGTTCATATAGAACTTCAAATATTCATATATATTATTCATGTGCTATTCCGTAGTAGGAACTAACTTCCCCTATTAGATTTGTTTTAATAACGTGACTAACGGAATTCTTCGAATGTAGGGGTATAAGTACAATGAATAAATGGCTCCTGCTGGGGAACATATATTCATACTTAACTTAGTAATATTTAGAACTAATTCTGTTTCCATACTTGCTTGAGAACTTATACATATAAAACTAAATTTTAGAAAGAGGCTATCATTATTAGTTACACTGTGGGTTCTGTATAGAGTTTGAAACTCACCTAAAATTATTGAGAGCTTTTGCAAACATATAAAATGCATAATTCAGAGAAATATGTATAAATGTATGAAACACCTAGTTTTATGTTACTAATCATTTTGGTTTTTATGGTGAAAAGCATCGAGGGAATGAAACTCAATACTGTTCCTTGGATATATAATAACCTATTAGTTTCAGTAACCTATTATGTTTCCAATATATTTAAGGAGTAAAATTCCTATTATTTCTGAAAAAATCTCATTATTTAATATTGAACGATAAGGGTTATTTTTGTAACACTCTTGGCAAAATCACCCATTTAATAGATTTCCACACAAAATTTTTCACACAATACCGAAACATAAATGCCACAATTTTCTTTACTGAGAGATTTCCCAGGCTTTTTCCTTTTCCCAGTGTAAATGATAACGAAACCAGTAAATGAAGATAATAGTTGGGTTTTATGTAATGTCATTTTATCTTGAATGAAAATGATTTTTCGAATGTTATGGGGATTTTCCTAGAGTAAAATATTTTTCAACATTTGTATAAATACGTGCAAAAACAACTGTTAATCACAGTTGGTTAACAAATCGAAATCAGCTTTACTAAGCGTTCGTCATTTATGAAAGAAACGATGGGTATCTCAGCAACTTTCGTTACATATTTTTTAAGCACAACTGTGTGTATCCTGGCATTTCCATCCCAGTTATTTGATTCCATGGACTATCTCCAAGAAACTGAGGACAAAACCTTCAGCATACCTTCCATACCTTTCGTATCAGATGAAATATTACATGGCATCAGCAAAGCATATGCTTTGTCTTTGGTGAATATTAATCGTACAACAGCTACTAGCACTTGTCTACCTCCGATTGCAAATGTTCAAACTATAGATATGGGCTGTACAGGTACATTACACTTCGACATCCAGAAAGACAGAATCCCTCAAATATTACCAACTGTTAAGTGCGGAAACTCCCTGTGGCATTCTCCTACGATCAGAAGAAACATCCTACATGCAAGATGTGAAGAAGTAAAATACCACGTTCCTGTTTTGATGAAGCAAGAAAGTGGACACAACCACTTTTTCTACAGAACTGCATTGAATACGATAGCAGTAGCATGTATTAGAAGTATTATTCCACTGTCAGTTGAGATGAAGAATTCTAATATTGTGCATATTAAAGGAATTGAATGATAGAAAACAAATTCTGTTACAAAATCTAAATTATAATGTGATAACAAGACACTCTCATCAACTCCATTTGTAAACTACATTTTACAGATTTATCGATTCACATTTTGTTAGACGTATTTTATTTTATTTTGTATAAACAGTACTATAATATGGGTTTTAATAAATATTATTTTTAATATAACTATCTTGAATCTTTTCTTTTACTTCCTTTAATGTGTGCTTTATGCAATCTTTAGAAACTTTGGTATTTATTGTTGAAAAACGGCAATGAATTTTGTATTGCGAAATTCGTCATTAAAAGGATGTGTTTCTTGCAAAGTTATAAATAAATTAGCATTTTCAATTTCAGAAAAATTTCATACTTGGAAATAATGGCCGTTCGTGATGACTAATGATAACTAAAACAGGAATATAATTGAACGATATATTTTTTTATGCAGTACACAATCTGATGCAGTCACTGCAATGAAAGATTTCTTGCAGAAAAAAAAATTTAGGCTTTTCTAACAGCAATTAAAAGTTTTTTCAATACTTTTCCTCGCCTTCTAGTGCATTTTTATACAACTCTGAAATTCAAAAGTACTTCTCCAGTATCCCGTTTCGTTATATAAAGAATAGTCATATATTTTCAGTTAAATATTTATTTGTATTTAATTGTCTACAACAGTTTCCCTAAAGGCAAAAATTTAAGGGGTCAGGTACCTTTTAAAAGCTAAGAGGCTCGACAAAGATATCCCTATTTTAAATTTCCAGTAGTTATGAAATACTTTTATTCAGGAATTTAAAAATTTTACTGTGAGTTAAAAACACTTTATTCTTTATAGATATGGCTTTTAATTTTTTCTAGCTTGAAGATAATTTTTTAAAATTTCAGCCATTGTTTTTTTTTTCAGTGTTAGCGCAGACTTGCGTCCGTATATTAATAAATATATATATTTTTTAAATTTTAAAATTAAGTTGTATAATATATCCTTAAAATGACGAATTTTGAAATCAAATTTCTTAGTTCTTCATAGAAAAAAAATTAAATTTTTTTTTTAATTTCAGAAATTTTTCTGATAAATTTTACTGTAATTCAAATTTTTATGGTAGTAATGACATAATTGTTCTTCATTTTAATGATACAGGATTATATTGCCCGTGTATAAAATTTCATGGTATTCTAGCCAACTGTCCTGGTGATATACGTGCAATGACATAACAATGAAAAAACAATGGCTAAAATTTTAAACAATTTTAAAAATTTCTTTTCAAGCTAAAAAAAATTGAGAGCTATTTTTATAAAGAAGAAAGAGTGTTTAACGCACAGTAAAATTTTCATATTTCTTAATAAATTATTTTAGTAACTACTGATGATTGAAAATAGGGATATCTTTGTCGAGCATCTTGGTCTTTAAAAGGTACCTGACCCCTTAACAAAACTTTTCCCTTTTCTCTCTCTGAGTTTTAGAATATTCGTATTATGATTAAAATTATTGTGATTATCGAAAAAGGCTGATTTCTATTGGTAATATTGGAAATGTAATATTAAAATTGTAATTGGTTAATTAGGATTTTATATTAATATTACCGATAGCTATAGTAGTAATAAAAAACGAAATTAATTCAATATGGACATAACTGGTAATATTAAAATCAAAACTCTTTTAAACAGTTCCTTGATCTAAGGGGTTTATCTTTAAATTTTGATAGAATACCATGTTTCAGAATCCCTGTTTATGTTAAGGAAAAATTTGATCTAAAGAATATTATTAAAAAAATTTAGTCGCCAATAATAAAAAACAAATATAAAAGATAGTAAAAAAAAGAAAGCAGTTTTCCACATTTGGAATTCCTTATACTTCTGTCTCATGTATATATTGTAACTTTTCATAAAAAAGTAATATGAATTATGTCTTGGTTGATATTAATTAGTTCTTTGCTTCTTAGTAAATATACCAAAAGTGTAAAAATATAAATTATATTTTGCGAAGAAATTTCAAGTTGAGTAACAGATGGATATCTATATATTTAAGTTGCTAAGCCGACTTTTTGGGCAGTCCGTGAGAGAAAACTACTGCAAAAATTTACTTCATTTTGTTCTTAAATGAAAGACTGTAATCTGTAGATTTGTCAAATTTGGTTTTTGTAACCGCAATTTCTATTAATGAGCGATAATTTACAATTAAAAATTGATTTCTGCGCATGCTCAGTGGCATGTTTAAATCTCTCTTTAGAAACTGACTGTTTTCTGCGCATACTCAGTGACATGTTTCAGTGATAAACAGATTTATTTCAAGGAGTCTCTAGATCTCTGCCATTTTTATGATAATTATGTTTGCGAAATATAAGATTAAACCTGATGGAAAATGTTTAATTAGCGATAGTTTACAATTTTAAAAAAATTGCTTTGTGCGCAAGCTCAGTTACATTTTTAAATCTGGCTTTAGATACTAAGCACGAGGCTGCACACATTAATTTTTTTCTGCACATTTTAATGATTTTCTACATTTGGAAATGATGGTGTTGAGTATAATTTGTGTATTAGTACATTTATTTACTATCTAGCCGTCATGTTTTGACGGGTAAAAACTAGTATAAATGTAATTCTTAGGATTAGCCCTATTGTTAAATTAAGTGTATAAAGAACATACAAACACATGAAATCGTAAAATTATTTTAAAAATAGATGATGTGTTATTTTGTTAACAACAAAATTTGTTTTTTACCCGAACAGTATGTAAAGAAGAATTTGTTTTGTGTGTGTTTATACTGTGAGTAAAATTAATGGTTGGAGATTAGCCGAATGGTTTTCACTTCGAACAATGAAGAATGCTGCTTTCTATATTAACAGATTCGGTTTCTTAGCTTACTAAAATTTTACACAAGCATCCAAAAGTCACGGGAAGTTTGACATTATAGTATTGTTTCTCCATTTCTACTCTAGCGCAACGCGGATTACACTCCATCGTATACATTTATTCAAGAATATTTTTTAAAATGATTACTGTATGTTGTTGCATTTATTGATAGTTTTGTACAAATCTTTCGTCTGAGGAGTTTATATTTTACTTTTGTCTCTCTACTCAAAGACAAGGGGACTCAAAGACCATTCAGGATAAAAATAGTTCTTTTCTTACTTTATATTATTATGAAACCTCCACCAAACAAGGTTTTTGCACAAATAAATTCTCTGTAAGTATAATGTGCTGCATAAAACATTACTATATACAGCGTTATGCTTTTCAGTATAATAATCATCTTATAGAAAAAAATCAATAATCCTCGTAGCAATGTTTATACAGAAATAGAAATGTATATAATGTTCATGGGAACATGTAAATGTTCATGTGTTATTCTGCAATAGGGAGGAATTTCCTAGTAGATTTATTCCCTAGTAGATTTATTTTTATTCAGTGGCTGAAAGAATTCTTGGGGTGTAGGGGAATAAGTACAATGGATAAAAGACTGCCGCATTCGAAAATATTATCATATTATACATAGTAATATTAAGAATTAATTTTGTTTCCATACAGGCTTGACAACTTATACTTAAAAAATTAAATTTTGAAAACAGTGTGTCATTTCTTGTTACGCTAAGTGCTTCGTAGGGAGTTTGAAACTCATCAAAAATTATTCAGTGATTGTCCAAACATATAAAATGCATATCTCAAAGAAATATGAATAAATATATCATGCAACTAGTTTTATGCTACTAATCTTTTTGGGGTTTTATGATCGAAAGCATGATAGGAACGAAAGTCGATACTTCTCCTTGGATGTATCATAAGCTATTAGTATCAGTATCCCTTTTTCCTGCTTATGATACATTCAGAAGTAAAATTATATATTCAAAATATATATTCAGAAGTAAAATTCTTAATTTTTTCTGAAAGAAACCATATAAAATATTGAATTTTTTCAGCAACACTCTTGACAAAATGTCCCCATTAAAAGATTTTGAAGCAAAATATATCACAAAATACCGAAACATATATGCCGCAATCTTCTTTACTGAGATATTTCCCGGACTTTTTTCTTTTTCCAGTGTAATTGATAACGAAACCAGTAAATGAAGATAATAGTTGGGTTTTATGTGATATCATTTTATCTTGAATGAAAATAATTGTTCCAATGTTACGAGGAATTTCCAAAAGTGAAATATTTTTCAACGTTTGTATAAATACGTGCAAAATCAACTTTTGATCACAGTTGGTTCGCAAATCGAAGTCATATTTACTCAGAGTTCATCATTTATTAAAGCAATGATGGGTATCTTAGCAACTTTCGCTACATATTTTTTAAGCACAACTGTGTGTGTCCTGGCCTTTCCAGCCCAGTCATTTGAATCTATGGACTACCTCCAAGAAACTGAGGACAAGACCTTCAGCATGCCTTCCATAACTTTTGGATCAGATGAAGAATCACATGGTATCAAAGCAAATGCCTTGTCTTTGGTGAATATAAATCGTACTACAGATTCTAGAACTTGTATACCTCCGATTGCAAATGTTCAAGCTATAAATATAGGTTGTACAGGTATATTACACTTCGACATCCAGAAAGACAGAATTCCTCAAATACTTCCAGCATTAAAGTGCAAAAACTCCCCGTGGACTTCTCCTGGGATCAGAAGAAACAAGCTACAAGCAAGATGTGAAGAAGTAAAGTATCACGTTCCTGTTTTGATGAAGCAAGAAAGTGGACACAACCAATTTTTCTACAGAACTGCACTAAATACGATAGCAGTAGCATGTATTAGAAATATTATTTCGGTGTCAGATGAGGTGAAAAATTCTAATATTGTGCCCATTAAAGGAATTGAATGAAAGAAAAAAAAATCTGCTTGAAAATCTCAATTATAATGTGATAACAAGACTCTCCCATCAACTCCGTTTGTAAAGTACATTTTACAAATTTATCGATTCTCATTTTTATCACGTATTTTATTTATTTTGTACAAACAGTAATATAATATGAGTTTTAATAAATATATTTTTTTAAATATAACTATTTTGAATTATTTCTTTTACTTCCTTTAATTTCTTCTTCATGCAATCTTTAGAAAGTTTGGTATTTATTTTTGAAAAATGGCAATGAATTTTGTAATGCAAAATTCGTTATTAATAGGATGTGTCTGTTGCAAAGTTATAAATAAATGAGTATTTTCAATTTCAGAAAAATTTCATATTTGGCAATTATGGCCTTTCTTGATGACTTTATGATAACAAATGTTAACTAAACAGGAATATACTTGAACGATAGAATTTTAATATGCCGTACACAATCTGATGGTGTCACTGTAAGGAAAGATTTCTTCTATATTTACTGAAAAGAAAATTATAGGCTTTTCTAACAGCAATTAAAAGTTTTTTTAATACTTCTCCTTACCTCCTAGTGCATTTTCATACAACTCTTAAATGCTAAAGTACTTCTACATAATCCCGTTTCGTTATATAAACAATAGTCATATATTTTCACTTAAATATATGTTTGTATTTAGTTGTCTGCAACATTTTCCCTCAGAAAGTCAGAAATTTGACAAAACTTTTCCATTTTCTCTGAGTTTTTGAATATTCGAATTATGTTTACAATTATTGTGATTATCTAAAAATGTTTATTTCTATTGATAATATTGAAAAAAGTAATCTAAAGACTGTAATTGGTTTATTAGGATTTTATATTAATATTACCGATAGTTATAATAATAAAATGCCAAATGAAATCACTATGGACATAACTGGTAATATTAAAATCAGAACTTTTTTAAACAGTTCCCTGAACTAATGTTTAAATTTTGACAGTATATCATGTTTCAAACACCCTGTTTATCTTGATGAAAAATTTGATCTAAAGAATATCATTAAAAAAATTTAGGCACTAATAATGAAAAACAGATACAAAAGATAGTAAAAAAATAAAGCAGTTTTCCACATTATGAATTTCTTCTGGCTGATGTATAAAATATTGTAATATTTCATATAAAAACAATATCAATTATGTCTTAGTTGACATTAATTAGTTCTTTGCTTCTTAGTAAATATATGAAAAATGTAAAAATATAAATTGCATTTTGCCAAGAATTTTCAGGTTGAGGAAGAGATCGATATTTGAAGATAATTCTTAGGAGTAGTCCTATCATAAAATTGTGTGTATAAAGAACATGCTAAAACACGAATTCGTAAATATCAAGAAAAAATATTAAGATGTGTTATTTTGTTAATAACAAAGTCAAATTTTTTTTACCTGAACAGTATGTAAATAAAGATTTTTTCCGTGTTTTCATACTGTGAATAATAATAATGGGTGGGTTTTAAGCAAATAGTTTACACTTCGAACAATGAAGAATTCTGCTTACTATATTAACAGATTCGGTTTCTTAGCGTACTAAATATTTACACAAGGATCCAAAAGTCACAGAAAATTTGACATGGTGATACCGTTTCTCCGTTTCTACTCTAGCGCAACGTGGATAACACTGCACGGCATACATTTAGTCAAGGATATTTTTTAAAAATAATTACTGAATGTTGTTGCATTTTTTGATTATTTCGTACAAATCTTTCGTCTGAAGAGTTTATACTTTACTTTTTTCTCTCTACGTAAAGACACGTGGACTCAAAGACCATTCAGGATAAAAATAGTTCTTTTCTTAGTCTACTTTTTTATGAACTCTCCGCCAAACAATGTTTTTGTACAAATAAATCGTCTGTAAGTATAATGTGTTGCATAAATCATTACTTTATACAACATGACAGTCTGTTTTTCAGTAAAATCATCATCTTACTGGAAAAAATCAACAATCCTCGTAGGCATGTTTATGCAGAAATTCAAATGTTTATATATAATGTGTATATAGGACATACAAACACATGAAGTCGTAAAATTATTTTAAAATAGATGATGTGTTATTTTGTTAACAACAAAATTTGTTTTTTACCCGAACAGTATGTAAAGAAGAATTTGTTTTGTGTGTGTTTATACTGTGAGTAAAATTAATGGTTGGAGATTAGCCGAATGGTTTTCACTTCGAACAATGAAGAATGCTGCTTTCTATATTAACAGATTCGGTTTCTTAGCTTACTAAAATTTTACACAAGCATCCAAAAGTCACGGGAAGTTTGACATTATAATATTGTTTCTCCATTTCTACTCTAGCGCAACGCGGATTACACTCCATCGTATACATTTATTCAAGAATATTTTTTAAAATGATTACTTTATGTTGTTGCATTTATTGATAATTTTGTACAAATCTTTCGTCTGAGGAGTTTATATTTTATTTTTTTCTCTCTACGTAAAGACACGTGGACTCAAAGACCATTCAGAATAAAAATGGTTCTTTTCTTACTCTACTTTTTTATGAACTCTCCGCCAAACAATGTTTTTGCACAAATGAATCCTCTGTAAGTATAATGTGTTGCATAAATCATTACTTTATACAACATAACATTCTGTTTTTCAGTAAAAGCATCATCTTACTGGAAAAAATCAACAATCCTTGTATGCATGTTTATGCAGAAATTCAAATGTTTATATATAATGTTCATGGGAACATGTAAATGTTTATGAGCTATTCTGCAATAGGGAGGAACTTCCCTAATATATTTTTATACAGTGGCTAAAAGAATTCTTGGGCTGTAGGGGAATAAGTACAATGGATAAATGCCTGCCGCCATGGAAAACATTTTCATATCCAACATAGTAATACTGAGAATTAATTTTGTTTCCATACATGGCTGAAAACTTATACATACAAAGCTAAATTTTGTAAACAGTGTGTCCTTTTAAGTCACACTGTGTGCTTCGTATGGAGTTTTAAACTCATCAAAAATTATTCAGTGGTTTTCCAAACGTATAAAATGCATATCTCAGAGAAATATGTATAAATATATCATGCACCTAGTTTCATGCCCCTAATCTTAAGCATGGTGGAAATAAAAGTCAAAACTTCTTCTTGGATGTATCATAACCTATTAGTGTTAGTATCCCTTTTTCAACTTATGTTACCAAGATATTCAGAAGTAAAATTTTTAGGTTTTTCTGAAACAAACCCAATTATTAAATATTGAATTTATTTCTAACAACACTCTTGAGAAAGTGTTCCCTTTAAAAGATTTTGAAGCAAAATATATCACAAAATACCGAAACATATATGCCGCAATCTTTTTTACTGAGATATTTCCCGGTCTTTTTTCTTTTTCCAGTGTAATTGATAACGATACCAGTAAATGAAGATACGTAATAGTTGGGTTTTATGTGATGTCATTTTATCTTGAATGAAAAGGATTTTTCCAATGTTACGAGGAATTTCCGAAAGTGAAATATTTTTTAACATTTGTATAAATACATGCAAAATAAACTTTTGATCACAGTTGGTTCGCAAATCGAAGTCAGATTTACTCAGAATTCATCATTTATGAAAGCAATGATGGGTATCACAGCAACTTTCGCTACATATTTTTTAAGCACAACTGTGTGTATCCTGGCTTTTCCAGCCCAGTTATTCAAATCTATGGACTATCTCCAAGAAACTGAGGACAAGACCTTCAGTATGCCTTCCATATCTTTCGGATCAGAAGAAGAATCCCATGGTATCAGCAGAGCAAATGACTTGTTTTTCGTGAATGCAAATCGTACTACGTCTTCTAGCACTTGTCTACCTCCCATTGTAGATGGTCAGACTATAGATATGGGTTGTAGAGTTAGATTACAGTTCGACATCCAGGAAGACAGAATTCCTCAAATACTGCCAACATTAAAGTGCGAAAACTCCCTGTGGCATTCTTCTACGATCAGAAGTTACAACCTACATGCAAGATGTGATGAAGTAAAATATCACGTTCCAGTTTTGATGAAGCAAGAAAGTGGTCACAACCAATTTTTCTACAGAACTGCACTAAATACGATAGCAGTAGCATGCATTAGAAGTATTATTCCGCAGTCAGTTGAGATGAAGAATTCTAATATTGTGCGCATTAAAGGAACTGAATGAAGAAAAATTCATGTAATGAAATTGGTGGTATAATGTGATAGCAAGACTCTCTCATCAACTTCGCTTGTAAAACTACATTTTACAATTTTATCGATTCTCATTTTGCATCAAGTATTTTATTTATTTTGTACAAACTTTAATGTGATAATTTTTAATAAATATAGTTTTAAATATAACTATCTTGACTCATTTCTTTTTCTACCTTTAGTTGGACTTTATGCAAATTTTAGAAAATTTGATATATATTTTTGAAAACTGGCAAAGAATTTTTTAATGCAAAATTCATCATGAAGTTGGTGTTTCTGCTTTAATGTTGTAAAGAAAAGTGTATTCTCCATTTAAGAAAAAATGAATATCTGGAAATTATGTCATTTCCTAATAAATAAGTGATAACTAAAAGATGAACATAAGTTAATGATATAATTTTAATATGAATTTCACAATCTGATGCAGTCACTGTAAAGAAAGTTTTCTTCGATATTTAAAGATAATAAAATTATAGGATTTTTAACATTAATTATTTTTTTTCACTCTCCTCAACACATAAAGCCCTTTCATACAGCTATTAAGCATCAAAAAAGTCCAAAATTTTTCAGTTTCATTGTATAAATAAAAGTCGTCACTTAAATATTTACTCATATATAGTTGTCTATAATATTTTCCACATAGGCAAAAATTAAGCAAAACTTTTCCCTTTTCTCTCTCTAATTTTTTGAATATTCGAATTATGTTTACGGTTATTAGGAATTAATTATTTTGATTATCTAAAATG
The DNA here is from genome assembly GCA_907164885.2 of Dolomedes plantarius. Lineage (NCBI taxonomy): Eukaryota > Metazoa > Arthropoda > Arachnida > Araneae > Dolomedidae > Dolomedes > Dolomedes plantarius. Next base: position 83,211,509 of record OU015492.1, read on the forward strand.
TTTATTTCTATCGGTAATATTGAAAAGGTACTGTAAAAACCGTAAATTGTCAATTAGGATTTTACATTAATATTACCGATGGTTATAATATTATACAACCAAATAAAATCAATGTGGTTATGACTAGTAATATTAAAATCAATACCTTTCTTAAACAGTAACCCAAACTAGGGAGTTTGTATTTAAATTTTGATTGACTATCATATTTCAAACGTCTTGCTTATCGTGAGGAAAAATTTAATCTAAATAATATCACTGAAAAAATTCATACTCCAATTAGGAGAAATAAATTTTACCGATAGTGAAATGATAAAAAGTTAGTTTTCTTCATTTTTAACTTTTTAGAATTAAATCTGAGGTATTTATTATAATATTTCATATAAGAGTAATATCAGTTATGTCTTAGTTAATATTACTTAATTCTTTGCTTCTCAGTCGATCTATAAGAAGTGTTAAAAAATTATTATATGTTGCGAAGAATTTTTAACGTGAGTAACAGATGAGTATTTAAAGATAATTATTTGAAGTATGGCTATTATTTAATTATGCGTACAAACAAAATATTTCTAGAAATACACGTAGTTATAAAAATTGAGAAAAATACTTTTAGTCTTGTTATTTTGTGAATGTTAAAGATAATTTTTTTTTTGTCTGAACAGTATGTAATTAAGGATTTTTTTATTTTTTTGCAAGTCTCTATTATGAATAATATTAATTGTTGTAGTTTAGCTGAATTGTTTACACTCCGAACAATGAAAAATGTGACTTGTTGCATTAAAAATTTCAGTTTCTCAGTTTAATAAACTTTTTCATAGGATCCAAGGGCCACGGAAAATTTGACATGGTGGTACTTTCCCTCCGTTTCCAGTCTATCTAAACGCAGATTGCATGGCATTGCACAGATTAATTCAAGAATATTTTTAATATATTTACTAAATGTTGTTGCAATTACTGATTACTTCTCTCAAATACAGGGTGTCCGGTCTAAAAGTATCCAAAAGTTATGGCATATTTTTGAGAAACTACCCATTAGAATTAAAAAAAATATTTAAATAGAAAGAACATCTCACCAAGTTTTAATATCAGTCATAGACTTCGATCATAGTATCATAGATTTCGATGTGTGCACTTTTTGTATCACAACAAACGTCTAAATGGTAATCTAGTTCTCTCCAAGCTTTTCGTAGCATATCAGAAGTTATTACACGAATTGCTTGAACGATACGCTTCATCAACTCATCCACAGTTTCAAATTTTTGTTTATACCCAACGGATTTAATGAATCCCCAAGCAAAAAAGTCTAAGAACTCCTGATATGCTACAAAACACTTGGAGAGAACTGGATTACCATTTAGGGGTTAGTCGTGCTACAAAAGGTGCACGCATCGAAATTTATAATACTATGATAGAAATCTATGATTGATATTAAAACTTGGTGAGATGTTCTTTCTATTTAAATATTTTTTTTAAAATTATAATGGGTAGTTCCGTAAAAATAAGTCATAACTTAGCCCAGACACCCTGTATTTCATATGTGGAATATATGTTTCACTTTTGTCTCCTTATATAAAGTAACGTTTATTCAAAAGACAATCCGGGATAAAAACAGTCCTTTTCTTAGTCTCCTTTACTTAAGAAACTTCCTCCAAACAATGTTTTTGCAGCAATAAATTATCTGTAAGTACAATGGTTTACATAAATCATTACTTAATACAACGTAATATTGAGTTTTCTTTGGTACAATCATCACCTTAAGGAAGAAACAATCAATAATCCCCGTAGGAATGTTCATAGAGAACTTCGTATGTGCATAGGTAATGTTCTTGTGCAACATATGAATGTTCATGCTGTATTCTTCCACAGGAAGTAGCTTCCTCTATTAGATACTACTTTAATAAAGTGGCCTACAGGATTCGTGAGGTCTAGGGGCAAAATTACAATGGATAAATACCTGCCTCAGTAGACGAGATAATCTCATATTTTACTTATTAATACTAAAAATACGTAAATAATTTAATTTTACTTCCATACTTGCTTGAGGACTTTTCCATATAACATGAGATATTACATGTAAAACTAAATTTTAGAAGCATTCTGTAATTTTCGGTTGCATCATCTGTTTCATATGGATTTTGAAAATCTACTTAACTTATTCAATGGCTTTGCAAACATATAAAATAAATAATTTAGAAAAATGTATATGAATGTACCAAACACCTAGTTTTATGATACAAACGTCTCTGAGAGCTATATCTAAGGTGAAAACCATGGAGATAATGGAAGTCGATACTACTCCCTGGATGTACCATAACCTGTTATAATCATTGCCATTTTTTTATTTTAAGTGAGGGATGTATTCTGAAGTAAAATAAAAATCAAAACGAAAAATTTCTTAAATCTTACTGAAAATAATCGTATTTTTCAAGGTTGAATTTTAAGTAACATTCTTAAGTAACATTCTATTTTATAGTAACATTCTTTAGTAAATGTCCCCTTAAATAGATAACTTTATATATTATTTTTTACGTAGTGTGCCGCAAAATATATTATGCAAAAACCGAAGCAAAAATATCACAATCTTTTTTTACTGAGAGATTTCCCAGGCTTAATACTTTTACCAGTGTAATTGATAACAAAATCAGAAGATAATAGTTGGTTTTTATGATATCTCATTTCATCGTAAATGTTACGAACTGAAAATAATTTTTCCAGTGTTATGAGGAATTTCCTAAAGTATATCGCATAATACCGAAACATAAATGCCACAATCTTCTTTACCCAGGTCATTTTCCCTTTTCCAGGGAAATGGATAGCGAAACCAGTAAATGAAGATAATAATTGGGTTTTATCTGATATCATTTCATCTTGAATGTAAACAACTATTTCCAGTATTATGAGGAATTTCCAAGAGGGGAATATCTTTAAACATTTGTATATATACCTGCAAAAGCAACTATTGTTCACAGTTGGTTTGCAAATCGTAATCAGCTTTACTCAGAGTTCGTCATTTACGAAAACAATGATGAGTATCTCAGCAATCTTTGCTACATATTTTTTAAGCACAACTGTGTGTATCCTGGCCTTTCCAGCCCAGTTATTTGAATTCATCGACTATCTCCAAGAAACTGAGGACAAAACCTTCCGTATGCCTTCCACATCTTTCGGATCAGAAGAAGAATCACATGGTATCACCAGAGCAAATAATTTGTCTTTCGTGAATGTAAATCGTACTACAGCTTCTAGCACTTGTATACCTCCGATTGCAAATGTTCAAGCTATAAATATAGGTTGTACAGGTATATTACACTTCGACATCCAGAAAGACAGAATTCCTCAAATACTTCCAGCATTAAAGTGCGAAAACTCCCCGTGGAATTCTCCTGGGATCAGAAGAAACAAGCTACAAGCAAGATGTGAAGAAGTAAAGTATCACGTTCCTGTTTTGATGAAGCAAGAAAGTGGACACAACCAATTTTTCTACAGAACTGTATTGAATACGATAGCAGTGGCATGTATTAGAAGTATTAATCCGCTGTTGGACGAGGATAAAAATTCTAATATCATACTAATTAGAGGTATTGAATAACAGAAAAAAAAATTCTGTTACAAAATCTGAGTTATAATGTGATAACAAGACTCTCTCATTGGCTCCGTTTGTAAAGCTACATTTTACAAATTTTTCGATTCTCATACTGTGCCAAATATTCTATTTATTCTGTAGATGCTGTTGTGTAATATATGTTTTAATAAATGTTTTATGAAATATTATTACCTGGACTTATCTTTTTTTCTTCTGTAATGGGAGTTTTATACAAATTGTAGAAAGTTTGATACATTTTTGAAAAGTAGCAATGCATTGTATAGAAAAAAATTGATCATTAACAGGAGGTTCTGTTGTGATGCTGTAAGTGTGTTTTAATTTTCAGAAAAAAATAATATTTTGCAATTATTGCCTTTTATGGAAACTTAATAACTAATTATAACTAAAGCAAGCATATAGTGGAATGATATAATTTTAAAATGGTTTACATTGGCTGATGCAGGCACTATTCTAATAGTTTTCGTCTGTATTCACTAAAAACAAAATTAAATTCTTTTAACCTTTCCTTGTTACTTTATACATTTCTATGTATCTCTAAATACTTCTCCAAATGTTCTGTTTCATTGTATACATAACTGACATATATTTTCACTTAAGTATTTATTTACGTTTAGTTGTCTATTACATTTTCCATAAAGGCAAAAATTTAACAAAACTTGACCTTTTCTCTTTCTTATTTTTACAATATATGAATTATATTTTCTGTTATTTTGATTAAGCAAAAATTTTATTTCTATTAGTAATAGTTTTGGAATCAGGGCTTGCTTTTCTCTGTAAAAACAATTCTTTTAGTACTATCTAGATAGGAATTTATGTAAGTGTGATTCTCGGGCACAGCGAAATTTTAGAGCAAACATATTTTTTTATAAATATTGATTTAATCGCAGAAATTTTGCCATATTGACCTAAATATTCCCTAATTTATGTCATGGGATAAAAAAAACTTTATTGCCATAAATATTCTACATAGCGTAAAGAAGAGCTCAAAACAACCTGTAATTGAGAAAATCGGATTAATGTAGAACTTTATCTAAAAGTACACTGAAGTGCCACTGAATTAGGGATACCTACTTAGTAACGAGTTGGGCCTCCTCTGGCCTTGATAACGGCTGCCACACGACGAGGCATAGATTCAACAAGTTTCTGGAAACGTTCCACAGGAATGGCTTGCCAAATATTGGCTAAAGCTGTCCATAATTCAGTAAGGGTATTTGGTGCTGTGTGATGGCCTTTCACGCCTTTTTCCAAAACATCCCAAAGATGCTCAATAGGATTTAAGTCTGGGCTTCTAGGTGGCCAATTCATGACAGAGAAGTCAGAGGAATGCTCATCCAACCAGCCAGTAACCAACCGGGACTTGTGAGAGGTACAGTTGTCTTGCTGGAAAACTCCATTACCGTGCGGATAACAGAACAGCATAAACGGATGGAGGTGATCACCCAGCAACTCTACGTACCGAATTGCATTGAGGGAGGTTGGTACACGCACCAAAGATCCCAAACTGTGCCACGAAAAAACACCCCAGACCACGATTGAGCCACCATGCCCTTGTACAGTTCCAGCCAGGCATGCAGGATCCATGGCTTCATGAGCCTGACGCCATATTCTCAGCCTCCCGTCGGCGTTAAGTAGTCGGAATCGAGACTCATCACTCCATGCTACTCGTTTCCAGTCCTCTACACTCCAGTCTCTGTGCTCTCTTGTCCAGGCAAGACGTGCAGCCCGATGGCGAGTATAGAGCAATGGTACTTTCATAGGTCTACGTCTCCCGAAACCCATACGGTGAAGCGAGCGTTGCACAGTCCGTTTACTGACTGTACGACTGGCACCGTCATTAAACTGGGTGGTAATTTGAGCTAATGTTTGGCTTCGCTAGCTACGTACAATACGCCTGAGCCGTCTCTCACCACGCACTGTCAAGGCTAATTGTCCTTTGCAGTTTGCCCGATCGCTAGTTTTTTTCCCACCATCCATGTATTCTTGACAAACTCTTGACCCATGCGTCGTGCACTTACGATTTGTCCGCGATCGAAGGCGTCTAAATCAGGCAGTTTACCCATACTGGCAATTCCAACAACTAATTCAGAACAACAACAGTACACGCTATATATGCAGTTACCACAGCTCCCTCACTTGCGCATACATGATGCGCAGAGCTACACAATTTGCATAGGCTTTGCTATCCCTAATTCAGTGGCACTTCAGTGTAGTTCTCAAAGGACGGTAACAACCAACTTATGACAAAAAAGGAATCATATAACTTTGAAGAATAGAAGTTTTTCATGTATATCAGCTTATCAAAATTTTACAAATGCTGCGATGCAAGCAAAAACTCTCTATGCAACTCGTTTTTTATCCGTTTAATTTTTTTCAATTTTTATTTTTATTTTTCAATTAATTATAATTTTCAACAAATGTCGGGCATGAATTTCAGTCATTCAGTTTTTTCGAGCACATTCATCAAAAAAAGTTTGCCTTATTTTTTAATCGAATACCAATTTTTACTTATTTTAGTTATTTTGCAAGTTATATAACGACGTTTTGAAAACCCCCAAATCCATCTCTCTCTCGAATTCCAAACGAAGGAAAATTAATTTGAATGTTGTTTGCAAATACGATTAGACGTTGGCTGTGTGTAGAGTGAGTTCCAAAGGGAGTAGCATATTCTTTAGGAACTACAGCAGGCCGAGACTTCTGTCTGTATGAACACTCTCTGTCCAAAGCCCAGGAACTCCCGATTCCATTTACAATAAGTCAGAATCTGACTTCCTGTCAATTAACTTCGACTGAAATTAGAATTCAGGCGAATATATGCAGAATTTCTCATCTTAGTTGTCAACCTAATTTTATTTGTAATCTCAAGTCGAGCCTTCAATTAAGATTTCCTTTTGGTTAAGACTATATTTTTCTCCTGTCGAAATAGAAAATACTCGTAAATGCTGCAGCAAGAAGAAACGGCTTACTCTACCCAGACGCTAAATCAAATAAGTTGTTTGATTTAACTGGGGTAACTTGAGTTAGTTTAGAAAATTTTGACTGACTTCCTAAATATCCAGTATTCCTAATATATACTAGCTAAACATTGCATTTTATTATAAAAAGGATCAATATCTTATGCTCTTTAGAACAAAAAAATTCGACATATTCTGAATCTCATAGGTTAATAATCTGCTACATGTCTATTAAGCCCTTTGTTAGAGGTATATAAACCCCTCCTCCCCGCCAAAAAAAAACTGTAACCAAAAATAATTACAAGATAAAAAGAGCTTTTTATATACCATGTTTTAGAATTTTCTCTTGAATCATATAAACTTGACAATTCTATGTATTAATAAATACTTTTTAAATTTTTTTTTATGAATTATCCCATCAGCTTGAAAGAAAATGAAGTTAATTGGAAGTTAACTTGCGTTTAACTTTTCGTTCCCGTCCCGGCCGATAGATGGCTGCACCATTCTACAAATCAAAATTAACTGAAAATGAATTCAAATCTGCTTAAAGATGGCTAAAAGTATCAAAAGAATGCATTGTCATCGTGGTCTGAGCTATTCTAAAAGTTTCAAATGTCTAGCTAAGCGGGAAGTTAGTTAAAATCGATTGCAAGATTTGTACTGGACAAAAACACAAACACACAAAAAAACAAGAAAGCGAGTTAATAAAAACATGGAAAAAAAGCTTATATTTTTTGTCTCGAAGAGTTACTTAATATTATACTGATTCTTGACAGTTAAATAATTCGTAAACAATTAAACATTATTTCCTCAAATAGGTTTTCGGCATTTACCAAACGTTTGATTTAATACATTTCGCATTTATAAAAGACCTGCATTAGCGTCTGTTTTCTTTAACTGTAAAAACATCCAAGTTATCTCAAACTGTTTATTTCGTTAACTGAGTTTCCGTTATCCGAGAATTTCGTCAACTGTAAAAATCAGGTATCTGCTTGATTCTAGCATTTATGAAAAAAGTGAAGTCATTCAGATGGAACAATCATTCAGATTCTGTTATGTACACCCTACGTCACTACCTCCTACTCATAGCCTACCAGTGTATTTTCCTGCCTTTCCTATTCTGGTGAATGAAAGAACACGATTACTTCCTCAATATATAATGGGCTTTGCATTTTTCTATTTATTATTGTTTTTAAGGGCATTTTTATCTTAATTTAATCTTTATTCGTTTTTTCTAACGATTTCAATTCTAATAAATTCTCATCATATGGAAATCAGATTATACATCTGAAAGTGAGACCAGCTTTACTTGCCCCGGGGCATAAATAAATTACAACCCGAAATCCAGAATCTATTACGATGGTTCATAAAGATTCTTAAAATTGCATCTTAATACTGAATAGACAATATTTCTCACACATAAAAAACCTTATGAGTTTTGTCATATTTGATGGAACACAAATTAAGGTATAAAGAATGTACGTTTTAATTGAAAAATTTTTTAGAAAAAATTCTGGATGAAGTCATCTAAGGTAAGATTTAACTAAGAAATTTATAAAGTTTCAAACAATCGGATATTGTCTTAAAATTTATTAAACTAGATAGATCGATCTGGAGTCTCCTCTTGAACGCATGGGAAACAAAATCCCAGAAAAAAGGGTCTTCCTGACCGAAAAAAGTGTCTGTCAAAAACAAGACCGAGATTTCACGGGGGGGACGTCAGATAATAAGATTTTAGAGTTATTATGAAGGAAAACTGGCTTTTTAGGGTGGAAAAGTAAGTATTCTGGAGTAATCTGGATAGAAAAGTTCGGTTCACCAAAGGCTAAGTATAATGATGCTATTTATAATGATTTGGCAGTATTTTTTGGGACTGGGGGAAAGCCTAAAGTTTTCCCCCATAAATTAATTATAATTTTCTCTCCACTTTGAGAATAGGCGTAGCGTGCTTCTAACTTTTTTTTTTTTTTTTGGGGGGGGGGGAGGGGGCACGAATCGAATTCAGTAACGGCCATCCTCAGGGCACTGACTGCGGGATGGTCCTTAAAATATGAAATATGATATTTTTTAATTGAATAAGAATGGAATTGATGTTTGAGTAGTATTCAAAACTTATACAATGAGAAAAATATATAATATTTAATAAAATGAGAAAAAATAGCATCGAATTTTTGTTGTGGATCATATCATTGTTAAAAACTATGTTAAGGCTAAAGTCATAATCGGAATCTTCAGTTTCACAGATTGAAAAAGGCGGAGAAAAACCAACTTTCTTAAAAGTTTTCTACAGTTTTCCGATTTTATCTGAACTTCTATTAACGTTTTAATGTATTTCAAGTTAAGTTGGGGGGGGGGGGGCACGTGCTCTCCCCTGTGCCCCACCCCACCCCACCCAACGCTACGCCTATGACTTTGAGTAATTTTGGGTTAAAAGGGCTTCTGAAAATAGGGCTTTTTTCGGGAAAGCCATATTTTAAGAAAGCAAAGTAAAACTGCGATGCCAAAATCTACCAATTTAAATTAAATTCGATGTATCCATAATACTAATAATTTTCAGGCCCCGCGATCTCAAAGGGAAAAAAACTGAAACTGTCATATATTTTCCACTTACTTCCCCTCATTTTCCCACCTTAACAAGGCTATCTGATTAATATCCCATCAATTACGATAACCTAAAAGAGTAAACAGAAATCATTCCCTTGACGATTGGGGAAACTGCGTAAATCATGCATACCATCTGGATTTTCTCCCTTGCTGTTTTTGTCTCCAATTTTGTTTAAAATGTGAGAGAAAGAAACCACTAAGGACATTCGAGCCAGATTTCTGTGATCTGAATTAGCTTCAGCTGTATAGCTTAGATCCTGTTCAACTCAAACTGGAGATGTCTATCTATAAAGTTTTATTGTTATGCTTCACTTCGAGCATACCAGTTTGCATTTTTTCCAATCCAGTCCAAATATTATATTGTGAACTACGGGCTGTTCACACTGAATCTGAAGCGTTGAGTTCGCTTCAGCGTTAAAAATTTTAACCAATCACAGAGCTCAATTTATTGACTCCGTGTCATACGTCAAACCAATCACAGATCATGTCAACAGTCTTGGAGCCACCGTAGTAACGCTACACAACTCTCCGGATACAATATGAATAGGCCTTTAGATTGTTTGCATTCTTACTGTAAGCCTTAGTGATAATAAGTATAAAACACTTAAGTCCTGACTCAAATAGCTACTACTTGGTACCCGTCGAAACATGACGGCTGGATATTAAATAGCACATATATTCAGTTTCCAGTCACAAACTAAGAAATTACTTAATCATTACTTAATATACTTAATCATTTCCAAATGTTGAAAATCATAATGTTGTGACAGCGCCAGAGTTGAAATTTGAAAGGCGTGGCTCGCCACTAGATTGCGGGACAGGAGACGCAGAAGGTTTTCAGAACGGCGCTGAGAGTTGTTGCACGCGCTGAGATTGTCTGTTGTTCAACCGTTGAGATGTGATTGTAACTTAGATGTTTAAGATGTTGTGTTTTTTTCTGAATAAATGTGTGTGATGTTAATATTCCATGCATAGTGCTTTTTGTCCTTCACGGTGGATTAAGTAATGGTGAGCCAACCGTCCACGATGTCATAATGTTAGAAATAGAGAAAAACACTTTAAAAAAGTTACTATTGAACCCAATAAAAAGAAATATCGTTAAGGCTGCTATGTACTAACCCCCATTGGATTCACTCACCTCAATGTTAACCTATGGAGAAAATTTGTCCACGGATTGCCGACTTAGATTCAACGATTTAAAAAAAAAAGACGACGAGTCTGTCATAGAGAAAGAAATTTCACATTTGTGTACATTTTTCGTTTTTTAAAAAAAATGTAATTAATATTTTAAAATTTAAATTATTCGGGGAAAAATCTGGTATAGAGTACTTTAAACGATGTGTTTTAAACGATCATAAATTCCTTCGGTGGACGAAATTTATAAAATGAATACTGTAGCGCTTTGCAGAAAATTTCAGGCTATCTGCAAATACCAATTTTATTTGATTATCAGCATTTATGTACCTGTAAATAGTTGACAAAAATATATTTTAAATAAAAAATTTGGGGGCAGCGCTTAACCCTTCTATAGAGAGAGAGCCATTACAATCCCTCAAAATGTCAATCCTAAGGGGGGGGGGGAATTCTCGAAATGTCAACTGGACTCCTCCCACCACAAGAGTCTGCAAGAAGAGGAAAATGGAAATACGATTTTTTTCTTAGTACATAGCAGCCTTAATCAACAGCGCGAAATAAACAATTTCCGTCAGGTTTAATTCTATATGTCACAAACATAGTTAAGAATAAAAATGACAGAGAGGGAGCTAGAGAAATTCCTCGGAATAAAAAAAAATATCGTGTTTATGCGGTCTAGTACATAGTAAATATAAAAAGCCAGATTTAAACATGCCACTGAGCATGCGCAGAAACAAATTAATGTGTTTATGCGGCCTCGTGCTTAATGAGTATCAAAAGCCAGATTTAAACATGTACCTGAGCAATGCGCAGAAAGCAATTTTTTAATTGTAAATTATCGCTAATTAATGGAAATTGCGGATTCAAAAACTAAATTTGACGCATCTATGGATTAAAATCTTTCGTTTAAGACCAAAATGAAGTAAATTGATGCAATAGTTTTCTCTTACGGACTGCCCAAAGAATCAGCTTAGCAACTTAAATATATAGATGAAAATTTACAAAACGGAAGCGACTTGTTTCGAAATTGGCTACCGTTATCCTTTACACTAGCGGTGCGTATACTATGGGTCGGGACCCACAGAGAGGTCGTGTATATTTTGAAGTCAACCTATATCATAATAAATTATTTAATTAAAAATTGCTTTAAATTTTCTATAGTAACACATTTTTAATATCTTTATTTATATAATTTATATGGTAAAAACGTATATGATATTGTTGAATAAAGGGTCAAAGAGAGTTGCAAATCTATATTTAACATTGGTTTCATTCACTTCTACCAGTGACTGGGTTTTCAAAACGAGTACCAAAGAACAATCAAGACCTAACCCCGAAGATGATGAAAGAGTAGAACTCTCAAATATTTCACCAAATATTGAACAAATATTATCTGAGTACCTTCACATTAATTTTTTTTTAGTTTTTTATAAATAAATGAGGTTTATAATTTTCAATGTTTTAATATGAAGCTCATAATTTTGAAATCCTACGCTTTTTTAATTTTAATTTTTGCTTTTTTTATCTAAATTAAATACAAATACGTGTCAACACAAACAAAAAAATTAAAATTAATATAAATTTTTAAAAATATGCTAAATCTAAAGAAAAAGGGTGAATTACGTGCCCTATGGCGAATGGTAGTCAAGTGGGGGTTGGTTCCGGCAATTGTGATTTCTTTTGTAAGTGTAAGGGATTAATTTATGTTATAGAATGTCAAGATTTTAATTTATGTTATATTGGGCAAACGGGGACTGAATTTAATAAAAGGATTAATAGCCATAGGTATGCAATCAGAAATTTTAGAGATGAAACCTCATTAGATAATGAACTTTTACATTTTCAAGTACACAACTTAGAGCAGGCAAAATTATATATTATTGATGAGGTGAATGATATAAACAAAAGGCTAGATTTAGAAAATTTATGCATTTGTAAGCTAAAAACACTATTTCCGTACGGCTTAAACAGTAAACTTAACGGGGAAAGGCCGGTGGATTTGGATAGTAACTGTGTTTATAAAGAATTCAATGTTTCTGAACAATTTAATTATAAACATTCTAATTCCAGGGGTAAAAGAGGAAAGGGTAACAATAGATTAAAATTGAAACTGGATGATCTGCAAAAAATTTTTAATTTATTTATTGATTTTAAGAACATTAAAATAATTAAACACTATTTGTTCAACCAAAAAAATTCTGGCTTAAGGTGGTTAATTAAACATCATTTACCTTCAATTAAATTTGCTTCGAGGCTTACAAAAGAAATAACTTTAGATCTAATTAAATATAAGCTTAACTTGACAAATTTGGATGTTAAGAGGGGAAGGGAAGAAGGTGTAGAGTACTGTACAATAAATTTTCTGGATAAAGATTTTGAGCATTTAAAACTAACTACTATTGTACACAATAATTCTAAATTACTACCAATCAAGGATTGTGGGAAAATTGCCGTCGCTTATAAATATCAAAAAACGTTAAGGGACTTAATCTGCAACTACAACTTTTATAGTCATAACTTAGGCAAAATTTCTATTACTGATTATAATTGTCATCTTGAGGAGTTTAAAAGCTATGTTAATCCAGCTTTGAGGCATATTGTAACTGGGGATCTTAATATTGTTAAAGATGTTAGGTCGAGGGAACTTTTAAGTAAGGGCTCAAAATTTAGGGTCAGAAATAAGGTAAATTTAAAGAAATTATAAGTTCTATCGGTAAAGATTTAGATTATTTAATAGTAAAATTATCAGGGAAGTATAACTGGCCTATCGAAGGTTTCATGGAGTGGAAAGTACGTGTTATAAAGCGGAAATATAAAGCGGAATTACGAAGAGTATGGTATAAAAGACAAGCGGGGTTTCTTTTTAAACAAAGTTTTGTACAGTTAAATTAGAGTTAAAAAATGAGTTAATTATAACGGTTGTAGATAAGGCTGTCAATAAAGGGTTTTATGTGAAAAGAAATAGATAATAGCATTCTAGCATTTAGAAAAAAATTTAAGTTTAAGATTTATAGCCTAAAATACCCTTACCTTTTTCCCACCATTAAATTCCATAAAGTGCCTACTAAATTTAGGTTTGTTAAGTGTAGTACGAATTGTTATAACACTTTGTTCAGCAAGAAGTTTTTAGCTATTTAAAAATTATTCTAAATAAAATCAGAGTTACCGAAAATATCTTTATTATAAATAATAACCAGGATGTTATACAATCTTTAAAGAGTAAGAATATAGATAGCATACACACATTTGATTTTGAAAACCTTTTTACTAGTATTCCCCATGATAACTTAATGAATATCTGCTCAGAAATTTATGATGCCTATCTGGATAGTACTTTAATCTTAAAATGTGACTCGATTGAATTATGTAAATTTAATATTTTTGAAAACTACCTCTTTGATGGCATGAGTTTCTTTAAAAAGATAAAGGTATCCCAATGGGTAATAGCTTTTCTAGTGCCTTTGCAAACATTTTCTTGCATTCTTACGAAACTAAATTTCTTAACTCAAATAATGTTACCCGATTTAGGTATATTGATGACCTTATAATTTTTAACTGTAACGATTTGGAATTTCTTAATCAAATCTACCCAAAAGAACTAATTTTAAACAGGACTAATGAAAATAATCATTTTGCGACTTGGATATAAAAATTAAAATTCAAAATAGCGAATTAAAAATTGGGATATATGATAAAAGATTAGATTTTAACTTTGAGGTTATCACGTTTATCAATTTCCATAGCAACTTGAACTATAAAATTTATTATAATATCTTTTACTCACAACTATACAGAATTAAAACCATTTGTAATAACACTGAAGATTTTTTGGAGGCATGTGGCATTTTCAAGGAAAACCTACGTAAGAACAATTTCCCTAATAATTTCGGCAATTTAAAAGTTAAAAAAAAATTGGCATTTAGACTCAGGTGTATTTTAAAGGCATTTAGGATAGGGTTTCTGTTTTCATATTTTTTTTAACTTGATTGGGGTGTGGCGCTGTGGTTTTGCTACAGTGACGTAACTACTAGGGTAAAAATTGGCTGCTGTTTCACCATAACCGTCACTCACTAAATTCGGGTATGTATGCATCTTTGTCTTTTCATTAGGATTATATGTGTACTTACATATATGGTGCGTTGAGCCCTTAGTGCAAGTTGTCCGTGTCTTTTCATTTTCTTTTGACTATCTGTTTCAATGGGGATCTCGGGCCCTTGGGATGTCTTTTGCTTATACCTGCATCCTATTCAGAAAGTTCCCCTTGAGGTAACTGATTTGGTTAGGCTCCCTGATGACGAGACCAGTCGGTTACCTCAATTTCTGGTTTAGGTCTGGCACTACTACAGAATCTTGCTTCTGGTGCGTGGAGCCCTGAGTGCTTGATTTCTGTTTGTTTTTTTGTCTACATTCTTCTTATAATTATCTAGCTCTGTTATTTATTTTTAGTTATATCCAAATTCGTGATAATATTTAAATAATGAAGTTTTAGTCACATTTAGTCAGAATAGGCAAAAACAAGTGAAGAAGTTAATGCTGCTGTGTACTAGCCCTATTGGATTTGCCCAACTCAATGTTAACCCATGGAGAAAATTTGTCTACTATTTACAGCTGCATAAATGCTAATAATCCAATAAAATGGTATTTTCAGGTAGCCTTAACTTTTCTACACCTTGCAACAGGATTCATTTTATAAATTTCGTCCAGCAAAAGAATTGACGAGCATTTAAAATACACTATACCAGATTTTCCCCCGAATAATTTAAATTTTAAAATATTATTTGCATTTAAAAAATATGCCTCAAAGTGTAAAATTTCTTTCCCTATTGCGAAATACAATTTTTTGTAAAAAATCTTTAAATCCAAGTTGGCAATCCTTGGACACATTTTATCCCTAGGTTAACATTGAGGTGAGTGAATCCAACAGAGTTACTACACAGCAGACTACGTGAGGTCCGTACCTCACGAGTTAAAATTTTAGCCGCGTGCTAAACCCAGTCTGTATCGCTCGGACAAGCAGTAAACAGTTAAACAGAAAAGTACCAAAATGCAACAAAATTTTGACATATATATATATATATATATATATATATATATATATATATATATATATATACATATATATATATATATATATATATATATATATATATATATATATATATATATATATATATATATATATACAGAGAGAGAGAGAGAGAGATACAAAACACATACATGCATATATACATACAAAAGAGGTAATCAGCGCTAAGTAATCCTACTCTTATAACCCTCGGTAGTTACCTGAACCGCGAGACTACCTGAAATTTTTTTTATTGTTATTTGGCAAAGTAAACATATACCCAAAATCTACAGTTCATCAATTTTTAAAATAATTTGTCAAAATTTGCTTATTTCTCTTTCAATTTCTTGTTAAAATTTTCCTTTTTTTTATTTTACTAATGCCGAAAATTTTCATTGGGCTGGAGTTATTTTTTATTTAAAGAAAGTGGGTCGCGGTCGAAAAACAGTTTGCGCACCACTGCTTTATACTATGTGAGCGAGATTCTATTTACGTTAAGCGAACGAATGAATTGTGTGCCATGAATACGCTTTATGATGACATGTGCAACTAATAAATTAAACAGATATCAAATTTTTTTGATGACAGTCTTGTAGATATCCTTTAAGATATGCAAATAAACTGTTTTGTTAAATGAAGATTTAGGACTGATTAGCGTTAAGCATACAGCTTTAATTTTATTCATCGTTGCGGTTGAGTTTTGTTGCTTTGCAACTCACAACTTTCAGTTGATTTGAGATTGCTTCCAGTCGTATTAATACATTTTTCAATGATTTTCGCCTAACAAGACATAATTCTGAAGAAAAATATTCTAGGTATAATACAATTTACAGATAATTTGCATAAAACCACTCAAGGATTTTCCGTCCTGTTCAGAGAATTCGGGGGAAATATAATCAAGAATTTTTTGTGAAGTTGTTGGAAAAAAATAAAAAGATAATTTTCTCTGTTCTGAGGAATATAGTTTCACTTCTGGTTGATGTAATGGTCAGCACACATACCCAGATAACTTGATTTTCGGGTTCGGTTTTACATGCTTACTTAGTTGTTTTAAAGTAAAAGAACATGTAAGGGAATTGATAGCAAGGTCATCATTTCACACTACACATACAATTAAGAAAAAAAACTTTTCTGGGCATTAAAGTCTGCCTATCTGCTCATTAAAATGAATGGCTAGAATCAAACCATTTGTGGAAATCCATCTGTAGTTCCTGCTGAAAAATGTCATTTTTGCTCACACTCACATATATGTGTGTGTATGTATATACAGGGTGTCCCAAAACGACCGCATAATCTCTGCACAGCTAGATTCCTCGTTGGGAGTACATAAAAACTGCCCAAAGAAGCGTTCCTGTACGATCCATAGTTTACGAGAAAAATACGAAAAACAAAGTATGACGTCACTGCCAGTGCAAGAAAAAACACTTTGTTGAACATATCAACAGCATGCACAATTTAAAGCAGATGTTCAAAGTGTCCGCCTTTCATGTCGAGGCAGGCTTGATCACGCCGTGGAATGGCTGTCATCACACGTTGCAGCATCGCGGGGTCCACCGAAGTACAAGCAGCATGCAGACGAGCAACTAAGTCCATTTGTATTGTCACTACGTCTCGATACACCAGTTCCTTGAGATGGCCCCATAGGAAAAAATCCAACGGTGTAAGATCTGGCGAACGTGGCGGCCATAGAACCGGACCCCCACGTCCGATCCAGCGGCCGGGGTATTCCATATCCAGCCAACCACGTACAGGAGCACAGAAATGCGCCGGAGCCCCATCATGCTGGAACCAAAGTCCCTGTATTGCCGCTAATGGTATGTCATCGAGGAACTCGGTTAAGACCTCATTGAGAAACACCAAGTACGACTGTCCCGAGAGCCGTCCAGGCAACAGATATGGTCCAAGCAGGCGATCCCCGAGTATGCCGGCCCACACGTTAAGAGACCAACGTTCCTGATGTTTCTGCGGCCGGATTGCATGCAGATTGACCTGGGACCACATATGGCTGTTGTGATGGTTGAATACCCCATCACGAGTGAAACATGATTCATCAGTCCACAGGATATGTGCAATGAAACCATTATCTGTGTTCTGTTGCTGCAACAGCCATTCACAGAAGGCCACGCGTTTCTGAAAGTCATCTGGTTTCAGACCTTGCACGGTTGTGTACCAAAATGGGTGTATCCTCTCAGACCGTAAAAGCCTGTGCACAGTACTTTTACTCGAAGTCATCTCACGGGCTAATGCGCGTGTGCTTACCTCGGGCGTCTCTTCTACCCGCTGCAGTATTGCATCCGCCTGTGCTACCGTCAGGCCGCTCCGCGGTCTTCCAGTATTGTGACGATTGGCTGTTGGCAAGACGCTTCCCATATTTCGCAGTCTGTCGTCCAACCTACGGATGACGTTGACATCGGGAGGACGGCGGGACGGATATCGACGGCCATACTCCCTAGCTGTTCGTAAGGCATTTCCATTACATCGGCCGTACATCAAGTACATGTCTCAGTAGTCACGAACGGAGTACATGGCCACCATACGAAGACTACCGGTAGCTGCAAGATGCAGCCTTTTAAATACCAGTTCAACGGCGGCTTAACGTCATTCCATGGCGCGCGCATATGCATGACGCGATATGCGCGGCGAACGTTTTAAACATTATCGTCTGGAAAGATATGCAAATATTGTTGTTGATATGTCCAATAAAGTGTTTTTTTCGTGCACCGGCAGTGACGTCATACTTTGTTTTTCGTATTTTCCTCGTAAAGTATGGATCATACAGGAACGCTTCTTTGGGCAGTTTTTATGTACTCCCAACAAGGAATCTAGCTTTTCAGAGTTTATGCGATCGTTTTGGGACACCCTGTATATATATATGGTTTATCAAACACTTTTAAAGCATCGGACAGCCTTGGGTACTTCTGACATTGGAAATAATATTTTTTTAAATAGACATAAACAAACAAAGTCATCTTGGAAAGAACTGATTTAAGCACTTCTTGTACCAAGCCACAAATATATATATATATATATATATATATATATATATATATATATATATATATATATATATATATATATATATATATATATATATATATATATATATATATATATATATATATATATATATATATATATATATATATATATATATATATATGTATGTATGTATGTATATATATGAGAGAGAGAGAAATATATTGAAATATATTGACTTTTGAAGTTAAGAAAATTTAAGACAACTTTACAGCTTTATAAATTGAATCTGATTGAGTAACATAAATTTGTCGTCTTATACGAGGAATAAAATAAATCAATTGACAGTAACCTCAATGAATCTATTAAAATTTTACAAATATAAATAATGAAATTTTTCAAAAATGCTTGTTATTTCGTTGCTGCCTTGTACTTAAAACATCCGTTTATGTTCTTTATCTACAGCGGCATTTTAGACGAATATTTATTTATTTGTTTTTCCCGTTAATGCCTTTCAAAATTTGCAGAGAAAATGACATTAAAATCAATCCGTTATTTCTTGTGATGGATGTATAAGTATACTATATAATATGGTCTTGTTACTATCGTTAAACAAGACAACAGATGGTACATTCATAGGGAAGAACTTAGCAGCTTTCCCAAATATCAGTAATGACTGTTTACCATTCATCATTATACACCATTCATCTCCCACATGCTTTTCTTCATTTCTATTTATCTTAGATATCGGATCAGTGCGGGTGTTAAAAGTCCAGCTATCTTCTTGGTTCTCAAGTATTGCTTATATATATTAGTATTTTGTCAGTACATTTATAAGAGAAGTAATTGAAAGCATACATGCATAACGAAATATTCTCTCTATTAGATATTTGTATCAGGGCAGTAGCCGATATTAGTAGATAATGTAGAAATATTCTCCGTTAAGCCTTTGGTGAAAAAAATTATAACATGCATGAAAAATAAGACCTTGAATTCAGTTTGTTTCTACAGAAGCAAGACCGGACTTGGTTTGTATCTGTGAAAACAAGATATTATATTACATTTTTTGATTTCTAATTGATAAAAGGAATGACTACTCTAAACTGACAAACTGGGTGTCTTTATTTCTCTACAGAATTTTTTTAAATGAACATTCATTTTATGTGAAACAATATTAATGTGCCTAGCTGTCGAAAAACTGACCAAGTCAATATTGTATAAATACATTTAATTTTCTGAAAATTATTATTCAATACATTATGCCAATATTGTATTGTGTGCTTTTCCACATTTTATCCTTACAGCACTCAGATAAAATATTGGATCACAGTGATAAGCGTATCCACAGTACTGTAGAAAAACAATCGGTAATAGTTGCCACTTTATATCAGACGTAGACAAGCTTTGCAATTTAAAGTCTGTAGTTTCCACAACATCACCAGCTCGTTACTATTAGTGGAGAGAAACGAAAGAGATTTATCTCTCTTCCGTCTATCTCTTTCTAGAATACCACATCTCACGCTCCGTCGACTAGGCTTTTTATTTTTCTGCTAATTCATATCACTTGATCACTTGATTTACCGAAAATTTGCATCCAAATGTTCATCTTATACAACTTCCAGCGATTCCTCTCTCAACTGCCAGATATTTATCCGACTGAATTCGTCCACTGCAAGCTCTTCGACCGCTATTCATCCTTTCCCCTCGCTTCCCTAAGTTCAGTTAGTCGTGCGGCCATAAGAATTATCTGAAAAGGCCGTTAACTGCTTCATGGGTCTCGCTCTCTGTAATATAGATGCCTAAAAACATCTGCATGTTAAGCTAGACGATTTCAGGTGCTAGAGTTGTCACTTTTATATCTGCGTTTCTGATATATTCAAGTAAATAAATTTTTATTAATGATCTTTTTTATTGGAATAATTAGTATTCAGTTTTATCCCAATGATTTATATCAGGGGTTCCCCCATTTATTTGGTATGCCGCTCCCTTTTCAGAAAAACAATGACTCAGCGCGCCCCCCTCGAAATTTCCCTTGTTAAGCGAACAAATAGATTCAGAGACAAATTTGCGCCCTTTTATATATCTCTATTTCTACTTATGTCCTTCAACATAGTAAAGAAAGATGTTGTCAATAAGATACCTTGAAGTTCGAAATTATAAAATTATTTGTTAAAACCAACCATAGTAATATTCGAATTACACACAGAAAATGAGGATAACGAAAGATAACATTAAAGTAAAACTGACGAATAAGTGATCATAAAGAGAAGGATAAACTTGATGCGCTGCTTCCGATTAATTAATGTTCGATTCTATATTTCTCATCCCGATTAGCAAATTTGTAGTCGGTTTCTGTTTTTAGTCAGCAGATTTGTGACGACACGGAACCCACGTTCCACTCGATAGGATGAAGGAAACGCAATTAAAAACTTTTGTACTATAATTCATGATAAAGTATCGATATCTGTTTCTGCAAACCGAACTTTTGGTAGTTGAGTTTAAATTTAAATTTAACCCCCCCCCCCTGGATGGTTTGAGTACCCCAGGGGGGGGGTATCACCCAATTTGGGAAACCCTGGTTTATATCGCTGGTTAAGGGGTCATATGACTGTTAGAAGTCGAAAAAGTATAAAAATTGTGTCACCTTTCGACATTCTATATCTTGAAAGGTATAAGATTTAAAATCATAATTTTTTTGTGTTAATAGAACAATGTTTGATTTATGAATATATACCTGTTTCTTGTTTGAGAGTTAAAAATAATTTGTGTTAGGTAATCCTAAATAATAAGCAGTTTGCTTTGGATAAAAGTGATATCAAAGCTAACGCACATAAATACTCCCAAAAAATTGAGTTTAAGACAAAATTTCTGCTTTTAACATATACTGCAGGAACTAAAGTTTAATTTTGTCTATATTTGTCTAAATTTGTCTATATTTAAGGTATATTTCTATTTTTACTATGAAACTGAAAATAGTGCGTTTTTTTCTTTAATAAATTAAATTTTATCTATGCATGAAAAATGCATTCTCTAGAGATCTTGGTTCAACAAATTTAGGTTCAGTTTCAAGCAAATGATAATATGTACCATCTGGGAAAATTTCATTCAAAATTATGAAATAGTTCTAGAGATAACAAGTGCGTTATGTGAAAAAAACACATTTTGAGATAAATCCCTTTGAAGTATTGCCCTTTAAATCTGTTTACAGTAAACATCTGATACGTTTTTATTCATAACTTCTGTAATTATGAGAATTTTTTCAAGCGGATTGTCTTAAAATACTCAGAAAAGGTTAGTCTTTCATGTGCTTTTTTTTCAAAAAATCGATTTTTTTTTCGCGGTTTAACAGTCGTAAGTCTCAATAACAGGCGTGATAACGGGGTCTAACTATAAATATGGTATAATTCTAACCACAAAAACTCAAATAATATTAGAAAAAGAAATTGTCTTTCTTTATACATAACATATAAAGTACATATCTTTAAGTATGTCATATATAAAAATGGAAATTATAAATCTATAAATAATTTTCAAATTAACAGTTTAGAATTTTATATTATTAACTGCTAATTTTGACTTTGTAGGCAGTAGTACTTTTAAACTATCAATAGGCAACTGATAAAACTATATTCATATGTATATTTCATAGTACTCTGCATTTTAAAACCAGAAAAACGTGCGATTCTGGAATATTTTTTATGTGGGAAAATTATGCAAATAATTGTGATAATATTTGAAGTTTTCCAATTTTATGTTCAATTTTTTATTTAAATAATATTTATTAAATTTTTTTTTTTACATTACAGGTGTATTTTGACCATTTATTATTTTCTGTAATCATATATCGCAATTTTATGATGCGAGTTATCACGAGTTAATCATATAAAATTCTAAACTGCTAATTTGAAAATTATTTATATATTTATAATTTCCATTTTTATACATGACATATTTAAAGATATGTACTTTATATGTTTAAAGAAAGAAAGTTGATTTTTTTAGTATTATTTGAGTTTTTGTTGGTAGAATTAGACCATATTTATAGTCAATTCGTCAAGCTTCAACGTCCTGTGCCCCCTTAAGTTTCTAAAGTATTTGCTCTAAATTAAGTAAAATTTGGAATTAGAAAAATTGAAAATACGACGTTGTTTTGATTTTTATCAAAGCTAAAATATCAATTAAATGTTCCATGAAATTGAAAATTTCCTGTGTGTTTTCAGCAAGGGGTCATGCTAAACTTTCAATATCCTTTCTAAACGAGGTGATTAAGTATTCAATATAATATGAATTACAAATTTGTTATCGAGAAACGCTAAAATTGAGGAACCTGCTGTGATTGCTTCTGGTACCATAAATGTGACATGCAATATGAGAACTTTTATTCCAATTTTTGCAAAAGAAAAAAATCTTTATACGTAAAAAAACTTTGGTTTTTGCATTCCGAAAAAGGATATTAAAATCCGTCAAACGTCTTTCTGATTTATGTTCTGCAAAATATTTACAAAATGACTCGTTTTGAAGCAATACTTTATTTTAGTCCCCTGGGGGTTTGCTCGTTCAAAATTGAGGTGGCATCAAGGTAGCAATGTTCATTCATTTTTACGGTTCTCCCGGATAAAAAGTAGTCAATAATTTCCGCTGTTCTGTGCGAATGTCTTAGGACAAGTGCCTCCATATTAGAAAAAAAACTTTATTTTAGTTGTTAACAGTAAAATTTTTTTAAAGTTTTATTTTCCTCTTACATCTGGAAGATTCACAAATACTTGAAGCTAAATGTTACTCGAGGAAAGAGATGAACAGCGTTAGCAAGGAATGAAAATGTGAAGATAATCGGTTGATCGAAAGTTCTCGCAGTGGTGTAAAGAAGTACGAAGGGAAAAAAATAAATCTAAGATTTAAAGAGGACTAAAGATTAGGTTTTCAGGAAATGTTTATGTTGTGTATATACTATTAAGAAAAGGTTTTTCAGAGTCAATGCATAATGAACCTTTTATGATAGTAATAAGTTATACTAATAGAAAACATTTATAAATTATTCATTATATCGTAAAAAAATATTACGTGAAAAAATTGTTATATTAATTTATAAACTTGTTATAGTCATTTTTACGATACCAGAGTCTGCCATTATAAGACCCATGAGTTAGTGATCACAGCAGAATAATTTCGATGGCTGTATCACAGATATATATGCCACCAGATTTGGATTTTTTTCTAAGTGGTGGCACTTGTCAAACATTCGCCTATACTACGCCGCAGTTTACTGTCCATTTTATTAAGGGGGCACCATATAGGCGGACAGCATTACTCCCTATGACGGAACGACACAAACGGAAGCATTTTTCGTGGCGCGAAGCCGGAATTCGATTCGAGCACCCTCAGCACCGAAAACCAGTAAGCTGTACCATAGGGCCGTCACAAGTCCCTGGCTTTGGAATGTCATATTCAGTATTTTACATGCAGTGACTCATATTCCATATCCAATCGGTTTTATTGCCTCTTACATTTATAAATGGATGTGCAGCAATATGGAAAAAGTCCTCTGACAAAGATAAATTATGCTAAAGGAAAGTAAATACTCAGGTCTTTTGGGGGGAATTCTAGATAACTATTTTTCAGTGATAACCGTAATTCATAGATACATTTGGCATGTGAATGACTCTTAAGGATACAATTCTTAAACTATTACCTCGATTTACAATTGCGATAAATTGTCATCTCAAAATTTCCAACAGATATAAATTCTGTAAATATTAGAATCATAGAGAGATGATATATAATCGTAAGCTCAAATTATCACTAGTAATGGGATTTTAACTTGATAACGAACCTCCCTCTACAGAGTGATAAGAAAAAGAGATTTCTCACTGGAAATATGACTACATTTACGTTTGGGTCTTTATTTTTCATATTTTACATTCAATTTTGAAGCAAATATTGAATATTATTCGAGGAAATTATAGTTTCATCAATAACAATTTTTTAGCAATAAATAAATTATGTCTTCATATTAACTTGAATGCATCTCTAAATTAGGATGCTTCTATTAACATTACAGATTCAATACTATATTTCTGCATTACATTTTTACATATTACTGATATCGCTTACGCTCCAGTCTTATCCACTAATATACTTCAATTAAAGCTAAAATTTTGAAAAAATCATGACTGTGTAAAACCAATTTCTTTCAAAAGTTAAAAAAAAGTGCCGTTCGTCCTTACAAAGTCAAATTAAAAACAAGGTTGTGTATGAATCAAAATAACTTTAAAAATACTCCTTAGTAAGTAAAATTTTTTTTTTAAAAATAACAAAAAAGACAGAATTTTTAGGTATAAAATATTATGTGTCTAGCATTCTTATTACATTTTAAATAGCTTTTCCAAAATTACCGTTAAATTTGCATTTAAATCTTTGTTAAAGGTATTTAAGGTGGCCCCAAGGAATGATTCATTTGGATACCAAGAATACGTGAGTGGAAATCAGTTTTTCAGAAATTTCTTGAAAACACCAGATAAAATTCAAAAGAACTCAATAAAACCCACATTTATTTGAAATAACCCTAAAACCTGAGTTCTTTCAGACTAAGAATACCGGCAATTGGTGTTTTTAAAAAGAGGCCCGAGTTTTTTCTTCAAGCTATTCTTGTCCTTCGTGTGGCTTTCATTAGAAAAACTTATGCGGGTCTTGACGAATTACAGAGTTAATCCATATATTTCTATGGAAAAATAATTTCTGTTATTACCGCATACTAAAGAATATTCCCTTTTGACTTTATGTAGCTCAAGTAATAGCTTCTGAAAGCAACTTCCTCCACGCAAGATTTTTCTGACAGTATTTTAAAATGTGCTATGTAGTCTAAATTTCAAAGAATATTTTGTCCCACTTTAAAGGTCAAACGCATACCATAATTCATTTATTAAGGCATATAAATTGTCCTGGAGAGGCTTGCCTTACTAAATATCTGCTGTTTTTTTATAAGTGAATAATTTGATTAAGCTGAATTCATGCATATGCTTCTTTAATCTAAATTTTAAGGAATATGTGAATATTTGTATTCGGAGTTAATCCAAACTGCTCAAATAATCAGTTGAGTTTCTCAATTTTGCACAGTTATAATTACAGGTAACAATATAATATACATAAATAACTTTTATAATGAGTATTAAATCTTTCGTCTAAATATAATAAAAAATTTTGATTTTTTTTCACAAATTTTAAGTTCAAAAGTTAGGTTGAAAAAACACATTTTCAATAATATTAGCCACTTAATTATTTTGTACTACATTTATAATTAGCAGTGAAACCCTTGTTGGCATTTGGCACTTTAGATAGGCAGTAAAACTAAAATTTCTTCATTTATTATTCTGAATATTTCGTATTTTTAATCTCGCTGTAATCTCATTGCTTGATCATTAACAAAAATAAAAAAAATTAATTGCTTTAATTCCCTTTTTTTCTCCATCATGTAAAGAATTTTCTTTTCGTTGTTTATTGTGGCTCGAGATCTGTTTAAATGTCGGTAACAAGGCATTACATATGACTTTTTTTTTTTGTATCAGTCAGAACTGGTTCTCTTGAATGCAATTAATCAAAATAGATGGAAAGAAAAAGTATTCAAACATCAGTGACTTTTCGATGTTGTTTCTGCTTTTTTTGCTTATCTTTCGTTTTTTACCAATCGATAACAATTATCGACTCTGAAGTGAGTCACACCAATAAACTTTGAGTATTTTACGTTGTATCGTGTTATTTCCACTCAAATTCTTCTTTATCATTTCCCAACTGGAGATAAAAATACTGAGTTAAAATTCTTAGAATTTTGAAAGTATGTGCTTATTATGGAAACAACGTAAAGGGATTTCCTTGTGGGATAAACTCATCACAAAGCAGATATGCCGAGAAATTACCATTTCGTTTACGTTTAACGCACCATTTTACATATAAATATGCTTCAAAGAACAGTTTACTCAGTTCAGATCAATTCATCCTTCAAGTGTGTTAAGGAACAATGTCTTCTCTTGCATTTCTTTTGATTTACTACTATAGTCTGTATATGCTAGCAAACGTCTTCGCATCTCCTCTTCCAACTTTAGAAAGTGAATATGTAGAAATACCCTTCGCAGATGAGCAATCGGAAGATCCAAGTTCTCATCTAAAGCTGGAAAACCTTTCAACTTGGTTGGATATAACAGTTCTCAAAAGCACTACACTTTGCTTTCCATCAATGACCGATGTCGGTTTTCTAGATTCAAAATGCGCTAGTAAAGTTCAGCTCGACTTTCAAAAGGACAGGATCCCGCAGCTCTTACCATTTGTTCAATGCGTAGGCCAACTGACAGCTTCCGATCATAAGCTGAAGAGAAGTGCCCAAAACAGAAACTGTGAAGAAATTAAATATCACATTCCTGTCTTATTTAAAATAGGAAACACTAATGAAACATCGTCATACAGACCTGCATGGAACAGTTTGACTATGGCTTGTGTTGAAAGCATCATTCCTTCACTTGTAATAAACAGAAAGTCTCATGCTTTAAGAACGGATAATAATCTTTAATGTTAAAGCGGTAATATACTATCTCTATTTGTCAAATGGTTCCATGTCATTTTACTATTGTAAATCTTGTTTTATTAAATTTTTTTTTAATGTAAATAGTGTTTGTTTGCATTTCCTTATATTTCTCAATTTTCAATTTTCAATTTAATTCTCTTTCTTAACGCCATCTTGTATAATCTTAAGTAGTTTTATTTTCTTTTTCTATGGCTTGAGTTTGTTCGCTATCTACTGAAAGTTTGACATTTATGACTTGAAGAAGCCCGAGATAGATGGTGCGCCCGCCGAAGCAATCAAGGCTGCAAACATATTGTTATCTATTAATTAGCATTCAATTACATAATTGCTAAGTCCAAAAGGAATATGTAAAAAAATAAGAAAAAAAGCATGAAACTTCAAAATTCAAGAGACCTGTATATTAGGATATTAACTTAACTTCAGGTAATTTACTGATTCACTTCAGCACAAACATGGCAGATATTTTGAACTTATGTAAAAAAAGGTGTGTTGATTTTTATTTACACAATTTTATTAAATCCGATATATTAGAAAAATATCTTTCCAAACATTTCTACTTTTTAGGCTATAGATAATTAACTGTAAAATTTGTTCACTTCGACTGCCTTAAGCAAATTCATCCTCCTGATTTAGGAGCTGAGTAAGAGAAAATTGATTCTCCTTCTCTTCCTGAGCTTACTTTACTGTTAATTACAATGGATCAATCAAAGTTTTCCTATTACCTGATTTGATACACAATTTTGGGGGCAAACATTTCTTATAACTTCTGCATAAGTATAAATTTCATTTCTTCATTACCCACAGGTCAACCTATGGGTATTTGAATATTAATATCATTCTTCAAACCTCAGCAAGAATATATTGTCTAGCATGGTCCACTATATTGAGTTGTCAGCTTCATCTTTTACCGTTTCTTTCATGAACGTTTCCTCATCTTCTTTTCGAAAAGCCAAACTTCTTTCTTGTATGAACAGCAATGGACCTATATCTCACCTGTAACCGAGATAATCCCATAACGTAATTCGTATACGCCGTGACTAACGTCTTCAAAATAGAAAATTGAGACGTTGCCGAGAAAAAGAATATAAGTGTCAAAATTTCCGAAAAGTATTTTTTCACTGATACAAGGGCTTGTTCTTTGTTCCGAGGCTAATGACGTGGAAAAGGAGGTAAGTGTCTTGCTAGTTTGGTTTAGTTCTGAGCTAGGCACTTACCTCCTTTTCCACGCCATAAGCCTTGGAACAAACTCTTAGCTAGGCACTTACCTCCTTTTCCCCTCCATAAGCCTTGGAACAAACCCTTAGCTAGTGACTTACCTCCTTTTCCCCGCCATAAGCCTTGGAACAAACCCTTAGCTAGGCACTTACCTCCTTTTCCACGCCATAAGCCTTGGCACAAACCCTTAACTAGGCACTTACCTCCTTTTCCCTGCCATAAGCCTTGGAACAAACCCTTGTATCAGTGAAAAAATACTTTTCGGAAATTTTGGCACTTACCTCCTTCTTTTCAGCAGCAACACCTCAATTGTTATCCCCGAATAAAACATAGGCAATATGTCTCATACATATGGCAGATAAAACTGCAGTATCATTTCCAGAAGAAAAGTGTCCTTCATACCACATGAAAAGTGTTTCTCTCTTAATTCTGCACAAGAAAAAAATAACTAGTGGCCGGGTGAAGAAAGGAAGTTTAACATCCCGATAATGTTGAAAACAAAGACAATAACACAAGAGTGCATTATAGGACCGTATCGAATAGCATTACCATGGTTTCTAATTTTTCTGAATCATCATGATGATGATAGACAAGAAATTTCAAATTTTCATTAAGTAGTAAAAAAACTGCATTAAATTAAATAATTTTCAACTGCTTTGGGTATTATTTGAGATTTTTAAAACAGAAAATTTATTATTTTAGTTAATTTCGACTTAAACTTTGTTGAAAGCAACATAAAGCACATGAATACGTATAACTTTGCTAAAAATTATCAATTTCCATATTTTTATTTTATTTTGAAATATTTATCAATAGAAAAGACTATATTATTGAGCCTTATTTCTGCCACAATCTGATGCTGTAACAAATAGATGTTATGATGTCTAGATCAATTATTTCAAAATTTTAAAAGACTAAAGATTACTTTAAAAAATATCTCTAATGTTTATGTATCTGTATTATTCTATATTGCATAAGCTAAAATTTCAGTACGCTCCCCTGAAAAAAGTAAAAAACCTCCTTTTAAAGACTTTTGAGAAAACTCGTTTGATTAAAATCTCCAGATAACAATCTAATGAAGTTCATAATCAAAACAATAACTAAAGAACTTTATATAAATGTATCTAAATTTTTCAAGAATTGGATGATCCTTTCCCCTACAATACCAGATCTTTAATATCCTGTCTGCTTTAATGTTGAATTGTTGATTTTCTTATTTACATTCAACATTCCCCTTTTTATTTTTTGTATATCGAAACATGAGGAGAGCTCTTTTATTAAAGAAAGTTGTAAAAAATACGTTTAAAAACTCGCAAGGCACTTTCTGGTATTACTTAAAAAATATTTCTGATATCACATAAATCAAAGGATGTTTTGTTTAGAATGAATTCTAATCAAAAGGTCACGACAGCATTAAAACGTAATCCTGTTCGGAACAGGGAATTTCGTAAATATTCTTTCCTACGTAATTCTGAAGAAGAGACCTCATTATTCACTGACACCGTACCATTATCTGATACTGTTGGAATATCGTTATTAAGATAATGTTCGATGAGGGAAGATATCCGTTTACTCAGGGATCGAACAAATTGCTTATTAAATGCGACTAAAAATACTTAATAACGCTTAAAAACTCCTTAAGTTTGCCTTTCATTCTTAAGGTCATAGAAAACTCATTTTTTAAAATACCCCTGAAAAACATTATATAAATGATTATTGAGAAAACATAATATAAATGAGATTAAGAAAACATAATAAAATAGAGATTAAGAAAACATAATAAAAAAGAGATTATGAATGAAGTTATGCTGTCGTGACCTTTCGTTTAGAATTCATCCAAAAAAAACATCCTTTGATTTATGTGATCCCATTTTATCCCATTATATCCCATTTTATCCTTTTTATTTTGATCTGACTGTGTATTCTTCTTCTAAAATTTTGTGAAAGGAACGTATAGAGGTTCATGATTCCGACATCAGAGGTAAATATAAGACAAAAAAATTAGATTAAAAATGAAATATCTCATTTTATCTCTTTTTTTCAGCTGACTGCGTATTCTTCTTTTAAAATTTTCTAAAAGGAACGTATAGAAGTCCATGATTCCGACCTCAGAGGTAAATATAAGACAAAATTTAAGGGGACTCGGTACCAAAAATTTTATTTTTGTAAATAACAATAATATTTAAGTTTTTGGATGATGTTTCAATAAGGCATAATCATTACATACAATAATAGACCTTAAATTGATAATACAATAGTAACTTTTTTTTTTAATTTAATTTTTTAAAAATTTTTTAACACTTTTAAAATTTCTTCTTCTTTTTTAATTTTGGTGTTTGAAACAAGATTTTTTTTATCTTATACTCAGGGTACTCTTTTCTACAAAAGTAAGCATCAGAATTTTTTATATAAAAATTAGATCGGAAGAAAAAAATTAATAATTGGATGTCTATGGAAAAAACCCTTGAAAATAGCATATATTTCAAATTCACATTCAAAAAAATTTTTTTTTAAAAGATATCAAAAAATAAGATGCTTACTTATCATTAATAGCATCTAAAGATACACTAAAAAAAGTTTGAGACAATTTGCTGAAATATTCTGGAAGCCTTAGCATTTTGATTATATAGGAAATCTGAAAAATTACGAACTGAGAAAAATGAGTTTAAACATTTCATTTACAAAGAAACAATACTAAATTTTATCCAAATGTCTCCAAACTTTTTCTCAATGAATAATGGAACATTTTTTAGTTTTCCTCACCAGAAGAAAGTGTTAGATGTTAAAATCATGGAATTAGAAGCTAATGTATATGGTAGCACTTAGTTATTAAATAAACAAAATTGCACATTTTCAGTAGAAAAATACCCCACAATTGCAAAAGTAGACATTATAATCATTTTTAATTTGTTATATATATATATATATGTGTGTGTGTGTGTGTATAATAATTATACTTATTCAATAAATCATGATAAATTATTAATAAAATAAAATCATAGCTCATATTTATATTTAAATTAAATGTAAATACCAATACTTAAAAAATTTCATAATTATTTAAAGGGCACCAATTATAAATTTAAAAATAACCAGGTCTATATGTAATGCCTTCTCGTTTCTTTTCTAAACGTTCTCTTTTAGTTATGGCATCTTTCACAAGTGTTCTTGCTCGTTGGTACTTAAATGTGCTTCTTCGCAATCTAAAAGAATTTTTTCGCAAGTCTAACATTTTTGCAAGTCTGGCAGTCTGGTACCCGAATTTTAGTTCTAGAGTTTTATGAATTTCTCTTAGAGTAGAAGTGACACCTTTATTATATTCACAAATCACTTCCCCCACTGATCTATGTACACGCTTTTTTAACACAAATATGTCTTTCGAACACCTAGCCCATATCATACGATGCAAGCTTTCATTTGCATTTTTAGTTTTGCATCTGATACATCTTTCTAAAAGACCATTTGATGCCAGTCTTTGATAGACAGGAAATATTTTTGGCAAATATTCCTGGTTAATTGGTGTACCAACATGAAACACCAGAGAGTGTAAAAACCAGAGAGTTGGTTAGTTTTTCAACTGTAAACAATGAAGTAGGTGTGGCATTTAAAGGGACATTTAAAAACAGAGGTTTGCGAAATTAACCATATCTCCTTTACTATTAATCAGATCATCAAGAAATTTAGTCAGAATGTTCTACAGATGTTAAGGTTCATTTTGGGGTAAAAATCTGCAATTCGACAATTTTATCATTTTTCGTCAAAATGAGAGGTACTGAGTCCCCTTAAAAAAATAATAAAAAGGAGATTAAGAATGACGTAAAATATCTCATTTTATCTCTCTTTTTTTTTGCTGACTGTAATTCTTCTTCTAAAATTTTCTAAAAGGAACGTATAGAAGTTCAGAATTCCGACCTCAGGGGTAAATGTAAGACAAAATTTAAAAAAATAATAAGAAGGAGATTAAGAATGAAGTTAAATATCTCATTTTATCTCTCTTTTTTTTTAGCTGACTGTGTATTCTTCTTCTAAAATTTTCTAAAAGGAATGTATAGAAGTTCAGGATTCCGACTTCAGAGGTAAATATAAGACAAAATCCAATTTTTCCTTGCGATTTGTCTGACACGTTGACAGTAAGTGCCTCAGAACCATCCAAAAAAGGCTGAGGAAATTCTTCAGAGTTTCTTCCTCTTTGACCGGTGAAAAATTTGAAACGAAAAGTTCAAAAGTAAGTATATGAAGATGTAACAAAGGGACCCCTCATCAAACGAAGACACACTATTAAAAGATCATTTTCGTATTGTGCAGTCAAATTACTCCCAGGCTTTGAATTTGTTCTTTTTTTGTTCTTCTAGGAAACTTTCTAATACACTCAAGAGCCAAAACATTATGATCACCCCTACATTTTGCAATGAATTCGCCTGGATGACGTGGAAGGCACGTGATCAGGTGGAAGTGGTATTTAACTGCTGCTGGAGAGTCTGAAGAATCATTCTTTCACTTACTTCTGTGTGTGATGGGAAAGGCTGCGGATCTAAGCGACTTTGATAGAGGGCAGATTGTAATGGCTCGAAGGCTCGTAACAAGTATTTCCCAAACTGCACGACTCGTGGGTTGTTCGCGACCTACAGTTGTTAGTACTTATGCAAAGTGGATGAATGACGGTGAAACCAACAGTAGACGACATGGTGTTGGACGTCCACACGCTATCAAAGAAAAAGGTCGTCGGAGACTGTCTCGCATGGTGAAGCAAAACCGAAGCCAGACAGTGGCTCAGCTGACAGCCCAATACAATGCAGGGCCAAGTAGAATAGTATCGCAGCACACTGTTCAGCGGAGACTGTTGGATATGGGGCTACGCAGCAAACGTCCCACTCGTGTACCTTTGTTGACCAAGCGTCATCGCCAACTGCGCCTGCGCTGGGCCCGGGAACATCGCGACTGGTCCATGGATCAGTGGGAGAGAGTTACCTGGTCAGATGAATCACGGTTTGTCATTCATCACGCCGATGGCCGTGTCAGGATACGCCGTCTTCCAGGCGAACTGTTGCTCCCTCAATGTACAGTAGGTCATAAACAGGCCGGTGGTGGCGGTATTATGCTTTGGGGGACGTTCTCTTGGGCGTCTCTGGGACCCGTAGTTGTGGTAGAGCAGACCATGAATGCTACAGGGTATCTGAACACCATTGCGGGCGGACCAGTTGCACCCTTACATGGCCTCTGTTTTTCCAGCTGGAAATGGAATGTTCCAACAGGACAACGCCCCGTGTCACAAGGTGTTCCAGGTCCGTGGTTCCAGGAACATGATGCTGAATTCCAGTTAATGGTCTGGCCGCCTAACTCACCGGATCTCAATCCGATAGAACACATTTGGTATGTCATGGGACGACAGCTCAGAGTTCAAAGACCACCAATTCGCAATATCTCGGATTTGCTTGACCGTTGCTTAAACATCTGGTACAATCTGTCTCCGGCCATCTACCAAGGACTTGTGGCATCCATGGCAAGGCGGGTTGAAGCTGTGTTGAGCGCCAAAGGTGGGCCAACTCGTTATTGACAGGTGGTCATAATGTTTTGGCTCTTGAGTGTAAATTTTTAGAATTCTTAGAGAAATATGGATGATAAAAATTATAGCCAAATAGATGAAAAAGTATATAAATTGAGAAGGTTTAAGGGACAATTAAAAAGGATAGTGTGTATTAAAAATAAGGAGTTTAAATAAAGAGGGATCATAACAATTAATATAATTTCAATACATTAAAAATTATGCTGGTTTTTTAAACATTTAGAATTTTTCAATGTTACTGAATAAATAAAAATTTATAATTAGTAAATTTTATGTAATAGATAAAAATTTAGAATTAATTAATTATATATAAGGAAGCAATACAGGGAGTAATGCATTATAACAAAATATGTTATCAAAACTATCATAGAAGTAGATGAAATATGTATTTTTCATTGACACCTTAAAATAATTAATAGCTTTAAAAATGCCTTAAAAACTTATGCCAAAAAACTTAATTTTACTCTCTCAAAATGAGTATGAGCTCCGTTACGTGCTAAAATCAATATTTTTATAGTCATGAATTAACTGCAATTTCTTATGTTTATCAAAACTAGTAGAATGAACAAAATTAATTGATCCGTGCATTGTTAATTTCTTTACAAAATGTCACGAGCTTTCCAGTAGTTTACATATAAAAATATTGGGGAGCGTATATATTAATAAGAAATTGTTGCTAAGGGCATATTTAATGAGAATATAGCTCAGCTGAAACTATGTATTAATGAAAGAAAAACGATTTGAAAAAAGCTTTTTTTTTCCAGACACAAAATTCTATCTAGTATGAATTTTTCTTTTGTCGATTTTGAAATTTCCCACTCGTAAACAATAGATTTTTGATACGCGGATAAACCTTCTCAAAATAACTGTATTTTGTGAAACAATATAGTTAGAAAATAAACGAAAACATTTTTAAAGGTTATTTTGTAACAGATAATAATTAGTAAACAATATTCTTTTTAACAGTTTTTAAGTGTTTTCACTTAATAGTTTTTAAGTGTTTTATAATTAAAATTTCTCATATTCATCCAAGATTTAAAAAAAAACTTTAACACATAAAATATTTTTGTCTTCATTGGGTTACTTAAACCTTAAAATTAAATTAACTGGTTCGATGAAATTTTTAACTTTAAATTTGATCAAATGAATATTTTTATAGGATTTTTTAATTTTTTTAATTTTAAAAAAATACTGGGGTTTGTCTTTTAGAGAAAATGAATTTAAATTAAAAAATTATCAAAAGAATGCGAAAAGAGGTATAAATTCATAAATGGTCTTAACTTTAGGGGGACAGGAAATATAAATAATTTTCAGTAATTAACTTTCTCGGTATTGTAAAAAGGGCTTATCCAAGGCAAAGAACAGTTTAAGAATAGGTTTTTCCGTGACCTATAAATCTGATGGTTAAGGAAAATATTAGGTATAATGGCACGTGTTATGGCACGTGTTTTATTTTTCGGCATTATAAAACTCGGAAACCTGTTACATTGCGACAGAATTGTATACCAACTTTAAGTTTTAATAAAACAGCAGTAATACAGTTTCCACTTTTGCATTTTGCTATAGAAAAAAGAAAACTCAGCTTTTTTGCAGATAATGCAAGTGATCCAAATGCAAAATTGTCTTAATTATCAACATGTGGATCTTCATTTAATAAAGCTTTAATTCACCAGACATCTGGAAAAATTAAAAATTAATCTTTCAAGCTCCCTGAGTCATTTCGAAATTTTTCCCCAAAAATAATTTTTATTGCAGTACATAAAATACAGTTCATGATTATTTACTGCATGATTTTCAAACAACTATATACCACTTCAGTAATTTGTTTTTTTAATTTCTTAAAATAATTGCGAAAAAACATACAGTTCATAAATATTCTATTGTTTTCCGACGACGATTTTTTTTTTCATCACCATAATATTGGTTTGTTCATGATTTCTAATTTATAAATATTCACTTCTAATTTTTGAAAACAAAAAAAGAATGTAGATTTTTAAGTTTTTGGTAAAAAATATTAGATAGTATAGCAGTATCATTTACGTTTATCAAGTTAATATAAAAGTATTTTTTGCGTAAATACAGTATAAATTTTATAATCATTACAATACGCATTTATTTTACTAATCTTATTTCGAAAATAATTTACTAGGTTACAAAAGTCTGCTAAAGGTTTATTATACTATACTGTGGGTTTTGTACAGAAAATTATTTTTCATGTTAAAAAATACTTTCAAGCTGAAAAAAAACACTTAAATGCCCCTAAATATTTAACGCCTTCCTTAACGGGGTTCCCAGGTTCCGTATTTACTAAACTGCAACACCCCAAAACCAAACCGATATTTCTAGATATAAAAAGACTTTAAAAATTCCCGTATCCATTAAACTCAATTTTTTTTACAAATGCTACAATTTTAAGCAATTTAAAACAATAAAGAATGAATGTTTGGGGAGCCATTAATACGTGCAAATGGGAAGCACGTGAAATCATTCATGTACAGTTTCTCTTCAATCATAACAATCACCTTATTTTTCTCATTTATCGAGGCTCCTTTAAGGCCTCTGTCCTGAGAATCTTCTCGGCTATCTTTTGCGGTTTTTAGGTTTAGAGGTCATGTAGCAAGTGGCGGAGTTTCTCTGAGTTTTCGTTCATGAGCGTCTTTGTAATGCTTGACACAAAATCTTGAATGGGAGACAAGAGCTTCCTCTTCTCAAACGTAAATGCTCTCAAATACTGGATTATCTGGCTGAAGGTCTTCTCTAATATTTTCAAATGAAGACTCAAGATGTTAAAATGCCTTCTTACGTAATCATTTGTCCGCCGAAATGTCAGATGTCAAGATTTATGTCGGGAGATGGTGATTCTGTTTTTTCTCAACCGAGCCATGAAAGTGTAAGCGAAAAGCAGTGGAAAAGTATATAATATAGACATTTCTTTTGATAATTATTAGTACTTCCCATGTTCTTTCTACCTTTTACAATATAGACAGATTTAAATGCGTCTTATAAATTTTTAAATGTTAACTCTGAAATCAGGCACAATAAGAAACAAACATTAGAGGAGATCACCATTAGAGAGAATAGTCTAAGTTTTCTATGTACTAACGTGCTTTAACAATCTACAGTAGTATCAATTTAGAATGTTGGCTAAAAAATGATAGGGTGCATGGGGCACCTCCATATTAACTAAAGAATTGATCATAACTAAATTAAAGGCTTTGGGGTCTCTTCGCCAGAATAATGTGGAGAATGAGGGACACATCCCAAACAAAGAAATTTATCTTCAAAGACATTTACTATGAGAATAAAGTTGTATCATAATTGAAATGTTATAATATCACCGTGTCCATTTGTTTAAATAAAAATATCATGCAACAGACGCATTCTACCAACAACGTTGTAAGAAAGTGTCCTGTTGAAAATTTGTAATTATCGGAAATAATGGGTGAAAATTAAGAAAAACCTCAAATTTTGTATTTTATAATATTATCAGAAAACATTATACAGGGGAGACCTATGCAAGGTCTCGTGAGAGGTAGCTTCGTGATGTGATCAATGAATGCGCATTTGTTATTATTATTATTATGACGCGAATCTTTTTCACGGAAAGGTAAATTTTAAAAGCTTTTCACCTTGCTTCGATGGGCATGTATCCTCTCTCTCCAGTTTTCAAGGGCCTGGAATGCCTCTAGTCTACCACTGTGCATGTTTTTGTCTAAAATATATAAATGACGCAATCTTCCATATTCTGCATAATTTAATAAATTGCAATATATCCTTATAATAAATCGGGAGGAATATCAGATTTTCCTTATTCTGAAAAAGTGATTTCACCTTTTTTTATTTCAATGGAAAAAATGATCTGACATTATACATTCTTTATAATTAAATATAAAAAAAATTAGGAAAAGTAAAATGTTGTAATAACTTATACCTATCAGAATATTTATGTTACATGCAGTATACTTAAAAAGACCCTTTAGCTCAGACTACGAATAAATTAATGGCGTTACCGTTAACAAAATTATAAATCTTTTTACTCTATTATGAATACATTTATTTTAGGTTTCCTGACATGTAAAGTGATTTTACTCCAAGAAGCCTCTTATAGTATCTACTCAAAGAATCCATTGTCGCAAGTGCCCCATCCCATTTATCTTCTATCAACTTTATATTGCAAGCTTATTGTACATATGTACGTGCATACATACACACTCACATATATGTACACGCATAATATTAGGTCATTATTTCTTGTTATCTATGTCCATTCTTTATAGCCTATAATTTTTGTGACAAAACAAGCAAAAAGATATACTAAGGAAACCAGTTCTTATACTTTTGACCAATGTAAAAATAGTAAAATAAAGTGACAACAAACAGTGGCTGTAAGCATATAAAAAAAGTATTTGCAAAAATAGTTGAACTTTTTTTTATTTTTTGACAACTTACTAGAAATTTACATTTCTGACATAAGGATGCCTTCAAAAAATTTTGAAGTCAGCTTTTCTGATAAAAATAGAAGTGTTATCTTTATATATTGCAGCTAAGAACGGAATATTATAAATTCTCCATCTTAAATTCATGAATATATATTAATTTAATTTTAGTTTAAATTCATTTTCCAGTCAAATAGGCTCCTGTACATACTACGTGAGATAAATCTTCAGAAAAGCAATGTATAGAGACTCTCAGAACATTTACTATCGCTCATAAATTTGAAAAGAAAATAAAAGTGAAAAGAAACTTTCAGTTCAAACTAGTATTTACGCAACTAGTATTTACTAGTACATACAAAATCCCCATCCGATAAAAATACACGTTAAATATTCAATTTTAGTTACATATATTTTGTTGTTTTTAATACTCTATGGCCAGAAGTTCCAGACCAGGTCCATATAAGCTTCGGGCTGATGTGAGCGGCTCCGGTTTATATAGCACCACAAGGTTTGGAGTTCGTTTTAGCTAGTTGCCACCTCAATTTTGACCGAATAGCCCCAGGGGCGACAATTGGGGGGATCGCAAACTCTCCCTCCTTCTCTGATCTCATAGACGCTCTATGAATTCAACGTGCCCATATCCGGCTTAGACACGGAGGTATTTAAGGCGAAAATGGACGTTCCGATTGACAAAAATATGTCCCCAAAACGATTTTTTTCTTACAGAAAATGATTCTGCAACCCATCAGCTTTAGATTTTAAAAAAAGTATGTTGATCCGATCATTATTAACTGAGTTATAATTTTTTTTTCAAACGTAAACAATGGAAATGTTAGTCAAATTAAAACTTTAAATGCCATTTTCTCAAAACAAGTTTTCATGTCGTTTCGGTAAGTTCAAAATGTTCCATGCGTCATAATTTTTCTTGAATTTTCATAAAATTTCATAAAATGATTATTTATATATGTTAGAAAAAAACCTAGTAATCAATTCCTTATACTATTTTAAAAGGGGGCAATGCTGGTTTGCCTATATTGCGCCCCCATAATAAAATGCCCAGTAAAACTGCGGTGAATTATAGGCGAATGTCTTCGCGACAAGTGCCTCCGCATTGAAAAAAAAATACTATTTTAAAACAACTTAAAATGCTTACAATAAAAAATTTTTATATAAAATTTTGCATAAAATGACCTATTTTTATCGATTTCTTTTCTAGTTTTTATAAATATGACTGCAAATCAAATATTGCTACTAAATATTATTATAACTATATAACGCTAGTTTAAGAAAGAAAATTAGATATCTGAGACAAAAATTAATGCGCATGGAGCATTATTAAATAGAGTAATTAAAAAACTTATTTTAATTAATATCTTAATTAATTACATTCTGATTTTTTTAATTTAGAATTTCCATCTCTAAACAACACTGTATAAGTATATAAAAATTTCATAGCAATTGATTGTTAATAAATAAATAAAAGTTTTTCATGGTCCATTGTCGCCTTAATGGCGCGTGTTGGGATTCGATCCGAGCACCCTCAGCACCGAAAAACCGGCGTTACCCGGTTAAATTTCAAATGTAATTTTTTTTCTGTAGAATTTTTTTCTATAGAATTTAAGGATAGGACCATTAATTTTTTCCCTCAAATTAGAATGACAAATGTCTTTGAAGTCGGCGTTTATTCATGATTTATGCATATTTTTTATTAAGCTTCATTATGAATTCTATAACCCGCCTTCAGTATTGTTAGCAGCAGTTTCTTTAGCCGCCTGTCTTTAAATTTTCTTAAAAGAATAATTTTTTTTTTATGTGTAAAATAAGTCAAGCTCCATCCTTCCTCACACACGTTAATTGTATTTATTCAAAGAACGCTGCAAATTTTTAGGTAATAATAAAAAAGACGTAGTAACGGAGCAATGCATTATTTATTAAGTAGCAAACTGGATGTACCTACTCTTCGAA
This sequence comes from Dolomedes plantarius, assembly GCA_907164885.2. Taxonomy (NCBI): domain Eukaryota; kingdom Metazoa; phylum Arthropoda; class Arachnida; order Araneae; family Dolomedidae; genus Dolomedes; species Dolomedes plantarius. The sequence goes on from OU015492.1 coordinate 83,251,591, forward strand.
CCTTTACAACTTTCACTTTCGTAATCACAAGGAGTTTCCCTGAAACTTTAATTCTTTTTTAGGTTTAGAGGTCAGAAAGCGAGTGTTTTGCCGCGTCGCCCTTATTGCATATAATGTAATTGTGTCAAAGTGAAAGTTTTGACTAGCACGTGGAACGCCTGATTATGTGTTTAAAGAAAGTTTTAAACAGTAACAGGTGTCTGGGAAGAACGAAAATTTATCTTCGGGAACTTACCTATAAGCAAGGTTTCTTTTTAACCTGCGATAATAGACACCCTATGGCAAAATTTAAGTTGCTTGCTGAGTCGGGAATCGGAACTTGGATGAAAAATAAATTGTCGTATCGCGGAAGTGAATTGCAGACGCTGTATTGGCATTAAATAATCTGCATGGTCATTATGTTGGATGTAAATATGGCGTATGTGTAAAGGAGTTTCCATTTGGAACTTTTTGCTCCTGTCGTTGTATTGGAACAGGTCGTTATAACGAACGTCGCTTAACCTTTAAAGGAAAAAGGAATAATGGGCGTACGGGGCCCATTTTTCCGATTCCTTCTTTAGAACGTGAAATTTCATACCCCCTTTGTAATTACGGACATTAAGGGGATTATAATGTATATATATATTCATTCTTGGGCCCGTATTCTTAGAATTCATGCTATCCCACCCCGTAAGGAGAAGGTTAAAAACATCAAAATATATTTTGAAAACTAAATGAAGAAATTTGTAGAATGCACTGAAAAATGTATCAAAAATTGTCAACTAGAATATCAGTAAAACAAGTGTACTTATTTCAATTAAAAGATGCGCATGGCTAAGTAATAAAGTAAATCCATTTTTTTTAATATCAGATTATTATAGCATGGGCATTAAATTTACGAAAGAGCCATAAATTTTATGTGTACGGAAAGTCCACGAAATTTTGTATGACACAAGTAAAGGATTTTTCGCTCAAAATTCTTCGCTTACGTAATGGAGTGCTTTGTGCCAGTTCGTATATTTTCCTGTCAACTGAACTTTAATATTAATTTCAGATCTGACATGTAGAGCCTATTTCCTTTCCATAAATGACTCGCATCGTTGTAAAAACTGTGGCACTGTGTAAAGCAATTGCATGCTAAGTGTTTCCTGCTTAACAATCATCAAAAGATATGCTGTTTCAATACGAAAATGTCCCAGGATATTCTCATAATATTTTCTCAGTGTAGGGAATTTGAGCAAATTGTAGACAATAAAAGTTGAATATTTGAAGAGAATTTAGGCTGAATATGATTTATAAGAAAAGTTGTAATATAATTGTCTGAGTAAAGAAAAAATCTAAGAACAGAAAATTGAAAGCAATCGATTGAGAAATAATTGCTAAATGGTAGATTATTCATATTTCGGGAAAAGGGATATTAAGGGATTACAGGGATTATAAGTTTTTCCTGTAATATCTTTAGTTACATTGAATCCTTCACTGAGATTGAATACTGAAGATCTCAAAAGTTTATATTGATTCTAGATAATAATAAGATAATAATACTAAATTTCAATAATGCTTAAAATATTTTACATTATTATTTTTTTAAAATGAGATATACCCGATTTCGTATTTATACTTCAATTTTCTTACCACAGTATGCTAATTTAGTAAGATTTCATTATTAATAATCTTAAATCAGTTAAATTATGTGTCGCATTTCAATAATAACGAGTTACAGACTGAAATCTTGTACTATGCATGTAAGCATGATACAGGAGAGTTTTTTCGGTGAAGGTCGGTTTATGACACTCATGTAAACAAATTGTAATTCAAATAATTACTACTGACAAAAACAGTAAATTAGCACTCTACTGTTCTATATGTTTAAGTGTTCTACAGGTTCTCTACATTTTTACTCAAAAGTTTTGTAAATGTACCATAATTGTGACAGTTTATATGTAACGATATTCGAAAATTTTAACTTCTGTGAAACCGTTAATTGTATTCGTTATAAACTTGTCACGCATTTCTGGAAAATAAGAAGCTTTTGAACATTATAAAGATTTTTTACCCAGACATAGACTGGAATCACAGATATTCGAATGTGCAGATCTATGCTCCAGATCATGTCTGCACAACATCGCTCGGCCCACACGCGGCCCGCCAGCACTCCCTCTGTGGCCCGATGAGCCTTTTGTGAAGACGCATTATATTAAAAATCTAAAAAATATGGAATATTATATTTAGATTTATGATATTAAGAAAGGAATATATAAGCAATATACATTATCTATTTAATTTTTAAATGAATCAATAATTTAATTTTTGTTTGGTAAAATATATTTCATTTTCCCATCTATACTAGTTTCTTGCGGCCCGAAACAGCTTTCCATAAAGTAATATGGCCCTCATCACATTTCGAGTTGGGGATACCTGCTCTAGATGTATGATAATAGATGTGTAAAAACCACTAAGTTCTTCTGCCAATGTGGATAAGACAAAGACACCAGTTGTTAGCCTAAAATATTTATTTTTTTTTTCGATGATTCCAAATTTCTACATCCAGAATTTAACCTTTTACATGCATGATGGTCCATGATTGTTTTTGTTAGGGCGAGCCCAACTTTAACATTTTTTTTAACGGTTAATCTTTTATTTAGTTATTATTCGTCTTATTTTCCGTATCATCTATGTCATTGATATATATACTAATTTTATAGGAATGTAAAATTACTCACTATTCATAATTTGTCTCTAACCATCCTTGCGGCGAGATGTCAATAGGAATTTCCTATCGTTATCCATTCCTTATTTTGTCAGTTGATTCTTCAGATGTATTTTGGGGATATATGGTTCTGTAGAATATAAAAATAGAGTTTCTCAAAGAAGTATTCTCGTACATATGGTAACAAAGTATGTAACAAAGTAACTAACTTGTTTATTGGTTAATTCAGCCAAAAGGTTCAAACATTCGTTTGTACAGTTGTTTTTCATGTAGAGTTATAAACAACGGCACAACCCTAACAACACAGTGATCAGAAACCAACGTCGCTATCCAGTCACGAGAAATAAAGGTGAAGTACACATCCATGTCACTGTAAAGTAGTTTTATCTCAGCCTAGAGGTGCTCGGTCAAAATTGAGGTGGCACCAGGGGGTAGTGTTGGTTCAGCGATACGGTGCCCCCACTGAAAGCATTTTCATTGACGAGTGCCCTGCATCGGCAAATAAATATGGTTACCGGTATGACTGTGACCAGTGTGACTCACTCCGGGGTCACTTAGATGGAACCGCGAGTGTATGGGCTGTATGGGTAGCTTAGAAGTCAACCTCATCAACTCACGTTAAATAATTAGCCATCAACGTGATAGAGTTGAACATGCAACTGAATGCAAACCTCCTCTATTCAGTCCCCTCCAGCAGCCTGTAGTCAATTTAAAGAAACGACGAGAACAGTACACTTCTAGAATGAACTAAGAGAAATACAAAATAATAATAATAATAATAATAATAATAATCAAACAGAGAGAATTCACCCCAATTGGAAATTAATAAGAAAGAACGTAATCTGAGTCTTACAAACTGATGAAACAAATACGGGGCGTTTAGCTTTATATCATTACCCATAAATAAGGCCAACAGCACGTGCTGTTCCTGGGTGGACAACCTCCCAAGTACTGACCGCGCCCCAAGCAGCTTGACCTCGGTGATCGGACGAGAACCGGTATTTTAGCATGGTATGGCCGTTGGCTGTTGCAAACTAGAAAGAGAATAGCTTATATTAAGTTATTAGCCTACACAAAGACTGAGAAAGAAAGGTGAACTCAATGTACATTGCCACCATCCTCCCCCTTCCATCTTAAGGGTGTTGGAAAAGTGATCCGTCATATTTAATTTCAAACCCGTTGAATTATTACACTTTGATGCTCCCATCCATTTTTTCCTCGAGCAAATTGGGGGCATCTGACCTTGTTCGCAATGGCTTCTAAACAGTCTTTCAACTCCACTAATATATATGACGTGCTGTTCGAGGAACAGTAGTCTTTACTAACATAACATTTTATGATTTCGCCGCAATGTTAGATTAACCAAAGCAAGCTCTTGTGATCATTCAGCATTCAGCCATCAAATAGCTTCATTTTGTCGATATTTCCTTTAATGTCCTTCATTTTTCCATATGTACTGACCAGTTATATACGATTGATTGAAGTGCTCTGTATGGTTAGTGGCAATCTTATAGATTACTATTAGAATTTTAAGAATTGCAGGCTGTCTAATTAGCTCTAGTGTAGCAAAAATTGACCATAGTGCTCTCAACCAATTGCGGAAATTACTGGTTGTTTGATACACGTACACCCATGCATAAACATTTCCGTCCACGTATATTTATGTGCTTAGCATTTAATGATACAAAATAAATGTCTGTAGCAAAGTGCATCCTCGCAACTTTCTTATCTTCTCTTCTTTTGAATTGAGATTTACGAATTTAATTAGTATTGTAGAAGGTATTTTAGGAAACATTTATGCTGATACTCTTAGCTCTGATTCTCTTTCCTAAATATTGGTGAAAATATTAAGAAGTACTCAAGGTCAACTTGCTGCTTCTAGAAGACATTCTGACTGTAATGACTTGTTCGATTGTCCAATTAAGAGGAGGTCGTGAAATCGAGCCGTTGTCTAGGAGTGGTGTATAAATCATGAAAGAACAAGCGGTTATTAGCGTATTACTCAGAAATGTCACCTGAACGAAACTTATGAATTCTACAAGAAGCACATATGACTGAAACGAAGAGATGCGATGTAACTCGTTTACTTTCTTCTCTTCGGAATGAAAGACTTCGATGAAAGGCCATATGGATAACTAGAAACCTCGGTTTCCATACTGGGAAGAGTAGCAATTTAGCTAATACTCCACAAATTTGTCATAAAACGTCATATTTTATCGTAAAACTTAATTTTTAAAAAATGTGTAGCTTTGAACCTCCTCACCCATTAAGTACGAACTCGGCTGCATTTCAAAACATCTTTTGGGGTAAATTAATGCTTTTTAATATAAAAACTCGATGATGATAAAGAACTATAAAACATTTTATTATTCACCTAAAGGAAAAGCTTAACATCACTTCAATATAGTTTACGTCCTAACAAAATTAAGTTACATTTTTTTATTTTCAAAATGTCTTTCTTTTCTTTTTTTTTAATCTTTTTTTTTAACCAGGCCATGACGACTGCTTTAAAAAAGGAACTGATAATTCTTTCTGATTTATTCAAAAGGGTATTTCATATTTAAAATAAATAAAGGGTTTTATTTATTTTAATTTAAAATGCAGTGGGAGTGAAAGCTGTACAGCTGCTGATATTTTAGACGTTTTCTAGAGGTAACAGCCTGTTTAGAGTTCTATTCTCTTTTCTCAGATTTTATGAAGTTTTGTAAATTCATGCCATAAAGGAAAATGCTGTATTCCTTTAGAACATAAACTGCCTGTCGGAGATTTTATGTGGATTTTTTTTTTCATGAAGTAGCTGCATTTAGTTTTCCCCTTTCCATGTTAGAGGGTGATAACCACGAGTTAATTAGCAGAACTATTGCTGTTATTTATATGAAAAGCTAAAAATATTTATATGAATTACTCAATGTTTTATTTTGTTCAAGACAAAATTGAATGTTTATAATGAATGTGTAATACTGGTAAATACACACCTCTAGTACATTGATTGGTTTCTAAGCTTTTGGAGTGCTGTGTACATCTTCTAATACACGAGGTCTAATATTCGATACCTACATTTTAAAGCCGATTCCAATATATCTTGCAGGTTACATGTGAAGTTTGCCTAAATCTTTAGTAGGAAGTTTTGGCTCTTTGTATTAGGAGCATTTAAACATGGATTAAAATATTGAGAGTGACAGATGAAATATTATAAAAGGTTATTGACGACATTAAGCACTTTAATCACAGTAAAAAAGTACAATTGAACATTTACAATGTACTACTCTTACTAGTAAATTAAACAATCTAAGTAAACAGATCCTCTTCATAACTTCACCAGTACTGGCGAATAAACCACTTTCTTTCAGTCAATTATTTGAACAAATCCCAGAGAAAAGGGATTTTTCTATTTACTCAGGTTGACCAGTATATTACGCGGTATCTCCTCTATCTTCGGTCAAAAAGACTTAGTCAAAAACTATAAAATACTGTTTGGTAAAGTCTCTCGTCCCAAATGCTTAGTTCAAAAGCCTCTGAAAGCGCTTATACTTAACCCCCTTTGACCGGACGACAGTTGAATGGCTAGGGTGCTGGCATTCGGTACCAAAGTCTCTGGGTTCGAGTCTCACTCTTGGCATGGGCGTTTGTAGCCGTTCGAAATCGGCTATAAGCTGTAGGTCCCGATCTAATTAGCCCTGTAACAAAAGTTTACCGTAACGCTCCAAACCAAACAAATATGCTTAACTCCCTCCCACCTACTCCAAAAACCCACTGTAAAAATATAACTTTCAATCCCTAAAACTGTAAAACTTTCTAAAAACGTTCTCATAATGGCATCACTCAGATACATAGATGTAGGAGCTTAGAAAAGGATAACATAAAATGATAGTAAAAAAAAAACTCCCAGGAAAAAATAAAATCAAACGTGAGCATTTATGGCGTCACAAATTATGATACTATTTGAGAAAATTAGCCAGGAGTAACAGGTCAACCCATTCAATAATAACAATAATAATTACTACTCGTAAAATCCAAATGAACATGATCAATCTTCCTCACAAATATGACAGCCGTCCTGATCATATTATAAATATTGGTTCTAAGGGTATCATTCCTTTTCTTTTAGACCCATACATCGAAAAATATACCATGATTGAATCCAAGTTTTGCAATTTCACCTTTCACAAATCTCTAAATACTGGTACGGTTAGGTGCGCGTCATTAGAGTTTATTTGCGGAAAATTTCAAACGTTTTTCAATTTTCCAAGCAATCGACTGATTGAAAAGTGCGAGGGCATTCATTCCAGCTACTTTCTTGCCAAAGGTCTTGTGAGCATTAATTCTCTCGTCCACTGTATACACGCCTAACCCTCAGCTACTTGAAGCGTGACGCAACTGGGATACAAATTCAATCAAAATCTCAGACCATGAAATTGCTTACAAGTGTACGTGACTTACATGCACGGCGATTATAACTTTGTTAGATCAATGACAGAGAACTTTCGTTCAGAATAGATCACATCGAGTGTCTGCGGCTGAAAACAATAAAGTTTCCGCGTCAATGGCTAGTCGAAGATTGCTCAGAATTATCCTGTGGCCGTTTCTTTTTTCTGTTTTGTTCGTATGTCCTTTATTACAGGCGTGCTCTTTTGATGTTATTTTTACGAACCGAATGCGGCTGATGATTGTCCGAACTTTGAAAAAATGTAACATTAAAGATTACATATTTATGGATGTAATTTACCTTTTTCCTTACAAGAAAAACATCTTTATTTTTTCCTTGGACATTTTTTACTATTTATGTCAAATTTAATGTATAGACTTGTAAGATTTTCATAGTTATACGGTAAACTTCTCTTTAACACTAGAAAGACTGGAATTTTTTTCTTACTAGAAAGACTGAACGCCGTCATTTTGACGGTTAAAAATAAAATCAAGAATATAAAATATTTAATGTTTTTTATATGGTTAAATACTTTAAATTTTGAACTATTTCATATCAATATATAATAAATTAGTATATATTTAGACATATTTTTATGCCGAGCTGACAACTTGGCATGGTTTATCCGTAAAAATATATGCATGGTTTGTGCAGTCCTTATTTTTCAAAACCAATATTTCTGAAGAGCCAATATTTCTGCAAAAGGGGAAAGAGCCGAAAAGAAACTAACATTTTTCCGGTATTATTTTAAAGATTTCTGTCTGTTTTTTATATTGCCGTCAAATCGACGGCTTTCAGTCTTACTAGTTATTTAACACATTTTCTTCCCCTCTTTATTATCGAATATAATTTTGTAAACGTATGTGCATATTTCAATTCAAATTAGAAAAAGTCATGAAATTTCAGAAGCCTGAGGACATAATTGCAGACATAACGCTCAATAATATGTCCGAAACCGTCAAAATGACAGCATCCTTCTTTCTAGTGTTAATCACCACTTCCTTCAGAGAAACTTTGTGAATTTTATTTGGCTATACGCTAAAAGCTTGTTAATTCTTTTCATTTTGCTATTCTGTATCGCATAAAAATTGTTTCAGCTAAATAATTCCCATTTACACGTTTTTGCATTTATCCACAATTTTTTCTTTTGAAACTTAACTTTCTCATTGATATATTACCTTACTTTGCATGCTACCGTTCTCGTCTTGCTGCAGCTGAAAATAAGATGAATGATTTTTAACCCGCTCAATTCTCGCTGCACGTTGCAGTTTTACTGGAGAACTAGACTGTGTTACCAAGAAATTATGAAAATTTTCAATCTGTCCTTAAAATACTAAATAATTTATTTATTCACTTATTTATTTCGTATGGTATCTACAAGAATACGGTTAGTTACACAGCAAATAATTTACGATTCTTGCACGTGTAACCCTTTCTCATCATGTCTTTTCAGCACGAACCACGTGTTTCTGGGTGAGAAATGCAAGCTAGACTAAGAAAGAAGTCTCAGTTCTTCCAGGAAATTAACACGCTTAAGGAACTCAACGAATTCTGTCTGACATCAAAGAATGCTATTCCAAATTAACTTATTCATCACTAGATACCGTAAAGAGCTAGAAGAGAGATCAGTCTTGGGAATGTAACTAAAAACAGGCGATTTATCTTACCGACAGTTCCCTCGGCATGAAAAATTCCGGATGTGTAATCTCCACCGAGGCACCAAAGGTTTGCAACTCTTCGGAGAATCTAGCTTGTCTGTAAAATTATAAAAATAGGGTTTTTGAACTGTAAGTTTAAAAAATATATTTTTGTCTAGTTCGCTCTTTTAACAGTTTTTAAAGCATTAATTAAGGCAATAACCATGAGTGGCATATCAATTATAGCAGACAGCTTCACAAGAGATATTTTTTTTGCTCATTATGTAATGCTCAGAAACTCTTAAAAACATATTTATAAGCTTTAAGAGCTTAGAAAGTATGTAACATTGATAAAGGCGCATTACAATTTAAAAACACATTATTCAAGCTGAAAATTACTTCAATTGATCATTCGTATTTCCTGATTCGTAAAAAGCTTGCATTCTAATATTAATGCACATTATGGCTTCACTTTCAGTCAAATTAAATTATAAATATTATTAGTTATCATTTAAATAATATTTCCTTTGTTAAATAACTAATTCTACTTATTAAATTTCGAAAGCTCTCTTAACTAATGTCTTTTCATCATAGCATAACAGAGTATCCCAAATAAATATTTGGAGGTTTGGGCATAATGTCTGATGGAAACATACCTAAGGGCCACTTTTAGTGAATTCCTTGAAATAATATATCTAAATTTCGAGTGGGGAGGGGGTGGTCCTTGGAATCTTTGATCTTCCTGTTATAGACAGTGGTACCCTTTTATATTATTTTTCTATGTCTCATGATGAAAACAATGATTATTAGAACTACCATATCATTTCGTAGTTGACACCATTAAAATATTTTTGACAATCCTTCCTTCTCCTCAAAATATATATACTTAGGAATGCTAGAATAAAATAAAAGTACCTTGCATTAATCAGTTGAAATCAAGTGACTCTTAACTGCAACTACCGCTCTTGAGAAATTTTGGCACATTTCTCATTAATGCCGCTATTCGTATCAGAGAGGCGTTATGCAATTCAAGCTTATGTCTTTTGTATTGACACTCTGGTTTTAAACGTAGTACTCACAGACCGAACTTCCTGATTAGATAAGAATTGTGTGTTGATATTCGATTCACCTCCTTAAACATCTTATCTATCGTTATCCCCCCACTTTCAACATCTCTTTCGTTCATGAAAAACTGGTTCATTTTTTATAGGTCTCATTCGATAAAGCTTAAGGGTATTTGGGGTATTTATGTTAAACTTTTTATCTCAGATATACACTAAAGCAGTTAATGTAACAGTGATAAGAGCGTTTTAGTTTTAAAATACGTTCTGCATATCGATAATGTCATCTATAAGAAGTAAAAATCAGTAAAGCTTATTTTATTCCAAGTTTACAGCTAAATTCAACGAACAGCATATGATTACTCATTGTTTGCTAAACCTATTTATTTTAGAAAACATCTTTTATCATTCGTCAATAGCTCAATGAAGAGCAAACGTTCAAAAAACATGATTTCGTATGTTGGTAGAAGTTGTGGCAGCAAAATCGGTGGATCGAAACAGGAGTATTTGGGATCCCTTCTAAAAGAATATGCAAGGGCACATCAACTCTACGATTCCTAGTTATACACCAATATTAAGCTGCTATATAAACCAAACAATGTTGCCAGGAAGAGCAGAAATTGTATAAAGCGTGGTTTACAGGCGTCAATAGCTCAATGATGAGCGAGTGATAATGAAACGTGATTTCGCTTGTCGGGAGAAGACTTGCCAGCATGTTTCTAGGATTGAAACCAGAAAGTTCTGTATACATTCAAAAATTCATATGTTAATACGGTTATATTCCATTTTGTCACTAACAGCTAAACCTCGTTTATCCGGCCCTCGTTTATCGGGATCTCCGGATAATCCGGATCAGATTTGTAGACATTGTTTTTATTTAATGTTCACATTAGATAATAATTTTTAACTATCATATGAAGAACGTAACTGCAAGTACGCAAAACATTTGCTTTTTAGTTTAATTCAATGTATAGTTCCTGCATAGATTGTACAATAAATTATGGTAATAAAATGCTTTTATTTTTTGAAGAAAACTTTACTAGACTTACCAATTCTTTGTTAAGAAATGATGTGAAAAATTATTTTTATATATTTTTTAATGTCTTGTAAACAATATATATATTTTAATGTCTTGTAAATAATTTTTAACTACCATAGCAAGAACGTAACTACAAGTACGCAAAATATTTGTTTTTTAGTTTGATTCAATGTATAGTTCCTGCATAGATTGTACAATAAATTATGGTAATAAAATGCTTTTTGTTTTTGTTTTTAAAGAAAACTTTACTAGATTTACCAATTCTTTGTTAAGAAATGATGTGAAAAGTTATTTTTATATATTTTTAAATGTCTTGTAAACAATTCTATGTAATTTTGTTGCAAAACAGTTTTTTATTGTAATAAATGGTAAGTCTGCTTAGTTAAGGATTTTGTTACCCATATTACCCAGATTTGCTTATTACCCATATTACCCGGATTATTCTGATTTTTGATTATCCGGATTGCCTATGGTCCCAGTTAGTCCGGATAAACGAGGTTTTACTGTACAATGAACCTAGAAGTAAGACGAAAGTCTTAAGTTATATGCTGAATTGCAAAATTCAGCTAGATACCTATAAAGTAATGCGCTCAGACTCATATCATAGATGAATTTTTCATTCTAAACATTTATAGAAACTATTGTCTAAACAACGAAAAAAAAAGTTTTTTAACTTATCTGTCGTTTTTCTCGAACATGGGACAAAAACGATTTTTTCTGGGACAAAAACGCTTTTTTCTTCGTAATATTAAAATCCGGTTAGTTTAGAGTCTCACACTGCTTTTGTTAAATGAAAAAAGTGCTATGTACTGTTTTGTAAAATTTATTCATTTTGTAAAATTAGTGGTTTGTACTGTTTCCTATGCATGTATATTGACTGATCTTTTATGAACATAAAAGTTACACATTCTGTACTCAAATGATATATTGCCACTTATTACTCATTACAATCAATCTTATAGTAAATAGCTATGAAAAAAATGCGTTATATTAATTTTACATGCTACAAATCTACAAAATATTCAGAATTTAAAAAAAATACACTTGTTGTTCTATGAAAATTAAATGTGTTTCTGAAAATAAGGCAAACTAGTTTATCGTGGCCCAGTTGGTAAAGGCTGCAAGCCATTGATCTGAACATCCCTCGTTCGACGCCCGTCGCTAACAAATCCACCGCTGTGTACACTAATGGTGGTTGGTGTACGAAAAATCTGTCGTGGCTGCAATGTCCTCCAAGTTCTCAAAATTTCCTCTGGAGGTGCGGGGTCAAGTTTACCGGTCTCGTCACTTGACTCGGTTCAAAATTACGGGACCGGTTAGTAGGGGGTAATGCTGGCCACCTATACAGTACTCCCTTAAATGAATGGCCAGCAATTCCGCGTTGTTTATGGCGATAATGTTGAATCGCCTACCGCAGTAGAAAGAGACGTTTAAGTTCGTTTGAAAATAAAATATTTTCTTTTCCAGTAATTTCATGCCGTGCAAGAAAAATATCAAAGATTTTTTTTATGTTTAAAAATGTCATTTAGTAAACTGAAGTAAACGATGTTGACTGTAAAGTAAAGGTACTAGCGAAATTATTTTTTTTTAAAAATTCTCTATATGAAATTTGACGATGTACACGAAAAGTACCTACAGAATTTCAACATAAAAAAGTAGCATTAGGTTATATCATATACTGGGTGCAATTCGTCTTCACTGCCCAGTCTATTTCGATAGCGCGCCGAACTATGGCTAATTCCTAGCCACCCGGTTCCCTCAGAAATCACTGAGAATACGCTGGATTAAGGAACGTAAAACAAGCACCTTTATTCTTTAACGTATTTATACATTTACATTAACTCCATATGAGTTTTGCACCTCCAGTGCATGCATGGCCTCCAGCCAATTCAATTCCTTCACCAAACAAATCGCAATCACCTCCACGTGGCTTCTCCGCACACGTAAACTCTGGTCCGAGACAAAATCGGCATCCACGCCGGACCCCTGTCTCTCTCCGTCTCCCTTGTCACCACACTCGCTGGCTCTCTCCTGCACAGCCGAACACCAGTCCAAAACCGGTTCCCCTGCATACCTCCGGAAATACCTCCAGCAAACCATTTGCACATCCGGTCCTGGTTGTCATCTGTTTACCAGAGAGCTGGCACGCCTCTTGATTGATTACCTGTACTCGCCTCTGGTAAACATTCAAAACTGAAAAGAAACTTCACCAAATTTTATATATAATATACCGGGGGTTAAGCAGAGGGCCCGCCGCCATCACAGCTCCTCCCCCCTTTAAAGGCTTTTTATACATAAAAAAGTCTAATGGAAAGTTCGGTAGGTCCCTTTAGGTATGCCCACACGAAACATTTCCAAAGAGGTCAATACCATTTGGCTTTCTTCAACCCTAACTTCCTAAAGTCAATTTCCGCCTACTTTAGAAATTTCCCTCGAAAATGCCCTAAACTGCACTCAGTCTGGGACACATCATTCCTAAACCTGCACTCCGAATACTTTTCGAGAGTGAAAAACATCAATTCAATTTCCAGTAAGAGATGCAGATAATCATTACACTGATATTACATTAGCTAAACACATAATAAATTCATACATGATTAAGACAAACAAAATACTCATAATGCACTAAAAAACTTACGTTAACAATTTCATACTGAAAACAAAAAAAACATAGCCTCAAGGCCATTCTATCTGCAGATAACCTTCTCGGTTCCATTGTACACTTAAGGGCGGTTAGCACCCGTACCTTTCGGCCAGTCATAGCCGACAACGTACCCTAACACGTTTAGCTTCTATTCGCCAACCCATTAAGCACTTTCATTTAACATATTTTAGCATAGGTACTACAACAATACATTACTCTAATCTTAACTTAATTACAAACATTACCACAATTTCGACCATATTTCAATTATCAACTATATCTTAACCTAGTGGCAATAACATGAAACAGATTATTACTCAAAGACACATTAAACAAAGAAACATTTCTCAAAGAAACACTGTTAACACAACATACATTGATCACAACGTTAACCAATTAAAAATTTCACAATTGCTCTGTAAACTTCTCTTAAAGCAAAAACACATTATCGTGGATAACGATTACCAAATATAGTGGACAAAATTAAACCTATATTTCTTACTAAATATTAGTTATGCAATTCTTACTATTTCATTAAACATTCGGCATTACAAGATCATTAACTATTCGACATTCAGTTGGTCCTGTAACCCACGGAACATAATTTCTCCTATCCAAACGCGCGACTCAATCGGCCTCTTTCCACTCGATTGGCCAGGAAACCGAAACTCACAGTTGAGCCCACATTTATTTCTACACTAGGATTCCACAATTCCACGTCATTTCCTGACATAGAGTCATAACAAACTAACTCGTTTGGTTCTTTTTCTAACAAGAACAAAATTGTATTGCGGTATACTAATGACAGTCTTTCTGAGGCCTTCCACCGGCTTACACAAAAAGCGTCTTAGGACCTTTCACCAAAACAAAATCATTATGCTAATTGATCATAAGGAATTATACATAATTTGCTTAAATCCATTCTCAAACTATGTGGTCATGTTTTACCCACATATATGCACTTTAAGTTTCACAAAAATCAACACATAAAAGATTATACACTACAATTTACTCAATTCAACTTTCTGGTATAAAATCATACAAAAAAAAAATACACATAATTCTTACACATACATTTTTGGGTCACTGATTCACGCAGCATTTAAATTCTCCCTTGACCCTCAAAATCTCAACTGAGAATTTAAATTTTCCCAAACTTGATTTCTTTAAATTTGGAGTTAACCTTCCTCGTAGCATCTCGCTTACGCTGAATTTTCGTGGAAACCCTGTCATACGGCTCCCTTAAATCATCCTGTCTATTAATCTTCGCCCTCGCGAATATTTGCAACTTTCGGTTTTTCATCAGTCTCCCGAAATTGCTAGGCTGCCCCTCTGAGTATTTCGTACCCATTTTCATTTTGAATTTGACAGAATGTCGTCCTCTCTTAAATTTCTTCTTGAACTTGACAAAACCCTGGCGTCCCGTCTTTTGACTATGCTTTACGCAATTCGGTTTCTTTCTAGACAACGGACCTTTCCCCCTAGTTTTGCTCAAGCCCCAAAACATTTTAAACTTTGCTTTCTTGCACTTTATTCCACTCGCCTTTTCGCGACGCTGTTTAGTCCTTATCACTACCGGATGTAATTTCCCTTTGAACTCTTTACAATGGAGTATCCCAATCTTAGGTAACCTCCCTCTCAAAATGTTCCTACTCGGAAACCCCGTCCTTCTATTTTCTACAGGGATTCTCTCCCCCTCAGCCGCATTGTTTAGGTTTCCCCTAAATTCCGTCAAAATCTTACCATCTATTTTATACGAACTTTCGACCCTTTCGCGGTCCGTGTTTTCCCGAATGCCATTGTCTAATCCCTGGGGAGCAAATTCTAGACCGTCTCTCGGCTCAACTTTTTCGACTACATTCATCAAATCCTGACACACACTTATAGTCCCTTCCCCTTGAAAAGAACCTGATGAATGGACTCTCGGACAAAGGTCCATCCCCCTGTGTGTGCGGTCAGTTACACATAACTCGAGATTCAAATCCCCTAAAACATCGGCTGACTCAACGAAACTAACTTTTCTCACTTCGAGCTCACAAATGTTAGAGTCGCTTTGAGACAATATTTCTCTTTTATCTAGGCTACTTTCTTCACACAAATCTACATTCATTTTCCCACATGTCTCTACATGCGTGAATTTGCGGAGCGAGTTATCTATTTCCCTCCTATCTGGGCTAGTTTCCTCACACAAATCTACATTCATTTTCCCCACTGTCTCTACATTCACGGATTTGCAGAGCGAGTTATCTATTTCACTTCGATTTCCTACACCCGAATTTAAGCCTACTTGCTCAATTACAAAGGTTTCCTTTCTTTCCCGCACATCCCTCGAACTGCTCAAAGTATCTCCGGCAACCAACTGGCTACAGAATTCCTTATTTTCAATTTTGCCTCGAGTACTCGCGCTTCCGAAATTCCCAGCTTCCACCTCGCTGAAATTTCCCAACACATTCTCTACATTTTTTTCTCTACCCAGAGATTTAACCTTTTGCTCTACGCAAATTTTTCCCTCAATTTGACTTTCGACACTTTTCTCAATTTTAGTGACTCCGGCCTTCCTTATTAAACCTCTACTTTCTCTATAGGAATTTACATCCTGTAATTTTACCCTCAGGTACTCCAATTCCCCCGATTTAATAAATCTAGTTGATTGATCTAAAGCATATTTCGCCTCACAGTCTAGGTCGTATTCTAGTCTCTCGAAGATTCCTTTATCATGTCTCACAAAGAATTCTTTATTCGACTCGAAAACCTCGAAGATATTGTCTATTATGGCTTTCTGACTAATGTCTAAACTTTCTCTCTTTCTTATCAAAGCTAATTCATAGGCCCTATTCAATTGCTCATACTTCTCTTCCCAAATTTTACTCGCTTCTCTTTCTTTCTGTTCTAGAATTCCTTCTAGACACGCCTTGGTCCCTACTTCACTGTAATTTTCTGCTCCAATGATTCGTCGGACAATTACTATTTTTTTATCATTTATCGACGCCTCAACGTCCAAATTATCGGCCAAAGCCACAAGAACAATTTTAGTCTGTCTAATTAGAAGAACTTCCATTTTCCCAAACTAAAAGATTTACCACTGTATTCACAGAAATCACAATATCTTATTTCTAACCTAATGCCGTACACTCAATACACTCACAGAAATACACATGTAATTTCACTTGCCCTACTTAACACAGAAATATAGGACAGGTACTAGATATAACGACACTAAATATTGTCACCTTTGAGCTTTCACTTATACACATAAACTGGTACAATTAATCACAAGCAATCCTATCAAATTTCATAACAATAGCTAGAACATATATCACAATATATTATCAAACATTTAAAAGAAACACATATGTATCACATTATCTTATAGCATAAAACACTCAAATTGCTTATACACTTCTAGAATAACACTAATACAAATATACTATTTCAAATCAGCGTTTTGTCCCACACTGAGTACTTTCCTGTGCACCAAGGCACTGTGCTGTTTCCTACAAACACTCGCACAAATTCAATTCATTAAACACTTTCTATTTAATAAACCCAAAAGAAAACACTTTTCTCTTTTTTCCGCACAACACGTGCCCGTGAGATTCCCTGTGGATTTACTCACAAAGTTTTGATTAACCAAAATCTCTTTTAGAAAAAAACTAACTACTAATGTCTACTAAGACTACTACATTTACCCGATCTCTATCAGGATTTCACACCTGTTCTTCTTGAACAAATTTTCACTAAACCTTCACTGGTTTAACTTTCGGACTTCTCAAAGAAGCGTTGAAATTATCTTTCTAAATCCCCTGAATTATTAGACTAATTCCAACCAGTCACTAATTCCAACCCCACAATTTACTGCCCCTCGACAATTATCGCGCAGACCTCTTTGGAAGATTTCAAATGAGCTTACCTTTCCTGCTGTCGCATCCAGCTGTACACGCTGATCGAATTTTCTTGCACAGGTTCCACTTCTTCTGAACAACTTGCGTCTGGCTACACGTCTCGGCTGCTAGTATTTTCCGCAGGTTCTAGTTGACTGCTTGCATCGGCGGATTCCCTTGGCTATCCTCGCCAGTTCCGCCACTGCTTCACCTCCTCCGTGGATCCTCACGTATTTCACAAACACATACGTAAGATCCCTCAGCTGCCACCAGCTATCATATACTGGGTGCAATTCGTCTTCACTGCCCAGTCTATTTCGATAGCGCGCCGAACTATGGCTAATTCCTAGCCACCCGGTTCCCTCAGAAATCACTGAGAATACGCTGGATTAAGGAACGTAAAACAAGCACCTTTATTCTTTAACGTATTTATACATTTACATTAACTCCATATGAGTTTTGCACCTCCAGTGCATGCATGGCCTCCAGCCAATTCAATTCCTTCACCAAACAAATCGCAATCACCTCCACGTGGCTTCTCCGCACACGTAAACTCTGGTCCGAGACAAAATCGGCATCCACGCCGGACCCCTGTCTCTCTCCGTCTCCCTTGTCACCACACTCGCTGGCTCTCTCCTGCACAGCCGAACACCAGTCCAAAACCGGTTCCCCTGCATACCTCCGGAAATACCTCCAGCAAACCATTTGCACATCCGGTCCTGGTTGTCATCTGTTTACCAGAGAGCTGGCACGCCTCTTGATTGATTACCTGTACTCGCCTCTGGTAAACATTCAAAACTGAAAAGAAACTTCACCAAATTTTATATATAATATACCGGGGGTTAAGCAGAGGGCCCGCCGCCATCACAGTTAACTGAACAAATCAATTGCTGAATCGGTGCTATCAATTAAGCAATTGTCGAAGCGAAATAATTGTGGGAGTGATTTAATTAAAATTTCTTTCGCAAACAAAATGTCTTTTAAGGAATAGCTTCTTTTTGTCTCAGCATAAATAATTTATAAAAATGAAATTTAACACAGAACATGTGATAATAAACATTCATAATTTTTATAAAATTTCACAAATAATTTAAATGAAAATAGAAACTCTTGAAATTATGCGCTTTTAGCGTTGTTTGTCCACCAAAGGGAAATATTCTTAACTTTATACAAAAGCATTAAAAAAAACTCATTTCATTTTTTTTCTTATGAGTAGCAAAAAAGCATTATACTTTAAAATCAATAGATAAAATTGCTAAACCTTTTCATCATATTTAATCATAACACTTTAAACTAGTGCAAAGAAAATACTTTAATCAACGTAAAGTAATTATCTCCTTCAAATACTAGTAAAAGTAACGTTTTCAAAGATAAAAAAATTACTATACAAATGATAATTTTTTTTTTACGTATGATAAACTTCGTATCTCATAAGACTATCTCGCTAAAGAAACTATTACATTTTCTTTTTCAATTGATAAAGAAATAAGTAGCTATTTTAATTATAAATTAATACATTTTTAAAAATCTATTATAAAAAAAGTTACCACTGAAAATTACGATTAAAATTAATGAATATCACTCACATATCGTTATTTCAACTGATACGTATTTCTTGCGGAAGTAACTATTCAATTTACCTTTCTATTTCCCACAGTGGATAAAAAAATAGGCAATTTAATTTTTAAATTAATACATTTTTTCGTTTATTATTATTACTGTCAAAGAATTTCACACCGAAAATAGTTATTAAAATTGATGAATGACACTTTATCACTCTTTTACGTCACGCAAGAGGATAATTATCTAATGGATGAATGAATGTATTTGGCAGACGACCAAACAGTCTTTCTCCGCTCATTATTTTAATATGAGATACTCATTGCTTCACAAGGCATTTTTCCTCGCTTGATTAGTTGCGATATTACGAAAGATACTTCAATAGAGTCCAAATTTTCATTCATACATGAATCTGCATATCTTTACATTAGCTCTTGATTGTTGTCCCATACTGTGTTGCGGAAGAAAGGGCATTAATGTAGTAATACAGCTGACTGACAGATAATTGACTGATAGTATTATTACTTTTATTATTATAACTATTCAAAATAAGGACTTAATTTTTTTTTAACCAGTGGCTACAGATGATTTTAATTTTTTATTAAAAAATATCGTAATGGCTGTCTATACTGGCTTACAGATAATGTAAAACTATCTTTTTATCCACTTTTTACAGCTGCATTAGTGTTCATAACCACATTAAAATTGTATTTTCATATAGTCTGAACTTTTTTGCACTCTGTTGCCTTATTCATTTTATAAAGTTTGTCCACTAAAGTAAATGAACTGTCTTTAAAACACAGTATACCATATTTTTACCCCGAATAATTCAAATTAAAAAATATTATTGGTGTTTTTCTTAAAGAATGAAAAAGATACTTTAGTAAAAAAAAAAAACTCTATTATTCTATAAACAGTAGACTCCCATATAATGAGGTCTACTGTATACAGGTAACGAAGTAAACTGTTTACTGTATACTGTATACAGGTAACGAAGTCTACTGTATACGTATAACGCGATTTCATACAACGCGTTAAAAACATTCGACGACTTTGTAATTCGTATAACGCGATTACTGTATAACGCACTAGACTAGAATGCGAGAATTACCCTTTTAAACTCTGTGCATATATTTTTTTATGCACATGGGTTTTTAACGATTTTGACGAAGGAGTTTTGTATTGCTTTGTCAATTTAATTACATATTCTGTATGTAAAATTTTTATAAGTAAATGTTTATACTTTAAAACATCATTCACGTTATACAAGACTTTTGCTTGTACAACATGATTTCCTATAACGGGATTTCATACAACGCGTAGCATATTAATCGCGTTATACGGGAATCTACTATACTACAATTTTGGGGGAAAAAATCTTTAAATCCAAGTTGATAATTATCAACTGATTATAATCAGTGGAAAATGGTATCCATAGATTAACACTGAGCTAAGTGGGTCCAATATGGCCGGTTCTAAGCAGCGTTTATCTATAATATTATTGACTTTTACATATTTATATTTAATATCTCTTTCATTTAAATAATAGATTTAATTTTGTAAATCAGAAACTACAATTATATAACTGTAGACATGTATTGTAATAGCATTTGACAGCTGCCAATGCTGTGCTGCAAAAAATGCAACATGTATCTAGCTTTTAAGTTTATCAGAGAATAACGTATTGATAGTAATATCAATCATTTTTTGTCGAAACTTTCATTAAAGACCCTTCTGAAAAACATCTATTTAGTTTGGGAATGGGAAGTTCTTTATGCTTGTTACTTTTTTATAAATATAACTGGCGTACCGTTTCGACAAAATCTTTTAATCATTTTATACACACTTTTTAAAAAATGCTGATAAAATGTTTAACACTTTCGTAACTCAAAGCTAAACTAAAAAGTATTTTTAAAGGCAAAACTAGATTTTTTAAAAATGTTGATTCTAACTTGCATAACGTTATTAAACCTCGTAAAATTAAGCTACAGCAGAAAGAAATCACCAGCTGTGCTGTTATTTTCAATTTAAGTTAAGCATGTTGTTGATCTCTTCTGTCTATATTATACATAATTAAAATTTTAGTTCAGCTTTTCCAAACGTATACTCTTAGACACACACACACACACACACACACACACACCAAAAAAAAAAAAAAAAAAAAAAAAAAAAAAAAAAAACAACGACGCACCGAGAAGGAGTTATCATCCGAATGCGGCGGAAATCGGAAGATGTGATGTACATGTACAGAAAAACAAATGATTATAATTTGAGAAGAATTGGGTGATTTATTTAAGAGAAAGAGTTTCCACAAAGTGAAAAAGTCAATAACGCGTTGGTCCACCTCTGGCTCTTATGCAAGCAGTCATTTGGCTTGGCATTGATTGATAGAGGTGGCAGAAATCCTCCTGCGGGAAATTGTACCACATTCTGTCCAACTGGCGCGTTAGATCGTCAAAATCCTGAACTGGTTTAGAGGGCCCTGCCCATAATGCTGCTGTCCGAGGTGTCTCCAGACACATATTCGCTGGTCATCGGGGCTCAATTCGAAGCGAGACTCATCACTGAAGACTTATAGAGTTTCTATGCTCACTTCTACCCAGACTTGGGTGTATATAATTTGAAGTGGCACTCTATTTGAAGTTGAAGCAAACACAGTTTATACATGAAACAATGTTTATTGAATTCGTTGCACATATAATTGGCTTTTACAGCAATAAGCATGCGTACTACTTGTACGGAATGTATAAACACAGCTTTCAAGAACAATATATTTTTATACTCACGAACAGTAAGTCAAACCAGCAGTACTGCCATGTAAACTTCTGGCCCGCTAAGCACTAGCGCAGGATAACACCTTTTCAACCTTAACAACCTCCCCTCTTTTTTCATTAATGACGCTGCGTGGTATTTATACTAAGCGCGTATGCCGAAATTAGCATATCTAAAGCAGCTTCTTTAATTCACTCAAAAGTTCGATTCTTGTGAATCGAATCTTGTGTATACCTTACACTGGCCTCCCTCGAAAAAAAAATTAGGTAACTGAGGTCTGAACGGCTTCAGTTAACTAATTGAAAACGCGTGCTGGTCTGACTTTTTACATAATGGGTGGCAAAGTCAAAAAACCTTCCACACGTTGTGTGGGGGAAAAACGCCACTACCATTTTACAAAACTAACCCCGAAGGGTCCAGGTGACACCATCAAACAGTGGATTTGCAGAGTTGCGGATACTGGGCTGCCAACTGCGCCCTAAAATATCTATTTTAATTAAAAGTGACAACACAATTGCACAGCATGACATTTCTTGACTGTATCTGCTCTCCCCCAATTTATAATGTACATGTGTTATTTTTTGTGAAGTTAGTACATTAGTGGTTAATTGGTATATTGTGCAGTATGTATTTTTTTCCTAGTCACTACATGTCCCCTTCAAAAATTTATAAAACAACAGTATGTCTTTTTTTTTTCCAGTGGCTCACCGCTTCCCCTCAAAATGTTTACAGTATATACACTGGGGAATTTCAAACCAATTTGGTTCGGTTTTATTAGAGGGTGGGAGTTAGAATAAGAAAGTTGATACAAGACTTGTTCCTCATGAATGCAGCAACTTCCTTGCACCAGTCTGTCCAATCCGTGGAACCTCTCTTGATGGTCGCAGTCCTAGTAAAGGGGTTCGTTGACCGTGTGGGCATCCTTCGTGCAGCAGGGCGTCGGTCCTGAGGCGCTGGTCCGGCTTGAAGATGGACAGGAGGTCTCTTGGGAGGAGGCCAACCTTGCTGGGCGGCTGATATCTTGCGTTTCCTGTACTTATGCAAAGGAGCTTTAGAATTGTCATCTATCCTTTTCATAACCTTGTGTACCTTATGTTTACCACGTTCATCCTTTGATAGAGTTTTTGTAGTGCACACCTTACTTTGCTCCGTACTTTTGCTTGTATCGGTATTAGATTTTAATGCAGATTCTATTGTTTCAAATTTATACGCCGCACCAACGTGTTTAGTTACTGGCTTTATCTCTCTACTTGTGTCATGTTTTTCAACAAACTGACTCTGTTTTTGGTATTGGTGCTTATGCAACTTCTTGTTTACCGCCTTAATTACTTCAGTATTTGCAGTTTTAATGCTGGAACCTGAAGGCGCTTTTTCACGTTTTTTATCCCCCTTAACTTTAGTTTTATCCTCTTTTGACGAAAAAGTCTCTTTGAAACTTGCGATATCAGAATCGTTATCATTTAAATTCTTTAACACTGCTTCAGTTTTAGGAAGATTAAGCTTTTCGTACTGGTGCGTTTTAATGCAACCTGCGTCTATAACTTCCGAAGCATCAGCTAAACTACTTACAGTATAACTCTGTGTCAACTTTTCATCCTGATTCTCAGTATGGTTTTCATGTACTTTATTTAAAACCATATTATCAACCTGGCCTACAGCATCCTCATTCGGATGGAAACTTGAAATAATATCATCATTACCTAGCGAGTTCCTACTATCGTTTAAAGAATTTTTATTGTCGTCAACTAATAAGTATTCACTAACTTCCGTAACGCATACTTCGTCATCTACTAAATTTCCTTCATTAACAGATGTGTGAATATCATCTAAAATATCAGGTATAGCATCAATAATATCAGGTATAGCATTAATAATATCAGGTATGGCATTAATAGAAGTGTCCGATGATTTATTTTCTAAACCACTAGCATTAGTATCGGCCCTATTTTCAGAAATTTGTACTGGAATTACCGCATTATTCCAGCTAGACTCACTTTCTTTATAAGCCACAAAAATACCCTGACTTTCACTATTCTCAAAATAATGATTACTGCTCGGACAAAATAATACATTTGACCAAACAGTTTCAACAGGTTGAACCATATCATGTGAATCAACTTGCCAGTGCAAGTAAGGTGCTTGCATATTATTTTCTTTAAGTGCACTAATTTCATTATAACGCCGTGCGCTTCTATTATTTTGCCTGCGGTACTGCTTACGCTGCTGGTTTGAAACTCGCGAAAAATTTTGGCGCTGGTGTATAAAACTTCTCGTACCTGAATGACGGTGAGGGGTAGCGAAGAAATGCCTATTGTCATATTTAGCTAAAGCTTGAAGGAGGGTAACCTTGCTTGTAATTGTTTGATTATCTAAAAAATCTTGAACACTTGGCTTCAAACGTTGGATAACTATTTTTAAGATTACCTCTTCCGTTACCCCTTCTAAATATTCCTCACACTTGGAAATCTTTTCCATAGCAAAATCTAATGCAGACTGACCTTCACGTTGCCTTAGCGAATAAATTTCCGCTTCAATTTCACTTTGATTAAAGGTCTTTGGAAAAACACTAAGAAACTGTTGCTTGAATGACAAATAGTCAAAAATCAGATTACTGCTTTGCATGCATGTGTACCACTGAAATGCACTACCTCTTAAAGCGGCTAGAGCAATTTTAAGTTTATCCCCCTCTGGGGTGCATTGTTGCTGAAAGTAATGCTCAATTTTCTTTAGGAATTGGCTTGAGGGGCCGCCATTGAAGGTGGCTTCGAATGGCGCAATTTGCTGAACCATAATTACCCGAGGAAAATTTCCAGCAGGATTTTGTTCTACAACACTCATTTTTTAAATAGTATATAAGTACTTGCAACAATTTTATCAATAAGTACACAGTACACAGTTTTTAATTTCAATTATGTTGTTCGTTACAAATGTAACGCTAACTACCAGGGTATATATATTTTCGGGCGCCAGTATAGAGTTTCTATGCTCACTTCTACCCAGACTTGGGTGTATATAATTTGAAGTGGCACTCTATTTGAAGTTGAAGCAAACACAGTTTATACATGAAACAATGTTTATTGAATTCGTTGCACATATAATTGGCTTTTACAGCAATAAGCATGCGTACTACTTGTACGGAATGTATAAACACAGCTTTCAAGAACAATATATTTTTATACTCACGAACAGTAAGTCAAACCAGCAGTACTGCCATGTAAACTTCTGGCCCGCTAAGCACTAGCGCAGGATAACACCTTTTCAACCTTAACAACCTCCCCTCTTTTTTCATTAATGATGCTGCGTGGTATTTATACTAAGCGCGTATGCCGAAATTAGCATATCTAAAACAGCTTCTTTAATTCACTCAAAAGTTCGATTCTTGTGAATCGAATCTTGTGTATACCTTACAGACTATTCTAATCCAGTCAGTGACATTCCAGGTCGAATGTGCCCGACACCACTGAAAACGGGCTTGGTGTACAGAGGTCAATGGTAGTCGGCGCAAGGGTCACCGCGAGCTCAGCCCCTTTTCTCTGAGCCGCTTATGAATGCTCCTTGCGGTTACTGAAGCACCAGTTGCACGTACGATCGATGATAATGATGAATCTGGGACTGTGCTTGCAGCTCTGACGATTGCTCGGTCCTCACGTTCTGTCGTTTCTCTAGGCCTACCGCTTCCTTCTTGACGCGGTGTTCGACCATGGTTCACCCATTCCTGCCACATCGTCTAATAGTGGCATCGCTCCTATCCAAATGTCGAGCGATTCGCCGATTAGACCAACCGGCTTCTTTGAGCCCAACTGCACGTCCTCTCTCAAATGCTGATATCTGCTCATATTGTTCACGCACCTGTATGCGAGGCATAGTTACTGTTTACCTGAGAACACGGAATGAAATTCGCAAAGAATTTATGACCTGGAATTCAAATTTCTCATCTTTAATATCCTTCCAGTTGCGCAGTTAAGATGCGCTGCAGCGTCACATGTTCATTCATTGGCCGCCAAATTTTAAAATTTCGCCTCTTTCGTCAAAACCTGTATGCATATCGATTAGTGTCCAATTTGCATTACCCCTTCTTGGTGCGTCGTTTTTTTTTTCGTCTAAGAGTGTATCTCCAAAGTTAATAACTACTCTGGTATTATTAGAATTATTATTATTAACTGGTATTATTTATCTTCGTACCTTTTTATCACAAATCAAGTTAGAACAAATATTTAGAGCAAATATTTAGAACAATATTTAGAACAAATCAACTTAATATTTATTTTAAGAGGGTCCTACTAATATTTTTTTGTCCTTCCCCAAATAAAATCTCGCGGCACCCTAAAGTGCAAAGTCACACCGGTTGGGAATCAATGGTTTAAATACTGAACAAGTGTATACTTGGATTTAACTTAAGTGACAAGCATGTGAAACTAGGTATATTGATTGGTATTTATTCAACTCTCTACCTGCAGAAAGAGCAGTCATCTGGCCTTTTTCTTTTACTCATATAAAACGAAATGATATTCATAATGTAACTATTTTAAGTACCCAGGGAAAGATAATAAATTACGGCCATTAAGGACTCTGAATAAAAGAGTTTTAAAGCAGATTAAGCGCATTTTTGAAAATGAATTCGATAGGAAAGTGGGTAAAAGAATATCTTAATGAAACCTTCTGTATTTAAAAATAATCTGAAAGTTTAATAACAATGAATATCCTTAATCTGTTGGTCTGTGAACGGTTCTTTCCCAAATAGCCGTTTTTGAAAAGCGTTGAAAAGACTGATTTAAAATAGAAAAAGTAAGGGCAAAAAAAATTATAATTTCTATTGTACATTTCTATTGTTTCTATTTCTATTGAAGATTTTTGATTACTGCAGTAACTGAATAACACAACTCTGTGTACTATGCAGTAAAAATCCATATGGTTAAAAAAGCTCATAAAATTTATAAAAGGTATAAGATTACAATCGGAATAACGTAGAGCTCATGTGGCTGAACGATTTGTTTGACTTCAACCAAACTTCTGACTAGGATTGATAACAAAACAAGGGGCTACATACTTTTCTCGGCGTGTTTTATCTGAGCCTGTTCTAATCTCCCCGGAGTGAGTGTGGAAAAGAATGCGTTCTTAAAATGCCAGGAAAATTTAGAAGAGAGGTTGTAGTAAACTATGAATATGCACTTTCCTCACAATCTTGGCCTCAATTACAAGTAGACCGAGAAAAAAGATTACGATCGTGTGTAAATTAAACGATAATCGTTGAAAGATTTCAAGCTATAGGACGTCACAGTGACGAAATACTTGCATAAATTCATTATAGCTTTCCGCCGGAAAGCTTGTACTCTATTCTTTTTTCCTATTTATAAACACCGTCTCCCCAGGGAGTGCTCTGTAAAAATTGAGGTTGCACAAGGGGATAATGTTGACTCACCTGTATGGTGCTCCAAGAAAAGAAGAAGTCACCAATATCCGCGGAATATTGCGTGAATGTCTCACGACTGTGCCTCCGCATTAAAAAAATAAGAAAAAAGAATATATAAACAGAATCTTCTCTAGCCTGCCACCCCTTTAAATGGTCATATTTTGTTGAGAACCTACTCAAGTCTGCATAGAGCCAATGTTATGGAAAAAAACCTAATATCGACTGCCATCCCTGGAAACCGACTTTTTCCGGAACCATTATTGGTCGCCATAGAGAAGTTTCTCTGTATATACAGGGTGATTTTTTTTAAACGGACACTACTCAGAGCCATTTGTAGCGTGATCTATCAGCTGGAATTCCACCAAAATTGATAGAGGGGCTAAGGACGACATGGGAAAGAGTTTCCGTAAAAAAAAAAAAAAAGTTGCAAAAGTCGATAGTTGCAAAAGTTGCTCCCGATAGGGGGAAATATGGCGCTCTTGTTGTCGGCGCACCCGAGAATTTGCATAAAAGGCAAGTAAAACCTCAAAATACAAATTCATGACTACGTAGTCCACAGCAGCGCCAGTATTTTGGACTATAAAGTGCGAAATCTGTTGCTCCTTCGCTTTACAGAAGAGAAGGTCATCAGTCGCTTTTTTTAACCTTGCTTGGCCACCTCGCTCCCCGGACCTAATCCATGTGACATTTTTCTGTGGAGTTATTTAAAGTCTTAAGGTGTATCTTGGTGGAGTCTCGAAGTTGGGGGCCCTAAAGGACAACATATCCCGGACTTTGATGCACATTCCTGGTGACATGTTATGCTTGACCGTTGAGAACGTAGTGTTCAGGAAGCAGTATGTCGTCCACCAGGACTGACGTCACATTGAAGGAGGGAGAAGTGAATTTGCTGCATAAAGTGCTGTTGCAGTGAAATTTATTTGTTATTCATTTGTCTGCTTACAACTTTTTCGGTATTCATCCCTTATCTTTATAGCTCGAAATACTGGCGCTGCTGCCGACTACATAGTCGTGAATTTGTATTTTGATGTTTTACTTGACTTTTATGCAAATTCTCGTGTGCGCCAACAACAATAGTGCCATATCTTCTCCTATCGGTGACTTTTGGAAGTAACTTTTTTTCTCACGGAAACTCTTTCCCATGTCGTCCTTAGCCCCTCTATCAATTTTGGTGAAATTCTGGCTGATAGATCGCGCTACAGGTGGCTCTGAGTAGTGTTAGCTTTATAAAAAAAATCCCCCTGTATTATATATATATATATATATATATATATATATATATATATATATATATATATATATATATATATATATATATAAACATGTCGATGCGATGTTCTATTTTGTATTCGCATCGCGAAAAATATAGCTGGTGAATATTTCATTACATTTCACATATATTTATTTCACTTTCAAAAAATTCAAATTTAAACCCTACCGATCTTTGAAAAACTGAAATTACACCTTTGAAATAAGAAAAAAGAACACATTGAATATATTACGATTGATCGTGTATTCTAACTTAACAACTTTGCCGACATCTTCGCGACGTATTTGAATAGAGGACAATGAAAAGAAAATATTCGAGAAAAAGTTTATGAGCTTAAATGATGACCTTGTTATTTAATGACCTTATTTATAATATTCGAGGTCGTTTATTAACTGGCCATCAGTGAGTTGGGGAAAGAAAAGGCTAAGGAGTAAAAATCTGATGAAATTTGAAAGTATCGTTGTGACACGAAGCCCATTAAACATAACAGGAAATCATAAACTTTTCAGTTGATCTAACAATCTTAACCAAACTGTCTTAAATTTATCTTACATAATTTTACGGTTACAGGTAAAAATTTATGAATATTCTTTCTGATTATCTTCACACGCTGGACGTATTTCATTAAATTTTTAGGTATCGTTCTTACTTAGTGTAGTTTAAATAGAACTATCTTATTACACACGTTCTAAAAGAATAAAAGCAATTCGAAAGCCTGAATGTTCTTATTTTTTTAAAAACTGCATAACCTGATGGGAGGTACGTAATTGGCAACGCTTACAGTTTCACGTTTCTTCCTCTACCTTATTTAATAGTTACATGTTACATTTATTAAAATTTAAGCTGAATTAGTCTATGCATTGCCGCATTGTACAGTAGAATACCGTTATAACGAACTTCTAGGGACCAAAGGTTTTGTTTGATTTATCCGGTGGTTCGCTATATCCAAACCGTTAAGAAAAATGCTAGAGTTCACAAAATGTACGTCGTAACTCATTAGTTGCAACGTGTATTCAATAATGATGTATTAAAAAATTATATTAAAAATGATCATTAATGAATTAAATCGACTAAAATCGATTACATTAAACAGACATAATACTAATTAAATCACTCACAATAGGAAAACGGCGGGACCAAAATTTTCGTTCGTTATATCCGGGAGTTTATTATATACTGGGTTCGCTATAACGGGGCTCGACTGTATACGCAAGAAGTTCTTCAGAAAGACCCTTTAATTCTTTTTAATACTGATTCAATTTAGGAGCAACAATTAGAATACTGTTGTGTTGTTAATACCCCCTGGCTGGAAGTGTTCCACATCAGGCCCTTTTAGGCTTTGCAGGCTTAGGAGAGCGGCTCCCCTTTACAATAGCCCACAAGAGGCAGAGTCCGTCTTAGCTAAGTGCTACCTCAGTTTTGACCGAGCAACCCCAAAGGCGACATCTGGAGGAATCGTACCCTCCCCCACCCTCTGTGACTTCATAGGGGGGACTTCCCGGGAAAAGGATTTAACATGCCCATATCCGGCCCAGACATGAAAAATCGGAATATTCCTAAGATCAAATTTTCATTTGTTATCTAATAAAAAGTTATTTACGTCTAATACCATGCCATTGACACGACAATTATAAGTGCAAGTAAAAAATAATACAGTTTAACAAAGGAGAAAGAAATTGATAAATGTAAACATAGTTATCAAACAAGGTGGAATATTATCCCAGCTAAGCATCTCGTACGGATCATTATGTTCTGCTACTGCAAGGATTACAATTCTACGGATCGGCAGTTCTCCTAAACCCCTATCTTTAATAGTAGCACTGCTTCATCAAGACATGTCGTATATCATAAATTCAATACAACTGGCTATCGTGGTATCCGATCAATGTCTTAAGCCATTCTAATTTTATCTCGTGAGACACTCCTTAGAGGGGTTGTCAGTGACAAGCTTATCATCAAACGAACGACGTGTTAACATTCACTTTTGCTGACAAAATAAAGGAAACCAATTAAAAAAATTAGAAAAGTTTCCCTTGGGTGTTTGTTATGTAGGCCCATTATTATAATTCTGTTTTTTATGTGTGTATGTTTATATATATATATATATATATATATATATATATATAGTGTGTGTGTGTAGGAGGTCATTGTTATAATTTGGCTATGTCAGATGTCAAATCTCAGCCTCTCAGCGACAATTGCCGCCTTGCTCTGAGACATGCGCTTTTATGCTCCTCGAAAATGACGTATTTCGACCTCAGCGTCACTATTTTGCATAGTGTAGTATTGTTTAGCACCTTTTACTTAACAACATATTAAAATTTTAAACAGATTGGCCTAGTTTTATCCCTATTTTTGTGATTTTTCCTTAATTTTTGAAAACTAGTATATATATGTACAAATATATGTATACACACACACACACACACACACACACATATATATATATATATATATATATATATATATATATATATATATATATATATATATATATAAAAGATCTTGTCTGTTTGTTTGTCCGCTATAGAATCATAGACTGTTTCACCCACCGGGACCAAATTCGGCACGGTTAATGTTTTGGACCCTAGAAACTTAAATCAGGAAAAACGAAATTTGGGGCTCAATTAGTTTTTTTTAATTAATTTTTTAATGATTTTTGTGCCCCTAAGCGCACTTCTTAAATGTGGATACAGCCCCTTTACGACAACCCTTCAAATTCGATTCGCGGGGGGAAAGCGGTTTATTCTGAGGGGTGATCTGGGGTGGTTTGAGAGTTGGTCTGGGGGTAACGGGGGCGGGGAGGACGAGGTGTTTATTTTTCTTACGTTTAGTGGAATCGTGAGTCTAAAAAGTTTGAGAACCGCTGCTTTAGACAATTTTAGACAATGGCGTTCAAACTAATAGAACTTAATAAAATTAGAAAAAAAGGAAGAAGAAAAAAGAAAAATTAAGTTTGGAAGTTTTTGGAAGCCTTCTGTTGATCTAAATATATTAATTGTTTGAGGATCATAAAATGGGAAGAAGTTTAAGAGTTCTACAGGTTTCTTCCCCTAAGTTCGCGAAACAGAGTTAACATCTTTAAATCTTTTAGAGTTTTGGGACTTTTTAAGCAGTGGGAGGAAAAGCTCTTTAAACAGAGAAACATAACGACACATAACTTTCATTCCGAACTATTAGTCCATTAGTTATATAAAGGCATAAGAAAATTAATGAAATTATTTTTAAAGAATGGTTGCCCGGGTAGATATATAGATATAAAATTTTTCATGCTTTCCATCAAAAGAATACTGGGTATATCATTTCAGTAGAAACGCGCTAAGCGCATTCTGTCTGGCCAGATGAACATGAAGAGCGGGGGGTGCCGCCCAGTATTTTTTTGATGGAATGCATGCAAAATTTTATGTCTATATATCTACCCGGGCAACGCCGGGCAATAATGCTAGTATATATATATATATACTTATATATATACACATATATATACATACATATGTATGTGTATATATATATATATATATATATATATATATGTGTGTGTGTGTGTGTGTGTGTGTATAAAAATGGGCGCAAAACTTTAAGTAATTTTATGATACTGAAAGCTAAAATCGTATGCATCGTATCGACGATCTTTGCTGAATTGAAAAACGTGTTGACAAGTTCAACAAGCCAGATCTGTGACATTCATTCAGCACAACAAAAATCCCTCAAATTATTGCATCAAACACTTGTCTCGAGCAAGTCTCTCGTGAAAATTTCGTACGACCCTGAATTACCCGTTGCTTTATTACAATTCCATTCACACACACATACACAAATCCAGGTAAAACAGTGAAGAACCGCTTGCGTCACAGCTCGTCAGTCCGGGCGTAAACCTGAGGAAACTGACAGAGTGTGATCTTGAGAAATCTAGGAAATCTACCGCGATTTCACGCGTGGAAATCCAGGCAAATGCGGGCCGCCGACGCAGCCAAAGTGCCTGTTTCATTTCACAGAAAAAAATTGCCTCTTCTAAGCAGCGAGAAAAGAGAAAGTGCGAGGGTTTGACACAATGACGAATGACTTGTTTTTGTTCGGGTTTTATTTTCGAATTTTATCTCGCATGATGGTTCGGATGTCGTGTGTTGCACACAATGGGCCTCTATGGAGTGGCTCTGCAGGTAACATTTCATGATAATGGTGTAACAGTTCACAATAATCATATGGGGGAAGTAAAAAGGATTGTTAAAAAGGGAAAGGATTCATTTTAGTGTGGGATCATTGATGCAATAGAGAAAAAATTCTAAGACCCTCCATCCTCTCAGAAAGGTTGCACTGCATTAAAATGACAATTTCAATAAAAATTCTTCCATTCCACATTATTTTTAAAAATTGAAAACATTCAATATTAAAGTTTTAGTGTCATTAAAATTTTTCTTTGGTAAAATAAGAATCATAGGGAATATATATATATATATATATATATATATATATATATATATATATTATTTTCAATGTAAGAAGTACCCAAGTCTGTCCGATGCTTTAAAAGTGTTCTCTAAACCATTGTACAAACTTGGTTTTCACTCATTATTATTCCACTCATATTTTGCTTCATGAATGAAATGGCTTTTTTATTGATTGATTGCCGCAAGATAACCTTTACAAACTAAAGGAAAATAATTTCTTCCTCAAGAAATTGAAAGCTATTGAAGAGGAAGATGCTGGGCTAGTGATATATAGCAGTGATATATATCTTACATTGAAAATAATATTCTTTTAAAGAGACAGAAGCAAACAAAGTCACCCTGGAAAAAAATGACTAAGGCACTTCTTGTACCAAGCCACAGATATATATATATATATATATATATATATATATATATATATATATATATATATATATATATATATATATTATATATATATATATATATATATATATATATATATATATATATATATATATATATATATATATATATACAAGTATCTTGTATATATATATATTTAAATATATATATGTGTGTGTTTCTTTGTTTAATTAAGGACTTTCGAACTCAATGTTAAGGAATTACTAATTTACTGTATTTTGGAATAGATTACTTTATCTAAGAAAATCGCATCTTAGCAATTTTAAAGACTATTTAAAGGCAATTTTATTTACTTTTCATTTTATCTTCGAAATTAAATGTAATCTAAGATTAGGGGCGGAGAAAGGCTTTAAGCTTGGAATGAAGTCACTTTTACCGAAGGGTTCCTTTAAAAATGTGTGTTTAGAAATTATTTCACTAAGGAATCCACTATAAAACCTATTTTGAACAACCTCAAACATTCAGGTCCAAATTTGCTGGTCGGTTGAGAGTGCTACTGTTTTTGTTTCTTTTTATACACGAGAACTAATTAGACTGGGGCTTACAGCTTAATAGTGCAAACTTTTTTTCGCTTGCATTCAATGTATTCCAGTTAAATGAGCAGAAAAATGGCTAGTACTTCCATCTGTTAGCAGTTTAAAGAAGTGAAAATATTTTGCAACCTTTAATTGGAAAAATTTTCAAGATTCTTAAGGTTAAAAAAAATTGGCAAAAGATCTGCACCGTGCAAACGGTAGAAGTTGTTGCCCCTGAAAGGGTTGAAGCCGAGCTGCTACAAACATCCATGACAATAGTTGGACTCGAACGCACAGACTCTAGTACCGAATTCCTACGCCTAGCCATTCAACCATCAACCGACGTGCCCAATTATAAACTAGAACCCTAAGATTGTAATAATTATAATGTAAGATGGTGCCATCTTGTTAGAATATTCAGACATATAGGTCACTGAAAAAGTGGGAAAATGTTTAATGAGTACACAGCAATAAAAAGCAATAAATAATCTTATTCTTAATGTTATATAAAAATACGGTGTTTCAAACTTCTAAATATTATTCCACTCATTTTTTGCTTCATGAATGAAATAGCTTTTTTATTGATTGATTACCGCAAGATAACCTTTAAAAAGTAAAGGGAAATAATTTTTTGCTCAAGAAATTGAAATCTATTGAAGAGGAAGATGCTGGGCTAGTGATATATAACAGCACATTATTCTAAACAATAATATTATTTCAGCAGTTGCCTTCATATAAACCCATCTATTCTGCTCTGTAGTAATTGACAAGCTTCTCTTAGAGAATTCTCTAATTCAGTAATCGTTTCTTTCTTCAAGCGTTGTTTATATACAGTGAAACTTCCCTATGGGGGCCAGTAATTGTTCCGTAAAAAAGTGGTTTTTTCGAGGGTTGGCCGTGAAAAAGGGGTGTCTTCCATAACATTGGCTCTATGAAGTTTTGAATCGTTTCTGAACAATATATGGCCGTTTAGAGGGTGACCGGTTAGAAAAGTTTCATTGTACACCAATCTCTCCTTCAACATTCATTTTAAGCAAATTAAACAAATGTGAATCTTTCATTTTATACTCGAATATACACCGCTATCATTATGGATAAAAGTACAAACAGTATTAATCTTAGCATCAAAAAATGAATTATTCAAACTATGCGAAATTGGACTTGGAAAATAGGGTAAATTTCCCAAATGTCGATCAAAAAGTAATAAACAAGTTTAAATCTTTAATTCTTTATAAAATTTTGTAAAATTTTGGAACCTACGGTGCCAATTTTTATCTGGAGGAAGGGAAAGACGTTTTAACCAAGCCTGTTAGATCATACTCAACGATAAATTGTTCACTGAAAAAATAAACGTTTATCTAATGTACCCTAAAAAAAAAGAAATTTTAAAAAAAGAACATTTAATTAATAAAAATGTGTTAAGGTAGATAAACTACTTCCTGAAAAATAGATGCACCCTATCTCCACTTCCATGTGGCTGCACAATTTAAAAAAGTTTTTAATTTATTCAATTTTATATAATATTGCTCAAACTTATGAAGTTATCGATGTACTCAGTTTTTAATATTTTGCAGTAGAATAGGTTTCTACTTTAGTCAACAGATGGCGCCACTAAAAAAGTCGGTCATCTCAAGATAGCATGGTTTATGTAGTTTACAGGTCAATGAGAAATATGGGAATGATTTATTCAGGCTTTCGAGTCATCCTCATCTCCGACTTTATAATAACATAATATAATATGTAGTTTTCATTGGTCTCTTCTTTCACATTACGACATTCCTGTTCCCTGTGGTTCTTTCTTACTTATAAGTAAGCAAGTGCTTTCGTATCAGATCTTCAAAATTCTAATTTTATTAGGAACATATACTAGAATCCTTTACTCGTATAACTCCAAAACAAATTACTTCTAGCTGTCGTATTATTAGTCAAGCGTTAACTGATTTACGGTAGAATAATTTTCTCCAAGCATTAGCAAACGACTTTTGCGTATAGGTATGCTTGTAATAAAATGTGCTGGTTTTAGAACCTACTGATCACTGAACTTCGGGAAAATATTTCCCGTTCTTTCTTTATAAATTAAAGATTATTGGTCAAAATTTGAATGAGTTACACTTCAAGCGGGTGAGAGGGAAATGGAAAGTAAACTAAAGCTTCCTGTTATAAAATTGAGCTTCCCTCATCATTAATTAAAATCTCATATATTAAATTTCTCTTCGATGCAATTAACTTGGTACTTATAATTCTTTTCAAAAGAATTATGTCTGTCAGAAGTTTGATTCAATTACAGAATTTTCCAATTGGTGTTTAATTTAAATCCAAATGTCTTATATATCATTACCTATTTTTCTTTTTTAGAAGTTTGTCATACTAAAAGAAAAAAGAATATTGAAGGGCAAAGGGGAAAAAATAGAGAACTATTCCTTTCCTTTTCATATTGGAATGTTAGTTAAGAAATCTCAATTATTTTTACAGCACAAACAGCAAAAGGCAGACTAATTACAGGTAATATAAAACAGTCTTGATTCATTCGTATCCTATAGGTATTCATGCATAACCAAAAAAGTTTAAAAAGCTTTAATTCAATGTTCTATTATTATTTATGCTTTATCCTTATTTATAATTACCTTTCTATATAATGTTAGATAAAATTTGATAAATTTGGCAAAATTTTTAAACAAATTTAAACTGATCATAAAAAAATGCACATGTTTTCTTTTAGAGCTTGGAAAATCATTACTTTCTACTCCAGATTTTTTTAACTTGAAAAACCTTTATGGTAAAGAATGCTAGAAGAACTTAAAAAATTAAGTAAATTTTGGGACGTTTCGATACAGATCTGACAGTGTGAGTTCGTGTGCTTTTTATTATGTAAATGTGGGATCAACAGTTTAAAAAATGTTCTATAAAATCTTGTTTGTTGAAACGGGAGAATTACTCAGGGTAAAAATTAATAAATAAATAAATAAATCATAATAATTATTTACGAATGAACTCCATCAGTAAGTACAGATAACAACTAATACTTTGGTGCTGCCATCTAGCAACTGCTTTAATAACTAATGAAATGAACGAAATCGGCTTACTGTCGATGTAATGATTGACATATTAAGATGACAATCATGTACACAAAAATAGTTTTAAAAAACTTTTGTTTGGAAGTTACTAGTAGGTAATGTATTTTAAAATTTGCAGTAAAGACATATTAAAAGGAAGTTTATGCATCTGCTTTGAACATTTATTTTGTATTTGATAATTTCTGAATTATAGTTCAGAGTCGTACGAGTGAAAAAAAAAATATATATATAAATATATTTTAGCTCAATGAATGTCCATCTAATTACAACTTTTTTCTAAGAGTTTTAAACTCTAAGAACACACAAAAATACATTTATATATTTCATTAATTAGACAATTTTAAACTTTAGATATTACCATAAAATTTCGAAAAATGTTACCCTGTTTAATAAATTTTTTTTCTCTAAATATCACAATAAATAAGCCCTTTCTTACAATAATCTGATTTTGAAAGAAATTTACTAAATTTTAAGAAAATTAATTTTGTCTGTAGATACCTAGATTGGCTCTGTATTTTGTACTTTAATAGAAATATTGTGAAACTCAATCAGATATTAATCATAAAAGCAAAATATACCACATCCATATAAGGATGATCAACTTCGGGTTCACTACCTATAAACTGACCGCTTTTTATTTATAAAGGACAATTCTTCATATTTTTATGTCTGCGATACTGATTCTTTAGATTACAGACATCACATAGTTTATCAATTTCATCGATTAAATTGCTTTCAAGATACGAGCTCAAGTCATTTTGAAAAGTCATTTTGAATCGATAAAGCATCGATAACATACTTCATATAAGCCACCGAATAAATGTTTACCGTTTCATTAAACTGTTACACTTCGACATGAAAAATGTATTATGTCTTATTTGCTGAATTACCAAGAATGTTTCGCTCGAAAGCAACATATTAAACAAAAAAAATTTCAGGTAGTCTCTTCTAACGAAACTACCGCGGGTTATTAACGTAGGAATCCTTATCGCTGCTTACCTCTTTTGTATGTATGTGTTATGTATCTATATATATATATATATATATATATATATATATATATATATAGAGAGAGAGAGAGAGAGAGAGTAAGTATGCTGAATATGAGACCCCTTTTTATTTTCATATATAACTAGGAAAGTAAGAGAGGGATTTCAATACCAACTTGATATCCTTTTAATACATATATTTTAATACATATAACAATGACAGAAAATTGAAAATAACCTTACAATTTTCTTGTATGAAATTATAAACACAAGTGTTCCATTTTTGGGGTCTGAAATAGTCCTAATATAAAACCCCCATTCTGTAACTCTAAATATGAATCTGAAGTACTGGAAAGTTCGTAAAAACAAAACTGTACACAATAATTAGATAACAGTTACTTATATACACAAATAGGGGAAAAAGAAAAGTGACATTTTAAACTAATTAGTTGGTTTTCACTACAGGTTTTGTTTACTTTTTGTTTTTAGAATCAAACTTTTCACATTGTTTACAAATAAAATGTTTGCCAGCTCCATAATCTTCATGGGCCCATCTGAAACACCTTCTACATTGATGCCACTGCTCTCCCCGTTTGTCTTCTGAAAATAAACAACCACAAAAAGGCATTCAGCGTCGTTTTCATCAATGCTATCATCACTGCTGTCATGGAGAGAAAGTTTTTCATCATCTTCAAATGAGCTGAGATCATCATAGCTATAATTAGGCTTATTCATTCTCTGTTTTTTAACTAGTGTTGCATTTTAATCCATCCTTAACTGTCCCTTCCTGTAGGGACCCCTTTGCCTTTATTGTTTCCTTATCATTTTCTTTTTATCTTGATCTCCTTTTCCTTGTTTATCCTTTGATTTCTTAACTTTTAGGTCTATTCCCTTTTTTTTCTTGTAGGAAACAAAGTTTTTTTCGAATATGCTGCAGTTCTTTTATTAATGCTATCAATCAATTTATTTTTATAGGGCGATGATGTAATAATATCGGCTTTATGGGCCCTACTTGGTTTCGAGATGTTTTTCTCAGGTAACGTGGGAAAGGGATTCATTTTTTCAGGAGTCACTAAGAACTGGTTTGAACTTGTTGTTTTATCAATACCTTCCACATTGTCACTACTGCTACATGGTTGTGGATTTCGTCTGGGCTTCATAGCATCTGCATCTTCAGAGGAAACAAGGATGTGAGAGTGAAAACTAAAATGCCTAATATGAGACCCTATCTCATATTAGCCATGCTTTGGAATCTTATATTGGACACGACCATGTTGTTGAACACGCCAACGAAAATTTTTAGGTTAAGATTGACGTTAGCTTAAAAACAGACAGGCGTGTTTACACTACGCATTTATAGCTACCTATCCAATACTAACAGTTTTAATAAGAGTCTTACCTTGAAGGTGAAAACAGCCAATGAAAATGGTGATGCAAAAAAGTCGACGAGCACGCATTCAGGAAAAACAATACTGCACCTTTGTGTGCGCTTGCAGACACTCGACTGACTCACCGGTTACGAATGATGCAATAGACTACTGTTTTACGCTCCAGTCGCCAGGCGGCAGTACTTGATACGTCCTATAAGCTGGGGTCTCATATTAGGCATACTTACCCTATATATATATATATGTGTGTGTGTGTGTGTGTGTGTGTGTGTGTGTGTGTAAGTAAGTAAGTAAAAATTTTGACGCATTTTGGTACTTTTGTGTTTAACTGTTTACTGCTTGCCAAAGCAATGCAGACTAGGTTTGGCGCGCTGCCAAAATCATAACTCGTGACGACGGACGGTTTTTAGCTTCTAAAATTTTGCTTTCCGGAGGACCATTATGGAGGAACGTAATTCTATGCTAAAACTAGTAAGTTTTTTTTCTATTTTGTTTGATATCACTTTAAGAGTTGATAAGTATTTCTTATCGCTGAAAGGCAAAATGTACTCAACGGATGAAAAAGTAAGACATTTCTGAATGTAAAATTTCAAGGAAAACTGCAAGGCGGTAAAAATTTATAATTTTTACTATCGGAAAGGAGATATTTTTCATTGCGAAGTCATTATGTATATGGCATATATCTAGGTATTTTCAAAACGTATATTTAAATTCTAGTTGTCATATTTGTTCACGTGTTATTCAAAAGCTTTGTTGGCTTGCGTTAAAATGTATGCCGCAGGAGATAAATAAACAAATATAAGGAGGGAATGCATTTTTTATTTCTATCTAAAAACTGAATCAACCAGTTACAACAGATAAACATGGCACAAACAGAACGTACACGAATATTAAATATAAATATAAACTATAAGAGCATAAGGTAAATAATTAAAATATATAAAATTCTAAAGCAGAAAATCGTATACTTGTAAGACAGATACACAAAGACAATACGTATACTTAATGACTACAATTTGGAAAGAATAATTCCCAAAATAAATAATTTTAGAGTATAAAAAGAAGTCAAAATACAAGAAAATAAATAGCATTTGTATGGAATCATAAGAATAAATTTTCTTTATAAAAATAAATTTTACATCTATTAATCAGCAAATATAGTTACCAATTTGAATTGATAAACATTTTCATAAGTTAGTACCATGGGTTTTATCACAAGTTTTTAATCCTTATTTTCATCTTCAAAGTATTAGAATGATGGGGAAAAAATCATAGCAAAAATTTACACTGAAATACCGTAATGAAATTAAAATAATTATTGCATAAATCAAATTTTATTTTTAATGCATTTTAATATTTTATGTGTCTATGAGGGGAACCTAAAAATACTAAAATAAAGCAATCTTACACACTTTCTGTGTGTAATTACTGAGTCATAGATAATTGCATAATTTTTACATAAAAACAAAGTTGTTTTTTCTACGCTGGCACATTATTATTCAATTATTTTAACTAATATGAACTTATATTTAACTAATAGGAATTTTTTTAACTTTCAACTTCATTAAACATTTTTTAACGTACAGTATCACACGATATCATCAATGGCAGAAAAAATTTGACACCTGAGGTAACAAAACCAAATTTTTATAACAAACTGCTTAATATGTAACTTACGGTATATCGAACATGTAACTTGTTTGGAAGTTCTGATATCCCTGAATATAAGATAATGATTTCTCCGATTTACCAATTAACATCTTTTATTGCATAACATTTGTATTTCAGGTGTTCCTTAACTGTATTGTTCAGTAATAAATTAGTGGATTTGGAGTATAGAGAACAAAGTTTTGAATGTTGCAATAATTTGAATTATTTAGATACGTAATCATAGACTATATGCGTTGTTTCTCCATTCACTTTATTTGACTTAAAATATAAAATTTTATGTTTACACTTCGTTTGTTCTTTTTTCATACGAAAAAGTAAAAAGGGGTTCAAGGTAATTTAAAAAACATTTTGTATTAAAATTTCTTAGACATTATATTAAGGTTTTAAATTATTATTATTATAACTCTTTAGATTGTTAAGGCTTTATAATAAGGCTTAGCAATTTTTTAAGTTGCCTTATATTAAGGCAACTTTATAAATAAATAGCTCTACAATTTAAGACGTTTTAAAGCAGTTTTAAAAATTTTTCAAATATAAATTACAATTCATTGCTCAAACAGTACAGTTGTATATATTTTACACAGGCAACAGCCTAGGGATGCATTTAAGAAAGCATTCATTAAATATGTATGAATGCATTTATATACATATATACATGCATATATAAAAATACTACATAGGAAGAGAGATAGACAAAGAGAATAACAAAAAAATATGAAAGGCAACATGTAAAGAAATATAAATATTTAAACGCCTTATGTACATTCAAAGTCATATCAAGCCACAACTGCATTGTTTTGTCTTGGTAAATGACAACCAAGGGAACTTAAATAAAATGTATGTTTTTAATTATTTACACCAATATATATTGAATAAATTTAGAACATAGCACAAAAGATAGCGAAAATCGAAATATTTTTTAATAGCAGTGAAAAGAAATGCAAAAATAATTCAATGGCAGAAAAGATTAATTGGTAAGTCAAAAATCTATAACAAGATAACATAAGGTATATGATATAACAAAAAATAAATATATCTCTATTATTTTATATCTTTTTGCTCTTCTGGGTTTTGAAGTTCATGGAACACAAATTTTAGAGTAACGAGTCTGTCCTTTAAGATTTCAGAGCCTTTAATACAATATATAATATAAGATAAGGTTTGTTGGGATAATACAAAATATGATGACCAGTATTATTTCTATAATTTAGATTGGTGGTTGAACAAACATTAATTTTAACAAAAAAAATAACATTTTTTACTTAAGATGAAGTATGTATCACTTTAAAGAATTACAACTCAACGGGATTGCGTCTTAAAAATTTGAAAACTATCCATAATTATTTTTTTCTCTCAAACTTTTTAGATTGTTTTTAAGTTTTTATTTAATATTCATATTAGACCATTGCCATTCTTTTAATAAAAAGTACAAGAGAGTAGGGTGTTGGCCGACTGGCATTCGGTATCGAAGTCCGTGGGTTTGATTCCCAGTATTAGAATGGACGCTGTTCAGAATCGGCTTTAAGGTCCCGGTCTAATCAAACCTCTTGTAGCAAAAAATGACCGTAGTGATTTCAACCATCCAACCATACAGGAGAGCAAAAAGGTCAGAACAATGATGTCTTGAGTATTCTTCGGCTGTAGTTCGTATTGAATATGTCCTGCATGATGTTCAATCGTTCAAACAGCTATAATAATCATTGTTCATTTCAGTTACATTTATTGACATGAATTGCTATCCCGACATCATATTTTCCATTGGAAATATTAAGCTATGAAGGCTCTTGATTTGAATAATCAAAAAGGAGCAAAATAATTCGATAAAAATTTAATATTAAAAAAAGCGTTTTATGATCAATTTTTCATAATTATTGCACGAAATTTCTATTTATTTATACAAAAGAATTTGCGATGCTCACTATAAATATAGCAAGTAGAAAGCGTAAACAGTATATTTAGAATGATACATGGTATCTACTATTTAGGTATATTTGGTGTGCGTTCAACGCACAAGATAACCACAGAGCATTCATTAAAATGGTTATAAAAAATGAAAGATTCCCTGACTTCGTTTTCACATTGAACGTTTTCATCAGTATTATATAGTCTGAATTTGAAGCTAGAAGTTATCAAACTATAGCATTCGTTTCCTAAGTGTTAGGAGCGATACTTTCACTGGATATATCGAGGAATTTCCAAGGTAAAATGAGCCAAATGACAACAACAACAATAACAACAACAAACAAAAAAAACAAAATAGGCAAGAACATTTCTCTTTTAACAGCCTGAAAAAATTATTATTATCCAACTGGATCATAGCTATAATTTTCTTTTTTACTTTGCTCAAGTTTTTTTCCTTTTATGATTTTTAATCTTTTGAATTTAACCGTAACAGTTCCCTTTCTCCGTATCAAACAACCGTAACGGTTTTTCTCTTAGCGTTTTTACTGACTACTGGTATCATAGCTATTTTTGTTACCGGATCTTTACCGGAAAATTTCTGCTGGACAAAGAATCATCATCGTTACATGTCAAGGTATACAGACTCACCTCACTGACCAAAAGAAAATAAAGCTTTATAATCTGTCAACTCTAAAATTAGAGTTGAGAATTTTCGTTCAATACATTTGTGTTTAGGTTCGTGTTTGTCCTACGTACGAATTCCTGGAGAAAATGGGTCAAAGTTCTAAAAAGATAAAATCGTGTTACTTTATTTTATTTTCTTGATCCCTAGAGCGATTCTTCGGAGGTTAAAATGTTAAAGCAATAAAGTAGGGCTGTTTTAGTATCTTTGTCACATTTTAATTACTGTTATTACCCATACATTTCTTTTCAACACATCAAAACTGTTTCCTTAGTTTGTTAGGTACTCATAAACATTTGCTGTTGTTGTGACTGATGGCGCTTGACCGATAGTATATCATAAACATTTATTTTAATCCGGGGATCGAAAAGAAATTTTATCTTTGACCAACAGGTACACTCTAAGAAAAGTTTGAGAGCCATTCACTTAAACAGTACAAATAACAACTCTTATTAAAGTTAATATAAACCACTTGTCAGTCCATGACACAATTTACTTAATTAGTAAATATTTGAAGTAAATAGTAGGGAAAAAAATAGGGTGTACTGAAATTTGAAAATTTTATCTTTGAATTATATTTCAGTTTTTATTTTACTGAAAAAAAATTATTGTAATTGAAGCAGATTTACGCAAAACTCTCTTAGATATAGTCATTAAAAATCTCTTTTACTGTCCAAGCTCAACATAATTACGATGCACTTCTGAAAAGAATAGTGCATTGAACTCTCGAAAATGTGTGCTAATTTATGCACGGTTTGAACGAAAAACTGGGAAACACAGGTTTAAAAACTAAAAGAAATTTTCACCTTCTCCTCGTTTGTTTACGAGCCACATTAAACTTTTTTCAGGCAATTTTTATTTCATTTCTAATCTCTTTTTCTTTTATAATGTACTGTTAAGGCTGCTGTGAGCTAACCCTATTGGATTCGCCCACCTCAGTATAAGCCTACGGAGAAAATGCGTCTACTATTTACAGCTACATAAATGCTGATAATCCAATAAAAGTAGTATTTTCAGATAGCCTGATCTTTTCCTCATCTTGCAACAGGGTTCATTTTATAAATTTCGTCCACCAAAGGGGTTTATGAGCATTTAAAACACACTATACCAGATTTTTTTTCTCCGAATAATTTAAATTTTAAAATGTTATTTGCATTTTTTTAAACAAAAAATGCTCCAAGGTGTAAAATTTCTTTCTCTATTACGGAGTACAATTTTTAAAACCAAATCTCTAAATCCATATCGGCAATCCTTTAACACATTTTCTCCATACGTTAACATTGAGAAGAAAGAATCCAATAGGGTTAGTACACAGTAGCCTTAATCCACAAAATGTATTAATAGGGAGTTCACAACTTCACCTTATTCATTTTTCTAAAGGTAGTTAAGA
The DNA here is from genome assembly GCA_907164885.2 of Dolomedes plantarius. Lineage (NCBI taxonomy): Eukaryota > Metazoa > Arthropoda > Arachnida > Araneae > Dolomedidae > Dolomedes > Dolomedes plantarius. Next base: position 83,296,444 of record OU015492.1, read on the forward strand.
AAAGTCATGATAAGGCACTATGAATTTTCTCATACGGTGAACTATCGTTTATCACTGTTAGTTAATAATACATGGTTGGGCAGGGAAAGCCGATGGGCACAATTAATCCTAAAATGTCCCTGCATAGAGTTAAAAATAAATTAGTCTATGATCATAAAAAAATTGCATATATTGATCTAAATAATGTTTAATAATAGTAACAATAAATTTAAATAGATTTGTCTTTCTTCTGGAAGGATTGAGGAACATTCTTTTGTTTAAGAATTACGCTGACATTTTGCTGGACAATTTGTATCTTATTTTTATTTTTTTATGGTGCCCGAAATATCAACTCATGTATTTTTGGGAATTCGGTGTATAGCGAATTAAGCTGCATGGCTTACATTTTGTCTACTGTGTGATGAAACTCTAATTCCCTCTCAAAACTTCACATTAAAATTGATTGAAAATTTTAAACGATGATTCCAGAAACACGCCTAAAAATAAAGCAAAATCATGACCTTATCGGAATATACAATCATTCTTTTGTATAATATTAATTTTTGCTTATTGTCACAAGGCTCGAAATTAAATAATTTTAAAAGTCACAATATAAAAGAACAAAAAACATACCGTCACACTTAAAGCATCAAATTTAACAAAACTTTTATAGATAGCGCTATAATTTTTTGAAGAACAAACATTTTTCTCACAATCAATATATTTTAATTTAGGAATTTCTTGCATATTTAATTTATTTGGCATCTGAAAAGGTTCGAAGCACGTTTATCACATGTACAACATCGAATAAACAGAAATAAAAAATATGGTACGTACTTGAGGCAGAAAATTTCTGTACATTTGCATATTATTGAGCTGATTTATACATATCTAAATACCCAATAATATTAAATTAGGAAACATACACAGAAGAGTTATAATTACTTATAACTGCAATAAGATTTTTGACAAGTTTTCTTAATCAGGTATAATTTCTGCAGACGCTGGAATAGTTCCCGATCATGACACCACAAATAGCTCTTAGCCCTTGCTTAACAGCAGTCTGTTATCTATCACATTGCCCTCGGCACAAAAGTAGTTCACGATTATCAGCTTTGCATCTAATTCATGGCCCTTATGCACTCAGGAGGGTTTGAAGCAGTTTGGCGATAGCTATCTTCTGGTTCTGCACGTAAAAACAGTATCAAACAGAAGCACATTATAACAATTGTTTTTTTTTCTTGTGTTACGTACAATGGAACTTGGTAACTTCCTCAACGCATTCCTCACATTTAACGTCACAGCACCAATGAAACTTACATTTACAGCTCGATTTCACTCTCACAACAGACTTCTTAACTTTCCTCCCACAGCTTCTGCACAAAGTCCGGCAGCTCATGCGTTCCGATTCCGTAACATGCTTCCCCTTGCGTCTGGAACACTCTCTACGAGAAGTGCCCGGTATGCCAGCAGTTAAATTACGGATGCAGTGGTTCGGAGAAGGTTCCATGAATATAAGCTGGTGTCTCGGTATTTTAAGCTTCGGCTGGGATATGGAATTTCGACTTTTCCTTTCCTTTCTCTCGTCTCTAGTGGGTGACAGCGATCCATGACCGTTATATTCTACCAAAATGGCAGACTTGTAAGTTGATTTTAAGTTGTCAGCAACCTCTCGCAGGTCCTGCATCCTCATCCAACAAGTCTGAGTAGCGCAGCTTCCAGACACGCCATGGCACTTACACAATCGTCGCATGTTTTTTCGTACAAGCTGAAAATATGAATAAACGGTAAGTTAATGAAACAAATAAGCTTGAAAAGAGTTCTTTTATACGACAATGTAATTTTTACAGTATTAAAAACAATAATTTAATTCCAATTAGACAAATACAATTGATACAAAAGACACCCCTGAAAAACATGCAAATTCCCCAGTTATTGAGTTTGTTCAGTTTTCTTTTTTTTTTTCGGAGACGCAACACATTTGCAATATTCATAGCCATCAAATTTTAACCTTTCACTAAGATATCAACTTTCGCATAATCTTTATTGTTAGCCATGGGGGTTGAGTTACGGTGTTTACAAAAGGAGTCTTAATGGCTAACTGATCGCGTGATCTACCGAATTTAACATACTCCTACAAGGTGTGACCATTCTGAGTGGCTCTCATTTATTCGAGAATCGAACCCAGGATCTAAATGCCATGACCTAGTTTATTCGATGCCTATGCGTCGCTCATATAATTCTACAACTCATGGCCAAACGGCGATTGCAGAAATAAAGCGGTAATAGCATAAGATGAATTACTGGACACTTTCTTTATTTTTAATGGAAATATTTCATTCACTATGAAGCATCTTTTTTATTATGTTCATATGAATTAAGGTCAGATATAAACGAGAGATTTAATACCTCGATGACATGAGTTTTAATATACAAATCCCCACACCATTCAAAATAATTCAAAGGAACATTCTATTTGTGTAGATGAACAATTTTAACTAGTTCTGAAATTATCAAACCTTCTATATACAACTACTGTTTAGTTAAAGGATCTAATTTTCTGTGTTTAAAGAATGTTCATTGTTAATAAAATTATAAATTCATTATAATATGACCATAGAAGTCTGATTCCTGATACAGGGGTAATAAAATTTAGCTTTAAAGATCAGTTTTGGAATAGATTCAATGACATCCACCAACTGGCCAAAATTGTATACCCAATAACATAATCAGTAGCAAAAATTACTTAATAAATTCTATAGAATTTGCCCAGTAATTATAAGAAAGAAAGTTTTGGATCTTACCACACGCCCAACTTTATTGTTGTGCAAATTAATAAGTGCTTTAGCATCTCTTCCAGACTCTTTTGCGTCTAAAAACTCTTTCGCCATTTTGTTTCCAATCAGAATATTATCACTGCATCCACCCCAAGCCCAGTCTTCGAAACCTAGAAGGTAATAAATATAGAAAGGTTTTTTAAAATATCAAAAAATTATCATTTACAACAATTTATCAAAGTTAATATTGCAGATCATTAACTCTTTAGCTGTATGTGCAAATACATGTAGTACTGTCCAAATTATAAATCTCAACATACATACATCTCGTAAAGTGTGATGATGCTTAAACAGAAAAAGTTCAATCACATAATAAACAAAATAAAACGAATTAGCTTATATATATGGCACTGCATTTTAAATTGTACTGCACTTACACACGTATAGGCAAATATTTGCAAAAATATCACGTTACCATGTACATATGGCACTGCAATTTAAAGTGCATTGCACATAAATGTTTAAGCAAATATTTACAAAAATAGCATGTTACCATATACATATGGCACTGCATTTAAAGATTTGATTGCATTTATACATGTATTAGCAAATGCTTACAACAATAAAAATATAAGTTTGACTCGATGGTACTATAGAAAATTTTCAAATACTCTTTTTTTCTGACATTGATTTTCTTTCATGTATTAACATAAATAAAATAGAAGTAAATCGAGAAGTGAAGGTGAAAGGATTGCGTTTTGCCATTGAAAGGATCTGTCAGAAACACTCTAATTTAGTCATTTATTTTTTCATCTATTTCTGGGTAATTATAGCTCCTATAGTTAGTTTTGGCACAAATTAGGGATTCTCAAGGTCTATTTACCGAAACGGAGAGAGAAAAATTTATTAATTGGTTGATTGGTTGGTTTTTGAAGTGCTGCGGTCATCTTCGGCTATTATTAATAGAAAATTAATTCAATAATTCAGGCTCTTATCATAGTCTTCGAGCAGAGGGAGGCAGTGATTTATTGTTTTTACGGTAGTTCGCACATACTATATCAATTCATTTCTTATTTGCGTTAAAGTTTCTTATTACGTTACGTTCTTATTTACGTTGTATATAGGTGATTTAAAAAGAAAATTTAAAAAATTTGCCTGGCGTCTGTCGGTTTTATTGCATAATTTTAAATGAACTAGCCGCTCTTTTAGTTTTATAATTTCTTTTGCAAAACAACTCAACTGAAAGTAGCATATGTAAGGAATGTTACCATTACCTGTCATCCTAAATATACTTTGTTAAGGGGTAACGTGAGCTCAGCCAAAAAATTTATAGTCATTGTTAAATTCTCTATAAGGATGATTCTAAAACATCGTGATTAAAAAATGTGAATTTCCATTACTTCAGAACAGAATAAGACTAAGAAACCCAACACCAATGATTTTAAAAATTACACCCCTCGATGTACTATTTTTCAAAATTAAGATATCAACCCTTAATCATTACATCAAATAAGAAATTGTTGGGGGGGGGGGGGAATTTTTCACTTAAAAAATGGAGAAAAATTCAGCAAGTACTAAAATATAGTGTAGATTACATCACTCTCTGTATGTACTATTGTTCACAATTCAGATATCTACACTTAATCATATCAAATAATAAATTCTTGGGAAAATATCTTCACTTGTAAAATGGATAAAAATTCAGCAAGTACTAAAAAAAGTGTAGAAAATTAACCATTACTGGCTGTCGGTTGCTATGCCAGCGGCGGTTAAGCCTAACCTCACGATCATTTATGCTCTCTCTTTCACGCATCTCTCGTAATGAATTGTTTCTTCTTCGCTTTCTTTCTTGAGACTTCCTAATTTTCACTTGATCGTGCAGCTCGCTTTCGAGCATTCCTGATTTCAGTGCATAAATCCATGTTGACACGCGGTTGCAAATTGCGGGCGGCCGCTAATGTTTACATCTGGTAGTTGCAGCCGTTGCTATTCGGAGTGTAGAAATATCGTCGATTTTGGTGCCGCATACGTACGCGTTTTATATATATAGATTCTGTTGAAATTGTCTGGCGTTACATGAGACTAATATATAGGGAGAACTACTGGCTCATCTATATGGTGCTCCCATAATAAAGTAGCCAGTAAAATAACAGTGAATAACAAAAAGTAAATGTCTAGCGACAAGTGCCTCCGCATTAGACTTGTTTTATTGTTTGGACTAATATTCCAAATGTGTTTCCTTTTATTGTTTTGGACTAATATTCCAAAACATTTTAACAAACTTCAGTATACAAAGTACTAATTTGTGGAACAATACCACGTCACTGGATCTCTCAGAAGCCTAGCATTCAGTTTCAAAGTGTTAAATTCTTAATGAATACAAAAACCTAAAACTGAGCTTTCTCATAGAATTACATCATTTAACGTCATAAGGTATTAAAAAGTTTAAATGTTAAAGTATCAGTTGACTTTTTTTTGGGGGGTACGTCAGTCTTGGAATATCAATTTAATAGTGATAATGATTTTGAATCTCTTAAATTTATATCTGAATATAATCCATTTCTAACTTAATTATATTTAATCAAATACACGTATTTAAAAAGTTACAGACTGAGAATATCTTATTTTATGCTAACTTCCAAATGACAACACGGCTTTTTAAGGAAAGATGTTAAAAGTGATATCAGTTTTTCATCAAATCCACTCTCGCATTAGGTTACAAGGGATACGATGTACAGAGCCCATAAATACCTATGGAAAATCACTTCCGTTCTTAGTCAGAAATAAATAAATAAATACATCATGGAGGAAAGGTATACTGAAAGTGCTGTCAAAGTATTTTTTTAAAACTTGACAAATAAAATTCAAAAACAAGCCCTTTGCCCACAGAATTTTATCAAGTATATTATGAAACGACGTAAAAATGATGCGAACAAAATAATAAAAGTTTTGAAATGTCCAAAAAAATATTTTTTTCGCAATTTTTATACCAAGTTCTTAAATTTAAATCTATCGGCGGGTTTTTTCATTAATAAAGAAATTAGTGTAAGTTCTGAAAATGAAAATCAACTGATATCCAAAATAGCAGATAAGGGTTTCAAAAACATACAAATTATTTTTAGGCACAGATTGCATTTTTTGCATTATTTTTACGCTTAATTAAAATAACATAATAAATTCAGCGATATTTTTTTACTGCACGAGATTTAGCATAACTCTAGTTTTGACTTGAATGAATTGACTGAAGGTCATCACCAGAAATGAAGCCTGCGCGCAGCTTGATTTGACGCTAGTTTTAATGGTTCAGTGATTATTTCTTCTTATTCTTTTCTGGTCTATACATCCCTTGTATGATTCTTAGATGCTTTGTTCATGTGACACACTGTAGCCCCTAAAACGTAGATTTTAATTTCACATATCTTTTTGAGTAGGTTTATTTAGTCATGAAATCAAGCCTTTTTGCATATGAAACGTTCTCAAGGAAGACATACATTTGCTATATAAAAAAGTAACATTAGTTTAATGCTTACCTCCTGCTCCTCTCTTCGATTTATCACATCCACATGACTCAAAATGCCCCATGCTACAGTTTCTTGTTAAAGTTATGACTATTGCAGCACTAAGAATAGCATGAAGAAATGACATCTCTTTTGTAGCTGTATGGAGAAAAGAAAGCATTCACTGAGTTTCAGTCAAACGTTTAAATAATTCCAATTTATTCAGTTTTAATGTTTAAGTAATATTTACATAGAATAATTTCATATTCAATAAAATATTTTCTCTGGGTAAGTCTTCTTCTTTCTCTCGTTTAATTCCGAATTTCTTGAAATTCTAGACAGATTCTTAATATTAAGTAGTGTTTTCACTTTTTTAATGGTTTCGTTTTCTGAAAATTAAACAAACAAAAACTTTAATTGTTCTGACTTTCCCTGTTCTTCATTCTCTCTTTTTTCTCCTTTTATTTACTCGTCAGAGATTTGTATTCAAATGTTTAATGAAGTCCCTCGCCCCCGTTTGTGACGATAAAGAATTTTTGCTTATCGTAATTTCAGATTCCATATAAGTGAAGATTGTTCCAGTCTTTTTCTCAGTCTTTTGTTCTCTTTTATCTTTATCTTATTCCTTCTGTCTCTCTCTCTGTTTTTTATTTATTTATTTATTTATTTATTTTTATTTTTTTTATATATTTCATACTATTTCTACACAGAACCATAAATCTAGTCTAATTTAATTTTCAATGAACTCAGTTTACCTGTTTTAATTTTCTATATTATTATGATATAGCAGTGCTAGCAGGCGAATTTTAAATCATTCCTTACTAAAATTTGGTACGAAATTTGGATAGTAAGACAAATTAGCAGACTCGTAGTATATAAACACTTTCAAATCATACAGATCCTCAAAGAAACAAAAGCAGTTGTAAAGAATGTTGTCAAATTTCCCAGTCATGCTACAGAATATGATATTTAATTGATTTTTTTTTTTACGTTTGAAACTTATGGAAGAATTGAAGAATGTGTAATCACAAAAGTATGTGTTTCAAGGTAACTGGCTTGAAGACATAAAGATGAATTGATAATACAAGTTTCATTTTTTAAAGAAATACATTAATTTACTATTCAAGCAATGACTGTTCTATAATTTGAAGCTTTTTTTCGATTTTAAAAACTATACCATCAGATGGTTTGACATTCAGTTTTATAAGAATCAAGTATTTAATCTTCGAGTATTTAATCTTTGAAAGATGCTATACAGAAGTTTCAAGTTTTTTAATTAACTTGTAAGGGTAAAATACAAGTTTATAAGTAGTTACTTTAGTTGTTGTAGTTTTTCGGTTAGGGATGAGAGTAAACACCCAGACAAATCGTTTAAAGAATAACGAATATTGTAAAAAAATTCAGTTTTATACATAAATGCTGCATGTGTACCATGTATGTACTCAGTTTTTCAGGAGATGAAAAAAATCCAAGAAGTCTCTTCTAACGAAACTACCGCGGGTTATTATCGTAGGATTATTTATCGTTGCTTACCTCTTTTATATGTGTATATGTATGTGTGTGTTATGTATATATGTATCTATATATATGTACGTATGTCTACATATATATATGTATGTCAAAATTTTAATGCATTTTGGCACTTTTCTGTTTAACTGTTTACTGCTTATCGAAGCGATACAGACTGGGTTTGGTACGCTGCCAAAATTATAAGTCGCGAGGACGGATGGACGGACCATTTTAGCGGCTGAAATTTTGTTTTCCGAAAGACCGTTATGGAGGAGCGTAATTCTACGTTAAAACCAAGACGACTTTATCTGTGATTCTTCTACTCATAGGCAATTCAGTGTTGAATTTATCCCAGTTGCAAAATTTTTAAGTAAAAGAAATTGAATTCAGGCGTTGATTGAATAAAAAAATAGTTTGAGTTACCGGTATGATAGAACAGTTGCTTTTGCTCTGAAGTGTTTCAAGAGAAATTTTGCTAGCCTGAATTCCTTTGATCCCCCCCCCCCCTCAATCCGATTTCCAACGAGACTACGAACTTTCTCGAGAGACCGTAAACTCTAGAGAATTGTTAAAAAGCTTTAGAAAAATTGTCAGTTTTCATGACTGAGAGGAATTTAAATCCTGATTTTCTGAAAACGCATTTCTTGCTAATGACATTTCGCTTGCCACATCTGATTTTTATTTTATTTCAAAGAGTAAAATATTTACCAAATAATGCATACTACGTCTGAATATCTGGATTCCAAATAGCCAGAAAGGGAAAAATTCCCAGGCAAGAAAACCGGATGTGTCAAAAGCTTCTTTGTAGCCTGGATTCCATTGCTCAAACAATGAGAAAAATTTTAGGCAGTTTAAAACAAACAAAAAAAATTCCATTTGCTTAAAAAAATCGCTAAACTAAGTTATTTTAAGCGCTTGGAGTTCATCTGATAGTTAGCAACGCAAAACACATAATTTTCAGAAGAAATAAACTATGATTTAAAAGCCATAAAACGTGCAATTAGTTATTTATTCAACAAAAATCCCTAAATATCTGAATTTCCCTAGACGTTCGTTCACCGACTTGATTTTTCCTAATAACAGTATTGTTGATTTTTTTCGGAAAAATGTCTGAATGCACGGCAAAAAGTAACATGCATTTCACGGCTAAGTAAACAATACTAGAAATCGTTAGATGTGAACGTAAAAAGAAAGTTTACTTTTTTTTCCTGTTTGTTTTTTAAATACTTAGCTGTTGAAAAGCGATATAATTGATCAAGTACATATGCTTTGTAATATTTGCAAGACAATATTTTACTGTTTGAATGCTATTAAGAAATAATTAGATTACACGATGCTATTGAAATATAGGTTTAAAAAAAAAAAAACATGTACCGGGTTGAATCAATTGTAAATAGTGACTTTTATTTTCGGAATAGAATTCAATAAAATAATCACGCATTCCATGACAAGCGAAAAGCTAAAAATATAGATTATATTATATTTATTGAATAAAAGAGATAAAACACTCATTTTTCTCATATTAATATTTAATATTATTATCCAATTTCTCTATTTAAGGGAGGAAAAAAACTTTGTAAATGATATCGTCAGTTTCATATATACTATTTTCTCTACAATCCAAAATTGCGTGTATGTATAAAAGTTTAAAACAAATTGGCTTTTAGATTTTATCATTTTTCAGTTACTGAATTTTTTGGACCATAAGACGATAAGACACCTCAAATTTATAGGAGGTATTTTAGTAAAGAATATTTCGTATTTTGTTGGGTATATAAACATATTTTCAATTTCTTTCTTAATAAAGATAAATATATAATATATATTATACATATATATATATATATATATATATATATATATATATATATATATATATATATATATATATATATATATATATATATATATATATATATATATATATATATATATATATATATTATAAATATCATAAATAATATATTTAAAAATATATAATATATATAATAAATATTTATAATACATATTATAAAATATTCATTTTTGTATGTTACCTTCAGACAATAAGACGCACCCCAATTTTATGTCGATTTTTTATGTAAAAAGGTGCGTCTTATAGTCCAAAAAATGCGGTAATTACGCAACTCTACTCTTATATTTTATGGCCCTCAATTTAAATCTTAACATTTATAATATCAAATTGTTGGTATATAGGACAGAAACTTCCGTTCAGTTTATCTCTTTGTTTTCTAAACCCGTCCCTACTTGTATGAGACTTACGTTCAAATTTTCCTGGTTGACTGAGTTGTGCATACAAGCTTTCCATTTTACATGATTTTTATCTTAATTTGCATCTGTAAATCATATCATTTCACCTTTGTCATTTATGAAATCCTAAAAATTTATGAAAGTCAGTTTCGCTTGACCAGACTGTCTCAATATGCAAAGCGAAATTAGAATATGGTTTTGCAACTTTGTGATAAGGAAGTACAGATATGTATACACCGGTTTATTTAATATAAAAAAATTTCAGGTAGTCTCTTCTAACGAAACTACTGCGGGTTATTAACGAAGGATTACTTATTATTGCTTACCTCTTTTGCATGTGTATATGTATGTATGTGTTATATATATGTGTGTCTATATATATGACTTATGTATATATATATATATATATGTGTGTGTGTGTGTGTGTGTGTGTGTGTGTGTGTGTGTGTGTGTGAAAATTTTAACGCATTTTGGTACTTTTCTGTTTAACCGTTTACTACTTGTCGAAGCGATACATACTGGGTTTGGCACGCTCCCAAAATTATACCTCGCGAGGACGAATGGGCAGACCGGTTTCAACATCTGAAATTTTGCTTTCCGAAGGTCCGTTATGGAGGAATGTAATCCTACGTTAAAAAATTACATTTTCCTGAAATCCTGACGAATGTAAGACATGAACAAAAATTCATTGAAAACCAAAATAAAATATTTCCTTAAGGGAATACTATTTAGACTGTAGTGGATAAGATCCCACAATTAAAAAAATGAATAAATTTCACTCTAATTTAAGGTCTTTAATACAATTTGAAGGTCAAGAATATTGCCACTATAAGACTAATTAAGGAAGATTATAGAGGGAAGTAAATTCTAATGAGAAGAAACGAGTTTTCTGAGACTACAATTATGCCATCAAAGTTATTCTCTAAAGACATTTTCATTCTTTCTGAGACTGGTAATATTTTCGAGTAACAGAACTACATTTCATTTGTAGCTAAAGGTTTCCTGGTTTGTCAATCCTTTCTACGTAACTAACAAACTTTACTGACAATAAAATTGAAAGTAAATAAGGTCAAATTTATGTTCCGTAAATATAGCTTACAATTCAGTGTCATGTCATATAATTTTGGAGTAAAAAAAAATAATGTGGGACGTAGGTAAGAAATAATCATAAGTCAATGGATCTTTTTCCTTGTGCTGGTGGTGTTTTCTAACATTAGAATGCATACACTTTTAATTTGATAGCTTTTCATAGATTGAAGACAGTGCGAAAGATTTCAACATATTAGCGACACTCCTCAAAGCTCTCGGACTTCGTTGTTTTGCTCATAAGACCTATACTTCTATACTTAAAAGTTTATTCTTCAAACATATTACTAAGAATAGATCTTTAAAAAATTAGAATGATTTTATAAAAACACTGCATTTGTAATTCCAGATTTCTTTATTTTCTGAAAAAAAAGACCAAATTATTTTAGAGTCCATAAATGTTGTATGATTGTTGTTGTACCATTATTATTGTACCATTTACTCAATGACATAGCCCGTGAACACAACAAATCAAGTTGGGATTTAAAACATCAATAATTGCTATTTTGAAGGCTACGTGTTCAGAGGTTGACATAGTTTTAATGGTTTTTAGCGCTGACAACAGGCTTTTTATTAGCTCTTCATGCAATTCACTCGCTCTCTAGTAAAATGCCGATCTTTAAAACCCAACAGGAATTTCACATATCTATAACTCACGTTTATGTCATTCGTTTAAAAATTGAGATATATACAAGTATATAACTAATATCGTGTCTCACCTGAATGACTAGTAGATTTGGAGAAAACATTGAAGCTTGATTTCGGACAGTCCCATCTTTCCCACTGGAACTGATACCGGCACTCCTCCATACCACGTTGAGCTGCAATAGCAACACTTTCTGAAAATATGTGGCTCGCCTGCAAGAACAAATAAATCATAACCTTTTAAATCATTCTCTGCAATTAATAATTTGTCTATTTTTTAATAAAAATTGATACATGACACTTCAATTGCTAAATTAAAAGAAACATATCAAGTAAATTTAGTGGAAGAGAAAAGCCATACATAAATCTGATTTCATTTAATGATCTAGTGATTTTGTTATTTTGTAACATAAAGCCTTGTTTAATCTTTAATACTTAACAGGCTATCCATTCGGTATTTTGGTGCCTAACATCATCTTGAAGCATGGTAGGAGAAACCATGAAAAGCATAGAAAAAAAATCAATTATTGTTGATCAATATGTTTTATTATAGCTAAAAACCATTGTTCTTCTAATCCCACTTCACAATATACAAAGTAATCTGAATCTGGAAAACAGAAACAATTTATGTTTCGATGGAAATTTCGTAATTTGTTTATCTTATTATATTTCTTGTTTATAGGTATAATTTAATTTCAGAATAAATATACGATTAATCTGTATTTAAACTAGGTTTGAAACTAAGTTAGACCAACCGAAACACGATACGATTGATACCAATGTTTAACTTCTTTATCACTATTTTTTGTGTGGTTACTATGGCATCTAATAATATTAAAAGATGGAGCACTTTGTTGAAATACCTTCGTCTCATGGCTAGAGCAGTCTTGTTTATGAGTAAAATAATCTAACTCTGTCACAAGACTGAAGTTATTACTCTTTAAAGGTGCGTCAGCTCACTGTGATAATTTGATGTAAAAATTGAATCGACATCTGAAACAACATTTTTTTAATTTATAATTTCAATCAAATCAAATTTTCTACGTATTAAAATAATGGCAAAAAAATCTAGGGACAATCAATAGCATATTAATGGATTGACACATTTTCATAAAATGTGATTGTCCATTCACATTCATACTCCTTATGCGTTATCATATGTCTGTATTGGTATTTATTCGTTATTATGTAAGTATTAATGCCTGCTGAAAGTAAACCATCAAAATCGAAAGAATCGAAAGCGATGCGTTTCTTCGTATACCAAAATAGAGTTATGTCAAAATGTTAATTTATGGTTCTAGAATGATGGGGAACGCCGCCCCTGCAGGTGTTTCATACCGTGGAGTTACAAATAATGTTTTTTCAATTATACAGCGTGATCGAACATTGGCGTGAGCTCTACGATTGTAAAAAAGAAAGAACAATGAAATGCATGGGGATTTTTCATGTAGGGAATGCTTTCCTGCATATTTTATATCTTCGAAATTAAAAAAAATAAAAATTATTGGATTTCCTCCTACGCAAATTAATGAGTCTCGAAAAGAAATTGAACATTTTTAAAATTTTAATTTAAATTTATAGGAATCTCGTGCAAAATAATTTAATACTTTCTTATACATTGATGCGTCAGTTTCAGCATTTCATTATATATCAATGTATTTGAAATTCTCTCTGCATTTCCATTGATTATCATCTAAAATCATAAAACTGATTGCATCTTTTTTTAGAAACCAGTGGTTCTCTTAATAAAATTTTTATATATAATTTTATCCGGGGGAAAATATATCTTTATTTCTGTTTATGAGTACAGGAATTTTCATTCATTTAACATTAATCATTTTCTTATATAAATTAAATAGCATTAACATATTTATCTTTATATGCTACAAAGAGATCTATAAATAAAATATCTCCCAAAACAATTATTTTCATATTTTAGTAACATGAAAGTAAATAACACAGTTAAGAGCATATTGCCATTTGTTAGTTTTACATTTTCTTTTTTCTTTTTAGCTTTATAAACTAAGAGACAACAGGTCTGGGTTCCAATGCTTATTATCCCTTAAGTCTGCAGCAGTTAAATACAGCTTAGTGTTAATTGCAGTGTGACGGATTGCTTGCTTTAGATTGTTCTTGTTTTGCTTGCTCCTGTAAAGTAATTTCCACATTATATAAAGATCATGGTGGAGTTCAGCAGATTGTCACTATTTTCTTCTATTTGTGACATGCAAATGATATTTTATAGCAGATTAATTTTTTTATAATAATTTTCGGTAATCATGTTTCAGTGCACAAAATAAAGCTGTTGCATAGACAGAGGGATAACCGGCTTAATGCTACCACCACGGCAACTTTACCATCTGAATAGAGAAAGTAACTACTCACCTTGTGCTGATAATTCAGAAGCATATTATATAGTCTAGCTTTGAATTTTCTTAAAATATCAAGTCAGTTCAAAGAGCATATTAAAGTAATAGTTGACAAATAAGTTAGTATACGGTGATTAACTGAAGCTACCATGCAATATGAAGTTACTCTAGGTGGAAAGAAAAACAGCCATATTCAACTAGGTGGAAAGGAAAGACTGTGACAGCTCAAGTTCAATCCCCACCTTCTATTGTTCCTCTAGTTTCGGAAATTGTTAAAATCCTGTTTCAAAAAGCGAGTTAAAACAATCGAAATCTTAATGAGGCTGCGGATGGAAGATCGGCTGATACGGCCATTTCAGCCATTGCTGTCTATGCGGAGAAGATAATTACTCTAGGCTACCGCAAATTCAAGTAAGACATCATGTACCTGCCGAACATTTCCAGCCTACACAAAATGAAAAAAAATATAAGAACAAAGAAAAAAAGGAAGAAAGAAACACCCAGAGGTGACGCAAAATACACGCACACACGTTTACGTGTGTGCGTATGGCCCAGTCATATCACGGAGGAACATTTTTTTAATTAACTATGTCCCTTGCAAGCAAAAAAATATTAAAAGAGCAGGATGCCATAGCTTATAAAGACCTCCAACGATGACTCCCAACAGGTTTCTTCTAACCCCGAGAAGTGGCAGACGGCAAAGAAAAGACCAGAAAAAAATTGAAAAAAAAATATAAGGACCTCACAAGCGTTATTCATTATGAAGTAAGACAGGCCACTGGCATTTATGGAATCAAATTATCTCTATTAGCGGTTGGAGGGAATTACATATTTTTTACTATTTTTTTTCCGGTTACGTCTGGACTCAGGTGTTGTGGGAAAAAAAAGGTGTCAGCCGGTTCTGGAAGTTTGTACTTTTGGTTCGGGTACTTCATTTTTTTTCTTTTAATTTTATAGCTTTTGAATGGCACGTGTGAAAGGGGTGGTGTTCTTTGCTTTTTTTTTATGTATTTTTTAAAGACCTATTGCGGGGAAGAGGTATTCAATTTGCTGTGGTTAATAGAGGCGCGATATTGGGGTGGAAAGCTATGAAAAATTTATTTCGCTCGGAATTTGTGGCGCAGGTTTTCTGGATGATGTCAGCTTGGAAATAATTTCGTCTGGGAATGAAGGCTGTTATTAAGCGAGTAGTTTAGTGCAAAATTGCACATGCTCGTGTAAATTGCGTGGGAATTGTCGCAGATGTGCGCCCGAATAGCGTATGCAATGCAGGGTATTTGAAAGAGAAAAAAAAACTTTGGATGTTGAAATTTTCATACTGAAGAGTCTCAGTTGCATGAAACTTAAACGAATATTTTACATGGTTAAAGGTTAAACGAATATTTTACATGGATAATACATACATATGTTTATGTAAGTAAATGGAGATACAACTGGGATTCATAGAGATGATGGATGACCCCCCCCCCCCCAACATGAGCAACAACAACAAAAAAATACGATTGTAATGTATTAGACATTGCACCTTGTGCTTTTAATCAATTTGATCTTTAAGATAAACCATAGCAACTAAAACTGGGTCAAAACCTGTAAAAAGACCGAAAAAGTAATGAATACTCAGAGGAAAGTTAAACGATGAAACCAACAGCGAGAGAAATACAGGGTCATCGAAAAAGGTTGGACACATTTCGAAAGCTTCTAATTCTAAAATAAATTGAGCAAACACAATAATATTCTTTTCAAACAACTTGGCAAGTGTACAAGATTTCTAAATGTAACTGGTACGCAACCTTGACGTTGAACGTTGCGCAGGAGCGATGCAAGGTGGAAAGGGTCTTCGTTCGGCTTTCCGTCAGTACAATGGCGACCGTTGAGGAGAAAGCTCAATGTGTGTTGTGGTTAGCGGAGTACAAGTCTGTTAAAACAGTCCAGCGAAATTACCGTCGTGTTTATCACAAACAACCACCGCTTGAGCTTTCTCCTGAACGGTTGCCATTTCACTGACGGAAAGCCGAACGAAGACCTCTTTCCACCTCGCATCGCTTCTGCGCAACGTTCAACGTCACGGTTGCGTACCAGTTACATTTAGAAATCTTGGACACTTGCCAAGTTGTTTGAAAAGAATATTATTGTGTTTTCTCAATTTATTTTAGAATTATAAGCTTTCGAAATGTGTCCAACCTTTTTCGATGACCCTGTATATGTCGAATGCGCTCGCATTGTTAAGGCTGGTGAAGAAGAAACAATAATAATTGGCTCTCTCGTTAATCATTTCACTATCTCTTTCTCTTGTTCAGTAAGTTCCACAGCTTTATCTTTCCATACAATACCTTTTCTGGATACAAAGTGCACCGAAATATGGATATAATTTTCCTTTTCTTTAATTGCAAATGAAATAGTTGCTTTGAATGGTTTTACCATTTTAACTATACATCCATCCATGCATGTTTACACACGTTGCTCGAACATATTTATATACACTTTACATACACATACACTAAAAATCGAGCATTGCGTGTACGTGTTGAAAATCCTATATCGAAAATGCTCCAAAAAGAGAAATGCTCTGATCACCATGACGTCACAAGAGGAAAGCTCCCCAATTATCCTCAAATATTATTGATGTGTTAATATTGGTAAGTACCTGATCATTAATAAATGAGAGAAAAATAATTGCTTGTCAACTGCATGTAAATTTACAGTCAGGAATGTTAGGGAAGCTAGTCAATGACGTATGTCCTCCTAACGGGTTGAGGTTGTGACATCTTATATTTCTAATGATTCAAATACACAAACTTTTTTTCGCGTACATAATTATTAAAAAAAAGAGTAAATTAGTGTCAGTCAACAAAGAGTTTGTGGAACATAAATGGTTTTTGTGTTCCAATATATCTGATGCCCTCGCGTTCAAAACAGAAGGATAGCTGAATAGACTGTTCAAACTACCTGTTGAATGTCACGATGAGAGCACATATTGAGCGCTTAAAAATGGTTTGTTATAGAAACCTCTTTCACTTTAAAAAACCATCCCATTCCGTTTCTCAATGTCTATCTCATACAAGATAAATCCAACAACTTTTAAACCTAGACAATAATTTAGAAACACCTGCAAGAAACAATCACTTAACTTCAATGACCTGTTCTGTTTAGAGAATAAAACTCAAGATTTCTTCTTTGTTTCATTTAACTTCTTTTCCAAACATTGTTGGAATTTTTACTTTCACAGAAAAGATAATCTAAACAAAGGTGGTAAACGAAAAGCTCTGTTGCGCTGGAGTCCAATACAACGTAGGTGAGTAGAGTGTGGCGGGACTAAACTACCTGTTGAACCTCTATTGTGTCGCGAAGGGAGTTCACACTGAGTGATTAAAATGAACTGTCACAAAATACTCTTTCCCTCTAAAAAATGAGCCTCTAAGAAACGAAAATGGGGATTATCCCACTTAAGAGAAATTAAGCAGCTATCAAACATCGACTTAAATTTAGAAACACCAGTGAATAATCAATCACTAAAATTTAAAGATTTTGTTCTGTTTATTGAATATTGACTGACAGTTTCGTTTTTTTTTTCTTATTTTACCTCTTTTACTGTTCGCATTTTTTTCCTTACAAAAGGAAAGCAAAACAAGCAAAGTGAACTGAGAAACTCTCGAACTCAGATGTTCAATTTTACATCAAGAGTTTACACTCTCTCTTTTCACCATTTGGCGGCCGGGAAGCCTATCAAACACAGTGAGATCTGAGACCAGTTAAACCTACAAGGAATAGTAATATCATGTGCAATTCCATTGTCCGCGGGGAAAAGTTGTTGTCAGACTGTTGTTGTAGTAGGGAAAGGGGGCGATGTTTTAGGGAGGAAACAAGTCAATTCAGTCACGTACGCTTCAAAGGGGGGAGGGGTTGAAATACACCTTGTGAGGTAAGTGTACCTGGATAAGGTTATACCCTACAAAGAATATGAGATGTTTAGAAATCGCATTGAACCACGTTTTATGCTTGCCAGCCTTTTTGTTCGTAGCACTTGGATTTATATATGTGCCGGTGATTATGAAAGTGGTCTAAGCCGTATATTTTTTGTTTCGAGATATTTGAAGGTTTGAGTTTGAACATGAGCTGAATTCTGTTTAATGACGAAACAACCAACTCAAGCTAACGGTTCAACTTTTACAATTTTGTAAAGATTGCTTCAGATTACGGTAATACAAAAAATACAATATGAAGTAATTGATAAACACACACACACACACACATATATATGTATAGTATATATATATATATATATATAAACAGGGGGATTTTGTTTAAACTGACACTACTCAGAGCCATCTGTGACACGATCTATCAGTCAGAATTCCACCAAAATTGATAGAGGGACTAAGGACGACATGGAAAAGAGTTTCCGTGGAGAGAGAAAAAAAGAAAAAGAGTTCCAAAAGTCACCGATAGAGGAAGATATGGTCCTGTTGTTGTCGGCGCACACGATAATTTGCATAAAAAGCAAGTAAAACATCAAAATACAAATTCACGACTATGTAGTCGAAAGCAGCGCCAGTATTTCGAGCTACAAAGATGTGGGATGAATGCCGAAAAAGTTGACAAATGAGTAACAAAGAAATTTCATTGCAACACCACTTTATGCAGCAAATTCACTTCTCCGTCCTTCAATGTGATCACGGTCCTGGTGGACGACACATTGCATCCTGAACACAACGTTCTCAACGACCAAGCGTAACATATCAACAGGAATGTTCATCAAAGTCCGGGATATATTGTCCTTTAGGGCCTTACAAGTTCAAGACTTCTCCTAGACTTTAAATAACCCCACAGAAAAATGTCACATGGGTTAGGTCCGGGGAGCGAGGTGGCCATGCAAGTGGAAAAAAGCGTCTGATGACCCTTTCTTTTGCAAAGCGAAGGTGCAACAGATTCCGCAGTTTATAGCCAAAATTACTGGCACTGCTGTCGACTACGTAGTTAAGAATTTGCATTTTGATGTTTTACTTGCGTTTTTTGCCAATCTCGAGTGCGCCAACAACAACAGCGCTATATCTTCCCCTATCGGTGACTTTTGGAACTATATTTGTTTTTCACGTAAACTCTTTCCCCTGTCTTCCTTAGTCCCTCTATCAATTTTGGTGGTCTTCCGGCTGATAGAACGCGCTACATATGGCTCTGAGTAGTGTCAGTTTAAAAAAAATCACCCTGTGTATATATATATATATATATATATATATATATATATATATATATATATATATATATATATATATATATATATATATATATATATATATTTATTTATTTATTTATTTATTTATTTATTTATTTATTTATATATATGTATGTAATCTTGACTTAGGCCCCTTTCATGATCACCGGCACATATGTACTTTCGAAAGCTATGACATTATTGGTATAGTTTGCATGTATGTGTGTGTATTATATTCACATCTATTCATGTCATAAACAACATTTGTTCTTCCTTGGTATTTAGACATTTAAGAGCTGAAAAGCAAAATTGACGTTTTAGCATATATTTAAAAAGCATTCATTATTTTATTGGAATCAATGGTATTGCTATTTCTCTGCTTTTGATGTCGATGTTTTCGCTACTTCATAAGATTTAAAAGGACTGGGAAATGAACATTGGGACTTTTGTTTATATTTCTTGGAAGGACATAATTACCATGCATAGAATAGCAGGTGAAAATTTGACTTATACTCTCATCATAACAGGTACTTTAGCAAAAGAATTTTAGTTTAACTCCCCCCCCCCCCCCCATATGATATTCCTCTGGCCGATTCACGAATTTTCTCCTTTAGACATTTCTTATTGCCTCAAACGTAAATAACAGTTTGATAATTCAGTTATTACAAGAGTATATCAGTTTAATCTGTAGTTTATTTTTTTATCAATTCAAACGCATGATCTCTCTCAATACACAAAGTATTACAAAGGAATTCAATAATATGTAATACGATTTGGTAATTTAATGGTGAGCGATAATGCGATCCTTCTGAAAATGATATACGTCCAGTGAATAAAAATATGATAAATTAGAATACCATCTACAGCTAACTTTAAGGGATTAATATTTTGATGCTCTAGAGTTAAGTTAATAGTGATAGGAAAAATAAGCTTTTTTTTTTCTTTTTTTTTGCCTCCTCGCATATTTAATTTTTCATGAAATTTTAATTATGAATAAAACTTATTTTTTATTTAGTATGATAAATATTTCAAATCCAATATTTAATAACGTTGTATAGATACAGTAAGAGAATATTTAAATTCCTAATTTTCTTTATATTTTTCTTTGATTGCATTCCATTCAAATCACAAGATTTCTAAACTATAACAGTTTGTACCTCTGTAGAGATACCATACGCATAGCATGCTTCTAAGTTTTTTTCTTCTCTTTTTTTTTTGGGGGGGGGGGGGAGAATTGAATTCAGTTAAGGCCCTCTTCCGCTCATTGACTGCCTGGCGGGGTCCTTTAAATATAAAATATTAAGATTTTTTTGAAATTGAATAACAATAGATATTGATGTTTGAGTAGTATTCAAAAGTTATACAATGAGAAAAATAAATATAATATAAATAAAATGAGAAATAAATATAGCATCGAATTTTTCTTATGGATCATATCCTTGTTAAAAACTGTATGAAGGGTATAAAGAAATAATCGGAATCTTCAGTTTCACAGTTTGAAAAAGCGGGGAAAAAAGAACTTTCTTAAAAGTTTTATACAATTTTTCTATTTTAACGGAACTTTTATTAACGTTTTAATTTATTTCAAGTTAAGTTGGGGGGGGGACGCGCCTTCCGTACCCCCCGACGCTACGCCTGTGAGAGATACTCATACATTTCTATTAAAAATAGAGCACATCTGCATGTATAAACACGCAAAAACTATACATGCCTTCCTCTATAAATTTCAAATAAAGAACTATTGTGAGAAAACATCTCCAAATGTTCCTTTTTTTCGCATCTTAGAAAAGGACTTCAAAGAAACTTTCAGAAACATTCCTAGGAGTAAATCACATCTACCTAAGCCCTTCTAATGTAACCAATTTGTATCGTTTCTAATCCCGATACGGTAGCCCGAAAATATAGCTGTTTGTGACACATTATCCCGGTCAGAATGGACTCCAACAGCGTCGTTCACGATATTTTCCTCCATTAGCAACGAGTGTTCACGACTGGATGATAATCGAACCTATACAATTTCTCGAGGAGCACTATATTTCTTCCAGCAGGGTAAAAGAGGATCAAGCTTTCCACCGTTTTATCCGCGGTGACACTAATCTCAGACGCTACTGAAGTGTCTAGCGAACAATAAATGTACTCCAGAATGCTAGAAAGGTTGTTTTCAAAGATGTAAATGTGCTTGAGTTCAGCAGTCGAGTTCGATATTTTGTGGTCAACATCCGGCTTTCAATTGAAGAGCACACAACTCTCGTGAGATTGAAATGTGATGCTGCAACATAACACATATAGGGAGATATCCAGGATGTCCGGATGAATGAAACATCGATCAGTAAAGTAAATGTTAAATCTATTTATGCCTATTTTAAAAGAATAGTAAATAAAGTTGCACTGATAGTTTGAAACTGTCTAATTAACTTAAATGTCAATTTTTAAAAGGCTTTATACTTATAGTATCTTAAAAAGTGACATATATTTTATACCATTTAACAGTCATTAAATAAACCATCATCACAGAACTGATTTCCAAGATGTAACTTTTAGCTTCTATTTTGTAAAATAATATTTTTCGATCATTTTAACATTAATGAAATTAGAAAAATTTCTTCATTGTATTTTTCTTCAGTTTTTTTTTATATATGAAAATTTATATCTTCTCCATTTTAAGTTTACGAAGTGGTAAATAATAGTTAAAGATATTTTTAATAATATAATGGGAGTGTAAACGAATATCTTGTATATATATATATATATGTGTGTGTGTGTGTGTGTGTGTTTGTGGGCATTAAAATGTTAAAATGCATAAAAAATGTCATTATTATGCAGCCAAAAATCTAATTGTCTTATATAATTTTTCAAGAAGCTACCTATTCCAAAACAAAGAGGAAAGAATGTCACATCATTTAAGTGGCTTTAAGAGTAAGAACACTTATAGTTTTATCAACAGTTTATTACTTCATTGTATATAAAACCCACGTACCTTCTGGGTATATATTTTAATAAAACTTAAAATCAGAATTATTCATGACTAGTAAAATATTTCTACATAATTTTTTTAAAGTTTTCCATGTGTATGTATTAGTCTTCTTACAGACGGAAATATTTATCAAAAACATATTTTAAAAAGGTATAATGAGCTAATAATAAAAACTTATTTTAATTTCTTGTAAACGCTGCTAAGAGTGCGTGAGTTTATTGTACGCAATCCCCATTTTAGATTACATTACTTCCATTTTTAGCATTGAAAAATAGTTTCTAAATGATTGTATTAACCAGCCTTCAAGAATCATCTAAACTAGGGAAACAAGCTGTATCCAATTTTAGTAGAATGATTCTTTACATTTCTATTTTTTAATTGTTAAAAATATTGCTAATAATATTTTAAAACATAAAGAATTCTGCTTTAAAAAAAAATCTATCCTTTTCAAAGATTAACACAAAAAGGGTTTTAATCTCATCCTTTATACCCGGATACAAATTTTGGGGATCAGGTTTTAAATACAAAGTCTACAAGAAACCTTTTCCCACAGTTTCGCGTATATCCAATTTGGCAGATACACAGTACTTTGAGAGGCAAACAATTCTCAAACGTATTCCTTTCAAAATTTCAAAAGGAAGGGGTGAGGCTACACACGTGCAAGTTAAACGTCTCTATTCAAGTTTTCCATTACCCCCCTGATAACATGAGCGGAAAGTGACCACTTCGTTTTTAGGAACGTTGGTGATTTTTATAGAAGCACACAGGGAGGTCCAGTTTTGCAAGTCGTGCAGTGTAAATAACCATACAGGGACTTTGGTAACGAATATATTCTTTAAGTTACCAAATCTGATGGCTACTACGAATAAACGAACGCAGCCGAGCATTGACTCAGGAAATTTTCTCCTTCATAAATCAGTCTTATAACTGGTTTATGAACAAGGCTTTTTAAACCTGATAGCAAGAAATGTTGTTGAGTAATAGGTGCTCTCACAAAAAGGCTCACAAATTCAGTTCTTATAGAATTATTCAGTGCTTATAGATATTCTTTTACCGATATTGTTTCTATTAGGAAATGAGATTGGTTGATTTCTTATAATAACAGAACTGTCTACAAAGGAAGTGTTCTTGTTGTTGTTGTTGCTGTTGTTTCTGATGCCTCTTGATATTATATATCATTTCAAGTCCCTAAGGCTGTTGGGCAGAGTGATGCGGCTCCGATTTCAAATAGCCCCACAAGAGTCGGATTCCGACTTGACTAAAGAACAGTCCCGTAATTTTGAACCGACAGATTTTTCGTGCACCAGCCGCCATTAGTGTACGCCATTAGTGTGCGGGGGAAATGCCAGCGGCGAGCATCGAACCAGTGACGTTCAGATCACTAGACCGCTGCTCTTGCCAACTGGGCCACAGCGCTCTACAAAGGTAATACCTAATATATCAAAGAGGAATTTACCAATGATTAAGAATTGTCAATATTATTTATAATATCTATTGATTTTTATACATTCAAATGAAATTACATTTGAAATTTGAATATGTGATTAGTACCATAGATATGTAAAAGTGGTTAAAATTTAATGATGAAATATTAATAATTTATGAATTATTAATTATTAATTGTATAAAAAATTGGCCTAATTAAAAATGTTCCATGCGCATTTCTTTTGCATATAATATGTTAATTTTTATTTACAGGATACCTTATAGAACTAACAATGAAACTTATTTTAAGCATTCATTAAAAATATAAAGAGGAAAAAATAATAGTGAAAACACCCTTTTTATTACGCAAAATACCTATAAATCATCTTTTCAAGTAAGAAATTTAGATATTCTGAGCTACGAAGCATAATTTTTTTCAATAACATTTATTTGATATACAGTTAAGTATATAAAACTTAAATTTCAAAGCAATACGATAATTAGAAATGCGCCTGGAGCAGTTTGAATATTCGTATGACATGAAAATTTTTATTTTGAGAAAAACACATTTAAAGTTATTGCTATTAGTAACCACATAATATCTACATTAAATACAAATGCCTATAACTGGGAAAGTAATCACAGAAATTAAAAATTATTTTTTCAACACATTTCCTACTCGTCCGTAGTTTCACAATTCAATAAAATAAAAGAAAAATCGAATTTTTCGACAAATTTCACAATTTTAAAAGTCCACTGTCTCCTAATACACATACTTCTCTTAAATAATACAGACAAAACGACGGTCATTCAATTGGGGGGGGGGGTGCTTCAGAAAAGACAGCAAAGGATATGCAGCAAAGGATATTAAGAAGTTTGAGAAATTGTCAAAAATTACAATTTTCTCTCGCAGATGTTTTTCAAAGAGGTTTGGAGTCTTTGGAAATTTTCTTAACCTAAAGCTCTATCAAAATTTTGTATTTTCTGTACCTCTTACACACTCAAATATTACCGATGTTTCTAATCAATATGAGATGTTAGAAATCCCCAAAAAGTGCAAGAAGCTATTATTTAATCTTTATAGAATTCCACTGCAAGAGCTTGCCCGAATTCAGTAACAATAAATGATTTAATCCGCTTAAAAAGCGAAGATTAGGGGGAAAAACTGTTGTTTTAGAATTAAACTGCACTTATCACACCAGTATGAAATTCTCTTAACTGCGATTATAAAATACTTTTAAAAGTACATAAGTTTCTTTTTGTTCTTCTAAGTAAATGTGACTAAAATATTAACTATCAGGATTACTGTGTTTTTAACATCAACAAAAATAGTTATTAACATTTTACTACTGCGGGGTTTTATCCTCAAAAAATCATATTTAGGTTGTACGACAAATTATATTGAGAGATTAGATTTTTCTACTTCAATTTGGTTAAACTCGACTGCTTCTTGATTCTTTGCAACATACAAAAACTTTTTATTTGGGGGTCTCCTTATTTTTAACCAATTGTCATTTCCCCTTGGAGTTTCCATCAAGTAGAAGTCAAAATTACAGAAAATCAAGAGCTCTGTTCTTTAGAAGCTAATGTTGCAATAAAATGTTTTCTTATTTTACGTGTGTAAACTTTTGCAAATTCCATAAATTTCAAAGAACGGTTCATTATATTTTGAACAATCATAAATGAAATAACACTGAAGAAAGAAGGGCAAGATTAATAGTTAATGCATTTTACTAAATATTAATTTTAAAACGCGGTGTAAACTGGTTTCTTTTTTTATTTTTTCTTAATTGAACTGGATCTGACAACTCACGTTTGTTTACCCACGTGACTTTTTTTTGCCCTGATAAATCCTCACCGTCCCATCGTTCAAAGATAGGGTTGCGGACATTAGCAGCGCATCCCCTTGACACTAATCTGGACAGTAACACCAGGGAAAATGTGCACGTCCTGATGGGACGACCTCAAGGCGTATTCGAAGGACGTCTTGCCATTAAATTATTGAAGACCGTTGGATCGTACCGTGGGGAGACCGTACAAGGGCATTCTCTCTCATTCTCTTAGATACAGTTAGAGACTTCTTCAGGTTTTTTTTTCCTTTTAACTGACAAAGAAATACAGTTATATTTTTTAAGGATTTTGTAACCAATGTACTGCTTAAATGAGTTGAAATTTTAAGGAGTTTATATTATAAACAAAACTCAGATGCACTTTTATAATATAGAACACTTACCGAAAATATTTTTAATGAAATAGAGCAAATGAAAGTTTTTAAGCTTTTTTCCTTTTTTTGTGTCAATTTAAATTTTTATTTTAAAATTTGTTTTCTCTCTTCTAAGTTTGTGTGTATCTGTATATGAGGGAGGCGAGGTGGGGGGGGGGGTATTTTGCGAGAAAAGATGTTATGCTTGAAGTAACGTTACGGGCTTTAATATGAAATCCAAAGTGTATTTATTAACGATCTTAACGATTTCTAAATACCAAAGTACATTTTATACAAGAATATCATTCCACATATAAATAAAAAAGAATGTATATATAAGGCAAAGAAGGGTACATACCTTCGATCCGGAGAGCATTATATTACTAAAAGACCTAAAAAGAAATTACACAAATTAATACATAACTGATAAATAAGAAGATTTGATGAGAAAGATACAATTTAATATATAACCTGGTATTCAATGAATAGCATTCATTTTAATGTACTGAGAATTTCATAAAGTAAGTATAATTGTAAAAGCAATTTTTTTCTTCACTTTTTCCTTAAAATGTAAACTTTAAATAATAATGCAGATCTATTTATAGATGCACGTGTAATAACCTGTACTTAGATTCAGCAAATTTCTTTCTTAACCAACACAAATATATAAAAGTTTGTTTTATGCATCATATAGACTGTTATTTTTGCATTTTTAATTGCACTTCTTTTTGTTAATAAAGTAATTCGAAATGTGTCACGACAGTTAGGTTCCTTGGAATTTTAATTAGCCTCATGTGTTGAACTCAGTAATTTTACAAAGTTTAGAAAATATCGTAATCATGTTTTCCCTTTATTACTGCTTTATTATAAAATTTTCCAAAATTAAGTAACTAAAAAGCGTTTATCTCGGACATTTCAAATATCTTTAGCAAATGGAATAACAATCAAATATTTTAGAATTTCAGTAAAAGTCTGTATTCAATAAGCATATATTGACTATGTTTAATATTGCTCATGTATTAAGAGTTTCCTCGTTTGTTTTAGAAGAATAGCAGAGACATTTTTTCAGAGATTTTGTTTTGAAATTTCCACACCTTTAAGACAAACAAATTCGCTAAAATATGACTTTTCATCCTGATATTTTCGTTGCGTTGTCAATTAATCACCTGATGACAAACTAATAAGTTTATTTAGACAAGCAGTTTAATCGGAACCAATAGAACGTCGTTTTTAATTGACTTCTATTTTTTTTAACTGCAAAAATGTTAAAATTGACTGAAAATTGAAAAGTAACTATTAATGGACTATGAATTTTACTTTGGATTTGACTATTGAAAAGAGCATTGGTAATATTTCATAGAATTTTTGTTAATATGAAATTAAAATCTGACACAAACTTTATATAAACAGAAAAAACAGTGAAAAAAATTTAAAAATTCTTCAACAAATA
Source organism: Dolomedes plantarius (assembly GCA_907164885.2). Classification (NCBI taxonomy): domain Eukaryota; kingdom Metazoa; phylum Arthropoda; class Arachnida; order Araneae; family Dolomedidae; genus Dolomedes; species Dolomedes plantarius. The sequence goes on from OU015492.1 coordinate 83,323,817, forward strand.
CACTTTTTGTGGAATTTTATATTAACAACAGGCATATGTATATTTTAAATATATGTATACGTAAGTATAAATCTGGATAAAGCAAACAGTTATAAAAAAAATCTTACAACAATGAACTTACATCATGGTGCACTTTAAAACGTCTACGCATTAAAACAAATCCGAAAATTCTAATCGAAATTCTTTTGATGACTGATAAAAGACAGAGGTAAAAAGACAAGAATTTCTGGCTCACTAGCATTTATTAAACTCAGCGCAAGCTTTCCCGGCAACACCAAATACACAAACTTACTTGCAATCACACAAATAAATAAAATCATCATTCCTAGCCAAATAATCATGCTGAAACCCATTGCGAAGAAAACAAGAAACGTGATTTAGTATTTAAGGAAATGAATTTTCATGATAAGTACTGACTAACATAACCACTATGACTTGTACTTAGACCAATAATATTTGCATTAATCCAGGTTCATACAAACTATTCAGAATTCGACTTCCTCTCGGTTTGACCTTTTAAGGAAACCACAAACATCAATATTACGGAAATTTCTTTTTCCTGCTTTTAAAGAGGTCTTCTGTATGATAAAGCGAAGCGTCATTTAATCGTATAAAAATAGTTTTATGGATCAAATTAGTAAAAAGGTTGCAACCCTCTAGGCTGTAAGTGTATGCTGTATGTCTTTACTCTACTACGGTACGTCGTAGCTGTACGTTAATATGAGACCTATAGAATTCTCAGAAATTCATCTCAGTGCTTCGATTTCTCAAATTATTCGTGATCTGTTTTAATATGCATTCATACTTTCAGGCTCGTAAATGTGGTAAATGTTTAAAAAAAAACTTTGTCATATTCGTTGATAATAATTAATAAATGAAATGATTTAACATGTATAGTCCTTTACTTAAGATATTTTGTGTTCCTGGTAAATTACTTTAATTTTACCAAATCACAGGGACAATAAATTTTACTCTCTTTGGTGCATAAAAGTATACAAAGACACTAGTTTTGAAAGAAAAAGTTGTTTTCCTCCCCTTTATCTTATTCGATAAAAAAAAATAAATATGGGCCACAGAATCTCTTATCCCTAAAAATATTTTAAGAAAATATTTCTATACACAATCTCACCAGTTTAATTAAACACATATAGACATCTTATGTATTCACCATCGTACTGTTAAACACAAATCAATCGGTATACTAAAACACTTTACGTCAGTATCTTTTGAGCAGAAAAAAATGATGAATGCAATGCATGTCACTATCACTGCAATCAACTTATATAAACAGATACATTCAGGGGGGGGGGGGGGGGGAACTAAGAAAACTTTTCTTTGGGGTACAATAATAGTCGGTTATGATTTTAATGATATATTTCTTTATTTCTTTTAAAACATCAAATCTTACAATCATAAATGACAATAATACATAAATTTAACGTATTAAGAGTGTTAAACCAATAACTTTGAAACCTAACTATGATTTAATGTGAAGATTTTTCACGCTTGTATTTCAACGCCCCTTTGATTTATGTCTTTACGCTTTCACGCCTGCTGAAACGCAGCATCTAAATTTCCATTTCCATTTTTATTTGTATTAAATTATTTTTACCACAATTCTAATTTTGGTACTATATCTCGGGTTTTTGTTTCAATTTTCGCTTTTCAATAAATTAAAAGTGTGTGTAGTACACATTTATTCCTTTCCCTCTTAATCTTTCAAGACGTGTTTTCTCGCATTACTGTTCCAAAAAACTAGCAGATGTGAACTTGTTCCAAATTTTCACAAACAAGAATATGAAAAAAAAAACATTTTAATTAACAGAATAAATAAAGTGACCGTGAAATTTATCATATTTTGATTGATATAAGTATCCCTATAGTAATATTCACTTTTTAAGTTTTAAATTCACAAAAGAGCTCACACGAATAAGGAATAAACATACCACCGTGGGCACTGAGTTTTAAATTTTTATTTTAAAAGATCAATTGTATCGCAAAATTAAATTGGCTATTAAAAGCTGTACAAAAGGCCTAAAATTTTCGACAAATATAAAAGTTTTATCTTGAAATCCAACTGAAAAATCGCTAAAATTATGTAGCAAAAATGTATATCAACTTCTTTATTATATATTTAGGTTCACCAAATTCTTAATTTTTTTCCAAACTCTTAATAATTTTTTGTTTTTTTACAAACTATTTTTCTACATTTCTTACGGGTTTTATTAAATAACTACAACAATATTTTGAAACAAATCAAAGATCTGAGAGTGTGCCATAATTCAAACTCTACAAAAGCAGTTAAAAGGGCTTGTGAAACTTTATCTTACTCGCAGGGCTTTATTGGGATCCCTTTATTTTATTTTTATTCCTTTAAATATTTAAATGTATATGAATTATAACGCATAGAATTTATCATTTTTTGTAACATACAAATGTTAAGGTTAAATGCTTCTTGATGGGAAATACTATAGAATATTCTATATTCTTTACTAATGTAAGAGGAGGAAATCTATATACCAGTAAATTGTTTTCGCATACCATATTCCTAAACAAACACCTTCGTGGGATTTCTTCATCGGAGGTAACCACGCGTCCCACAACGGAAGTATATACTTCCTCTCTTGTTAACAGTTGAGTTATTTTGGCGGAGCACACTTTTTACACTAAGGAAGCAACCGCTTCCTTCATATTTACGGTCTGGAATCTCCACCTTAGGTAATCAAAGATGTTTTAATGCGGGGGTGTTAGAGTGTCTGACATCCGCTCTCGTGACATTCGACGTAGACATTGTATTCTGCTTTATTTCGAGACCTTTCTGATAACAGACAAATATTTTGAATTGGGCTTTCTTCCTAGTTTAAAAATTTATTTAAAGAAATGTTTAAAAGGGAAAGTGATGATTTATAAACATACTAGTGACCAAGTAATCAAACTTTTAGTGGCATAGTTTATGATTCTTAATAAACTATGTACAACAGATAGATTAGTAATGGTAAAATAAAATTTTAAAAGTTTGTTTAGAGGTTTTACCTTTAGTGTCTCAGTAGAAGAATTGAGAACTTTAATAAATTATACAAATAGGAGTATGTAAACGAAGAATTCGTATTCTATGATAGTACTCGGTGAAGTCAAAAGATAAAACTATACTAAATCACAATTTACTTATTTTTCTCATGCACTATATATATTTAACATGCATTTTATTTTCCAAGTTTCTTCAGAATTAGATAGACGCGAAACTGTGGGGGAAAGTTTCTTGTAGACTCTGCAGTTAAAATCTAATCCCCAAATTTGTATCCGGGTTTGAAGGATGAGATTAAAGCCCTTTATGTGTTAATCTTTGAAAAGGGTAGTTTTTTTTTCAGAATTCTTTATATTTAAAGTATTATTAGCAAAAAATTTTAATAGTTAAAGATAAAAATGTAAAGAAGCATTCTTCTAAAATTGGATGCAGCTTTTTCTTTAGTTGAGAGGATTCTTAAATGCTATTTTAATAGCACGGGTATGTAGGTATTAATGCCCATAAAATAAGTATCTCCCGACCTTGTATTATGTATTTTTTATGTGAGTGTGTGATAATTTATGTGCTTAAATGTTTGAGTGGTAACGTATTTTCCGAAAGTCAAAATATAATGAAATTTATGAACGTTTATTTATTTTTCAACGCGTGTGTCTTCCCGTACAGTATTTTTATATGTTTTATCGGAGAAAATTAGTTCAGTTTCTATAGATTTTATATACTGAGTTTAATTGATATATTTAATTTTGATAGGAATTTTTTCAATTACAATTCGTTTAATCCTGGAAATTAAATTATTAAGTAATAATATTTTATCAGTATTAAATATATTTTTTATCAAGCTCTCCCTAGGGTATGAAAAATATTACATCAGTTAATCTGTTATTCAACGTTCTCCTAAAATCATAAGCAGTCTTAAATTAGTATAGGACGATATTCTGATAAAGCATGGGGTGAAACTATGAAAAAAAAATTAATCTTACTGGATCAGAAAATTGTTTAGAGAAAATGCGAAGTCTCTCTGAAATCTCTTGTAATTGTATTTAAAAACTGACGCCAACTGAATTAAGTTAATATTTTGCAAGCTGCAAATTTTCCCTCAATTTTTTATACAAATCCGGAAAAACTGCCTTGAAAAAATTCCTAACCAAAGTTTGGTATTAAACGACTTTGCTGTTGACTAATAAGGAGACACTGCAAAAGTAAAATTTAAATAAAAACTCTACAAAAATTATTTATTTTTGACAATTACGTATCATACTTTGATACTATATAGGATGATTTTTTAAAAATTTATTTAAGTTTACCATTTCCACATATATATGACATGCTTTGGCCAGTTGAAAAAAAATGATTTCTCGTCCAGAATAAATTCTGCTGGATGTGAAGAATACCATTCGAAACTGGATATGTTTAAAGCCGAGAAAATAAAAATGAGGTTTTTCTTTTTTTATTTCTCCCGAAATCTCCTTAGTAAACTAAATTAAGTAATCCCCCTTATATCCCCCACATCTCAGAATGCTTTAAAAGTTTGAAATGTGGTAAGTGTGGTCCACATAAAAATCCTTACCACTAAAAATTATGCAATTTTCAGTGAGTAAGAAGGTTAAAAAATGATGACTATTTTATTCTTTACAGCCCTGTTTTCCAAAGAAAAGTTTTTGTATATATTGGACTCTGAGCAATTTTCTCAGTTTTTTGAATTCGTAGCATCACTGTCTTTTTGTGCACCTTATAAAGAATTTGCTCTCTGAAAGTTTTGAAACAGAAAACTGCTGATGAAAGAACCAGTCTACTCGTCTGACCGATACGAAAATTAAGAAAAACAGACATTAAAAAGACTGAATATTCACAGTATAAAATCCATCTATATTATCTTTTATTGCAAATATAAGGGGGACTACTTAATTTAGTTTACTAAGGAGATTTCGGGAGAAATAAAAAAAGAAAAACCTCATTTTTATTTTCTCGGCTTTAAACATATCCAGTTTCGAATGGTATTCTTCACATCCAGCAGAATTTATTCTAGACGAGAAATCATTTTTTTTCAACTGGCCAAAGCATGTCATGTATATGTGAAAAGGGTGTACTTAAATAAATTAAATAAACAAAAACAAAAATTATCCCAAATAATATCAAAGTATGATACGTAATTGTCAAAAAGAAATAATTTTGTACAGTTTCTAATTAAATTTTATTTTCACAGTATCTCCTTATTTGTCAACATCAAAGTCGCTTAATACCAAACTTTGGTTAGGAATTTTTTTAAGACAGTTTTCCCAGATTTGTATACAAATTTGAGGGGAAAATTGCAGCTTGCAAAATATTAACTTAATTTATTTGGTGTTAGTTTTTAAATACAATTACAAGAGATTTCAGAGAGACTTCGCATTTTCTCTAAACAATTTTCCGATCCAGTAAGATTAATTTTTTTTATAGTTTCGCCCCACACTTTATCAGAATATCATCCTATACTAATTTAAGAATGCTTATGATTTTGGGAGAACGTTGAGTAACAGATTAACTGATGTAATATTTTTCATACCCTGGGGAGAGCTTGATAAAAAATACATTTAATACTGATTAAATATTATTACTTAATAATTTAATTACTTAATAATTTAATTACTGATTAAATATTATTTCTTAATAATCTAAAATTTTCATAGCTTTCTAATTGTTCAACGGTGAAATTATACTTTTCAGAAACCATTTCTTAGCCCTGGCTGTTATAACCTATTCTCCTCTTCATTAAAAGATTTACAACAATTTCATTAGACCTCTAATTCGTGGGTTAGATTATGGAGCGTTGCAATCATTTTTTTATTTCACAAGGACTAAACGGACCGGGACCCAAGTTTAAACATCATTTGGAGTGGTTACAGACAGCTGTGGTAACTTGGGCTCAATCCTGAATTCGCTGCTACTGAAAGCAAACGCTTTGGCCTCTCAGCCTTTACCTCATCATATTTCTAGAGCGTATGCCTTGTAGATGAGCTAAGTCTAAAAAGGTTAATTAAGTTTATTAAAATTACTGTAATAAAGAATTATTCTTACTGGGAATTGAGAATCTGGATTGACATCTGATGTTTCCAGAAGTCAAAGCTTCCAAATTTTACGGATTTACGCTTAAATTCACAATAAGTATTGGCACCTAAGTATCCGGAATTCAACCACTATTTTTTAAGGATTTTTTTTTTGTTTTTGTATCACAGAGAAAATAAATATGAAAGGTATAATTAATGACATATCTTCAACAAGGAGCTCACATACTATGTGTTTACTCTTACGATGTAAAGTCATTTATCTTCTCATGACGAAGGTCGTTTCATTATTCTAAAATTCCAACTTCGCTCAATGCTAAGTTACTCTAACAGTAAGTCTATGAGGTTAGTGAACTTCCAAGATTTTCTTTTATTACCAAGGTATAATGATCACACACATTACGTCATACTTAAACAATAGTGATGGTAAGAGAAAGTAAATCAAACAAGTGCAAAATTGTGTGCGATATGAAACGCAATGGACAGTAAAATAAAAATATTTCGAAATACAAAAGTAAAAAGATAAAATTAAATAAAGATTTTTCTTTGGAACATTTTTCTTTTGTAATGAGTGAAAAGACTGGTAGAAAGCTGGACCTCTCAAAATTCCTTTGATTGTATTAAATTGTTATGATCACACACATTGCGTCATCCTTAAAAAAAATATGGCACGATAAAGTAAATTAAACAAGTGCAAAAATGTGTGCGATATTAAACGCAATGGACAGTAAAATAAAAATAATAATTTGAAATACAGAAATAAAAAAATTAAATAAAATATTTTTTTTTCTTTTGGACACTTTTTTTTTTCTTGTAATGAATGAAAAGATTGGTGGAAAGTTGGACCTCACAAAATTTCTTTGATTGTATTAAAATGTTCTCAGTTAAATTTAGGAGTTTTAAAGGTTTTTGGAATGGCATTGAAGATTTAAGGACTTTTTAAGCATTCTACAAAACTCCCGGATAATATTAAGTCTTGTGTTAAATTTTAACACTTTTCAAATGTTAAGAAATTAAAAACTGCAATTCAGAAAATAAAAATATTCTAATAAAATAAACAAATAAAATAAATAAATTCTAATGATATGATGTACAAATTCTAGTATTTGTGGGACATGATGCAAGTAAATACTAGTAGTCAGTCCTCAACGGATTCAAATGGTGGACATTCAAATTACCAAAAATCGAGCAAAAATTGGAATTTTTTATGGGGGGTGTATTAATATTTAAAAAATATGTAAATATTGAAATGAAATGCATTTAAAATATGCAGTTAAAAGTAAAATGAAAACTTGGTGGCTTTAGAAAAGTAAGTATTAAAAGTAGGTGAAAAAACATCTTTTAAATGGCTTTTTCTCAAAATCGGGAATTTCCAGATTTGCAAGTCTTTAAAATGCTCCTCGCGTCATAATTTTTGACGAAATTTTATGGAATTTATATTAAAAACTCCTGTAATACATGAAAATAAAGTTATGCATACATTTTAGGATTCGAGGTCATTCAAGTTATCAAAGTTTAACTTAAGTGTAGAAAGATACAAAAATTTCACGAAAGTTCAGAGTACAAGCATAAAAATATTTACTAAACATTAACTATTCAACGAAAGTTCAAAAAACTACATAACTCTTTTCAAAATATATTTATAAGCAATATAAACGCAAAATTAAGGGGTACAGTTAAAAATTGAGTCGCAAAGAGCATTTAAAAAAAGGGTAATTTGATTTCAATTTTTTAATTATAAAATTTTTTTAAAAAATTATAAAATTTTATAAAGGGGTTTAATATTGTTATACTTTATAGAATATATATGCAAAATTTCTTATCTCTGAGATAAAAATTTCAAAAATCGCTTTGAAAGGTCCACCATCCCCTTAATCAAAGAATTGCTTTTGAAAGGCGTGATCTTAAACATTCCGTGTTAGTAGAGAATTTTTTCCCAAAACATTTTAAATTCATGTACTTCCAATTAATGGAGGCACGTTGGTAATTCTGAGGGGATACTCTGTCAAGATAGGAAGAATATGAGGGACAGGATTGTAACTAGGAGTTGTAGGGGTTAGCATACCTGTCCTAAGGTGATCCTGAGGTAAGTCCTGATGGGTCAAATTTTAAAGCACGTTCCTTTCAAATACGAGATTTTTTTTTTTAAGTTACAATTTTAGGGTTGATTGAAATTTCTTATTATCTGATTTTTAAAGAAGAAATACTGATGTGAGTACATACCAAGAAAACATCATAAATAAATTGTCAACAGATTTTGCCCCTTCATTGATGATAAATTATTTTTAAAAAATGCGAGTTAAAAAATATATAACTTATTATAGCTAGTAAATTTCTCTTCGTTTCAAAGACAAAAATTCTCATCAAGAGGGAAAATAATTTTCTACACATTACTCTCGTTCGCTACTATGGTATTCAAGATAAGTTACTTTGTAACTGTTTAAGTGTATTCAGTTCTCAAAGGCGCACAATGAACTACTTTATGCAAATACAAATTAATGTTTGTTATTTTTTTTCTATTTTAAAATAAAACTTAACATGTTCATAATTTAAACCATGAACAATATCTATCAATAGATCTAAACTCAAGTAGACTCTTGTAAAAATTACTTAAGAAATCAGTTTAAAACATAATTTAAACAACTAAATATAAGGAATTATGGGAAATTTAGATGAAATGTTAAACTTAAGTAAAATCGCAATATAATTAACCTAAAAGTGTCTGTTACAAAGTTTATTCAAACTGCTAATAATTAGAAAATAATTTCTTATCTAAAGCATCTTTATTATTTCGCATTATTAACCATTATTTCAGCCTTCATTGAAAATTAAAGGTTTTGCAAAAAAGTTTTAAGCTGATATAAATAAAAAGTATTTTTACTGCCGTGCAAAAATTTTGAATGCAGTCTTCGAACTAACAACTATTTCTCCAAAACTTTTAGTTTTTTATGATGCCAAATAAAATGTACCGTATTTTTTTGACCACTAGACACTCCTAATAGAATATTTTGTATTTTGTTAGGTATATAAAGATATTTTCAATTTCTTACTTAATAAAGATAAAATATATATATATATATATATATATATATATATATATATATGTATAATAAATATTATATATATATATATATATATATATATATATATATATATATATATATATCTAAAATAAAATATTAATTTTATTTTAATGTTACCTACAGACCATAAGACGTACCCCAATTTTAAGTCTTTTTTTATGCAAAAAGTTGCTTCTCATGTTCCGAAAAATAAGACATCTATGTGCTTGCAAAGTTATCCAAATAAGATTCTTAAAACATCTTAGCATAAAGTCCTCATGCTTGGAGTTCTATGACAGCATTTAGAAAAATGAGTTTATGACACGCGGATATTGAAATTTGTATGCGTTAAAAGATCTATTTGGTGCTACTGGTTTAAATTCTGAAACTCTTATTAAATTTTCTAAACAAATATCATTAACTAAAATCTATCAAGAATAATTCTTAAGACTTCAAAGGTATATTGGCACATTTTTCCAAATTATAACTCTATGGTGCCCGGTATAAAGGGTTTAAGTCAAAAGCAGTGATTTAAATATACCAAGTTATTGGCTTTTATACCAATCGCACAACAATAATTTCTACTTGAGTCTTTTGTACAAAGAAATGTACTTTTGTATACAAAACTAACTTCAGCCTTTTAAACAAGTCAAAAGATTTTTGCTTTTTTAATCAATACTAATAAATATCTAAAAATCACTATTTTTTACTTAAGCCCTGGCACCATAGAACTATTACGAAACGTCATGAACCTTGTTTTGCCTGTGTCTGGTGCTATTTTAAATACTTATAATTTATTTTATCGGGTTTATATTTTTTTTTCAAAATAATTAAATCGCATATAATTGCATGTATAACAACTGCTTCTGACAACAGTTTTATTAGAGGAAAATCAGTTATCTTATGGGTTGGCTTCTTTGTAAATACCACTGATGCTTGAATTTCGAAGGAAGAAGGAAATTCCCTAACGTGATGACATTTCATCTCAAAATCTGCGATACCTAGGGAAAAGCTGAAAGTTACGGAGACCAGTATCTCCCTCCAAAGATTAGTTTTCCTGTACATACGGTTATACTGCATGGGTTGAAATAATGCAGTTAAACTATATTAACTGATTGCATTTAAATAGTTTATATAATGTACGAACAGAATAGATATTTATTTATATCATGAGCGGATATAACTTTTTTATGTAGTAATTTATGTGTTTAAATGTAAGTAACATGTTAATTTTCTGAATATAAAAATATCATGAAATTTATAAACTTTTACTTATTTATGAACTCATGTTTCTTCCCATTTAGTATTATTTTTATATTTTAATGGAGAAAATTGGTCCAGTTTCTACAGATTTTATAAACTGATTTTGATTGCTGCATTTTATATAGCAACAAAATCTTTTATTTTTAAAAAATCATTTAATTATCAATTAAATCGCTGTTAAGTAATAACATACAGCCTTTATGAAAAATATTTATTTATAAAATAATTTATTTATTATTAAACATTAAATTTAAACTTAGATATTTTTCTTACTTTTTTTTCTCGTTTTTCTGATCTCTAAAATTCTACAAAAATATTTTTAAACAAAATTTTTACGTGCCTTTGGTGAATCAAACTTTAATATTAGTCAGTCAATTTTAATCTTCTAAAATTCTTTTCTAAAAATAATCTGAAAAATTAATTTAAAACGTGCTTGAAAAGCAAATATGCAACAACATTTTTTATAATTTAATCTTTTACTAAAAAAAAGTACATTGTACATGGAGTTAAGTGTCATTTGGCACAAAATATTAGAAATAAGCTAATTATTTTTAATGCGAATTTCTTCAACTATTACAGATTATTTTAAACTTCAAAAAATTATGTAAAGGTGAGAAATGTTATTACTTTAAGAAAAAAAAATAATTAGGATTTATCAATGAATATTATGACTCAGTCCAACAAAAATATACTTTGAATGAACGTAATTACGCGAAAAGTATATAACAATCGAATTTTGTTGAAGTTAATCAGTTTGCGAATGAATTATATTAAATATCAATAGCACCAAAATTCTAAAATCATTATTGACCTAAAAGATATAGTTGTTCTATAAAGATTGCGATATATACATATTTAATTCAATAAGGTTCTGAAAAAAAAGAAGAAGAAGAAGACGAAAGAGAATTATGTTACACAGATTTGGCCATTACCAGAGAATGCGAAACTTCACACTGTTATATTATACATAAATTAAACATATATCACGAAATAAACACACAAATTTCAAAAACAAGATACAAATATTAAAGGAAAACGGTTATTACCATGCTGTAGACTCAACTAACGTTTGTCCCGCCGTCGCTGCTGCGAACAATATAAAATTTTCCATTCGCATAATGGCTAATTTTATGAAGAATCTCTCAGTTGAGAAATGTTCAGAGTCTGACTTCTCTGGGAATAAAGATGTTTCATAAGAATTTTCCGCTTTGCTCGAAAGCGGCAAAACTCTCTTTCTTTTGGGAGTCAATTGCACAAATTTGCCGTAGATAAAACTAACAATAAATAGACTTTTAAATAATTGATTTTTTATAACCGGGATTTATGTCAAAATAAATTATGTCAATTTACAGTCCTAAGGATTTGTTCCAAATTCATAATTTTTAGATATGTATAAGAAAATTGCTCATTTTTTCTCTCTAACACAGGGTAGAAGCATATAGAAGAATTGGGCAGACTGTTAATTAAATGGTCTCTGTTCTCGAACGTATTGCAATGGTTATTGTACCGGCGCATAACTTCATGGTTATTAAAGAATCCACAGTCAGTTAAATAGTCAGAATCACAGTGGCTAGATGTGTCGACCTCGTGTTGTGTGTTGCCAAAATTAAAATAAACCAATTCTCTCCACCAAATTCACTCTTATATCACTCCGTCTGACCACAGAGTTTTAACAAGTAAGCCGACATGGGGTGAATCTTTTCACTTCAAAATTTACCGAGTTTGGCTTCTTTATTTTGCTGTGTCTTGCGGTTCTCTGGATATGCCTTCCTGCCATGAACCCTCCCAATAGCATCTACGTCACAAAAGTTTTGGACCTCCCACCTCGCCGAACGCGCACGCGAGTGGCCGAAATATCTCCGCCCATAAGACCCCCGGGGCTATTGTTCAACATCTCGCGAAACTTGACAGGAATGCCGACGGTTTTCACCCGTCTATGTCTCAGGAATAGCATTTACTCAAAACGCAACTTTTCGGGGATTGTATGGCTGTACAAAATACTATTTTATAGGTTTCAGTCACTGTAGGTCAACTATATCTCAAACTGCTCTCTTAATTAAACTCACATATTATAACGTTCTGTCCAGTTGTTGTCCAGAGTTCTGCTGTTTGTTTATATTGTTGATTATTATTCTTTTTGAAATTTTCCAAAAATTCCTTTTTGTTGCATAACATCGCTTGCATAACATCGCAGAGTAAATACGTCAGCTGCACCAGGATCTAGAAAAGTGCATTTTAGCGCTGTTATTCTTAAGACTATACTAATAAAATTAATAAATGAAAACTATTAATGCATGATGATCAATGCGTTAATATTATAAATGAAATTTATCATATCAATACTTTGATCATGTAGTCATTGGGTAAAGGATTAAATATCCTGTAAATTCTCGTTGAAAAGTAATCACATTAATATCATTAACCCTCTGACTACAAATTCTCAGAGTATTTAATATTTAATAGAACGTGATGTATATTTTAAATGTCTCTAACATTACATATAATTTTACGGACTTCCCAATAATTTACATCTTCAACTCATTAAATAAAGCATCGCACTCGAAATACTATTATCGTTAAAGTAAGTAAAACAAAAGGAAAAGAGGAGGGGAATTCCGGCTGAATCAAGAAACGCCCTATTGTTGATTAGATAGGTAATACTGACTGTGTTGTTGTTGTTGTTGTTGTTGCTTATGCCACTTGACCGACGGCAACATCAGATCAACTCCCGAAGGCTATGGGCGATGAAGGTGCTGCTCCTGTTTTGCCTGGCACCACAAGGGTCGGAGTCCGACTTGGCCAAAGGACCAGGCCCGTAATTTTGAACCGAGTCAAGTGATGAGACCAGAACACTTGACCCCACATCTCCAGAGGTAATTTTTAGAACTTAGAGGACATTCCAGCCACGACAGATTTTACGTGCACCAGCCGCCATTAGTGCTAACGGCTGCGGATTTGTCAGCGACGAGCATCGAACCAATGACTTTCAGATCACTAGGTCGCTGCTCTTGCCAACTGGGCCTCTGCGCCCACCCAGAACTGACTATAGTTCTCTAAACACGGTTATTTCTTTAATACAGACTGTACTCCATCAGTCGGGATGCTCTCCCCAAGAAAATCTCTATAAACACCAAACTTTGTAATAAATTCATTTATAAAGTTACATAAAATAGGCTTAACATATGGCGTCAATAGGAGGCCCAGACCAAAAGCATAAATATCCAAGCACAGGCAGCCTTGGACCTAGATTTCGTTCTTGTTATGGCTTCTCAGTAAGACATAACCGATGAGTACGCTAGAGGAAAAGCAATTTTTAATGCTGTAGGGTATTATTTACCTTGAAACAATGGATGCATGCATGGCTTGGAACAAGCAAGGAAGACAAAGCATTGATCTTAAACATACATTTATTTGATAACACAAATTTAAATTAACTTGTCATAGCTATTAATATAACAATCCGTTTCATATTAACAATTTTAACATTGAGAACCCAGAAGCAGAGGCAAACTATATTGTCAAAGATGATTTTTAGAGTCTATTGGGGAGGCACTTACTATAGCTGATGTATGCAGCGATGATGGTAGCATCGGCGACCGTTACCCAGAATCATCTCCAGTATAGGAACACCTTGGCGGGATATTCGCACTTCTCCAAGGCTCTGGGGCAGACGAGAGTCTCTAACATCTAACTCTGTGGAACCAAATTCAAGAGTCGTCACCTTCTTTTTCAAAACTTTCAGTCCTTAGCGGAGCTGTTGTCCGTTTACAGGGGGGCCATTCTGGCCCGCCCCTCACTTTCATTGGGCAGTGGGCTGTTTTTCTTTCAGTGGTTCCTGCCCCAATTGGTTCTTTATTACACCGCCTCTGTCGCTTCTGTCCATAGTCTATGAAGTACCTCCCCCAACATAATTTTATTTTGCAAAACAACTTTGACCCTTCTCATTTGACGTTTTTACTGTGGGCCATAAAATAACGACCATCCATCTTGTAAAATTTAGACTTCAGATCGCTATCACTGGCCACACCGACAGCTATTCTTCTATTTTTATTGGTTTACAATCCTGTATTTACCCCTGCCTCTGCATCCTTTATAATACATTCGTTATTGGCCACACACCATGGGGAATTATACCATTTTTACTTCTACAAATGCGAAATTCCGTAGATTTTTATTGATGATTAGAAAATCTGCAGTCAACTAGCCCACTTCGGAAAGAAGCATGTCTATCACGAATTGTGGTACAAAATTTATGGCGCACCATGACAAAAAGCATAAAGCATGCCAAATGGGCGGAGCTAAAAGCAGGCGCAGAGTTTGGTTGATGGATCAGGAGCCGATGGGCAATGGGAAAATAATAGTCAGAAATTTTAGATAATTTTCGTGATACATCCTTCAGTGGAATGGGTCATGACGTAAACTAAGCAATTAATTCCCAGTCTCATAATCAAGACCTTTTCAAAGCCATAATTTGGGGGTTCCGGTGGGGTTTGACTGTTTAGCTGATCTCTTGATGTAGATAACGGAAAAAGAATAAAGTTGAATTCAGTAACCATTTCAAACTATAGGTAAGTCTAAACATCTCAGATAATAATATAACAATTCAAGATCAATCTCAGATAATAAGATATTCAATCTCAGATAATAAGATAACAATGGCATGGACCTGATATAGCCCTACTGGTCTTTGGGATGTGCAACAACAGAACTTTACGTACAATCTTTAATGAGAGCTAAGAAACACTAAAAGAAACATTTTTCGTATACGAATGTATGATCACAGACGTCATATTTTCGTGCTAGGAGGCGTTGTTGGGCGGCGGAAATTACTACAGAAGTTCGTTCAACTGTCAATTTTAGGAGGGATTTTTTATAAACAGCTTTAACTTTTTTGTATCAGTTCAAAATAATACCATAGTGGGCGATTATTACTGAAAATTACACATCGCTAACATCGGCAGCAGGTATGATCTGTAGATCATACCTGCTGCCAAATCGACAGGACAGGCGGATTTGACTGATATTTCTAAGAGTGTTGCTGGAACAGCCAGAACGATGTTATTGTCCACCGTCTGTCCACCGTCGAATGTGATTCCAACACCATGGGGTGCCAGCACACTTCAGCACTGATGTGCGACGTTATTTTAACAACAATTTCGGAGGTCATTGGATAGGTCGGGTAGGACTCGTTGCTTAGCCACCATGATCGCCTACTCTTACATCTCTAGATTTATTCCTATGGCGATACCTGAGGAGTAGGGCGGAGCGTAAAAAAAAAGTTTTCGATTTTGTTTTTGCCCTAGTGCGGAAAAGTTGGGTACTGGTGGGTAGGTTACGTATGCAAAGTTTTGGGAAAAACAAAAAATATCTTCCGTCTCCATTTCGTCCGTGATTTTTAGCACATTTTTACCATATAGTTAAAAATGTGCATTTCCATTGTTTTGTATGCAGCTCTTCGGTTTTTCTGAAATAAAATTCAGAAAAAACCCAGAACTCACCACGTGGAGGTGGCTGCATTGCGAGTACTACCCTTGCCCACCCATCCACCCAACCATATGGGCACAACTCCTTTTCCCTTGCAGTTATTCCAGTTTTACTCGGAACTCGCATTTGGTTTCAAATGATGGCATAGCTTTTCTCTGTTCGGGTTCTAACTAAACCGTCACGCTAATTTTCTCCACACACTGCCACAGAAACCTCTGTTACTATAGTTTTGAGAAGCGTTCAACACTTTGGGTGTGGCAAGGAAATTTTAGGCTTCTCATGTTTTGAGCTACGGACTCTCCACTGGAAATCAAATTTCTCAAATCATCTTCTGTCAAGATGTTATTGTGGGTTCCGTCAAATTGCATTTCTGCCAATCAATAAGGTCTATATATGAAACTGTCTCGAAGTTGAGTGACGAAATGTTGTAGTGTCTGAGTCCTTCCTTTTTTTTCTTTTCTTGCTTGTATAATCCTACGTAGTCCAAGTTCTAGGATGGCTGTCTGTCGTCTGTGACCATTGACAAGGTTATTGCTTCCGGGTGGCCGAAATAGCCATTTCTCTGGATAATGGGACCGACCACAGTCTTTAATTCATTTTGAAGATAGCGCGAGATGTTTATTGTCTTCCACAAATTTCGTGGACCATCCGTGCAATATGGATTTAATTTGACTGTAAACCACATAGGTGCGTACACTTTCATGATGAACTCTGCCGAACTTGAAACTCT
Source organism: Dolomedes plantarius (assembly GCA_907164885.2). Taxonomy (NCBI): domain Eukaryota; kingdom Metazoa; phylum Arthropoda; class Arachnida; order Araneae; family Dolomedidae; genus Dolomedes; species Dolomedes plantarius. The sequence goes on from OU015492.1 coordinate 83,340,422, forward strand.
GCCAGAGTTTGAAGTTCGTTTGAAGGTTCTGAAGAGCTAATGTATAAACGCATTATTCGATTTTCGTTTCATGCCCTCATGCAGTTTTTAACCAACGAGCATGAGACATTTATCCCTTGACAAATATCCCAAAGGTATCGGTGGTCTGAAGAAGATTCTTTATGTCGAAATTCACTCGAAATGACTACAAATCTCACAACTGGGGGGGTTTTCACAATTTGTCAATGCTTTCCCAAAAGGACCAGAAAATGCATTAGGACCAGTACCTCCTGTAAAATTCCAGTAATTAAAAATTTTGTTCACACTTTTTGGTTTCCATTTATGTTCCAACAACGCCCTCTACCACCAAAGTATGACGTCTGCAACCATACATTCATATACGAAACATGTTTTTTTAGTGCTCCTTATCTTCCATTAAAGTTTGTACAGAGAGTTCTGAAACACCCTGTATTTACAAAACCCAAGAAACAAAAGTCATCTTTATGCTAAAAGTTTTAATGATGGGCGATTTCACTTTCTCATTATCAACAACATGACCTGACCTACTTTTTCCATGAACTTATTTAGATTTTTGACATACCCGCCGTACAGTTGATGATATAGTCGTGTAATGTAACGCTTCCATCGAATTTTTTTTGTGTGTGTGTGTGGGGAGTTTGGCTGTTGATAAAAACTATACTCCAAAACAATCTGCTTTGTAAATATCTTTAAACTAATTACATTAATTAAAGGGATAAGAGAAGTGGGAATTAGTTTTAAAAAGTAACTAAAATTAATTGCTAAAATTAATCTAGAAATTTCTATAAAAACTAAATGTCAATCATACAGACTTACTGTTATTCCCATAAAATTTAAATTCGATCATTTTAAGCACATTTTTCAGCATTCCTATGCAATGACCTCATTTGGCTACATGGATCGTGTGTATGTGTGTCTGCGTGTGTTCTCTAGTATTAGCCTTCTGGTTCACTATAAACTTAAAAATTCGTCTTCTCTGTAATAACCTCACTCCGAAAACATTGATGTTTAAACTATGTTATGAACCAGAAAGTGGTTAGATCTTACGTCAATGCAGACCATTCATTTGAGCTGAATGTGAAAGTCAGAAAGACTGGCTACTCTTTGTTGATGGCAATACTTGAAAAATGTTTTTAGATGTTACAATAAAGATGTTAGAGGATTACAATGCTAATTATTTCTCCTAGTTAAAAAAATATCTCATAAAGCTTCATAGTTAATTAACCATTTAAAGAACCAAAAGTACTAACATGAAGTTAAATTCTCGTACAAACTCTAGGCAACCCATAAACTTCGTATAAGGCCAAAACCCTTGGGGGTTATCAACGAGAATTTCCTCCCCTCACCGTTTTGAGGATATTATCAGCATTCCGACTGGAGGTGAATCTACGCTAAATGAAAATCCAACCTATAGAAACTGGCTGGAAAATGGTTTGGATTAAGATATCATGTACGTAAGCATGTGGATGCTGATTGTATAACGACTATCTGCCAGTTGTCTGTAATCGAATCCTTCAATGGGCTTCGAAAGCAGCGACCAAACTATTACTATGATGAAGTTTCATATTATGAATCCCATCCCTTATATGCTTGATTTGCACCCATACATGTGTCAATTCGCCGTATACAGCAACATCCATCAAGTCAAATCAGGAGGTCGTCGATACGAGGTCTTGTTTTCAAACTTACGTTTCCTTATCTTTCTCCACAAAACACCTGTATCATTAGTTATATACTTTGGATTATGTAATACTACGTAAGGCTCCCACATTTCTGTATCTGCTTCACTTAGCATTTATTTTTATGTCTTGGGGAAAGACCTTCACCAAGTGGATCATGAAAGTGTCATATGAGGGAAACAAAATGTGATACCTTATGTGATACAGAGCTCCCTTCCGCACATGCATGGCTAGATATAAATCGTGACACAGATTCGATTAAATGATGCAAGTATAGTGACCTTTTATACGTTTCAAGTATCTCAGCCGGAAAGTTTCCCTCCAAATGCAAAAAGTGCTGTAATGTCTCACCGCAGAAATTCCTATTCATGCTGCCTTGCTAATGAATGAAGATGTTTAATTTCCATTTCCCAAAGAAATAACATCAGAAAAGAGTCTTTTCAGGGAGTCTTGACTCGTCTAAATCCAGAAGTGTGTGATAAAGTAGGAAAGATACGAGTACTTGTCATTGGTCTTGCAGAAGGATTTCACCTCTCTTTTAAATTTATCCCACATATGGGTAGGCCACGCTAGCTAGCAAAGTGTGGGCTAGGGTTCGAATACCGGCTAAGGCATGAGCATTCCTGAGCTGTCTCCTCCTGGGGAGCAATGTCGATTCACCTTTATGGTGCTCTCATAATAAATTAACCAACAGAACAGCGATGTGGATGGACGGATGAATAAGTACATGCCACGTTAAAAAAAAAAAAAAAAAAAAAAAAATATATATATATATATATATATGACTACACATAGCAGGATGAAGTTTAATCAAATACCAATAAACTACTACTATTAATATCACTAAACAGTTATCATTATCACTTTGATTGATTTGCCTTTCTGTCTTTTTCAAGTTTGCTTAAATTTTCAATCAAACAAGTTATATACAGCAATTCCTTCACGATGTTTAACAGAAGGAAAAAATAACTACTTTAATCCCTAACATCTTGGTATGTTTTAAAAATCTCGAACCAAGTGTGTTATAACTTTTTACTTACTATTGTTATTACTAATATTATTATTATCATACAGGTATAAATTTTTTGACTACCTTAAGATGTCATAACTTTATGGTTTAACCTTTATGATGTGAAAGTATGAGAATTTTTCAAATTTACCATTATGTTGTCCGTTTCCTTTTGCAAAACCAACATAATGTGTTAACCAATCTGCTCTGAATAGAGGTTTTAAATAGAAACTCAAACGATAAAGTATGTACCCCACAGCTAAAACGCTAGTTAAATTTTCAAAGCCGTTTACCCAGATAGAAATGTAATCTCAACTCATATTAAAAAAATAATGGTTCTATAAGGGGGGTGATGTATGAATAGACTAGCGGTGTATTACGCAACGTGATTGAAGTAATATCAGAATTATTTTAATCCGTCGGACAGTTCCTATGAAATAATAGATTAAACTTCTTTTAACTACGTGAAACAAAAATCGCAGTTACATCTTCCCGCATTGTCTGCACGGAAAATCCTGGGAACGCAGTAAGTGAGGCATAAATATGTAAATAGGGCTCATATTACATTCAGCAATAGCCTATTAAGGGACCGTTTCCTGTACGGCTTCATTGGATTTCCATAACATTAAGGTTTAAGTCCCTCTATTTTCCTTAATACTGCTACTAAGCCATATATATTGGAAATAAAAATGTTTTAGGTTGTTTTACTTTTTCTCTTTCCAAATGCGAAATTTTCCTTATCACGCGAATTGTTCGGGAAAAAATATTAATAAACAAGATCATAAATATTAAGGTAGCAGCTATAGGATTCTTTTTGCTTTGAGTTCATTCCTTTTTTGAGATGTAGGAAATTACTGGTGTATTCTACATACACATATTAAACGTGTCCTTCTCTGATATTATTTTGTAACTAAATGCCGTATTTCTCAAACCATAAGACGCACCTTTTTACATAAAAAAAATCGACTTACAATTGGGATGCATCTTACAGTTCGAAGGTAACATTAAAAAAACATTAATATTTTATTATATTTATTATACATATTTTATATATTTTATATACAGGGTGTCCATAATTAAAGTCCCACTTTCAAAAGGCTGCAAAAAAAGAACCACTGGTCAGAATGACGTCAAATTTGAACTGAATATACTGGAAGAAGGGGGAAACGATTTGGCATAATAAAAAAAAGTTCCAAAATGTTACAATTTTTGGAACTTTTTTTATTATGCCAAATCGTTTCCCCCTTCTTCCAGTATATTCAGTTCAAATTTGACGTCATTCTGACCAGTGGTTCTTTTTTTGCAGCCTTTTGAAAGTGGGACTTTAATTATGGACACCCTGTATATATATATATTATTTATTATATTTATTATATACATTTTTATCTTTATTAAGCAAGAAATTGAAAACATCTTTATATACTTAACAAAATGCAAAATATTCTATTTTAAAAGTCCTCCCATAAATTTGATGTCTTGTTTTAAAAACGTGTATGTAAAATATTTTAACTCGTCATCTCCATCTTTTTCGCATTTAATTGGTGGACATCCGCATTCTGAGCTGTTCATCTTCATTCGTCATATCGGTTTTTACCAGTTAATTTATTTTTTTTATGTAAAACTTCTTTATCTTGTTTATACTTCACATTTTATACATTATACCTGTGGTTTTATATTGTCTTATTCCGTATTATATGATTGGTTTTATTTTTATCATTCCTCCTCATATGTATATTTTTTTATCATTGATTTTATGGATTTTTGGGCTAAAAATTATAACTTACATGTACGTTTGTTCTTGGTTTACCATGTGTTTGGCGTATATTGTCCTCTCTGGACCAATAAACCCAAACAAACCAAATCAACCAACCCATAAATTTGAGGTGGGTCTTATCGTTCGGTGCGACTTATTATCCGAAAAATATGGTATAATAATTCCAACTGCATAATAGAATGCAGCGTTAATTACTCGTAACCGTGTACCATACCATGTTAAAAATAGCTGTGTGTGCAAATACATATGGATGATTAGTTAACAGCTTAGGAAAAAAAAAGTTATTTTAAATTTAGGGTGTAACATATAAAGGGATTCATTTAAAGTATTAATTGCTGATTTTTAGTTATATATGACGGAAAAAAATTACGCATTCTTTTGTGTGTAAAATTCTCGACCGATATACAGGTAACCTTCAATATTTAAAATTTGTCATATTCGGATGGTAAAGAAGAAAGCATTAAATAATACAAAAAAATTATAGTCTGCAACGAACTAAGAAAATGCCTTGTTTAAAATCTTAATTAGGAATTTCCGATTTCTGTAAAATGGTACAAGCTGTCTAATTTCTTTAAAAATTGAAATTAAAGTAAACATTTTATCTAACAGATAAAGCAATTAATTGCTTCAACTTATTTAATAGGTACAAACACATAATCTAGTTAGGCAATACTCTACATATATGCAATACTCTATCTTACTATTAACAGCTGAAGGTAAACAAACGTATGTTTGTTAGTGAGCAAACACGGGAACGGGCTAATCTCGCGAACCGAACATAGCAGGATATCACGACTGGTATCGATGGACGCGGACGGACGAGACACTGATGCCATCCTCAATTTTCAAACCTTTAAACTTTTTTAATTATTAAATTAAAATCGCCGAACTCAAAAGAAGCGGGCAACATAAACAGCTGACATTGCGGGGGAGCCAGCTCCTTTCCGTTTCGCAAATTTTCACTATTTTCATCCATACAAAATTCAACTTTTCCTTCCTCCAATGGACAAATTTTTTATTTCCATGTGTTCTACAACTCTTCGTCTTTACGGGTATACACATTTATATAAAGTTAAAAATGTTTTTCATTTCAAACAAAGCTTTTTCTCCGAATTTCATGAAATCGACAATTTTGATGGATAAATATTTCGGTTTTCTGCACCTATCAATGTCAATTTTTATCGGCATTTGCTAGATGTTCAGCTTCCAAAATATACCAAATACATTTAATATACAAAATGTTATCATTCTAAAAAAGCGTACTTACAAAACTCACTTTTGAAATTTCCCGCGCTGATCACCATAGTATCTTAATGTAACTGAATGCCGCGTTCGTAATTTTTCGACTTAAACTCACTTATACTTTTACTCACTAATTACCTCACGACTTATACTTTAACTCACTAATAATGCCAGCAAGTTCGTGTGATTTGTTTCTAATTAATGAGCAACTGATGAGGATTCTTCAGCCACCAATTTTGAATTCCTCAGAACTGTCTTTCTATTTTTTTAAGCACTTATTCCCCTATAAGATTTAATATTTACATTCGGCCGTGTTGCCAAAAGGAAAAAATAATTAGTTGAGAACGAGTCTGAGAACGAGTCATTTAATAATTGAAATCCAGAAATAATTTTAAAGTACCAGAAATAATTTTAGTTTTAGGAAAGGAGAAGTTAAAACCTTTAAAATTTTTTCTAATTGAATGAGCTTCTTTTTTGTTTAAAAATCAAAATTTGAAATAATTATTTCAAAAGCCAAAAACCAAAATTTGAAAAAAAGAAATTTTAAATAATTATTTCGTTTTTTAAAAATTCTAATATATTTTTAAAAGTGATTAAACAGTTTTTAATCTTTAAGAAATAAAACCATTTCATTTTAAATCGAAAAAGAAACACATCGGGTTGTCACTCGGCTAGTATAAACTAACAGCCGTAATATACACTCATGGACAAAAAAATTAGCGCACCAAGAAATAATTGCGGGATCGTAACGAAACTTGCAATGAAGGTACATGTCGGGGAGATATGCAAATGATTAGAAATGCAGCGTGATTGCGCATTACGTATAGCCGGTAGAGGGCGTTGAACATCGTACTCTGTGGAGTATAAAACAGGTAACCAAAGCTTGTTTGAGTGTGCTGAATCATTTACAAAGGAAGAGCTGAGATAGACATGCCATTACGCCGTGTTCGAAGACAATATAAGCAGTTGTCGCAGTTTGAGAGGGGGAGACTCGTCGGGATGATGGAAGCTGGGTGGTCAGCTAGGCGAGTAGCTCGTCAATTAGGCCGCTCTGATTGTGTTGTGAGGAGGTGTTGGGACCAGTGGACCCGAGAGATGTCATGTACACGAAGACCAGGCTCAGGACGCCCTCGACAGACCAGTCGTCGAGAAGACCGCCACATCGTAAGAAATGCACGCGTACAGCCAACTGCTTCATCGGCCGCCATCCAGGCACAGGTAGCACCTTCACTAGGGGCCTCTGTGTCTTCTCGAACCATGCGAAGGCGCCTGTCTGAAGGACAGTTGGTATCGCGGCGCCCATTACGCGTGCTGCCCTTGACGCCCACCCATCGACGCCTCCGTTTGGAGTTTTGCCGAGGAAACTGGACTGCAGCGGAATGGAACCAGGTCGTCTTTAGCGACGAATCCAGATTCAATCTCGTCAGTGATGTCAATCGTGTTCGTGTGTGGAGAGCCCGTGGTGAACGCTTCAATCCTGCCTTTGCTGTACAGCGACACATCGCTCCCACAGCTGGTGTGATGGTATGGGGTGCCATTGCCTACAATACACGGTCACCCCTAGTATTGTTCCATGACACCATGACAGCCCAGCGGTATGTTCATGAAATCCTGCAACCACATGTGTTGCCACTCATGCAACGGCTCCCAGGAGCCATTTTTCAACAAGACAGTGCTCGGCCTCATACGGCAAGGGTGTCACAAGACTGTCTCCGCACTGTTACTACCCTTCCTTGGCCTGCCCGATCCCCAGATTTGTCTCCAATCGAGCATATCTGGGATCATTTGGGACGACGAGTTGGGCATCCCACGAGTTTGAACGAACTAGAGGCAAGGTTACAGCAAATATGGAACGAAATGTCTCAAGACATCATACAGAACTTGTATGACTCAATGCCCGATCGTATCGCATCGTGCATTCGCGCTAGAGGGGGTCCAACGGAGTATTAACTCCTTTGTTCTTTTGCCTTTTTCTCTGAAGTAAATTATCATTTTTCTTTTATCTACTTATCATTTACTTATATCAAAGTAGGCATTACATATTTAAAATTTCGTTTCCTTTTGACGACTCTTTCTTGGTGCGCTAATTTTTTTGTCCATGAGTGTATTTGGAACACACAAACCAAATCAATGACTCTCTTAAAAATAAAAAGATAAATGTTCACATGTTGACCTCGCTCAGTTATTTCATACAATGGAATACAATCAGAGGATAAATGCAGTCAGGAAAAATTGAGAGCATATGCAGCAAAATCAGCATACGTCGAGAAATGCTGAAAAGCGTCAGGGCGGTGCACAGTGGAGTATTTGTAGCAAAAAACTGACGAAAATTATTTTCCATGTTTTTTAAAGTTAAAACCATTGCTTTTGACTTTGACTTACTTTATAATAGTAAATACTCCTTTTAAAATTTCTTTAAATTTTAAAATTAAAAATTATTTTTTTTATTTTAAAATTTAAAAAAATAATAATTTTTTTAAAATTAAACTTTTAAAAATTATCTCTATATAATTTTTAAATCTAAATTTAAGATATAATAAATCTTTATTATATATATATATATATATATATATATATATATATATATATATATTACATTTAATATTTACCAAAATCTATTAAAGTCACTATAGGGATCTTAGTTTTCTAGTGACTTTAGAAGATTAATTTTTCTATCTGATGCTTGTGAACTCTGATCTTCGTCATCTTCTTCATCACTCTCTTGGGTTTTTTGAGAAGAACCACCATCAGTCCCTCTAGAAGAAGAAGTTGTAGGATCTGACTACTATAAGGCTTCCTCTTTTTCCTTTTTAAATTTATTTACTGATTGTGCACTTTATCCTATAATAGTATAAACTGTTTTAAGGAACATTCTTTTATTCTTGACTAATAATAATAATTTTTTTTAATGAAATACGATGTAATCCATTATTATTATTATTATATTTAAAAAAAAGTTTTATACTATCCTTTATTTTTTTGTCTGATGGTTAAGTTCAACATTGTAGTATTTACTCTTATTTCTTAAAATTTGTTTTTTTTTTTGTCTGAAATGCTTAAGAAGAAATAAAGTTTTATATGTTAGCAAGATTTATACAGATTACATCTATAGTTGTAAGTTGTTTTGAAATTATACCCGTCAAGAAATTTTCATGAACATAAAAAGGGTTCTTTTATAAAAAAAATTCTATAAAAAAATGGCAGCTGTTTGCGGAAAATTTTTTCTTTGAAATAGACTCTCAATACTGTAACCATTACGATTATAATTCAATTTAGGTCCAACAAACCCCGACACACCTTCATGAAGCATTTAAGAAATCTAACTTACATTTTAAAAGACTTAAAAATAAAAATTTTCAAGCTTTCAGTTTTTTAATATGTTAATAATAAAAATAAGTAAATTATTATATATTTTAAAACAAAGCTGATACCCTTTTTTAACACGTAAACCTGATTCAATTTCAAAACATAAATTCTTAACGCCACGAAAAATATAGATTTAAACTAACAACAAAGCTGAAACGTAATCAAATTACATGTCCACTCGCAAAAAAACATGTTCTTCAACTGAGGCTAGGAGCTGCTGGATGTTACTTATGCTCCTGGAAATGATGTGATTAACTCACCAGTTAGTCAGAAATGATAAAATCCACTTTTTACAATTGTTGAGCAATTTTTAATTTTTACACTTTTGGCCAGGTTTTTGCCTCAAATACTCCACTGTGCGGTGTCCCAAAGGAACACATTTAGGGCAACTGACTCAGACTAAACTCTGTCATTTCACAATTTCTGTCATCTATATATTTAAGTTGCTAAGCCGACTTTTTGGGCCGTCCTTGAGATAAAACTACTGCATCAATTTATTTCATTTTGGTCTTAAACGAAGGATTGTAATCTCTATATTTGTCCAATTTGGTTTTTGCAACCGCAATTTCTATTAATTAGCGATAATTTATAATTAAAAATTCCTTTCTGTGCATGCTCAGTGGCATGTTAAATCTGTCTTTAGAAACTCACTGTTTCTGCGCATGCTCAGTGACATATTTCAATCATAAACACGTTTATTCCGAGGAGTCTCTCTAGATCTCTCTCTGCCATTTTTATTTTTATGATAATTATGTTTGTGAAATATAAGATTAAACCTCATGGAAACTTTTTATTTCGGGCTGTTTAATTAGCGATAATTTACAATTAAAAAAATTGCTTTCTGCGCATGCTCAGTGACATTTTTAAATGTGGTTTTAGTTACTCACTAAGCACAAGGCCGCTTAAACATATTAATTTGTTTCTGCGCATTATTATGATTTTCAACATTTAGCAATGCTGTGTTGAGAATAATTTGTGTATTAGTACATTTATTTACTATCTAGCCGTCATATTTTGACGGGTATGAACTAGTTAAGTGTAAAACGTTGAATGAAGTTCATACATATTCGGCTATCATTTGAGTTTACAGTGCTGGCAAAAGAGTTTCAAAATCATGTAATGACGCTTTTTAATAGTTTAAGATGCTTTCGTAAGATGGAGAAGAGCATCAAAGGTATATTGAATTAACTTTGACATCGAAGTGGAGTTCCTTCAATTAAGCATTTTCATGGGGACTGATCCCTAATTGTATTGCATGTCAAATAATAATAATAATGATTAAATAAAATGTAAAAAAATATGAGAAAACACACCGACGGCTAAGTTTGACGACGTTTCTCTGCAGAATTTAAAATTTATGCTTTTATTTAGGGATTTTAACACGTGGATCTTGAGTCCTATCGACGTAGTGAGAGATATGAAATTTTTTGATAGAATAAGGTAAAATAAAATATTTTGAAACAATAAAACTATGAAGTTTAGTTATTTGAAGTTAAAAAGAAGGGAAAAAGTCCAGAAGAATAAAATTGGAACTTTTTTGGCCAACCTGGTGGAGTTCTAAGAAATGGGAATTTTGAAACACGAATAGTCCTTTGTGTAGCCCAAATTATTACCTACTCTCATGCAAAATTTCAGCCCAGTCGGTTCACGAGTTTTTGCGGTCTTGAGGGAAATATATGACTACACACAAACACACACAAAACCCTCTTTTATATAATAGTATGGATATATTTGAAGATGTAAATGATTTTTTTAAAAATAATAATACAGTTTATATTTAGAACTAACTCTAGCTATGATTAAAAAATAGGTTTCCTTTCAAAATCTAAGATGATAAAATATGCCTCCATGTTGACCTTACCTTTCAATCCACATAACACGATGGCCGTTTTGGAAAATCCCCAATATTTGGCATACGCAGCCCCGCCAGGTGGTAGACCTTTTTACCATTGTATTTTTCATACATTTTTATATAAGAATCTATATTACAATTAATTCTAGGTGCAGCAAATTTTTCAGCTATCTTTACTAGTCTATATACCTCCGGACATTGGGTGGCTCATTTTAGTCACATTTTACGACATGCATGACTTGGGATGAGTTTTTCATACCCAATCAACGCACGGGTTAGAGTTATAGACCTACAAACTCTATATATTAAAACTCTACTATAAGCTTTGAATAATAGCTTCTTTGATTTTAATATTCTATATGTTATGGATATTTTTCTAATAATTTCTATGTTAAAGCAATTTTCTAGTTTTTTAATGATATATCATCGAATGGATTTTAGGATTCTGTTTTCCCATCGCAAAAAGGTTGATAATTGTTGTTTTGCAATTTTTTCAATTTTTACGCAGATTTTCAAATTATAATTTTTTTCTTTACTAACAACATGTATTGGATTTTTTCCCCATAAAGTTTAAGCAAGTGTTTTCTTTATCATAAGTAGGTATTGAAATTAACTGTTTATTTTAAAAATACTTTTAATATTTAAACGTTTTTCAAACCTTTAAAAAATTCGTGCTGATAATTTAAATATCTACTTTCAGCAGCAAAACACAATTTTAACACTCTCAGGAAGAAATTCTTTCATATTGGTTACCTTTATAGTTCATAGAGGATAAAAAAAAAGTAAGTCATTTTCCCTACAAGTTTCTATAAACAGATGCATATAAGCATTTATTCCTTTCAGTCTCAGTTGTTCTATGGTTAGTAAGCAGGTGACCATTACGGTAATGATTTTTCTTCACAAATGTCATGTTTGTGAAGACATACCACGTAATTTAAATGCTAAAAGGAGAAATGCTCACAGGTGTAGCTAAGGAGAAACAAAGGAGGAACAAAGGAGGGGGACACTTGTGTCGTCTGTGTGTATTAACCCAAAACATAAATGAAAAAGCTTCTAAGTCTGGGGTTCATCACAGAGATGGGAAGTGGAGCAATTTAAGAAATTGCTCCTGCACTCTAGCTTCACCCCGTAGACCTGGAGATCTTACGGACCTGTACAAAAAAGAATACTGAACTTGCTGCTCACTCTACTATTTTGTCTATGAGTATAACAAGGGGTGTTTATTGAGGGCATGCGAACTACAGCTAAATTTACATATAAATCTTTTTTCGTCCAAGCATATTTTGAAACTGTGTTAAATAACGAATCATAATTTATCATTCCTTATTTTGATTTAGCAATTTCCTTCTAACTTTGAGTAAATACTCTCAGTTCTCGAGTTATTTCATGTAACACATAATATTCTATCTATTTCTAAATTCATTAGTTTCTACGTATTATTAGAACAGGTAGAAATAAGTAGAAAACCCTATAAGTACAGTAAAATATTCATTACTGAACATCCGCCCGACAAAACGCTTTGTACTTAATAGAGAGATGTCTGACATTTCAAGAGACATTGGAGATATATTCCTTATGTGCTAGGTTCTTTATGGACAAATATAGAACAACGTAACTTTTATTTAACTTTATTCAAATATCTTATAAAATATAGAGTGACATCAATTTTTACCAAATTATGTTTTGTTTTTTTTACTACTACATGGAAACGTCTCTTGTAAGATGTTTCACGTATTTTCAAGAGGTATCATTCCATTTAAAATCAAACAAAAGAGAATATAATTACTAATGTTTGATAATATCAGTGAGGAAAGGGAAATTAGAGAAAACTAATTAGACACTAAATAATGTAATACCTTACAGGTATCTTATGGTCACATGCGTACGATTTCGCATTCATCATTCTGCTTGTTGATCACATTTAATAATGAAATAGGGGTTGAAAAAAAAACGTTTGAAAGCAATAAAATATGTACTTTAAGTATTTTGAAAGCAATAACTGAGGTATCTCAGTCAATTAATTCGTGATTTAACTTATTAATAGGCTTAGTAATTAATATCCTGTTGCTATATGTAATGCATAATAATGTAGTACAATCTTCAATTTAACAAACTGTTTTAACATCTTAACAAACAAAATTTCTCACGAAATTGATTTTTTTTAAAGTTCTGATCATTGTCTCGTTGATACACACACACACACACATATATATAAATATATATATATATATGTGTGTGTGTGTGTATGTATGTATATATATATATATATACAGTAGACGCTCGTTAATTCGAACTCGGTTAATTCGAACTAATCCAAAGGCCCCAAAAAACTTGTATTGGTGTTAATGTTAAAAATGTCTCATTAATTCGAACTAAATATTTATCAATTCGGTTAATTCGAACTAAAAATTTGACAAAAAAATTTTCTTTTTCCTCAATTAACGGAGAAAATACACGCTGCATTTATTATTTTGTGTCAAAATCACCTGTATTTTTTTTCTCTGTAAGGAGGCAAATGCCCGCATTCCTAGACTATTGCATTTCCACTAAACGTTAGTGGCTAATGTCCTTATCAGTGCTTAACGGACAAAGCGATTTTCCGTTATTTGTATCGATTTTCTTAGAATTTCAGAAAAACCAGTCTTTACTAGAGATTCAAGGGAGCTGCGTCAGTTATGCCTGCAGTGCAGACAAGTTAATGTGATCTAGTTTTTCTTCCCCAGTGTGTGATGTGAAAGTGTAAAATTTCAAGATGTCTACGCGTGGAGAGTACAAAACCCTAATTTTGAAGACAAAGGTAGAAATTTTAAAGAGAGTAGAAAATGGCGAATGTAAAACAAAATTAGCAGCTGACTATGGAATAAAAAAAAAAGCAATCTTGTCAACTTTTTTGAAAAACAAGGAGTCAATTTTAGATTCATGGGAAAAATGAAAATTTGCTAGAGGAAGGAAACGCAAGAGAAATGCATCCCAAGAATATCTAGAAAAAGATCTACTGCTATGGTTCCAGGATGTTAGATCTCGAAATTTTCCGATAAATGGACCCCTAGTACTGACGAAGGCTGATGAATTGGCAAGTGGAACGGGTATTAAAGATTTTAAATGCAGTGATGGATGGCTTTCTTGATTTAAGTCAAGGCACAATATTTCTTATCAAACTGTATGTGGCCAAAGATCTGATGTAAACGAAGACGTATGCACTAATTTCGGTAGGAAACTTCCAGAGCTATTCTCTACTTACCTGCCGAAAGATATTTTTAATGCGGCCATAATGGACAAAGCCATAATGGACTCTATTAAAACTCTGAAAGCATTTATTCAGATGGAACCTTCCTCTGAAAATGAATTGAAATGTTTACTTCAAATCGAGAAGTTGGCTGAACAATGTAGGCATCATAAACAAAACAAAACATCCACTTTACAGTTTTGCCCCAAACTGTAATTCGTATTTTTAATTAAAGTTTACTTTCTACTGCATATCTTCTGCTTCATTTTATGATTAAGGCAAGTCTGTATTGCTTTTTAATATGTTAATTTTAGATAACATAGTATAATATATTTTCTGGGGTTATACATACTAGGAGATTTTACTTATTCAGTGATACACTTTTAAAGTTATATATTTTCTCTTAACATCGGATAATTTGAACTTTTTTCCGAGAACAATTGAGTTCGAATTAACGAGCATCCACTGAGTATATATATATATATATATATATATATATATATATATATATATATATATATATATATATATATATGTATATATATATATATATATATATATATATATATATATATATATGTATATATATATGTATATATATATGTATATATATATATATATATATATATATATATATATGTATATATATATATATATATATATATGTATATATATATATATATATATATATATGTATATATGTATATATATATGTATATATATATATGTATATGTATATGTATATATATATGTATATATATATATATATGTATATATATATGTATATATATATATATGTATATATATATATATATATATATATATATATATATGTATATATATATATATGTATATATATATATATATGTATATATATATATGTATGTATATATATATATATGTATATATATATATGTATATATATATATATATATATATATATATATATATATATATATATATATATATATATATATATATATATATATATATACAGTAAAAACTGTTTATAAGAACACCGGTTATAAAAACATATCGCTTAAAAGAACGGAATTATTAGTTCCAGGTCAATTCTCATGTGTAGTGATGGATATAAAATCCGGTTATAACAACATCGTTAATAAGAACATATCGCTTTTAGTGACTTAAAATTCATTGGTTTTTGGGAAAATAAATCGCTTATAAGAACATGTTTATTGTGAACGGACGGGAAGGAGCAGCACGTTGTTCTTCAACCATTTTATCCATTTTTTTATCTAAATAAAATCGGACTAAAATTAAGAAACTTCGAATAAGTCCACATGCTGGCATAGAAGAATCCCATTTGGATTGGTTTAAGATTCAAAGGATTGCCAACATTCCCCTAAGCGGACCAATTTTGCGAGCGAAAGCAAATGAATTTGCGAAGCTCTGAAAAAAACATGATTTCTTTTGTTCAACTTTGTGGATCCAGAGATTTCGGGAGAGGCATTCCATTCTGTTCGGGAGAATCAGTGGAGAATCGAAGGCTGTGCCACCAGGAGTTTCTTATAACTGGCTTAAAATCGTTTGGACTACATTAAGAGAAGGTTATGAAGACCATGAAATCATCAACGCTGATAAAACTGGCCTATTTTATAGGATGATCTCGGATAGGACGTTGCGTTTCAAACACAAAAACTGCAGTGGTGGTAAGCTTTCAAAAGAAAGAATAACAGTTATGGTTGCTGCAAATTTAACTGGAACTGAAAAATTGAAGCTTTTAGTAATCGAGAAATACAAAAAGCTGAGGTCATTTAAAAATATAAAATCGCTGCTAGTTGATTATTATTCGGATTCTAAAGCTTGGATGACAGGAGAAATATTTGAAAACTGGTTACGGAAGTGGTACCAAGAACTTATTGAACAAAAAAAAAGAGAATTATTTTTATTGTGGACAATTGCCCAGCCCACCCTTCAGTTCAAGGTCTTCATGCCATTAAATTAACTTTTCTTCCTACCAACACAACCTCCGTATTACAGCCTAAGGACCATTGTGCCATCAAGTCCTTAATAGTTCATTTCAGGAAGAATTTGATTCTACAGATCATCGACGATATTGAAAATAAAAAAGAACCGAAGATTTCGGTACTGGACCCTATCATCATGCTAGAAAAGGCATGAAATAATATTATACCTTTAATGATTTCAAATTGGGGCTTGTGGCTGCCCTGTGGTACAGCGCTCTGGTTTTTGATGCTGAGGGTGCTCGGATTGAATCCCGGCGTCTCGCCACAAAAAACGGCCTTCGTTTGTGTCGTTTCTTCATAGGGGGTAATGCTGTCCGCCTATATGGTGCCCCCATAATAAAATGGACAGTAAACTACGGCGTAGTATAGGCGAATGTTTGACAACAAGTGCCTCCGCATTGGTTTAAAAAAATCGAATTGTTTCAGGCATGCTGGTTTTCTTAGGGTTGAAAATCCTCCCATTTTTTAAACTCAAGACGCTAGAGATGAAACGCTTCAAGACAGGGTTCGAGATTTGCCAATTGAGCAAAATTCACTTCAGGAATATGAAGACATAGATTGGGCTCTTGAAACTCATGGGAATGTAACGGATGAAGATATTGTTGCAGGTGTAAATGCAGAGATTTCTGGCAGAGATGATGATATTGACGACAGGGCCAGTTCAGAAGATCATTTGAACGAGTTTTCTTGCCCGAGTTTAAAAGAAATGTTTTCAGCAATCAATACTGTTAATAAATTTCTAGCTTACAATGACGATTTTGTGAAGGATGCGATAAAAAAAAAGCTGTCAAGGAACTTGTCGCGATAACCAAAAATTACTTTTATTTACAATAAAACTAAACGAAAAAATATTACTGATTATTTTTCAGAAAATAAATAAACATGTAAAAACAAAATATTGCATTATGTATGTACATTCATAATAGCTACATAATTTTATTAATTCTTCTTTTTGACATTTTTAGAACTATATATTTGAAAAAATTTAAAAATACATAACTATATGAAAATAAGCAGTGTGTTTCTCCTTGATTGAACTTAAACCTTTTAACCATTTTTCGAACGTCCTGTTTCAGGTGTAAATAGAAATTATGTGACAATGAATTTGGTATTTCCAGCAGTTTTAAGTTATCTATCGGATATAAAAACTATCGATTATAAGAACCAGTTTTTAAAGTCCCCTGGATGTTCTTATAAACGATTTGTACTGTATATATATATATATATATATATATATATATATATATATATATATTCTAAACGTTGGAATGTTCATAGAAGCAAAGGTGCAAATTAAACTTCTGCGTGAAATCTATATAATTTCATTCCGGAAACATGGCATGGAAATAATAGCAACCTGTCTCTGAATCGTAAAATTCCTCAGCACTGTTCAGAACTCGGTACAAAGACATTCCCCAACCGAAGGTTAAGACTCTGACTTTTGAGTCATTTTTTTTCTCCTCTGTCAGTGTGGGACAATTGCTTAAGCACTCAATTAAGAATGAATACCTCCAAGGAAGTCCCTAATTCCGATGGGCATTTTCTCTGTTGCTCCCTTTTCACCCCTAATTTTACAAGCATCTTTCCCCCGGACGCATTCTCGTCTTCCTAATGAACTCTCTCTTTCTCTCATTCTCGTGCTCCGCTGGTCTAGAATACAGAAACCACAGGTGTGAAAGCAACTTAATCTTCCCGACCTAACCATTACCGTAATTACGGCCTTGCGCTCCGTACTCTACCTGGAGATTAAGTTGTCAAATGAGCTATAAAAGTGAAATCGGGGTGCATGTTTTTTCTTCGGGGGTCCAAGCCGCACGCATTCACCTCGGCTAGCGGTTAGGTTTGGCGAGGAAGCTGAGAAAATGACGCCAAGGACGTAAAATCTCACTGGATTGTGATATGAATAAAATATAAAGGACATCTCTTAATGGGTTTTTAAATGGATCTATGAATGTGTGCAATATCACAATTTTATTTCATTTTTTTTCTTTTCTCATGTTCATGATGTAGAGTAAGTGAATAAATTTGCCTGAGTGCATTTTGTATACAGCTTATGAGAAAAAGGGCATAGGTTGGAGGAAATTTCTAAGGTAGCACATATAGTAATTTAGAGGAAAGGGAGAAAATTTGAAGTCCACTTTGGACAGAAGAATTAAGCATTTCAATAACAATAAAAAAGATATTTTTCATTATTAGGAACATCAGTAAAAGAATTAGTGTTTAGATAAATGTAAAAGTCATCTAAGATATAACTAGCACGCAAATATATAGAAAAGAAGTGTTTTACACAGAATTTATTTTTTTTTTATCCTACATACACAAACAGCCTGGAGGATCCAAATGTCCCACATCTTAATACGTTACAAGTGAAATTAGGAGAGATGGTTTCCTTTTAGAAAGAACTTGGGGCAAATGGATAATTCGCAATTTGTCCTAATGACTTTAATTTTGATTAACGATTTATTTATTTTTTATATATGATTTAAATAAGAGGAACAGAGTGTAAAGATTAGATGCAATAAGATAGTTTGCCTTTTGCAGAATAGAAAGAGGCTAATGTTTGTGCTAATATATATTTCCGACAAAATTTTGTCAGAAATATAATATCTGCAGTCATGTGATAAGCAATATGAACTAGCAAAGATTATATATATATATGTGTGTGTGTGTATATATATATATATATATGTATATATATATATATATATATATATACTATATATATATATGTATATATATATATATATATATATATATATATATATATATATATATATATATATATATATATATATATATATATATATATATATACTAACTGAGTGGCAACCCGATGTGTTGCTTTTTCGATTTAAAATGAAATAGTTTCATTTCTTAAATGTTAAAAACCGTTTAAACACTTGTAAAAATATATTAGAATTTTTAAAAAATGAAATAATAATTTAAAATTTTCTTTCTCAAATTTCGGTTTTTGGCTTTTGAAATAATTCTTTCAAGTTTCCTTTTTCAAATTTTGCTTTTTAGACAAAAAAGAAATTCATCCAATTAGAAAAAATTCTAAAGGTTTTAACTTCTCATTTCCTAAAACTAAAATTATTTCTGGTACTTTAAAATTATTTCTGTATTTCAATTATTAAATGACTCGTTCTCAGACTCGCTCTCAAATAATAATTTTTTTCTTTTGGCAACTGAGCAGAATTTCTTTTGAAGAGTAGAGTTCCTGGGTCTATTGACTTTAACTCCAGTCGCAAGATGCTTATTATCAATGTATATGTTCTCAATAGAAAAAAATTTAAGTTAAATTTAAGTTTAAAGTTACCAGTTACATTAATATAAAAATTAAGTTTAAAACCTTCAAAAAGTAGAAAGGTAAGATAAATTTAAAAATTTGAAATATATTAAGATTCAATAAATTAAGATTAAAATGAAGAATTAAAAAAAAAATTAAAGAAAATAAGTTGAAATTAATTATAAAGTTAAGGAAAAAATGGCCCTCAGCAAACAAGATGGAAAGTTTTGCATAATAAAAGGGAAAAAAAAGGCCCTGTGCAGGGTCAAACAATTCGTAATGAGATGATTGCAGAGTTCCGCGGGGAAAAATAAAAAATAGCAAGACAGGGAAATTTGGAAGACGCGACACTACCTGGGACCGAACCCACAACGTAGGGTTTACCAGGTCAGCGCGATGGCACTGTGCTACGGCAGCCCACAAGCAGGTGAGCAAGATGGGAGGTGTATCGCGATAAGGCCGAATGTAAATATTAAATCTCATGGGTGGAAAAAGTGCTTAAAAAATAGAATTACAGTTCTGACGAATTTAAAATTGGTGGTGGAAGAATCCTCATCAGTTGCTCATTAATTAGAAACAAATTTCACAAACTTGCTGGAATTGTTAGTGAGTAAAATAATAAGTTGAAAAATTACGAACTCTGCATTTAGTTAAAAGTGAGTTTTGCAAGTACGCTTTTTTAGAATGAAAACATTTTTTTTATTAAATGGCGATATCGATACCTGGCTCTAGCCGCTTATACAGATCACAGTGGTTGGATGATATATAGTCGGGGGGATTGTACAGGACAAGATAAGATATTTGACTTCTTTTTCATACTCTTCAAACCAATACTTGATAGATTTAGCTGTATGTATAGGGTGATTATCATCTTGGAGAACGCCATCTCCTGCAAGAAACAATGTTTGTAATCATAGGATGGACTAATGAGCTAAAATTTCGACATAGTGCTTCCCATTCAATCTTCCTTTTAGAGTCACAATAGGGCCTAAAGAAAACCATGAGATGCTATCCCAAACCCTGATATATCTACCGTCATGATTGCCAGTGGAGATGAGACAGCCAGAATCTTACGCTTGTGTAGGTGTTCTCCAGACAAACGCACGTCCTGTTATAAGGAACAATATGAACAATGATTCGTCGAACCAAATGCCGTTTTTCGACATATTACTCGACCAGGATTTGTACTCATGGCACCATTGTGGATGATTTTTTGTATTGGCATCTATTACTAGTGGCATGGGAATAGCTACTCTTCCGTAAATGCTTTGTTTGTGAAGTTCCCTTCTACCTCTAATGGTTGATACCGGAGATGCAGATGCAGATTGAGCTCTTCGGTCATTTTCGTTGCACTTGATTTTTTTTCTTCATGTCACAATCCGCTTCAATACTTCGTCCGTTTCTTTCACTCAGCTCTCCCTTTCGTCCACTATTCTGTTTGGCAAAGGATGTTTTTCCGTACACTCTGTGTGCTATTATGACTTTCGATACCATAGCTCGAAAAACACCCATTAGCCTGGGAGTTGCAGTAACAGATACTCCAATTTAAACGCGCTCAAACAATTTGCCCTTTTTGAAAGGTCTGCAATGTTTGACATTTTACGCCGTTCCCCCAAAAAGTACGATGCCCTTAGCGTCATTACTGCGACCTTACAGTAGAATAATACATACACTATATTATATAAAAATATACCGGGGGCCAGACGGGCTTTTTTTAAGGAATACGAAGCACATTCATAAACACCACTAATATTGATAGCTGTTTTCATTATTTTGATAACCACCTGTATATATATATATATATATATATATATATATATATATATATATATATATATATATATATATATATATATATATATATATATATATATATATATGACACTCGCGTTTCCTCACGCCCTTCTTTAAAACACCAGTTTCCCCAAATTATTCCATAAAATAGCAGTCGAAGACCGGAATACTTCTTCAAGGTGCAGTTTGTCATTACATTTCACTCAATGGACCGGTGGTGATATCACTTACTCTTAATTAATCCCAATAATGTAGTCATCAAGTCTCATGAAAACACACACTGATGAGTCCATAAACATCTCCGAAATTTTTATTAACTTCACGTAAAACTTTCTCTACTCCATTATTAAACCCTATCTTTTCCCTTATTAATTATAAGACTTAATTTTGATGAATTAAAATCCCTATTCCGTTTATAACTATCTACTCCCGTTGTTCCATTCAATCTCTTAGGCTCGGTGCACACGAGCGATCCGGTGTCGTTGCGAATTCGCACCAGTGCCGCAGCCTTCAATTCACATGACATGCGAATCCGTTGCTTTTTTGGCTGTTCCGTGAAATTTACATCACAGATCAGCCCTTTAAATGATGGAATTTAAAAAGTAGGAGTCAAGCTATGGAGTTAGAAGTGTACTCGAGAAAAAGAGTTGTGCCTTTTTACTTAGTTTATAAGTATCTAAAATACAGGCAAAGAAGTTATCGGGTCCACCCACTGGTGAGTTCAAGATTATTAAAAGGGACATTTTCTTTGTTCTATGAATATTTGTGCAATGATGAATCAAAGGTTTTTAATTACTCCCGAATAAGCAAACAGTGTGCAAAATCAAGGAACTCATGAAAATCAAGGAAGGAGCAACTTAAATCAGATAAGAAATACATGGACTGACTACTTCATTAGCGATATTGGAAAACTGCCATGGTAAAATGACTGTATTTAACAATAAATGCGAATGGAAAAAGTGTCAACTGGGAAGATTGTTGTTACATTTAAAAAATAACAATAAATATTTAAAAATTTAATAAATGGAAAAATACGTTTAATTTTTGCTTTCTACTTAATCATATTTTAATTGTTTGGTGTTGTGTTTAATTTTTAATTATGTAATTTACTGCTATGCTCTATTATTTTAATATTAAGTGATTTTAGAAAAAAAAAGATTAAAAAATTATTTCAACACCAGAATACGACTGATGCAAATTTATGTGAAATACATCTTAATTAAAATTGATATTGTTTAATTATTTCTTAAATTGAAATGGGAAGTTCGTTATCAAATTTTAAAAAATAACAAAAGTTTAATAAATCGAAAAATATGTTTAATTTTTGCTTTTTAGCATATTGTTTAGATTTGTGTTTAATTTCTAATTAAGATATTTACAGCTATGCTCTGCTATTTTTATCTAATTACATTTGAGAAAACATCAAAAATCAATACGACACTATAATATGACTAATGTAAATTTATCTGAAATATTTTTTTATTAAAATTGATATTGTTTTATTATTTTTTAAATTGAAAACAATAATTTTATAACTGTCTTTAAGAATTTCTTCTTTTTCTTTTTGTGTTTTTTCTTCGAAATCTGGATGCAAACTGATGCAAATTCTTATTCACGCACTCCGTTTAAGATTTTTGTCGTGGTACTTTTTACATTTAATATCCCACAATTTCCGAAACTTTTTAACTTCCTCTATTAAAAGTTCTGTGTCTACACTTTCAGTCATTTTGTTGCGGTAAAATGCCGTCCGCCTGAATTGCAGAATTGAAATGAAGGTACTGCTAAGCCGTTGTCGTTCATGCGATCAAGCAGTGCACGAGGGGAAAAAAACCGGTCGTTGCGAATTCGCAGCGACGCCTCCGTCCGTGTGAATCGGTTAGTTTAACTCTATGTACTCCTGATCGCAACTGCGGTACCGCAACGACACCGGACCGCTCGTGTGGACAGAAGCCATAGGCCGCCAACTGGCGACTTTTATTTGTCGAAGTCTACATCATCTCTAAAGTTAATTTTTTTGGTTCAAGCCCGGCTAGAATAAAATCTGATTACGTCGCACCGAAGGTTAATTTTCGCGCGAAGCTCTAAACATAGCTTTCTGACGTCAACACCCGCAATTAGGCTCGTAATTCTTCCCACTGAACTCCGTTTTCTTTCCCGCGTTGCGCTATTTAACGTTTTAATTCAGACTTTCCGTAGAAAAAACCCCCTTTTTGACCCCTTAAAGTTTAACCTCTTAAAAATCCCTGATATATATATATATTCATTCATTCATTTGTTTGTTTGTTTATTTATTTTTTAAACTTCTTATCGTAAGTTAATAAACAGACTGAATAATTTTAACTATATCAACGAGAGCTAATGATGTAGAAAAATTATCATTAAAATATAATTAATTTAACAGTAACATGAAAACAATTAAAATAGAACAAATTAAAATTTGTATTTTAAAATGAGTTTTATTTTATATAAACATCTTGCTTTAGATCTAAAGCTTCAGTTCTGTTTAAAAGAAATATTGCCTTTTATCGTTTACAAAAGAAATTAAATTTTTAAAGCATTACAAAAGAAATTTTGGCTTTTAAAAAAATTTTTATTTTATTTAATTAATTTGCAAAGTGTATTTAAATTATTTCTATTATATCATCCAATTTTTTTAAACCGGTTATAAATTAAAATTTAATGGAAGTGTCATAGAACAATGTCCTTGTATAAGAACAGGAAAAAATAACCATGAAGGTAAGTTTGCGTTACATTAGTTAACAATCACAAATGCAAACAATTATCCGTGAAAAATTCAGAAGTCGTGTCACGTAAGATCAAATTTAAAACTGTATTTTAAACGAGAAAATTTATTTTTTATTTTATATAAAAGGCGTATTTATTTTAATTCTAAATCTTTAGTTTAAAAAAAGTTATTGCGAACTAAAGAGGTAGTAAAAGCGAGTATAGAAGGTATTCCAAGCCTAATATCACTTTATAGCTTCCACATTCTCTTTAAAGATCATGACTCTCGATAAAATTGATCTCGAAATTTGTTGTTTGATTTATATATTTATTTCTATAAATATAATTTCATACGTATATTGTGGAATAATTATATGCATTATCTTTCCCATTAGGAACATTGAAAAGAAATTTTTTCTAGAATCCCTGTGAATTTTCTACTATAGGAAGATAACGAAAAAAATATTTATGTTTTTTTCAGTTTTCTGGAAATACTCATTTAAACCTTTAAAAATACAAAAGTTTTAAAATATTTGATCTGATGGATTTCTACTTTAATTTCACTTTAACAGAAAAACACAAATAATGCTCGACTTTTTTTTCTTTTCTTTCTTTGAAAGAGAGACGTTTTAAAATTATTTAAATAATGACGGGTACTCAAAATATTGCCAAAATCCAAAATTTTAGGTCTCAGAAATTTTCAAGAAATGGATTTCACTACAATTTATAAACTGTCGATATACTTATCTTAATTTAAAAGAATTTATTTATGTATTAAAATGCATGTGGACAAAAGCAATGTATGTGTTTCATTTATGACATTATTTAATTTAAGAAGGGCATATTTCTATTAAATATTTATTTTTTATATCACATTATAGTATTATTTTATCCGTTTAGCGGATATTTGGTACTATTTTTTTCAGTAAAATTATACCTCTCACTTATAATCACGTTTTAAGGTTCCTCTCTTTATATAATATCTTCCTTTCCACAATTTATTTATTTATTTATTTAAATATTAGTTTTGTCCTCTCTAAAGCTGGTTAAAATGAAGAGCTAAATGATACTTGTGAACTTTCATTACTGTTTCGTCCATATACAATGGGCACACTCCATTAATTTACCAGCTACCTTGTTTCTCATAAGGCTTTGCTTTATGCTGAAATAAGTTTAGCAACCTTCTTTTGGATTGTATAAAATTTTATCGACAGCAAAATTTATGCTCCAAATCCCATGTACATAAAATATTTAAGAATCCCTGAATAAAATTACCCTCTAGTTTTGTCCTCTCTAAAGCTGGTTAAAACGAAGAGCTAAATGATGCTTTTGAACTTTCATTAGTGAATCGACCATATACAATGGTTATACTCCATTAATTTGCTAACTACCATGTTTCTCTTAAGAGTTTGATTTGTATTGAAATAATTTTAACAATCTTCTTTTGGATCGTATAAAATTTTATCAACAGCAAAATTTGTGCTCTAAATCCCACGTGCATAAAATATTTAAGAATCCCTGAATAAAATTACCCTCTAGTTTTGTCCTCTCTAAAGCTGGTTAAAACGAAGAGCTAAGTGATACTTTTGAACTTTCATTAGTGATTCGACCATATACAATGGTTATACTCCATTAATTTGCTAACTACCATGTTTCTCTTAAGAGTTTGATTTGTATTGAAATAATTTTAATAACCTTCTTTTAGATCGCATAAAATTTTATCGACAGCAAAATTTTTGCTCTAAATCACGCGTACATAAAATATTCAAGAAACCCTGAATAAAATTACCCTCTTATTTTAATCATTACTCTCTTTTAATTTTTCGATACTAAAACTACATAGATTTGTGTGTGGGAAGTGAAAAGTTTATTGGTGAAGCTTGAAAAAAAAGGGGAAATACGGCTGAATATGTAACATTTTCTGCTGCATAGCATTACATTTATATAACTCATTTATGTATTACATTTATACAAAAGCCCCCGCCCCCAACTTCGGAGGCCTTGCTTGCCGTACAGTCAGGCCATTTTTTTCTATCCATACAGGCCTCGCATTAAATCATATATTCCTAATCTTGCGCACGCTAATCGTGAGAGACCTTCAGGATTTTTTTTAATTAAAAAAAAGAGGAGCAGTTTATTTTTAATCCGCAGGGAAACAACATTAAAAGAAACAGTTAAGAAGTAGTTTTCTGTAACAATACAAACAAACTTAATTAGTTTTATTCCCGTAGAATGTTCCTTAACTCATTTTGCTTTCCATCTCTCTTTTTGAATTGCATGGAAAAGTTTTGGTTTCAGTTCGATGAAACTTCTCGCCAAAGGCAGACACGCGCCAAATGTGGCGAGACGCAAAAATATGATTTTTCTTCTTTTTATGAATGAATACATCCTGTATTTTCCCCTTCCGCCGGACGAAAGGTGTGCAAAGAGGGATGGGACCACCATACGCGGTGATCATTGAGCTACTAATCGGCCGTTACCTGATCGCCTGTGGTCCATTATTTCGCTGTGACGTTATTCTTGCTGTTCCCTCGTTGGCGGCCCTTCTTTTGGGGGTTTCCGATCCACCCCAAAGCTGTTCAAGAAAGGGAAGCGATCTGTCGGTTTCTTTATGCTCAACAAATTCTTTCCGAGTAAGACATCACTTCATTGGGTATGAGCAGATAATGTGGCTTTTACCTCAGCTTAATACCGCAATTTAGGGAGGAAAAATCATTCGACTCATGTCGCTTAGGAGTATATTTTACGCAAAAAGGCGTATTCCGGTGAGATAGATCACGCATGCATACACACTTTCATACCCGCATTCACACTTTTGTGAAATTTTCCGGTGCAGTAATCATGCCGTAGGACATTTAGCTATGGATACTTCAAGAGTATTTACACAGCGGGAGTTTTCGGACAGGTCCAGGCGAGAATTTTGTGTCGTGGATAAGGAATCCCTTGGAATACGTTCTGTTAAGATCCGTGAGTCGTGTTCTGCGTCCATTTTTATATTTATACATACACACACACACACAAATACATGCATATATACAGTCGAACCCCGTTATAACGAACTTCAAGGGACCAAAGGTTTGGTTCGCTATATCCGGTGGTTCGCTATATCCGAACCGTTAAGAAAAATGTTCACAAAATGTATAACTCATTAGTTGCTATGTGTATTCAATAATGATGTATTAAAAAACGATAAAATCTATTAAAAATGACCATTAATGAATTAAATTGACTAAAATCGATAACATTAAACTGATACAATACTAATTAAACTAATTAAAAATGAAAGACAAATGGATATAAATTCATTTTACCTTTAATTCTTGCTCACTGTTTTGTTACAGAAATCATCGGTAATCTTCTGCTGACGTGATACCGATTTCAAAAACATTATATGAATTTCTTTGTCCAGGACGTCAAATGACTGCAACACTCTTTCTTCCACTGTTTGTGTGGAAAAAAATTTATTAATTACACGCATTGCTGCTGTAGCATCTAAGATGGTGGGAATTTCATCATTTATGTGCTCCTCTTCATCAGCATCAGATGCAGAATCTTCGATTTCAGAATGATTCATTTTAATTTCTTCCATAATATCTTCATCAGTCGGATTTTCACATGTAATGATTTCATCATCAAATGTTTCGAACAATTGGATGTCACAATACGAGAATGAGGAAATATTGTGTTTTTCTATCCACATCGCGATAGGTAAATCTTCATCATCTTCTTCTTCAACATTCTTTGCTAGGCCAGCATGTCGAAAACATTTTCTAATTGTAGAATCTGTAACAAGCCGCCAAGATTTTTCGAGCATTATAAGTGCATCAAGAAGAGAAACGTCACATTTTACATTTTTATCATATCCTTCTAAAATTCGTAAAATGTGCTGCTTCCTGTAATGACATTTAAGGCTTTTGATGACACCCTGGTCCATAGGCTGTACTACAGAAGTTGCATTCGGGGGAAAGAGTACAATTCTAATCGATTGTAACTGTTTATCGTTTTTGTGTGCACTACAATTGTCAAGCAGAAGTAGAATTTTCCGTTTTTTAGCTAAAAGTTCACGATCCCACTTTCGAAGTTCTTTTTCAAACAGTTCCTTAGTCATCCACGCCTTACGGTTGGCTTCATAAGAAACAGGAAGCCGTTTGATATTTTTGAAGCATCTGGGGTGTTTAGATTTTCCAATTACTAGAAGCTTACGACGTTCAGTTCCACTCATATTGGCACACACAAGAAATTTGATTCTGTCTTTCGACAATTTTCCTCCATTACATTTCTCTCCATTAAATTTTAATGTCTGGTTTGGTGTCATCTTGCAAAACAGTGCAGCTTCATCAGCATTAAATATGTCATTCTCGTCATATTCACTAGAGATGTCATTCCAAATATTTTCTTTCCACGTATCGTTGTTGGTTGTTGAAACATCTCCCGAATCTCCGACAATTTTTCCGGAAGATATGTTGTTCCGCTTCTTGAACCTGTCTAACCATCCATTAGAACACGAAAATGGAATTCCAAATTTACTGGCAAATTCATCAGTTTTTGACTGAAGCATTTGCCCAGAAATTGGTACATTTTGGCTTGTTTGAATGCTGAACCATTTTAATAAAGCTTCTTCCACTTCTTGATGGTCAGCTTTTCTTAATTTTTTTTGGGAGTTCAAATTTTTCTCGAAAGCAGAAAGTATGCTTTCTCTGTTTTTCCATATTGTTCCAACTGTAGATTTCGATAAATCTTTTTTTCGGCAAATGTCAACTTGGCTACCTCCATTTTGTATTTCTCTTATGATGTTTACGTTTTCTTCGATGCAGAATGCTTTACGCTTGCTCGACATGATGTACCTAATGATTTCTTAAAAGCGAATTTTTAACTTGTGATAAACACTGAAATAGGTGAATTAGATGAAATGACTTCCCTTCCACCTGCGTGTGGAAATGCATCTTCCGGCTCGACCCTGAGCTGACCTTTCCCCTTGTTCTCGGG
The DNA here is from genome assembly GCA_907164885.2 of Dolomedes plantarius. Classification (NCBI taxonomy): domain Eukaryota; kingdom Metazoa; phylum Arthropoda; class Arachnida; order Araneae; family Dolomedidae; genus Dolomedes; species Dolomedes plantarius. Next base: position 83,369,369 of record OU015492.1, read on the forward strand.
TGAGCATATGCTATACTGTTCATGCTTTTACTTGTTCTCCTCGAGCGTTTGGTGAACCTTTCCCCTCCCCTCCCTCCTCTTACTGTGGTTTCGCTTACTGAATTACTGGCGGGATTACAACTGCAGAGTGGCTATCGTAATGGTGCATATACATTGGTACAGAGTTCTCTGCCTGCAGATCCCCGACTCCTGTCACCACATTAGTCACGGTAACATTAGACACGGTATTTAGAACCACCCCCATTCCAATGAACACGTGTCTTCCAGATATTCCCCCATTTAGAACCCCCCATTCAAGCCGCCAAGGTCCCTCGTGTTTCTTGATCTAGTGTCCCTCGCCCCCACTGTCACCATTTGACCCCCGGGACCTCGGGTTCTCCTTTGATGCTATGTATTGGACCGCTAGAGGAGGAGATCCACGCATACACAGAGTACAGAGAGGAACATAAATCACTGGCAGATGCAGAAAACTCTGTACCAATCTGTATGCGCTATAAAAGGGAAAGAATGCAGATGTTTTTACCCTTGAATAAACAGACTTACCGCTGATTTACTCCGTGTTACTAGCTGACATACATTTCCATATGAAATCAGAGTCGAAGTCATGTTTTCACAACTGCGGAAAAATAAAAAAAATAAAAAATCAGTCGACTGAAAAATAAGGTTCGTTATAGCCGATTCTTAACATTTCGGAGGTTCGCTATAAAAGGGTAAATTAGCATTAAATAGAATAGGAAAATGGCGGGACCAAAAATTTCGTTCGTTATATCCGGGAGTTCGTTATATCCCAGGTTCGCTATAACTGCTCGCTCGACTGTATATATATATATATATATATATATATATATATATATATATATATATATATATATATATATATATATATACAGAGAGAGAGAGAGAGAGAGAGGTGAAGTAATAAGAGAATACTATGGAATTTATATGGAGAATAACAAACAGAAGAATCTTTTAGCCTAAATACATCGAAAATAATGGGCAATCTACAACATATATTTTTCAAGATTTCATTTACAAAATGAACAATCTACACTTTCTATTTGATGCTTTAAAGATCAGAATTAAGAGGGGAAAAATCAGGGTGCATTTGGGATAATCGGAATTGTTCAGTTGGTATAATAGAAGACTCGAGATTGGAGACAGAGGTTTGAATCCCCCCTTTTATGTAGTGAGTCCTTCAAGAGCATCAAAAGAAAATTTACTCAACAACTGAAGGAAAAAAATCATGCCCAGACCAGCACATGTCCTTCGGGTGTTTAAAATAAAGGGGAAATATGTGAGGAAGGAAAAATGTGAGATCTTCCCATTGCCCGGATAGTTTAGTTGTTAAAACACTGGCCTTAGAGTTAGGAGACACGGGATTGAAGTACGGTTCTGGTGCACTCTCCTGACATCTCATCCACTAAATTGTAAGACTCTTCAGAAACAAATCATTTTGACTATAGACACGAAAACTGCTGTATTTTTCGAATGAATGGGAATTATTATCCATTTGTTTATACAGCAGGAAGTTCTCGAATTATGGATCTACTTAGTCCTCGTTCAACACATGCTCACTGGGGCTGGGAAGTGCTCTACCATCCCCCATATTCCCTGGACTTAAGTCCCTGGGACTTTGATCGCACCCCCAAGATGAAGAAGCCGCTCCGTGGATTCCACCAGAGATTCTGCAGGCTGTAGACCACTCCATTCGAAGGATCAACAGATCAGGTGCTGCCAACGGCATCCTGCAACTTCCAGGGCATTAGCAATGGGCGCTAAACAATGCTGGTTGTACTTTGAAGGACTGTAAAAGTTTCACACCTGTATCTCTTCAGAATACTTTATACATACCTAGTTGCCACTATTAAAGTTCCATCCTATCTATTATCGTAAGATAGGGTTACTTTCTGACGGATTTTAAGTTTTCTTCCTGTACCAGCCGATCAGTTTTAAAAGTAGTCCAAAACGAACAATTGCAAACCATTGGTACATCCTTTCCCTACGTACTAATGTATTGCGCTAACCTGAATATTTAATTACTGTTGACAAATTAAGGTCAAAATTTGTCAGGAAGTTGCCCCGCCGAATGGGGCTACTTTGTGACATCTGTGTTTCCGCCTTGAAATGCAAGAGGAAAAATTTCTTGACAGAAAGTTAGGCAGTAAAACGTTTATTATAAGCTTAATACACAATTATGTATACCTATTACAAATTTTGGATAGCTTACTCTATATCTTTGACATCAAAGAGCCCTCGGGTGCCCACTAGCCTAGGGCGATAGATGCTATATAGATCTTCGTTCCACGAGTATAAAATTTCATCCGTTCGGACCGGCCATTCCCAGTATATTTTCGATCGCTCCATATTGCTAACCATGTTTTCTTTGTCTTTAACATCAGTCACTTTTCCGGGGAAAAGCTGGTTCTCGAAGTTTACCACCTCAAAATCATCCACTTTGAAAGCATCGGTAGTACTGGTACCGTTTAGAACGAAGACGTTGCTGGTATTGTTTGGGATCCCCGACGACGGAGCACTGTCAGCATCTGACTCATTTGATTCCTTTTCAAACTATTCCATGCTATCGTCGGATTCTCGAAGATAAAACGTCTCATTGTTCTTGTTCGTCTCTCCGTCTGTCGTTTCTAAGAATAAAGATTTCTTACGTGAAGTCTTTGAAGCATTTCTTTGTGTGTGTTTTTTTCCATTCGGCGAATTTCATCGCCTCTTCACTCTTGATGGCTTCCTGGACGTTGGCAAAACAGATACTATTTCCCGGCGGGACATTCAACTACTTGCGTCTCTTGGTGGCCCAGCTTTTTGTCACCTATTATCAATTCTTGAATAATTATTCTCTTGTGAAGACATCCCCCACATATCGATCCCAGACTTTCTTCAAGGACTGCTTTTGGAAGGTGGTGTAAAACTTAGTTCCCATCCAGTGGAAAATTTTCTGTCTTCTGGAATCCGGACTTCAGATACACTGGTGTAAGAAATTAAGAGAATTTGCAGACTTGGTCGATTATCTCTAGAACTACTGTACCGATTTTAATGAAATTTGATATGTACATACATTGATACAATACAAAACAAATAACCATTCCATAATTGTAATACACACGCATGATCGTGTGTAACACTCGTTGAGTCGGAAGGTATGAAACAGCGGTTGCAGAATAAACAAAAAAATGGGTTAATAGATGGTGTTATTTTGCAGCAATTGGTTAATTTCAAATTGTAACAGCAAAAAAGAGTAACGACCAACGTTTAGATGATGGAATGAGGTGGCGAATTGTGGAGAGGCTAGAAGCAGGCCAATCTCAAGTCCAAATTTGTAGAGAGTTCAATTTAACGCCCAGCGTCGTGTGTAACGTATGGAAACAGTTCCAAGATACCGGACAGAAAGCCTGGGCAAGGTCGTCCAAGTGCCCCTACGGCCAGAGAAGATCGCCAATTGTCGATTATAGCGAGGCGTAACAGGAGTGCTACAGCTTCTCAGCTCTCTCGTGACTTGTAAGCAGCCACAGAAACCCGTGTATCAAGGGTGACTGTTTCCAAAAGACTTCATGAGAGAAGGGAGTTTGCAAGAAGACCTGCTGTTTGCGTCCCGCTCACTTCTACGAACAGGAGAATCCGTTTATCATGGTGCAGAGAGCATAGAGATTGGAGTATGGATCAATGGGCGACCGTTCTCTTCACTGATGAGTCCCGGTTTATCTTAAACACCGATTCTCGCCGTACGTTCATATGGAGAGAACCAGGGACCCGCTACCTACCCTCCAATGACCGCGAAATCGACCATTATGGCGGAGGAGGTTTAATGATCTAAACAGGCATCATGTTGGATGGCCGCACACCTCTCCATGTCTTTGAAAGAGGCACAGTGACTGGTGTGAGGTATAGGGATGAGGTCTTGGAGCCGTATGCTCGCCTTTTCAGGGGTGCAGTTGGCCGTGAGTTCATTTTAATCGACAATAACGCTAGGCCACATACAGCTCTTCTGGTCGGCGAATTTCTAGAGAGTGAGGATATTCGCTGGATGGATTGGCCAGCTAGATATGCAGACCTTAACCCTATAGAGCATGTCTGGGACGCTCTGGTAAGGACAATTACAACTCGTAACCCCCCTCCGAGAACCATCCAGGGAATGAAAACAGCGTTGCTAAACGAGTGGGACCAATTGCCACAGGAAATGATAAACTGCCTTATTTCAAGTATGAAATCACGCTGCGAGACCTGTATATCTGTAAGAGGGGGCCATACCCCCTATTAACCTATCTATTAACCCATTTTTTTGTTTATTCTACAACCGCTGTTTCATACCTTACGACTCCAACGAGTGTTACGCATGATCATGCGTGTGTATTACAATTATTGAATGGTTATTTGTTTTGTATTGTATCAATGTATATACATATCAAATTTCATTAAAATCGGTACAGTAGTTCTAGAGATAATCGACCAAGTCAGCAAATTCTCTTAATTTCTTACACCAGTGTATTTTTGGCATCTGATGGCTGTCCTGGAGCCATGGCTCCAGGGCAGCCATCAGTTCTTTGAGAAGATGTGGAAATTCAGCCGTCGGCACATTCGTGCATTTGCTCCCTTAGGTAGTTTTTTTTTTTTTCAGATCGTCAATGGTTGTCTCCAGTGGGATTTTAGAGGACGGGAAAATGCAACATCGAGCGACTAGAAGAGGTGGGTCGACTCTGTGGGTTATTTTGTGAGAGTGTCAATGTGTCGTTAAGTAACCCCCACCATTCGATAATTAAGTAAGTCACCATTCGATAATTAAGTAAGTCACCATTCGATATTTAGATTATGTTCTCATATCTCTCGGAAATATCACTTCCCAAAAGTTATATTGCTCCACAATCTAACATATTAACAATAAAAAATAATTTCGTGTGGTAGTTAGTTCTATAAGGTGTTAGGCTTCAACACACAAAGTTTCCGAAGTTTGAGTCAACAGTGGAACAGCAGGTTCCAACAATAGACAGACCAGCGAAGACAAGTGACTCGCAAGAGCTTCGAGTACTGGCCACTCGGTGAGTCTATATGTCGGTTGCGGAGTAGCCGTCGTCTGCGGTCTATCCTCACGGATGGGAATCCATACGCGGAAGGCCTCTACGAAACCATGGCCGGGTCCCATCTCGTGCATTGGAGTCTATAAGTCGGACAAGCTGTTGGCGCTGTTCTTTGCTTTCCCGGTATCACAAACGCGGCGCGAGATCGAAAATACGAAAAAATGACTACGTGTCGCAAAGTTACAACTATAGTCACAATAGTAGACGATTAATATTTTGACTGATGGATGACAGCACAGTGACAAGGAGATTCGTTTATGGAGAAAATGAGACTAAAGTGCGTTTGAATCAGTTGATATACGCGACACAGAGACAAAATAGCGATGTGTCGTCTTATACCATTCCGTTGAAAGTACTCAATTAAGAAATAATCGTTTCTTTATTTATTTTTTTCATGCAGCTTCATGCACACCAAGTTTCATACACAATGTTGTTTGGCTTATCAAATAGCTCCTCAAGGCAGGAACTCTAGGGGTGAGATGGCGTTTGGCCCCGCCTGAGAATAAAAGAAATTGCCTTAAAACGACAAGGACCTGGAGCTCTGCACTTCTGGGTCTGAAATTTCCATTCTAACAGAAATCAGACTAAAAAATAGAAAATATTTAGAAATTTTTAAGAAAATAATTTTTTATTAATAATTATTAAAAATTTAAATATTTTTTAGTGAAAAAAATATATGAGCCTCGGGTTTAGAAAATCTGTTCGTTTTAGAATTAAAAATATACTTTAAAAGATATCTTTTGAAACAAAGAGGCCGGGGGGAAAAGATCCCTTAAAATCAAAATTAGCGAAGTTCAGCCGTTCTCAGTTTAGCGATTTTCAGACCTTTAAAACTCGACCTTAGCAGGGAATGGATCATTGAGAATGGTTGAATAATGGAATTAAGGGATAATATATTAAGGGATGGAATTCATCTGTAATGGATTATACAAGTTTTCAGTGGCACCGTGCAAGAATTTTTTCTCATGCATCACGGGTGGTATCCCGTAATTTCCGTAAATTGGTAAGTGCTTGTTGTCACCTCCAAACAATCCTATCACCTTCATACAACACATGTTCGATATGTTTAAGACATAGGGACTGCGCGGGTCAAGGTAATATAAACCGCAAACGTCTGGTCATGCTCTTAGAATCTCCGTTTTTTAAGAGTCGGAAATTGCTTCATGAAACTTTTTATTCTTTCTTGGAAATAATATTAATAACAAGAAAAAAAAAATTGAAAAATCTCTCTCGCGTTGCCAAAGAGGAAAAGGAAATTTCTCGATATCTTGTTAAAAGATATCCGACCATCAAATCTCATTAGTTGGTTAGCTGGTTGGGGGTTTTGGGTGTAAGGTCCAGAAAGGACAAACTGCGCCAAACTCAAGAAAACAGCAGGGCATTAACTAAATAAAAAGTAGTAAAAAAACAACTATGATTATAAAAGATGTGTAAATACGATAAGAACAATTAAATCTATAGGTATAAAAGCAATGAGATATAGAAGTGATAAGAACAGAGATAAGGAAAGGTCATGAAAGTAGTTACTACAACAGTGATAACAACTGAAAGTTGTAGTGATAACAATAGTCATATAAAAACGTTATTAGATTATCGAAATCAGAGATTAGACATTATATGTATTTGATCAGAATCCTCACTGAAATTTAAATATCATTAGATATCCTAGTGCAGCCTATCAAAATGATTTGAAATCCATGCATAAGACAATGCAGTAACATGTATTCAGCTCTAGCATCAGAAATCCGGTACCGTTTTCGAATTTCTCTTTCAACACTAGCGAAATCACAGGTCACCCTCAAGAAAACTCAGAAAAAAAGTCCTCTAATTTAAGAAGATCTTAACAGCCCTCTACCTGTGTCGCATTCTTATGGCGAGGTTTCCCTGACCCCCCAAGATGACGCATGTAGACAATAATTTACACGCGATAAGGGTTAAATCGAGTGTATATTATCACCTAATGAGACGTTTCCCCGTTTCTCTCCATTGACTACTCCACAAGATAAATATAAGAACGGGAGTTGTTACGTCTTTTTGAGATAATCGCAGAAAAAAAGCACTTTGCGTATTTTTTGGCCGAAAAGCGGGGAAAATGCACAAACTTAGAAAAATTATTTATCGCTGCATATAAGTAATAAACTTATCTCATAAATTCCTAAACATTTACGAGAAATCAGGAAGTTAATTTTTGAAATATTTTATCGATCTGAAGCGTTTCTCACATAGTGGGAAGAATAATTGCATGGTTATTTATAATAATTATGCAAGGAAAAATTAATTGGAATGTGGAAACAGATAGAAGTACGCTATTTAAAAAACTTAAGAGTACGAATTTGAATTTTCATACGAATTGAGTTCGTCAGTATATGTAATTGATTTACATTCCGTCGATCAAAGAACAATCGACAGACTGAGTTAAATACAAGCAGGGTTACAATCTAAAGAAGCGAATTAGCATTTTAATAGAATGCCAGGTTTAGTAGGGGAATTTCAAAGAGTTATAAACGAATGATGGGATTTGTTCGTTTTACGTGGTTGCAGTGCCATTCATGGAAGCTGAATCGCACATCATGTGACGCATTTGAATGCAATCATGTTAAATTTGAAAACGCAATCATTACGCACTTAACCGTCAGGAGCAGGGGGTGGGGGGGTCTAAGTTCGATTCTCAAGTTAGGCCTGGTGTATATAGATGACAGGAAAAACGCGAGAAAAAACTGTGGCTTGAGAAGAACTGTAATTATAAAACGTTTAAAAATTAAAATGACTTCTGCTGGGATTCAGCAGCTTCCCGGAAGTAGGAATGTAATAAATAAATAAATATATATATATATATATATATATATATATATATATATATATATATATATATATATATATATATATATATATATATATATATATACACATACAGGGTGATTTGTTTTTAAAACTGACAGTACTCAGAGCCATCTGTAGCGCGATATATCAGCCGGAATTCCACCAGAATTGATAGAGGGACTAAGGACGACATGGGAAAGAGTTTCCGTGAAAAAACAAATTAGTTCCAAAAGTCGCCGATAGAGGAATATACGGCGCTCTTGGCGGAGCACCCGAGAATTTGCATAAAAGGCAAGTAAAACATCAAAATACTACAGAAGAAAGAGTCATCAGTCGATTTTTTTCCACTTGCATGGCCACCTCGCTCCCCGGACCTAACCCATGTGACATTTTTCTGTGGGGTTATTTAAAGTCTAAGGTGTATCTTGGTGGAGTCTCGAACTTGGCGGCCCTAAAGGACAACATATCCCGGACTTTGATGAACATTCCTGGTGGTATATTACGCTCGGCCGTTGAGAACGTAGTGTTCAGGATGCAATGTGTCGTCCACCTGGACTGTGGTCCCATTGAAGGAGGGAGAAATGAATTATTTGCTGCATAAAGTGGTGTTGCAGTGAAATTTCTTTGTTATTCATTTGTCTGCTTACAAATTTTTCGGTATTCATCCCTAATCTTTATAGCCCGAAATACTGACGCTGCTGTCGACTACATAGTCGTGAATTTGTATTTTGATGTTTTACTTGCCTTTTACGCAAATTCTCGGGTGCGCAGACAACAAGAGCGCCATATCTTCCTTTGGAACTTTTTTTTATATACACGGAAAACTCTTTCCCGTGTCGTCCTTAGTCCTTCTATCAATTTTGGCGGAACTCCGGCTGATAGATCGCACTATAGATGTCTCTGAGTACTGTCAGTTTAAAAAATATCACCCTGTATATATATATATATATATATATATATATATATATATATATATATATATATATATATATATACATACAGAGAGAGAGAGAGCAACATATACAAATATAGACAGGGGAACGGTAGACAGTGAAAAGTTCTAGTAGAAAGAAAGAAAAAACTGAGAATGTATCTTCATCAGCGGTAAATAGGTCTAAGTTTGTGTCAAAAAATTAATTATTTTCTCTCAAAATGAATTTCCCTGAATCAAATTTTTCTGGGCCATCTCAGCTCAATTAACAAACATATCCATCTCACTTCCAAAAAAAAAATGCACTAAATCAACTCCTCTGAAATCCGCAGCCATCAGATGAGAGATCACGACCCCCCTTTACTTAAAGAACTGCTAAAAGGCACCTAAAATCTGGGGTCCTATCTATCCGCTGCAACCGCATACTCACGAAACTGCGCCACGCATAACCGTAAATAAGACAGGGGGCATAGCTTCGATGGCATCCGCGGGTCATTTGCTTAAGAGCTCGAGATAAAAAGTGCGTCCTGCACTCCCCCGTAAACCTGGCAAACAGCGCACGAGTTCCCACGCTGTTGACTTGTTGATAGAGTGACCCCTCTTACAGCACGTGAAAACTCGCGAAAAAATGTTTGATTCGGTTCCGGAGTGTTTACCTTCTGTTTTGTGCCGGGTTGCTGAGACGCCGGTAATGACTGCCAAAAGATGCTCCGTGCGTCGAAAAGGGACCTTCTAGTAGATGCGTGGCTTTTATTGCCTCCCGCTCTGTATAGGAACGAGTTTAAACTCTTTGGCAAACAGTAAGGGTTTAAAGCTCCTTTAGATATGAATTGATATATGTGTTCATAGGTGTGAATATGCACACATGAATATACGTAATTATATATGTGTAAATATCTCACCTGTATGGTGTGCCCAGATATGAAGTAGTCAACAATTTATGCGGTATATTGTGCGAATGTCTCATAAGTGCGCCCTCCCCCCATTTAAGAAGTAAAATGTATATTATATATATATATATATATATATATATATATATATATATATATATAAGGCGGTGAAAGGAAAAGTGGTGTAAGTCAGTAAGTCAAGTGGTGTAAGTCCAAAGCATTTTACTGCAAAAACTACAAATATATTCACTATAAATGAAGATTACATTTTTGCCCTCAAATAAAAAAAAAGGTGACATTGTGACTTAAATGACTTTGCCTTTCACCGCCTCATATATATATATATATATATATATATATATATATATATATATATATATATATATATATATATATAACATTATTGTAAATCAGTTAGTTCGTATAAATAGGCTATGTTCTAAAGACAATAGGAATAAGCATATTTTAGACTTGATAGCTGTGCTAACACGTAATTATTACCCCGAAAGTCTATCCAAACACATAATTGGTTGTTTTAGTTTTAATGAATAGTTTGTTCTGTTGCAATTAATAAGTAAATGATAAAAATAAGGAAAATTAGAAAAATAACTACAAAAAATAAAAAATAAAAATTAAATTTAAATCTTAAATAAAAATAAAAATAAGATAAAAAATAACTCTTAGTAATTATAATTAAAAACTAAATTAATAATGGTTTAATAGTCCTAAAACACAGTATTCATAGTAGGTCAGTTTCTGTGTTTCCATAATCTCCATGGTTGCAAGTTTTGTGACGTCAGTCATCTTGGGGTTACTTATTTTTAACTTCCACTCTGTCTAGCGCCGGGCTTGGTGTTCTATGGTTAAGTAACTCTTTATTCACTTCTACAGTTTTTAATGGATTGTACGGTGTCTGAGTGTGTTTATTGTATAGATCATACTTATCGGAAACAATCCATTGGTTTTTAGACAGTATTGACACCTCTGACGAAGAGATGCTGTCTAAAACCTCTTTCATACTTATCTTTTCATGTTTTTAGTTTCTGGCTGCAAGTAGCTTTAGTGCTCATACTGGTTTTCATTCAACTATTTCTTATATATATATATATATATATATATATATATATATATATATATATATATATATATATATATATATATATATATACATACATATATATATATGTGTGTGTGTAAGTGTAAATAATTTTATCTCAATAGGTCTGGCAGACTTAATAGTAAATGATGTATTAATATGAAATTCATCGTTCATAATGCATTACCGTAAACTGAATCCAGTAATTTTTTCCGATTTTCCCCTTTTATCCCCTTATTATAATCCCCTAAAGTAATATAATGGATTATTGTATACTAGGTAGAAATTATAGGTATTGACATTATATTATAGAATAAAAAATAATACGTATAGTATAAGTGCAATAACTTTATAACCTTAAAGATCAAACCATTCAGAAAGATCTCAATTTGCTTATAAAAATTGATATTCATATTCTTTCCCAGTAATGATAGTCATTTAAAATGTCTGTTAACAGTGCGTTTATTATTATTATTATTATTTTGAAAATTTCGTATTCGACTGCTATAAATATCTAATAACAAAATGTTTCCTGTCACGAACGTATATCCTAACCTTTAATTTCATTACGGTCACAGAATAAAAGATAATTGTGGTTACGACCAAAGACCAGATCTTTTGTTGTTGTTGTTTTTTTAGCAAACGGAAGAACTACATTCTTCAGCTCTCGACCGAGAAGTAATGTGGTTGTCGTGAGTAAAACTAAAAAATCTTTAAATTTGAAATATTGGTATAACTTAAAAGTAAAAAATCACGAGTGAATTATAAAGACTTTAAAAATATTGAAAAATTATAGTCGAAGTAATTTTTTTTTTAAATGTTTAAATCTGCATGATGTATTTTATGGTTTAACGAACATTTGTTTTCAAAAAATCTATTGAAACGACTCTATTATTTTTATCATCATTACAGAATTAATTCTCATAAAATTTTAAATAAAATTATATGATAAACACCTTAATTTCCGCCAATTTTTAAGGAGTGTAAAATTATAAACCATTTCATGTCCTATTTAATATATATAATTGCACCCATTAAGCGAAAAAAAATAAAATTAACGCACAATCCAGATTTTGATGTGTCCGAGTATAATTTTTTTCACACTATAGCATGCGATGAAAATTTTATCATACTACAAGCTTAACCAGTATCAACAATAGTTTTCTCAAAAATTGGAAACATTTCTGGTTGTGATACACAGAGAAAAAAAAAGTTGGCCGGTGAACCCACTTCTCCGAGTTCAAATGCACTACACAGGGAGAACTCGCTTTGGCGAGTCGTACAACCCATGTGGGAAAGTGTATTCAATAACCCACATCGCCAAGCGGGTTCGTTTACCAGCCAGTTCGAGCCTACCAAGTCACTAAATGTTTTATACGACTCACTTTTAAGTATGTTGTAAAACATGCCAACACGAGTAGATGAACTCTACTTAGTGTGTTTTCTAATATACTTATTTCGTGTTCAATATGTTTATTTTGGGTTATAAAACCATATATATATATTTTCACGAAAATATTTACATTTTCATGCATTCAATACAGATTCGTCAACGACATTGCATCCCAAGATTTTTTTACTCACAAATGAATTTGTCATGAATGCTGATGTTCAGCTGAAGTTCCCTTTTTATTTTATTTTTAAAAAAAGGGAAATTTTATGTACAGCAGTTATGGAATTCCTAGATTTTTTGGAGCATGAAAAAGCAAACGTACGGGAATGAAATTTAATGTCAGATAGATCATTATATTAACCATTAGGAAGGGCCGAGATTCGAACTCAAGTCTCCTTACCTTGAGTCCGATAGTCTACCAACTGAACTATCCTGGCTATGTTATGAATATTAATTTTTCAACTTTACCTCTCCCGGTTCGCCCTTTCTTTTTGTGTTTTACAACAAATATTGGTCCAACATATTATTTTTTCTTTTATTAATTTTCACCGAGGTTAATTTTTTTATGAATATTCCGAAATATTTTCCAGCAGTACATGTTCGGACATAATCATAACTGCCTTCTACCAAGGCCAGGTCGGCGTTAAGTAGTCGGAATCGAGACTCATCACTCCATGCTACTCGTTTCCAGTCCTCTACACTCCAGTCTCTGTGCTCTCTTGCCCAGGCAAGACGTGCAGCCCGATGGCGAGTATAGAGCAATGGTACTCTCGTAGGTCGACGGGTCCCGAAACCCATACGGTGAAGCGCGCGTTGCACAGTCTGTTTACTGACTGTACGACTGGCACCGTCATTAAACTGGGTGGAAATTTGAGCTAATGTTTGGCTTCGCTGGCTACGTACAATACCCCTGAGCCGTCTCTCACCACGCACTGTCAAGGCTAATTGTCCTTTGCAGTTTGCCCGATCGCTAGTTTTTTTTTTCCACCATCCATGTATTCTTGGTATATTCTTGACACTGTCGACCTTGAAAATCCTAGCTGTCTGACGATTTCAGAAATTGAATGGCCCATGCGTCGCGCACCTACGATTTGTCCGCGATCGAAGGCGTCTAAATCAGGCAGTTTACCCATACTGGCAATTCCAACAACTAATTCAGAACAACCACAGTACGCGCTATATATGCAGTTACCACAGCGCCCTCACTTGCGCATACATGATGCGCAGCGCTACATAATTTGCATAGGCTTTGCTATCCCTAATTCAGTGTATATATATATATATATATATATATATATATATTTATGTTAAGTCTTTATGTTTTTTTCCTGCTGTGAGTCTCCTTGATCCGCATTAGGTTTGTTTTCTTTCCGTGGTACATTCCTACACATACTGTTTTCATTCCAAGACCATTCTTCTTTTCCTCCCGATTTCTGGAAATGCCTTCCCTTTCCTAACTTCCTAGCATATATGTAGTTTTCCTGTTGATTGTGAAAGGTGGTAATGTTTTCTCTTCGCATTCTTCGTATTGCTTGAAATCCCGTCACTGCCTTGAGCTCCTTTGTCTGCCTTGATGAAGAGAGCCTATTTTCACGAAATTCAAATTGAGTGCTACACCTACCCGGAGCTCAAGATTTTGTAAAATTTGTAGCAAAATATCGTGGTGTAACGTTGCAGTACAACCGTGCAGAAAGGTAGAGGTTTCAAGTTCGATTCCCACACAGACCACGTTGTTTTAATAAAAGCAAAAGGAGAGAGTGTGGAAGTCCATTTGTCGTTTTAAGGTTAGACTTCGCATTAAGGTTAGAATTTGGTGAACTGATACCGAGAAAAATTACTAGTGTGAGAAACTAGTGTTGTTTATTAGTGTTGCTTGGGTTATGAGAATTTAAAAATGATATCGTTGAGTTTTGAGTTAGTAATATAAAAGAGTATCATGTAGTTAAGAAAACATTTAATTAGAAAAAAATTCTAAATAAGAAAGACATTACATAGTTTCCATTTTCCTCTTTCCCGTATAAATTATTACATTATTATTAATATTATTTGGAGGAGAAGGAAAAATGTCATTTTTAAAATAAATGAAAAACAAAATTGCTATCTGCTAAATCCTTCTGCATTTAAAGCATCATTCAGCCGGGTTATGTACAGGCTAAAGAGAAAAGTAAGATCCCCCTTTCAACTTTTTAAACTTTTTTTTTTATTTTTTATTTCTCAGAAGCAAGTAGCGATTTGTGTAATTGATGCTAAACTGCACTAATTACTACTTGTGATTTATTCTTACGGAACACGATTTTTTTAAACCGGAAAACTACTGCAGCAATTCACAAATGCTTCTTTTAAACGCTTAATTTATCTCTAAACTACTGGAAAAGGAGAAAGCATTAAACCGCACTTAATCTTAGTTCCACGGAGGCCCGTTACAGAAGACGGGAAAAGCATACTTTATCACTGGTCATCCCTCACTATCGTGGTTAGAGCTGCGAGGGGGATTGCAAATGAAGCGTGGAAATGCTGAATGAAACGGGTCTTGGCATCATTTGCTGCCTAAGTCTCACTAATTGGACGCTAACTTGGCAAGTTTTGGAATAAATCACGCTCCGGAAAAAGGACCGTACTGCAGATGCAAACAGAGCCGAGGCACGAGCTTTTGGCACTCCACCTGTAAGTGAAGTCACAGCCTTAGGTGTTGTACCTTTTTCATTGCCTGTTTACAGTAACAGTTAGAACCTTTCTGGAGTTAACACTAAATATATAAAACTGCAGCTGATGTTAATTCATTTTTACCATGTTTTTATTAACTCGCTTTCTTGTTTGTGTGTTTGTCCAGTACAAATCTTGCAATCGATTATTAACTAACTTCCCGACTAGCTAGACATTTGAAACTTTTAAAATAGCTCAGAACACGATGACAATGCATTCTTTTAATACTTTTAGCCATCTTTAAGCAGAATTGAATTCATTTTCAGTTAATTTTTTGGTTTGAAAATTTCTTATAATTGCTCTCTTTATTACGCATTTGATCATTTTCTTTCAAGTTGATGGGATAATTCATCAAAAAAAATTTTAAAACGTATTTATTAATACATAGAATTGTCAAGTTTATATGATTAAACAGAAAATTTAAAAACGTGGTATATAAAAAGTTCTTTTTATCTTGTAGTTATTAATACTTCAGTTTTACTGATTACCTTTATTGTTTCACACCTTAAAAAGTGAAATCCTTTTGTTTTTCTCCCAATGTGTTTTCTAGACCAGTGGTGCGCAAAATATTTTCGACCAGTGGTACGACCCTTTTCTTAAAGGGGACAAGGGACACTTTCTTTTTTCTTTAAGGGGACAAGGCAACCTCATTTTTTTTCAATATTTTACTCTATATACAAAATTAGGATAATTAATATTGTTTTTTATTACACTGGAGGAACTTAGAATTCACAAATAAACATTCTGTGAAAGAATAACAACTCTTTTTTAAAAAAATCCTCCAAAATTGCTATAATTTTTCAAAATGCTCCATGTACCTCAATTTTCCTCTGGTTTCTTCCAAAATTTTCCCAACTGTAAATGTGTTTGTCACAAAACAGTGCATCATTTTTTGAAACCACAAATATTTTTCAAATTTATAGACCATGGAATAAAGAAGAACCATGCAAAAATATAAAAAAATAACATGTAGAATTTTAAAAATATATTTTTGACTTTCGATTTATACAAAAGCAAATTCAACTCACGATTATGTTGAAATATATATAGTAAACCCTGTATTTAAAAAATGAAGGGTTTTTTGATTCGAGATGCACATGGAGCATTTTGAAAAATGCTAGCATTTTTTAAATTTTTTTTGAAAAACGATCATTAATCTGCAAAAAATCCTTATTTTGAATTATAAGGGTCTTCAATGTAGTCAAAAAGAATATTAATTCTTCTCATTACCAAGTTTTTATTAACTTGCTTTCTTGTTTGTTTGTCCAGTACAAATCTTGCAATCGATTTTTAACTAACTTCCCGACTAGCTAGACATTTGAAACTTTTAGAATAGCTCAGAACACGATGACATTGCATTCTTTTAGTACTTTTAGCAAAAAAATCCGCAAGGTGGCTCTTCGATCGAATTGATTGCTTGCACTTTTGCGTAACGGCGTTTGACGGCTTTGAAAATAGACATGTTTATTAATACATAGAATTGTCAAGTTTATATGATTCAACAGAAAATTTAAAAACGTGGTATATAAAAAGTTCTTTTATCTTGTAATTATTTTGTATACAGAGTTAAAAACTGAAAATTTTAAAAATTCGATGTTTTGATCAATTGTCACCTTAAGGGAACAAAGGACCTTTAACCTCGATTTTTAAAATTTTTAACTCTATATACAATTTGAGAGTAATTTGTATTCTTTTTTACTACATTAAAGACCCTTAAAATTCAAAATAAGGATTTTTTGGAAGAATAATGTCTCTTTTCAAAAATGTCTTTAAAAATATTAGCCTTTTTCAAAATGCTCCATGTGCATTCCAAATCATTTAAAAACCTAAATTTTTTCAATAGACGTTTACTGTATATATATATATATATATATATATATATATATATAAAGATAACTGAGCATTGATTTTTTTATATTAATCTAAAGCCATAAATAATTATTTTTTATAATCTGCCTGTTATTTTTTATGTTTTTGGTTTATTTCATTGTCTGTAAATTTGAAAAATATTTGTGGTTTCAAAGAATGATGCACAGTTTTGTGGCAAAATACTTATACCCTCCACAAAATACTTATTTGTGTATTCTAAGTGTCTTCCAATGTAATAGAAAATAATATTAATTATTCTCATTTTGTATATAGAGTAGAATATTGAAAATTTAAAAAATACGAGGTTGCAGGTCCCTTATCCTCTTAAATAAAAAATCACTCAACCCCGATGAAGAGTAAGCAGTTTTTTTTAATTAGGAAAATGTTAAAGAAAAAAATAAAAGAACTACCGTATTTTCCGTCGAATAACGCGCACCTATAATTTCAAACTACATTTTTTATTCAATTTTTAGGTATATTCTCCGTATAACGCGCACCCTTTTCTTGACGAAAAAAACCTGAAATGTACATGTGTGATGCTTTTATCTTTTGAAGTCATTCCTTCGGAGGTTTTCCCGAGGCTTTCGAACAATGGTATACTGAATTGACAAGAAATAAGGGGAACAATATGTGTATGGGGGGGAATGCTTGAGGGAGTAAATAATTCCTGGTGCCTTAAAGAATCCAGAAAGTCTTTTATATTGGGACATGTTCAGATCCCATCTAACTGATAATACGAAGAAATTGATGAAAGAGTGTAACACAGACATGGCAGTTATTCCAGACGGATTAACGCCATTAGTTCAGCTTTTAGATGTGTGTATCAAAAACCATTCAAAGGAAATTTAAAAACGACAGTGGAACACGTGGATGTTTGAAGGGGAAAAAACATTTACAACAGGAGACCAAATGCGTCATGCCAGTCTAGAAATAGTGTGTGAGTGGATAATAAAAGCATGGAATGAAATTAAACCTGACATGATTCAAAAGTCATTTTAAAAATGTAGTACATCTAACAGTCTAGATGGAACGGAAGATGATTATTTATTCGCAGTAACAGTGATGGTGAAGAGGAAACAGAATTCGATGACGTGCCTGAATATATAACAGAAGACGAATATGATGAACTATTCATGTTATCCGATAATTAAAATTTTTATGTTCATATGTCATTTCTTTTAAATAGACAGCATTTAGGTACATGTAGAAATCTAATATTTTATGTTCATCTTTTCCTTATTTTTATATCTATTATTTTTATATCCGGAGTATAACGCGCACCTGTAAATTTCGATCTTATTTTTTGTATTTAAAGTGCGCGTTATACGCCGGAAAATACGGAAAGCAAATTTTCACAAACTATTTTAAAAATCAATGAATTTTGGATACCTATTTACTTTGCATTATAGCAATGAAAAAAAGTCATGATTACATTCTGTACTTGTTTTTAGTAAATCTGGTGTGATTAAAACATCATATTTTAGATATCAATACGTATCTAAGAAAAAAATGAAAATATTAAAAATGTGTAATTATAGAAAATGCAAAGCATATTTTTTAATTTAATAATTCAATATGATATAAATTTACTTCAAACTATCCGTAACCCCTACGATTTTCTTTGCACCCCCATCCCGGCCCTGTGGGTCGTGACCCACAGTTTGCGTACCACGGTTCTAGACACTTTCATTTGTATACTAGCTGAAGTACCCGGCGATGCCAGGTATTTTAAGAATGTTTGTTAACCAAAATCAATTTAAAAATTAACACAGTATAAATAACATAGAAAAAATATATGTGAAATGTTATATACATCTCAGAATTTCAGCCTTTCATCATTGTAGCACTAAAATCTGAAAAGTAAAAATGTGAAATTAACTTGGCCGTGTTTCGCCCGTTTAGCCGGTCGGTTTAGGGACCCGCTCCCATCATACGATTGCGTGAAGTTCGTCACGGTAGAAAAAATACCTAGAATTCTTAGAAAAGAGGTTTTAAGGGGACATGGGACTTTCAACCTTGTAATTTAAATTTAAATAACTTTGTAAAATTTTAATATTTTACTCTACATACAAAAAGGAGAATAACTAATATTCTTTTCTGGTATATTGAGGACACTTAGAAATCACAAATAAGTATTTTGTAAGAGTAAGACCCGTTTTTCAAAAAGTTTTTCAAAAATGCTAGATTTCTTCAAAATGCTCCATGCGCCTTTATTTTCTCCTGATTTCTTCCAAATTTCTCAAGATTGTTTACTGAAGTGTTTGCAATAAAATTGTGCACAATTGTGCAAAATTGTGCACAATTATTTGAAACCACAAATATTTTTTTCAAATTTAAAGACCATGAAATAAAGCAAAAAATTAACTAGTAGATAAAAAAGGGTAATTTATGGCTTTAGATTCATCAAGGTAAAAATCAATGCACAGTTATGTTTATACATATATGGTAAACTTAAATTAAAAAAAATTAAGGTTTTTCAATGATTTTAAATTCACACGGAGCATTTTGAAAATGCTATCACTTTTCAGAAAAAATTTGATAAACAGGCATTATTTTCCCAAAAAATTCTTATTTGGAATTCTAAGGGTCTTCATTCGTTCTGAAAAAGAACACAAATTATACTCATTTTGTATATAGAGTTAAAAATTGAAAATTAAAAAATTCGCGGTTTAAAGTCCCTTGTCCCTTTAAATGAATAAATTGCTGATTTCCACACCACGCTTAGGCGTACAGCAAAGGCGCCTTATCCTCCTTATGCGAAATATGTAAGGCGAGGATTCCCCAGTAGGGATATGTTTCCTTGTTTAATTTTGTAGAATTTAGGTAGACTCATCAACTTAAGGCAATTAGGTCTGACAAACGAAAAAATTAATAGAAATCTGCAATTAAGGGCTCCACGCACCATAAATGCAAGATTCTGTAGCAAAAAAATTAAAGTATTAAAGTATAGGTTCAAGGTATTGACAAACCAAAAAATTAACAGAAATCTGCAATTAGGACTCCACGCACCATAAATGCAAGATTCTGTAGCAGAAAAATTAAAGTATTAAAGTATAGGTAGAAGGCACTAACAAACTAAAAAATTAATAGAAATCTGCAATTAAGGGCTCCACGCACCATAAATGCAAGTTTCTGTAGCAATAAATATCTGCATAATAAAAATCTCCATAATAAATGTCTCCATAAAAAAATATCTCCATAAATGCAAGATTCTGTAACAATAATAGAACCATTCTATCCATAATAAACTCCATATAAATCTCTGTTCAGTTAAACTGATCCCCATATTACCTCAAAGCAGCTTCATAGACTATGTTTCTCGTTTCTTGATTTGGAGCAAATACATACAAATTTTTTGAAGATCCAACTCTAGAGCACGCAACGTAAAACTGTCCATGAGAAAAGCAAGGTGATTCCAAGTTGACTCCAGCTACATGTAAAGACTGTCCTTGGGCTTTATTGATGGACATTGCAAAAGCTAAACGAACTGGAAATTGTAGGCGCCTGAATTGAAATGGCATATCTGATGGAATGAGGGGTATGCGTGGAATGAAAGCAAAGATGTGACGATTTAAGGCGTGCATTAATTTCATCCGCCATTGTTCCTTTTGGAATGACAGGCAATGTTTATCGGAAATCTCCAGCCAATACAACAGTGACTCCCCCCATGAGTAAATCATTGCCTCTTAAAAATTGAAGCGTTTGATTGAGGGCCTGCAAAGCATTCTTGTGTGACATGGTACATTCATCAGTCATTGTCATGGTACAATGACTTGACTTTCCTGTAGAACCTGAGCTTTTTCTGTTCGTTTAGGTATATTGCAGATGGAATTTTCACTTCGGGCCAGATTAAGCGGTAACTTGAAAGCTGAATGTGCTGTTCTTCCCCCAGGGAGCAAAGTTGCAGCAATTCCCGCAGAGGCCACAGCAATAGCTACTTTGGAATTTTCTCAAATTTTTGCAAGTAACAACTTGATGAGAAATGTCTTACCTGTTCCTCCTGGTGCATCTAGAAAAAAAAATCTTCCCCCTTTTTTTTTGGTACTTCTTCCAAGATGGTATTGTAAGCAGCTCTTTTATCATCGGTCAAAAGCGGTTCATTCTGTGATATGTAACTTCTCAATTCTTCAATGCTGTATGGTGTCTCTCTAGTCATCTCTGTAGTGAGCGTATTAGGATTTCTGTCGGGAGTAGGAAGGCCTATGTCTTGGATTCTTTTGCCTATCATTTCTAAAACCTTGTCTTCAATAAGGATGAGAGCTTGATTGAATATTGCAGGAGTAAATTCAACATTTTCACCAGAAATCATCATTTGAGCTTGGAGACGTATGTCTTCAGAAAGACTTTCTTTGTAAGCATTCCATAATTTCATGGGATCTGCAACTCCACAATTTACGATGATGATTGCAAATAAAATCCTCAGGTTTTTTGGTGATTTAGTCGCAGCAGCCTCAAACATAGTAACATCCCAATGTGCATCATCCTCCAACAAACCTCGCCTTAAGCAGGCATCACGAAAAGTATCACAAATTTCCCCATCAACAATCCTAAGGTCTTCAAAGGAAGTAGGACCTGTAACGGTGAGAAGCAAAATTCGGAGATAAAAGCATTCAAAATTTGTTGGATGTACTGTGTAAACACGGCCAAGATTTTCTGTTGCTCTGATACCAGGATGACCATCTACTGCAACTCCCTGTTTTCTGCGCATAAAAACTTTTTGATTAGCATTCCATGTGTAATATTTTGGCAACTCACTGTTGCGTATTTCTCCCTTTGACCGCGAGAGGGTGCTGTGTGAGCACCGCATGAAATGTGTTTTTCGTGTTTCCGCCAGTCTGTGGCAGGCGAATGAAAATGTAAGTTCTGTAAGGATTGGGGTTGCCTAATAATTAACACCCTCAGTTTATTAAACTTTGTAGATATGTATATAGGTGTGAAATAAACTTAAATACGTTAAGGGCTGATTACTGGATCACTGAAGCACCGTTGCAAAACTCACAGTATAGCAGGGGCCTTGCAAAATCATCATTTTGACACAGTTCGAAGAAAGCAGTCAATGTTGTTTTTGGTGGATGCATAATCCTCTCTTCTAAATTTTCTTCGGTGAAATAAACACGCTGCCCATTTTCCAGGTGTAAATTGAGATGAAAAACTGAAGGGAACCTTTCATGAATTGGGAAACTAAAAATTCTCCAAACTGCTTCATTGCTGCTAATGTACCTGCCCATTTGGTACTTTTCAATCTCATTGATAACAGATCCGTCTTCCTGAAAAGAAAAAACTGCTTGATCGCTACCCTTATTGACATATTTGCAGATGTATTTAATGGACTTGGCGGAGCTGCAGTATTCAACATTAATGTGTGCCTGAAATAACCTTGACAATAAAGGACAGTAAGGGACAGCCCACTTGTTGTCAATTTAAAACTCTCTGTAGGAATTTCCAACTTTTACCTTGATCTTTGTAACTCTTCCACCATCTTCAGGACTTCTGTATAGGGGATAGCCATCCATTCCAGTCTGAATTTCCTTAATGAGTTTCCTTGGGTAATTCTTTGTACACTTGCCTTCTTTCATGCATGGAGAAGTAGGATTGATTGTTCCGCAAGGTCCATGAATCATATTTTTCACAATGACTTCAAAGAGGATGGAATCTTCTTGAGGATCTGGAATTTCAGCTGATATAATTTTATCAACGTCACTCGACACAATCTTGTTTTTGAGCCACACCAAAATATGTGCATGAGGCAAACCTCTCTTCTGCCACGTCGTGAGCATCGTGTACATCCAAGCACGGCATCCGTGATATCGTGTACATCCAAGCACGGATTTGACCGAAGATGTGAAATTTTCTAATGGAATTCATGAACTGTATAAGCTTCTGGTGAAATGCTCTAGCCGTCAAATTATGCCGATCATATTGTTTCTGCCCTTCCATCAGTTCTGCCTGAATTTCATTCCAACTGGGATTGCAAGTAAAAGTTATGAAGAAGTCAGGTCGCCCATAATTCCTAACATACGTCATAGCATCCTGTGTGTATTCGTGCATGTGACGTGGACTTCCAATGAAAGTTGAGGGCAAAATAACCAATTGACCTACTTCTGTAGAATTAAAATCATTGTTCATAGCATCTCGAAGATGGATGTACTCATCTGCACGGAGCTTCTTCTGGTTGAGTTTGACATACAAAAGTCGTTCACTTTCTATTTTTGCGAACATGTCTACAACAAATTGAAGGAAAAGTCGGCGACAACGCAAAATAAGGTTGAAATCATTTTCTCGCACCATCAACCTATAAGAATACAAATTCATAGCGGATACTTTTTTAGCTGAAGGCATCAATGTTGTTGGATCAACTTGCTTGATTTCAAAATGGTATCCATCTTCTCCCTGCCAAAAGATAAGCGGATATTGCAAGGCATCATATGATCTATGTGTTTCACATACACGTTGAAGGCGATTGTCTTTTTTCTGCAAAACTATGTCCCTTTGATTAAATTGATTACCACTAATAACAACTGCCACCTCATTTATAACTGGGGCATTGAAACTTCGCTCGTGCTCTCCAGCCGGTGTCCTGTCAGCTCGAATGACTAACCTGTAATCATCTGTCGGCATACGATCCAGTGCAGTTTTGAAACTTCGTACATAATTATTATACCTATCCAAAAAAGACTGTAACTGCAAGATAATATCCTCGCGTGTTCCCGGAATGGTGGTGCAACGATGCTCTGCCTGTTTCCGTTCATCTCCCACAAAATATATTTGAAGAAATTGGTGCTCCTCATTTTCTAGGGGTAACATGGCTCCAATTCTATGATAAACCTGCCCTTGAACTTTGAATGTCGGCATAAATCCACGTTCAGCAACAATGCTGCTTGAGCCAAATGAAGTCATTTGAAAAGCAGAGTTTTACAGTCTAATGTTCTGAAGAAAATGCTTAGACGCATCCGTTTCATTGGCCATAAGTGACTTAGGTGGTTCTGGAGGTGTTTGAAGTACAGACAGACTTACTTTTCCATTGCAGCAACACATGCCTTTAGTTTCGCCCCTCCACTTCAGAGCACCACAATGAGGTCAGGCATGTTCCATCCTTCCAATGACAAACCTTTCTGAAATAGTTGCTGCACTTACTGGATTGTAAACAAAAGCTGCACCTTGTAATTCTAAACTGGTAGATCTTGCAGAAACTTGAATTGTTCTTTCAGCTTCCAGCCTTGCATTTCTTTCTTCCTGAGATTCTTCAGCTCTCGCAACAGCATGAGCTATGCGATCAGCTTCCAGCCTTCGAAATCTGTGTTCTTCAGATTCCACATTCCGAGAAGCTTCTTGATAGGCCGATAATCTTCTATTCCTTGGGGAATTTTTTTTCCCACCAAATCTAGCCCCTTTTTTTTGGGTGGCATTTTATTTTTTCAATTTTAAGTGCAAAGTGGGCGAATCCAGACTATATTATGAATATAATAATAATATGAATAATGCGTAACTGAAAAGCATAAATATATAAATCAAAAAAGAATGCGTGAAAAAATACAAATCTATTAATTACGATAATTAAACATACACAAATGTATAAATTAAAAATAAAATAATTTAAAATTTTAATTTTATCATCCTTAATTTTTGAAGCTTTGATCAAAATTATGTTAAAAAGATAATATGAAAAAGCATATGAAAATAACGCTGCTTCAGAACTTCCGATGAATAAAGCGTAAATGAAATAGCATATAAAAAAAGCAAAGAAAGCGTATGAAAACTAAGCATATTTAAAGCATAAATATATATATAAAAAGAATGCTAGAAAAATTATAAATCTATTAATTACGATAATTAAACATACACAAATGTATAAATTAAAAATAAAATAATTTAAAATTTTAATTTTATCATCCTTAATTTTTGAAGCTTTGATCAAAATTATGTTAAAAAGATAATATGAAAAAGCATATGAAAATAACGCTGCTTCAGAACTTCCGATGAATAAAGCGTAAATGAAATAGCATATAAAAAAAGCAAAGAAAGCGTATGAAAACTAAGCATATTTAAAGCATAAATATATATATAAAAAGAATGCTAGAAAAATTATAAATCTATTAATTACAATAATTAAACATACACAAATGTATAAATTTAAAATAAAATAATTTAAAATTTTAATTTTATCATCCTTTATTTTTTGAAGGGTTAATCAAAATTATGTTATAAAGAGAATATGAAAAGCATATGAAAATAATGCTGCTTCAGAACTTCCGATGAATAATGCGTAAATGAAATAGCATATAAAAAAAGCAAAAAAAAAGGGTATGAAAACTAAGCATATGTAAAGCATAAATATATAAATAAAAAGAATGCTAGAAAAATTATAAATCTATTAATTACAATAATTAAACATACACAAATGTATATATAGCAGTATATATAACATCAAGTTATACATACACAAATGTATATCTATGTATATATAGCAGTACATATAACATTTAGATATACATACACAAATGTATATCTAAGTGTTATACAGATAAAATTAAAAAGCGTATGAAAATTAAGCATATGAAAAGTATGAATACTAAAAGAGTATGAAAATTAAGCATATGAAAAGCAAAAATACATAAATAAAAAAAGAATGCAAGAAAAAAATACAAATCTATAAAGATTCCAAACGGATTATTGCTTCTTTTAGGAAACAGCAAAACAATGTTTCAGAGTCCAACTTGTGTAACTACTGCCACTGGCTGCTACTGTCGTCTGATGAGCAAAAAAAATTAAATAATTCAATATTATTTTGATTTTTCGCGCTAGTGGAAAAAATGCCACGCCCACTTTAGAGTCACTTGAAATAATTAAACACACACAAATATATAAATTACACAAAAGGTTTTTTTTTTTTAATTCTGTAATCTGTCTAAATCTCCACTATGGAAATATATCGGAGAATACCATCATTTTAATAAGAAATTTCTAAAATGAAAATAGCAACAAATAAAGTCTGTTTATAATCTGAAGACGATGTTCATTTCACTGAAATGTTTTAAAATATAAATTTTAGATAAGAAATATTTAACGTATTTACTACGCATTACATCGTTTCAATAAGAAATGTCTGAAATGAAAATGGCAACAGAGAACGTTTGTTTACAAAATAACGCGGCGAAAAAAAACGACGATCGTTAATCGGAATGTCTTAAAGTATAAATTTTAAAGTATAAAATCTGACTTGAAAGATTATTATTTTCATTTATTATTCTGGTTTAATATATAACTTGAAACTTTTTGATTTTATTTATTTTTATCTTTTCGCTCGCTGTTTGCCAGCTAACCCTAACGTGGACGCCATGTTCAGAGGGGTGATTCCACAAAGTGTAACAGCTTACATTTAGTTTCAAAAATTGTTGGTTTTTTATTAATTAAAAATCAACGGTAATTAATTTCGATTTTTAAAGTTCTTCAGACCCTCGGCTGTTTTTAATGACGCCTGTATGTAAAATTTCACGATCGTTGCTCCTAAACTGCGGATTTCTATACAATTATAGATAGACAAACATTCATTTTTATATATTAGATTAAGGATTTGTGCCTTATGGGATAATCTTTTGATACTTTCAAAATAATTCATTGTTGATGATGGCTACAGATACAGATTCCCACGAAACAAATAGTAGTTTTCCCATACCCAATATTACAAAATATGTCTCCCACATGGTGTAGTGATTAGCCTTCTGAGCTGTCACGTAGTGGGCTTGGGTTCAAATCCGAATAAGGCGTGGTCGTTTCCGTGTCGTCCCCTCATAGGTAGCAATGCTGGCTTACCTATATGGTGCTCCCATAATAAAGTAGCAAGTAAATCGCGGTGAATAACAACAGGTAAATGTCTAAAGACAAGTGCCTCCACCTTAAACCAAAAAAAAAGAAAAAAAGATTAAAATGATTTACATTTATTCTGAGGAACTGACTCAAAGCCTTCATCTAAGTATACGGCAAAATTCACTCAATATCAAAATGATAGGCAACTTAATTATTTACAAAGGCCGAACTAAATTAAATATATACCTTCTTAATCTTTCTCAATATGAAGCATGTAAAAGCGATTTTTGTCTCGAAGCAATCTAAACCTCCTTCTGCAGACGGACAGGGATTAGATTTTGACATAGGGATGTCAAAATCTAATCCTTAAATGAAAGGATCTTTGATTCTTATGAAAATATCTAGAAAACATATCGGAAAAAAAGAATGCTAGGATTTCGCATTATAAAGTTTATCAATGAAACTAAAATACTAAAAATAAAACTGCAAAATTACATTAGACGCAGTTATCAAAATGAACGACAATAAAGGAATAGGGAAAAAGTAATATTATCTATTAAAATTATATCTTCCTGAATTAAAATATCTGCTCGGAAAATTAAATGCAAATTCAGTGAAGAAGTTAAGAAAAAATGTTAAACCTGTGTGTGAACATATTTCATTTGGGGAAGAAACATTTTCTAATATTTTTAGTATTTTACAAAAATTTTATAACCCTCTCACCAAGTTCCAGCTTAAATTGTAAAAAGCCTGATACAAAATGAAATTTCCGCACCCTTGTCATGAAATAATTAAAATAATAAGAATCACCTAAAAGTAAGTTCCCAATAATTCAGCCTGTAAGCATAATGGGTTTTTTCTATCCTGCTCATAGTGTAGTAACGAAATTCTTTCTTTTTCCACACATAACAAGAAGATATTTAAAACAGGCTCCATAAAAAGACTCATATGATAGATATATACATACATTCACAATTGAATCTGATCTCTCTCTCTCTCTCTCTCTCTCTCTCTCTCTATATATATATATATATATATATATAATCCTTGTATATATATATATATATATATATATATATATATAACGCTCTACTAGTTATCAATTCCATTAATTCTCTACTTTTAATATTGCCTTTCCCTACTACAGCAGCAAGAAGATGGCCGAATGGATAGGGTGCTGGCATTCGGTACCGGAGTCTGTGGGTTCGAACGGCATGGACGCTTGTAGTCGTTCGGAATCGGCTTTAAGCAGTAGGTACCGGTCTAATTAACCCTCGTGTAGCAAAACCCGCGCTCCAAACCAACCAAACCCCTCATATAACTACTTCCGTTTTCCTGTGTGTGTTCCCTAGCAGTCGCTGGGCATATTGCACCCCATATGTTCACGACGGCAAACGAAACTTATATTCCTTTGTTCTGGTGTGAAGCATGGTAGCGCGTCACTTACAGACTGGATATGGATTGAACCACCACGATCCACTCTCTGCGTTCTTTGTAAACATGTAAATATCCTAAAGTCTTTTATCTTTCTTATAAATTGCTATTCACATAAATAACCATAATGTGTACAAGTGAATAAACGTATTATTTAAATCAGTTGTATTCTGTGATTGGATGGGATCCTGCTGAAAACCTACTACAACTCTTTAACCCAAGCAGCCACCGCAAGCCGTAGATGCCCGTTCTTCTGTTTCCCAATATCGTCGAATATATATATATATATATATATATATATATATATATATATATATATATATATATATATGTGTGTGTGTGTGTGTGTGTGTGTGTGTGTGTGTGCGTGCACTATCTACCAATAAGTATTTGGACACCTGTGATAGAAAAGAAAGACAAAATTTATTCATATTCAATAGTTGGTAGAGCCTCCACGAGAGGCAATTACAGCCTCAACCCTCATACTTTCCACAAATCCTTGTATGACGGTTAGTGGTATTTTCTTCCACTCGGCTTGGAGAACACATGTAAGTTCCTACACCGATTTTGGACGATTGTTGCACGCCTTAATTCGGCGATCCAACTCGTCCCAGGGGTTCATGATAGGATTCAGGTCTGGGCCCTGGGTAGGCCAGTCCATTCGGTTAACCCCATTGTCACCATACCAATCCATAGTGGACCTCGCAACATGACAGCTGGCGTAGTTATGGAAGTAACATGGTCCAACCCGTAAAACTGCCAAAACGTAGGAAGCACACTGTCATCCAAAATAATACAGTAGGCGTCGGCGTTAAGCTTACCATGAATTGGGACCAAGGGTCCCAGTCCATACCAGGAGAAACACGACCAGACCATAATTCCATTTCCGCCGAACTTTACTGCGGGCACAATGCACTCTGGCAGGAGGCATTTTCCATGCAGGCTCCAGACCCAGACCCTGCCATCCGAATGGTAGAGGGTGAACCTTTATTCCAGAGAACACGTTTCCACTGATCTACAGTCCACTTTCGACGTGCTTTGCACCAGATTAACGTGACAGCGCGGTTGAACTTTGCGATCAAAGGTTATGGGTGGCAGCACGACAATGAAAACCGAGCAAATGTGCTTCCTTACGGATGGTATTCGTCGAAACAACACTTCCGATGTCTGTTGAAACTCCTGGAGTATGTGGGTCATCGTTGGGTTTGGTTCTTCCTAATTTCTCTGGACAGCACCCGTCGGTCTCTATCTCCCAGTTTCATGGGTCTGCCGACTAGGGGCACTTTTTGACAATCACCGCTCACCTTCCACTTCTGAATCAAATAGGCCACTATCGATTTGGGGTAATTCAGCTCACTAGATATGTCCCTTGGATCAGCCATTTCTGTGATACCTGATGATTACACCTTTCTCGAAATCAGATAACTCTGCACTTCTTGGCATCTAGCATACGACTAATGCCAATGTTGTTTCCTACACGATATTTAACGGCGGAGGGCGTGACGCATTTGAGGACCGCAGCTATCGTCATTTGCATGAGTGTCCAAATACTTATTCGTAGATAGTATATATATATATATATATATATATATATATATATATATATATATATATATATATATATATATATATATATAGATATAGATATATATATAGTGGAATCTCGATCTACCGTTTTTCAAGGGACCGACTGAACTGAATGATAAATGTGCGAAAACGATAGATGCCGGAACATAAGAAAGAAATATAATATTCGGGACTGGGTGGAATAAACTACACATACGGGAAAACGAAAATTCAGTGAGCGATCGATCGAGATTCCACAGCATGCATATATATATATATATATATATATATATATACAGTCGAACCTCCATATATCGAACTTCCACATATGGAAATTTTCTATATATCGAACTCTTAGCAAATCTCCATGTTCATTACATAGAAAAATTGTTTCTATATATCGAAAAAAATCTCTATATATCGAAATTTTATCAAGACAAATTGGGAGATATTATTCCACTTTAGAATAAAATCTCCCAATTTTTGGCATTTGAAACAATATGTCGTGGACTTCAACTCGCGGAAAATGTCCCTGATTAAGTTTTTAGTGGACTGAATAAATACGAACATTTCTTTGAACTCTCCGCAAAGCTGGTTGTTCAGCAAGATATTCCTAGTCTTTTTTATAAGAATGTAACTGTGATCATTGTAACCACTGTCTGGATTATTGTTTTTTTAAAGGTATGTAGGACTCAATAAATATTTCATATTAATTCATTTTTTAGTTATTAACTTTCATTTAATGGGATTCGCATATAAATTAGAAATGGAGTTTCGTATACGAAAATTAGCTTTAATTTTTTTAGGAGAATTATGATAAAACTAAGCTCAATTCTATATATCGAAATTTCTATATATCGAATTTTTTTCCGGCAATTTGCTACTTCGATATATGGAGGTTCGACTGCATATATATATATATATATATATATATATATATCATTTATCTAAAGTTTGCAAATACTATATCCATATGCATGACGCAGCCTAGCAACACATAAAGAACAAAAACATAGGTGCATTAACACCCTAAGATAGAAATATAGGTGAATCAACACCCAAAAAGACAAAATGTTAAGCAATTAGACTAAAAAATAAAAAAAAATCACCTGTCTTTGCTTAGCTAATCAGCCGTGGGTAAAGCAAAGAAACATAATCAAACATAATCAAACACAAGTGTTTTCGCCATGGTGTCATATTCAAAAACATGTTTATAATTAATATGGATGAATCAAATGACAAAAAACTGAAAAAAACTGAATTTTTTATGACACGACGGTCGTAGGTAGGTGCTACAAAATAACCGCTTAAAAAAAAAGCAACATATATAGAACGTTATAAAATAAATATGAGCACCACCCCACGGGACCGCTTGTAGACCTGCAAATAAACGAGAACAGAGAAGTCATACCAGAATAAAATGAGTTACGTCTGCTATGTACTAACCCCATTGGATTCGCTCACCTCAATGTTAACCTATGGAGAAAATTTGTCCACGGATTGCCGACTTGGATTCAAAAAAAATTTTTTTTTAATTGTACTCCGTCATAGAGAAAGAAATTTTACATTTGTGTACACTTTATTTTTTTTTAAATGCAATTAATATTTTTAAATTTAAATTATTCGGGGAAAAATCTAGTGTAGTGCGTTTTAAACGCTCCTAAATTCCTTCGGTGGACGAAATTTATAAAATGAATCCTTTAGCACTTTGCAGAAAAGTTCAGGCTATCTGACAATACCAATTTTATTGGATTATCGGCATTTATGTACCTGTAAATAGTTGACAAAAATATATTTTAAATAAATAATTTGAAGGCAGTGCTTAACCCCCCTATATGGAGAGAGCCATTACAATCCCTCAAAATGTTAATCCTAAGGGGGGTGGAATTCTCGAACTGTCAACTGGACTCCTCCCACCACAAGAGTCTGCAAGAAGAGGAAAAGGGAAATACGATTTTTTTTCGTAGTACATAGCAGCCTTAAACCAGAAGGCTTCTTATTTGTTTTTTTTTTTTTGTCACGTTGTGCATATATACATACATACATATATATATATATATATATATATATATATATATATATATATATATATATATATATATATATATATATATATATATATATATATATATATATATATATATTTATATATATATGCATATATACATCAACTTTTCATATCTGATGCAGCTAACTATTCTTCGGGTTATTCGGCTTTTACGCAACAGTTTCAAACCTCTACCTGGGATGATGTAGCATTCGCCTCTAGAACCGAGCGAGAGAAACTGAGTAGTGGACATTCCCCACCTGGGCAATGACTTCAGCAAACGTTTCGATGCGGTAAGCGGCCGGAGATAACTTACACTCTTCCACTTCTTTAACTCAGACGTCCACTGTCAATTAAAGCCCAGCAGTTCTTTTACCGAGAAGACAGGAGGGAGATTATGAATAGCGGGTTTTCCAAGTCACTGCTAGTGACGACTTGGCAAAGTTAGTTCTTACACAACTCTGTCTCTTCTTCAGGTATCTTCCCCCTACCCCGTTTACCTGGAATGGGCACCTTTTCGCCGGCAAAAATCCTGCTAATTGGTGTTTCTTCTGACACCGCGCTACAAATCACTCCCCCCTCCTCTTTCCCCTCCCCAACATCGTCCACCACTAACCAAAAACTTTTCAGAACCACCACCCCTCTTTCACCCCTCACCTAACATGTTTCTTAGCAACAATGCCGGCCTACTTGACTCCCCGCATCGTTTGCCTAGTGGGAGGTCCTCTACGGGTGAGTCCCATACGCATGTATTGTTGATTCCGCATTAAGATAAATTGTTTAGCCACTGAAAGACAGCTTCCTTCAGTAACCTCAGCTTTGCCCGAACATTGTAATGAAAGGGAAAGGGGGAGGCCTGTAAGAAAGTATTTTAGAGTATTGTGTATTCCAAAATTTTGTTGTAAAATCCCCTGTTCACACGCCTCAGGGAAACTTAAACCACCTCGAAACATGTTAGCGAAGTTGTTCGGGCATCGGAGGTGGTCTGTGTAATAGCTCTAGACAATTCACCTCACGAAAGAAAGAGAAGGCGAAAAAAATCACCTTGTAAAATTTACACGTTCGTAAAGGACTTTATGGTACCTAAGTTCAGATACATGACACGTGGAAGTTAATTATGTCGGTCAGTCAATTAAGGTTTTGCAGGTGTCAATACGGGTCGTTTCCCTTTTACTTGGGTTTGAACCAAATATATCACAATGCAGTGAAACTTCAGCTATGAAAGCAGTGAGCGAATATTATACGGTTATTGTTAATATTTATATTTACTCTTTCTTAATCTTATGTTAAAATGGACTTGACACCTTATATATCTAAACATATAAAACAGTTCCGTAACTGACTGACTCACTGACTGACTGATTGACTGACTGACATACAACGCACAGACCAAACCGCTGGCGCTGGACCTAAAGGGCTGAAATTTTGCATGGCAATTCTTCTTATAGTGTAGGGGGCCACTAAGAAAGATTTTCGAAAAATTCCTCTTAGATTTTTTTAAATTAAATTTTTAAGCTGTTTTATTAACTTTTTTTAAGTTTATATTTAAAATAATAATTTGAGGGTTATAAAATTTATATCACGAGAAAGATCATAAAAATTTCTTTAAAATAAAATCTTTTCCGAATCTTTACCTCCCTTTTCTGATTTTTGATGAATTTTAAAAGATTAATTTTTCGAATTTAATTTATTAAATGCTGATCACGTGATTTCTTTTCCTGGTACTTTGAATTAATTTATCGTCACGTCCATAACAATGAAATGCACAAAAAAATATTTTTCCCTAATGCGGCAGACGATTGGACATTATCCAAAAAAATATTAAAATACTGTAATTGATATGTTCCTTAAACTGTACTATATTAATTGTACTATATTCTTTAGTATTTCCTATTAGATTTAATTTGAATATTTTCTTCTTCATTATTTTGTCTATAAAAATATATCTTACGATTTTTTATGAATATATTTTTTGTTTTTTTACATTAATTGCATACATTGATCGTCGTATCCAAAAAAATATTAAAATACTGTAATTGATATGTTCCTTAAACTGTACTATATTAACTGTACTATATTCTTTAGTATTTCCTATTAGATTTAATTTGAATATTTTCTTCTTCATTATTTTGTCTATAAAAATATATCTTACGATTTTTTATGAATATATTTTTTGTTTTTTTACATTAATTGCATACATTGATCGTCGTATTTATCATACATACATACATACATACATATATATATATATATACCCACTGAAGAGACAGAAAATCTGGTACACCTGCCTAATATCGTGTAGGGCTCCCACGATCACGCAGAAGTGCTGCAACACGACATGGTGTGCAATCGACTAATGTCTGAAGGTATCTTGGAGGAAATTCACACCATGAATCCTGCTGGACTGTCCACAAATCCATAGGAGTGCGAGGGGGTGGAGATCTCTTCTGAACAGCATGTTGCAAGGCATCCCAGATATGCTCAATAATGTTCATGTCAGAGGATTTATGTGACCAATGGAAGTGGCTTAAAACAGAAGAGTGATCCTGGAGCCACTCGGTAGCAACTCTCGACGTGTGGGGTGTCGTATTTTCTCCTGGAATTACCCGAATCTGTCGGAATGCACAATGAACATGAATGGGTGTAGATGATCGGAAAGGATGCCTATGTACCCGTCACCTGTCTGGGTCGTCTCTAGACGTATCAGGAGTCCCATATCACGCCAACTGCACCCACCCCATACCATCACAGAGACTCCACCAGCTTGAACAGTCCCCTGTTGACATGTACGGTCCAAGGATTCATGAGGTTGTCTCCATACCCGTACACGTCCATCCGCCCGATACAATTGGAAACGAGTGCCGTCAGACCAGGCAACGTGTTTCCAGTCATCAATAGTCCAATGGAGGTGTTGGCGGGTCCATGCGAGGCGTAAAGCTTTGTGCCGCGCAGTCAACAACGGTACACCAGTGGGTCTGCGGCTCCGAAAGCCCATATCAATGACAGTCCGTTGAACAGTTCGCACGCTGACACTTGTTGATGCCCCAGCATTGAAATCCGCGGCAATTTGAAGAATTGTTGCAAGGTCTATCTCGTTTAAGTATTCTCGTCAGTCGTCGACGGTCTCGTTCATTAAAGTATTTTTTCTGGCCGCACCGCTGTCGGACATTTGATGTTTTACCAGATACCTGATATTCACGGTACACTCGTGATATAGTCGTGCGTGAAAATGCAAATAGCATCGCTACCTCGGAGATGCTATGTCCCATCTCTTGTGCGCCGAGTATAACGCTATGTTCAAAGTCACAAAATTTTTTATAACCTGTCATTGTAGCTGCAGGAACCCATCTAACAGCTTCGCCAGACACTTGTTGTCTTATATAGGCACTGACGAACCCATCACGTTACGCTGATTGGTTGCATATCTATTTGTTATTTGCATACGTCCACCTGTACCAGATTTTTTTTGGGTTTTTTTTGCACAGATATGTTATCATTAAACACTTGATTTCTGGTATTCTTGCTTTAGTTTTCTTTTTTAACTTTTTATATTTTTCTTGCTATAGAGGAGAGTGCTGCAATCTGTGCATTACTGTGTAAGCATTAATATTAAGCCACAATTCTTCATTCCTTGTAATAGACCAAAAACTTTTACTTTTTTTTCTATCTAATATGTATGTGCATATATATATATATATATATATATATATATATATATATATAGAGAGAGAGAGAGAGGTTTAGTTTCGTGCGCTACGGTCAATTTTTGCTACACGAGCTCTAATTAGACCGAGACCTACTGCTTAATGCCGATTCCAAACGGATACAAACTTCCCTAGTAAGAGTGGGATTCGAACCCACAGCCTTTGGTACCGATTGCCAACGCCCTAGCCATTAAGCCACCGTCTGGCTAGAGAGACTGAGAGAGAGTGAAACATGTAATGTAACATAGTGTATGAAATTTGAAACAAAAAAGAAAAATGGATTGAGGCAACACAAGGTTTCATAGGCCTTAAAAATAAGCTAAAAGAAAAAAGAAAAAATATTTTAATATGCTGCAGATGATTTGTATATTGCAACCAATACTTGTTAAGGGAATGGTGGACCTTTCAAAGCGATTTTCGAAAATTTTACCTCAGAGATATGAAACTTTGCATGCATATTCATTAAAGTATGACAATATTAAATCCCTTATAAAATTTTATAAATATTTTTTAAAAACATATTTATAATTAAAAAATTGAAATTAAATGACATTTTTTTTTTAATGCTTCTTGTGACTCAATTTATAACTTTCCCACTTCGTTTTGCATTTATATTGCTTATAAATACATTTTGAAAAAAGTTATGTATTATTTTGTACTTTCGTTGAATATAAACTTTGATAACCTGAAAGACCTTAGATCCTAAGATGGATACATAACTTTATTTTCATGTATTACAGGAGTCTTTATTATAAATTTCATAAAATTTCGTCAAAAATTATGACGCGAAGAGCATTTTAAAGACTTGAAAATCTGGAAATTTCTCTTTTTGAAAAGAAGCCATTTAAAAGATGTTTTTTACCTACCTTTAATAGTTACTTTTCTAAAGCCACCAAGTTTTCATTTTGCTTTTCTTTACATATTTTAAATGCCTTTTATTCCACTATTTACACGTTTTTAAAATATTAATACCCCCCCCCCCCCCAATAAATTCAAATTTTTGTTCGATTTTTGGTAATTTGAAAGTCCACCATCCCCCTTCAGTCACATACAAAAAAATTAATTAAAAAGCACTTTTTTTAATTGAACTGTTGCTGACAAAAGTTCCTAGGTTTTGTCCAAATGCCTAGAAAATAAAAGAAAAAAAATTGATAATTTTCAAAATCAATTACATTCGAAACTTTCTTAAGCTGTGATAATATGCACTTCTAACCGGTAGCTAGTATTTTCTTTTTAACGAGGGAAAAAATGTTTCTCTTTAGTGAAGACATTTCATGCCGGGCGTTGAATATAAAGCAGCATGTCACTGACCGCAAATATTTTAGATATTTCCCGTGGCATACATCATTATATCGAAAATCGTTCACATATATCTCACTCTGCAGCCCCCCTCCCCAAAACGCATTCTCCCCTTTTGCCAGTTCCTTATGCCAAAAAGTGTTCAAAACACTCTCAGAGCTACAAAGTTTTCCCCTTAGAAGGAAAAAAAAAAAGCCAAAAACCTTTCCATAACAATCCTGCATCCGCCAAAAATCCATACTACCGGTCAGACCCCACAGGTCAGGCTTCGCAATTTATAACGATCGCCATTATCACCGATTCGTTCCGGGCAAATACAGGCCCGAGCAGAAATTCCTGTGCCGGAAGATGAATAGGCGGACGAAAAGCGCGCTGCTATCGTGTTATGAAGCCGTAAAGCTGAACGGATTACGTGAAAAATCAGTGTGGAACAAGTCTCTTTTACGGATGGAATTTCGCCGGGCGAGATGGATGGGAGAGGTAATTGTGACAGCTCTCTGCGTCTGTAAATTTCGGATTTCAATGGCGGAATATAAATCGATTTGAGTCTTTTTTTTTCTTTTTTTTTTATAATTTCTGAGTACATTGTTACGGACGCGGATTTATTAAGCTGGCAGGTATCTATTCATGCAGGTAGTTCATACGCGGGAGCTCTTTCTTGGCTCCTGTGATTCAGATAATGTGTCGTACGTGAAAGGGAACTGTGCCGTGCATAATGCATCTTGATAATAACGTTTCATGAAATGAGAGCGGGATGTAGTTGAGATGCATAATTCAGTAATTTTTTTTGTGTATGTGTGCTTTTATTTGACCCGAAATTTCAGAGCTTTTTGTTCGTTTCGTTTTATATTCTCCGCACGGGAAAAATATAGTGTATATCCTTTATCAATATCTGGAGCCTTATGTATTATTTTTAATAGCGTAAGGACATGGTAGATAGAGAGATATAGAGGTGACTTTATAAATACACCTCCTTAAGCCATGCACTTCTGGAAACATTTTATAAAGGAGGAGATGGAATAAAGTGATCACCGACGTTACGCATCCGCATGATCTACCCTAACTATCAAACTCCTTGGAACTCAAATATGGGTTTTCGCAAATGTTCTTTTCGCAAAGCAGAGAGAGAATCCAAAAACTTCCACACATCTCAAAAGTCATTGTAAAAGAGATGCTTTCGGATGGTTTTCGAAGGGTTAGTGCGCTGCACCTGCATAAACATAATTGGATAATTCAACAACACAATTGCTCAAGGACATACGGGTTTGTCTTAAAGGAGCGCCAAATATCTTATATCCTTATAATGGTGCATTAAGATCTAATAGCGGTTTCAGAAATGGGTGATTTCCTTCATTTTCTATGAAAGCATTTATCTTTGTATACCCCGTTAAATTCCCACAAAAGCAGCAGAATATTTAGGTTTTTGATACAAGGAAGTCAATACTAGAACACCCCTTACAGGTAGGAGTGTAGATTTTAGAAATTTTGCTTTGGCTAATGCCGTGTCTTCTGATGCTTTCTCGTAATTGCACAAACAATCTCCTTAAACACAAACGGTCCTTTGCTGATTCCGTACCTTCGTATTACCAGAGACTTTAAGATCCACATTAAGGGAAGGCACTTTGCTCACTCACGATACCCAAAATGCCTTGACATTTACCCGTGAATGTGGCATTTTAAAAGTGATATTATTCTAATATAGTCTATCTAACAACTTTTGTCAACCAGAAACACTTTTTCTTAGAAATTTATAGTTTAAAATACCTTAAACATTATCTCAAGGTGAAATCATTTTACTTATTTTCAAAACTCTATTGAAAACTTTTTGAGCCGACAATTTACCGCTGAAAAATCAATTTTCATTGAATCATACAAAATAACAGTTAGGAAAGAACGAGAGAAATTAATCAGTTATTAAAAAATTAATTAATAAAATATTTCAAAAATAGTGATATTGTCCATTGTATTGAACATTCAGCATGCTTTTTATCACTCTTAAAATATTTTTACCTATTATAATGTGTTTTGTTTCAATAAATAATTAAATAACTAAATTTATTTTAATTTATTTCTAATCGTTATTACAAATTAAATGACACATTATTTCGGGTTATTATTACTAGTTGAAAATAAGAGGAAGCACGATGCTAAAATTTTTAAATTCAAATTTAAATAAATGAATGAATAAAAAATTTTAAAAAAAAACCGTTAAGACCAAACATATTGCTGTGTTGTATATGTCTTTCTACTTTCAGGCTTCTCTCTGGAGGAGAAATTTTCCTTTGTCAAGGATCGAGGGGGGGGGGGTAAAAATTCCCCCTTTGGAATAACGTATTTTGAACCAAAGCTCTGGCTTTTATAGGGGGGCGGAGGGGGAGGAAGGGGAATGAATCCTAAAAATCTCGTTTTTCACTCTTAGAAACGAAGTCTTTGTCTCATGGCTAACATACATTAATACAGGACGCTGTTAAATTAACCCCATATGTTTTCCAGAAAATTCACGTGAAAATTTTGAAATTTTAAAGGAAAATTTTTGCTTATATAAATGGCTTTTAGAGTTGATATACATAAAAGTTCCCTCTTATTTTGTTCTAACAAATTATGTTGAATTATATTTGAACCACTAGATGGCAGCATCAAAGGTCTCTGAACAAACTATGAAGCTCTGTAGCTTCATGGAACAAACTTCTGATGGCGACTTCAGACTTCAAATTTCTGATGGCGAAACTGCTTTCATGAATAGTACTACCCTCTAACGACGAAATAATAAAATAAAGACTCCAGCAGTTTAATTAAAGTTTTATAAATTTCAATATTATTTCCCTTAACGCTAAAGTAAAGAGTCTTAAAGGTTTATTTGCACTGCTCTAAAATGATACTGTAGTTATTTTCTGTCAAATAAAATAAGATATGTCAGGTATAAAGCCAAAAAAAATTATTCTCAGCTGAAGAAAAATTTTCATATAAAATTTTAGAAAGTTTTTTTTTTCTTTTTTCCTCTAAATTATGTTTTAACTTGTATAAACTATATCTGATGTTGAAATCAGAAGAAGAATAAAGTGTAATCTTTATTTATTTGATTTCACAATTTTCTAACTATTATTAATACAGTCATTATTAATTTTATTATTATTGGTGTTATCATTTGTTAAAAAAAGATTAGAAAATTAGTCTTTCAAATCTGTGAGAATCCAGTCGCTTTATTTTCATTACACTGCTCAACTAATGCTTTCATACAAATTATATTTTGTTGAAAAAAAAATGTTAATTTGGTTGATCAAGTGGAGAAAGATATTTCCATCTTATGAAGTATAAAATTTACTGAGTGAAAAATTTATGAATTAAAAAAAAATTACAAACTATATTCCTTATACTTAATACAAGTATAATGAATATGAATTCAAGT
The DNA here is from genome assembly GCA_907164885.2 of Dolomedes plantarius. Lineage (NCBI taxonomy): Eukaryota > Metazoa > Arthropoda > Arachnida > Araneae > Dolomedidae > Dolomedes > Dolomedes plantarius. The sequence continues at coordinate 83,409,415 of OU015492.1, forward strand.
ATAATGAATAATGTGTAGTGATAACTTATTTTTATTTAATTTAAATTCATTTCATTTCATTTCATTTTCTGTACAATAGATGGCACTGCCATTCAGTGTCTTTTAAGTTCACGATACCGATAGGTGGCGTTGCCATGAAGCTACAGCACAGAAGCTGTAGCTTCATGGGCGTTGCATATTAGTAGTGTCTGGAGAATTCAGTATGTATGTACTTTGCACACTTCGGTCGCTGATCTGTAACCTATAGGTGACGAAAGAGCTTGCATTTCTTCTGCTTTAATAAGGTTGTTAAGTTTTGTCAAATCTGTTTCCATTCGTCTAATTTAGGCATCCAATCATATAATAAATGTGTCTGATATCTAGTGCTTAAATTCAACCAATACTTCATTTCCAAGCATTTTTATTTTTAGTTGTTCATACACATAGATATAACACGTATATTTTTTCTGTAAACAGAAGAAATATAAATGAATTTGAACATTCGTTATCTTAAAAAAAAAATGCCACGTCTTTCTGACAGAATTGTGTATTGCCTTGTACATTAGCAATCATCTCAAAGAAATACATCTTGAAAACAAATTAAATACTCAACAAAGTAAAAAAATATTCACAACACATACATGAATTTTTAGTTTTATTTCTGAACTCAACAATATATTGAACTGAAAACAGCCTGTTTGTTCGTTAAATATAAAAAAATTCTCAATTTGTAGAAATGTTGTACAGAGTTTTACTCTAAAAAGCTACCGATAGAGGAATGAAACCTAAAAACAAACGATGGAGATGCTACTAATGTGGATTTTTCAATCATTTCCATTATGGATATGATTCTGTGACTGTTTTTTAAAATGGATTTTGAATTATTTAAAAAAGAAATATTGAACCCTTTTTAGCTTGAAAATTTCATTCTTAGATGGCAGCAGCTGCAACACCCATTCATGTTAAATCAATATTATACCTGTACGATAGATGCCATGAAGTCTACCGATTTTCATGAAGAACCAGAAATGTCTTACGCGGAGATATCTACTAGATGAAATTACAAACAACCTCATTTTATTTAAGAGGGCAATAGTTTTTTAATATTTAATCAAGTTACGTGTTTATTGAGGGTATGAGAAAACTACAAGGTTTCTAAACGACCTTCACTCGAAAAATAGAAACGTTTAAGAACAATTTTACTAGTTTTAACCTATGTTAAAATGACTTTAGAATGTTAAACGATTAGCATAAAACGAGGATAATCAAGGCGATTTTAGGATAAAGTAATATGTTACAACATACAGAGAAATATAGATAAGAAAAATAATCTCTCTTCCCGAGTAAAATGACACTCCGTAGTGAAGATAACAATTTTACCTTTCCTCGGAATATTCTCAGATATGATCCCTCATCTACAAGCTTGACTGTTTTATAGCTGGTTCCATCCCTCCCTAATAAAAACTGCACGATAATCGAACATAACTATTATTATTATTTTTTAATCTCCCACAAAACGTCTAGAATTCATATGTTGAAACCAAAGTCACTACTGCTCCAAATATTTTCGTTGATAATTGGCATACCTACCAAAATTAATATCTCGTCTTTTTAGAGTCAGAAAGCCAACAGTAAATTATGGTACTGATATATGGACATGATTTATGATTCATAGTGGCGCTATCATGCCCACAGGTAATAACAAGAGAAGTACGAATTGTAAAACAGCTAAAATCGCACTATAATGAGAGATTCGAAAATTATCAAATTTACCCCACGAAACACACGTTGGTTAGCTCTAAAGATCCCGAGGGAATTAGCACTAGAAAGAGTTGGAAAATATAGTGTTTCATGCTTAAAAGCCGCAAGAGAACGATAATAGCGGTAAGTAAAACGCAAAGAAAAAATCCTGAAAAAATGCAATGGTTTATTTTTGCTGATTCTGTGTATTTGGGATTTAAAATACCTGCTAGAAGAGGAAAAGGGAAGCTCTTACCTAATCATTTTAAGACACTGCGATATCTGGTGGCATAAAACTACTGATAAGGCTGAAGACGCTAAATAAAGTAATTATTCTGACAGTATTTGCATAAAATGTCTCAATCTCCGAAACTTTATAGATATAGGTTGTTTTTTTTCCATTCCTCAACTGTTGCTTTAAATCTGGACGTTTCAGAAGCATGTTAATCTGTATTAATTGTTAGAATTACGAATAAATAAGTGTTATACTATCGCTTTTGGCATTTATGGTGAAGATAATAAACAACCTTTGCACAGGTTTACCTGGTAGTGTAATGGCAGACCGTGGATAGTCTTAGATGCCCGAAATGCAAGACGACCATATTGGTCACGTTTCCCTTGAAGAAACTTATCGCACATTTCTCTGCCTAATCATCTAATAAGTGAGTCGGGAGTGCCGAATGTCAGGAGAATTTTATATTCCCGAATACGTGGTAAAATATCCCAGAAAACTGTATACAATTTTGCGGCATTAAATTGGCAAAATTCTTTCTCTCTGTCGACGTAATAACGTCCAAAGTAAGGTACTCGTGAGAACGGTTGGCTGCGATGTAATGAAATGGAAAATTCACAGAAATGGCTGATGTAGCAGATCAGTGGAACAGCCTCCCGTTTCCGACTTCTATGCAATCGAACAAGTTTAGATTGGAGTAGGTTGGATGTATGATTATGCCTCAGGGCATAGGGTCTATTCACATAGAATCCGTCAGCATCAGCGTTTCGCGTTATTGAAATGTTTTAAACCATTCACAGGCCTTAACAATTTCTTGGTTAATCGTTTGGCGATTTGTAATTGGTAAATCTATTTCAATAGGAGTAAAGCAGACCTGACGTGTTCTATGTGAGCAAGCCCTTATGCTCATCTGCGATAAATCAAAATAATGGTATCGTCGATGAATAGCTACCCAACAACCGAGTCACAGTAATTTTAGCTTACTTTAGGAAGGGTGCCTACCTGAGCTCCCACCTCTCCAATTTCCCTAGCCTCGGAAGGACTTCAGACAGCAAATTTCATTTTCCGCACTCCAGCTAAATCACGGCGATTTTTCAGCGACTTACATAACAGTAAGAGACCTACCCTCAGGATCCTGGTTAAGTTTAAAATACAAAGTGTTTACTAACTCACTCTCACGCAGCACACGATATGACACTTGATTTTATCTTTGGAATTATACAAGGGTCATTTTTTAAGTAAGAACCGTTTTGTAATGGAGTAAGAGAAACTTTATATGAACGTAAATTGTAACACAAACCAAAATATGAACATTTTTTCACTTTTCAACATAATCACTATTAACATTTAAACATTTGTCAAGTCGTGTCACCAGCTTTTGGATTCCATCATCAAGGAACTCTCCGCATGACCGTTAAACAAGTTAGTAACAGTTTCTTTCAACGTGTCATCATTTTCCAAGCGCTTTTCACCAAGAAATTCCTTAAGTTGTGGAAACAGATGAAAGTCTGATGGGGCTAAGTCAAGGCTGTATGCTGGATGATCCAGTAATTCCAAATGAAAATTGTCCAGTTGCGTCTTTGTTCTTGCCGCAACGTGAGGCCGAGCTTTGTCGTGAAGCAGAACAACGCCGCTAGAAAGCAGTCCCCGCTGTCGATTTTGACAATTTTCATTGGGAACAATTTTCATTGGGAATTACTGGATCATCCGCTATACACTTAGGACCATCAGACTTTCATCTGTTTCCAAAACTTAAGGAATTTCTTGGTGGAAACCGCTTGGAAAATGATGACATGTTGAAGAAACTGTTACTAACTGGTTTAACGGTCAGGCGGAGAGTTCCTTGATGATGGGATCCAAAAGCTGGTGACACGACTTGACAAATGTTTAAATGTTAATGGTGACTATGTTGAAAAGTGAAAAATGTTCATATTTTGGTTTGTGATACAATTTACGTTCATAACTAAAGTTTCTCTTACTCCATTACAAAACGGCTCTTACTTTAAAAAATGACCCTCGTAGTACAATATTCTCTTGAAGATCATGTTAGAGTACCAAATTTTATTCTTAAAACTTCTTAAAAAATTATCGCAATATACATAGGATGGACCTTTATTAGTGGCAACTAGGTATGTGCAAAGTATACAGAAGAGATACAGGGGTGAAACTATTACGGCCCTTCAAAGTAGTAACAAACATAGCTTAGCACCCGTTGCTACCGTTCTGGAAGCTGTAAGATGCCGTTGGCAACATCTGATCTGTTGATTCTTCGAATGGAGCGGTCTACAGCCTGCATAATCTGTGGTGGAATCCGCGGAGAGGTTCCTTCATCTTGGGGACCAAGATCAAAGTCGCAGGGACTTAAATCCGATGAATATGGGGGATAATAGAGCACTTCCTAACCCTAGCGAGGAAACACATCAGCCACAGTGTGCTCAGAAGCATTTTCCTTCCACCATTACGATACAACAGATTATTTCGTACGATAGGCTGGTGTGGAATTTCGGCCTTCCCGCAAGTTCCTTCAGCGTGTGTGCGGATAAAAGGGAATCAGCTGGCCAGCGGAGCAGATGGTTTAACCAATTACAATAGAGTGTCGTCTTAGTGTCTAAGAACTAGACACTTCTGGACAATAGGGAAACGCCCTGACATGTTCATCGATAGGAAAGCTATCGATTTTTTATCGATGAGTGAATTCACGGAATTTTGCACCCGAAACCAAGGACCGACCAATAGGATGCAAACTCCAAGAGTGGAACTTTGTCTTTCTCCCACCTGGTAAAAAATTTAAAAAAAAAGGGCAGAGGATTCTAGACAGATGATTAGTGATCTTGATTGATATCTTTGAGTGTTGGACTCGCAGAGTTTTCCGGAGGTAAAAAGCGAAGCGAGATATTTTCTCTCGGGTTTTTTTTTGTATAGGTTCTAAGGGGCAAAACTTTGCTTTTAGCAGCCTTCGGGCTCTGTTCAGGGATAACTGTCCCTTGTCACTTCTAAGATAACGATCTTCATACGATCCAGCCGATTTCTTGGGCTGATATTGCGGTATGTATTCATCCTTCTGTGACCCGAATTTGTGATCTCCGAGGACTTGATGAACTGATACCAGATGTGAACTCTACTCATCTTTTTCTGAACTGTAATTTATGTTCATATATTTTACGAAGTAATTACCTATATCTATCCAAGAGCACTTAAGAAAAAGTGTATGTTAATTTAAATAAATAGTCTGGCTGTTTATTTTTATTCACGTATCCTGTGACAACCGCTACCTGGGATATATAATTCAAATTTAACGCCACTGGTAAATACGTTACACCGGTAACTAAAGTTTGGCCGTGTTCATCCTGTTGCTGTGCAGGCCTGTAATTTTTGTGGGGAGAGGTATGGCAGGTATGCGACGTTAAGTGTGGTGTAAGCTTTCCTGGGTTCTGCTGCGTGAGGGCTCTACAACAGTGTTGCCACTATTAAAGTTCCACCCCTCGTAGATGAATGTATGCTCGAGTTAGTGAGAATACATTTTGGCCATATTTCATTGTAATGAATATGTGAACTACAGATTTTAATTCATACACTAAAATGACAAACACACATTTTTCTTTTCTCTCTTATTTATTTTAACCGAAGGTTACACAGATTTTCGAAAACAGTCGCCCTTTAGAGAGGACGTTGTGGAATCCTTCACCAACGGCTCCCAAGACAACGTAAGCATTTTCTCTTGGATTGATATTGACGTCGTACGGCTTGTTTCCCCACATGTGAGCTGCGCTGTTCACCAGCCACGTCTAGTTGAGGGTGAAGCACAGGCGAAACACTGTTGGAATGAGAAGGGCGTTCAAGAAAATCTCGTTCCAAAAATACATGGGAACGACGGTCGGGAGGACGAAACAACAAAGCGATACAAGTCTGACGTAGTACCTAATGAACATTGAAGAAAAAAACATAAGCTTTGGTTAATTACATGGTAAAAGTGGCAATAAAAGTGAAGATAGCGGTTGCACTACATAATTTAATTTTGTCCTTCTAAATTCCCCGTCTTTCTGGGATGCGTGAAAAAAAAATGCTTATGATAATGCAAGATAGAAATCCAAGTAAAGTAATAAAATATTAGAGCACAATTTTAGAGAAAACACGTCAAAAGAGAAGCCCAGCTACATACATCATCCCCTTTTTCATACCTAATCTTTACAAGAAAATGAAAATCTTTAGCATAAAGATAACCCTAACATAACATCTCTAGTACCCTATAAACCCCAACTTAACATCTCAAGTACAGTTTATAACGAATCATAAAAATGAATGTCGAAAATTGATTTTAAGCGGGTGCGCCAGAACAGGGGTATGTTTACGAATTTCTACTCAGTTAATACCAAGATCTAAAAAATACATTGAAGGAAACTAATTGTAGTACTTTTTTTTATCAATTCCCCTCTTCTCCATAACAGGATTTTTCTACGACCCCTGTACTAGACTCTTCGATAAAGCACAATTTAAAAAACGATAACGCATTTACAAAAAATTTAATATTTAACAGTAAGATTTTAAAGAATTTCAGTATGTTTAGAGATTATTAATGTAAGGTGTAATCACCCAATTTTTATCTCCATGAGCGGCTTTAATAATAAGTTTATTGTTGCGCTCTCGGATGGCAACTACGAGAGGTTGTTCTAAAGATATTGACGTGAGCCAGAGAGGCAGCGGTTTCAAATGTAATGAAGTTATTTGAAGTTAATGTTGAATAAAAATGTGTTTTTATGATAAAACGAGTGTTGTTTAAGATAGTATATGTAATGATGTGCCTTCGAGAGAATGAAAAATTAAAATAAGGAAATTGGAGAAGTTTTAAATGATCGAAGGCTGGCACCATTACATTTTATGATAGAGAGGGAAAGCCGTCATTGTAAACTAAATTACAGAGTAGAACAGTCTTTTTATGAGATAGTCAATTTTAGGAAAGTTTATGAGGACTATGTGCAGGTGGGGTCTGAAGATCAGAGACGAGATAGCGATGGCGGGTACCACGAATGACGTTACGCAACAAAGATCCTTTGTAAAGGATTTATGGCAGTTGGGACTCATTTGCGGACCACAAAAATACGCAAGGCGACGTGGGGGATCGAGGAGATGACGTAATGAGGGCGGATACCAGTGGAGAGAGGAAGCCAATAAGAAAATAAAACTTAAGGCCAAGCGAATGAGAAGATTTAGGTTTTCCTGATTCGCTGGAGGTTTATATGAGGAGGGGTAGGCAACGGAGAAGAGAAGATGAAAAAAATCAAATATATATAGGAAGGACAGAGTTAAAAAAAAGGAGAGAAGAGAGATTTCTTCGATTTGCTGTGCGGACCCTGTTGATCCTTCCAGGTGTCTTGCGACTTTCTAATAGAGAAACTCTCTTGAAGCAAGAGACCCTATCGAGTCTTCCAGGTGTCTATCATCGTATTTTGTAGAGAGATTTTTTTGCTGTGCAGACCCTGTCGAGTCTTCCAAGTGTCGATTATCGAGTATAAAGAAAATCTGATGTTGATTACGTTCCTGAAAAGAAGTTGCTGACCTAGTTGATACATGACAAATTTTGCTGAACTACCCTTTTAAGAAGAGATCTTGTTGATGATTACCTACTGACAGACGTTACTGAACCGCGGTTGAAAGACTGACATGATGCGAAACAGAAGCCAAGAGCCCCATGCCAATGGAGTTATTCCGAACCCGAGACCTAGTGCAGCCATCATCAGAATTGGACGTTGCTGAACTACTGTGGAGACACAAACTTGATCCCGAGCAGAAGCCAAGAGCTCCATGCCGAAGGACTAATTCTGAACCCGAGACCTAGTGTAGCTATCATCAGAATTGAGTGAGTCAAAATCAAATTTTTGATTAGTTCAGATCCCACCTTGTTGATTTTGAGTTCTTAATGCGGGAATAGTTAGCTAGAATATATTTTTGTAAGGAATTTTTTTATGAGCTAGGTTGTTTTTCTTACGCTCCCTGAATCTAGTGAAGTATTTAAAATTAATATTTTTTTTGTAAACACAAAGATTTATTCTAGCAGTGTAGTAATTAGTAAATAGTATCGAATATAATGATATTGATGAGAAAATGTGTAAAATAATGTAAATTGTAAATAAATCAGTCTTTTTGCTAATTTAAAATTTGAATCAGTTTTCTTCTTTTCAGTTTATTTTTGAGAATCTAATTTTTAGGTTGCCAAAGTCATGATTTGTTCGTATGCCAATTTAATGTCCAGAGTCTAAGGTTGAATTCAACAAAATAATTCTACACAACGCACCCAACTACCCCTTAATTAAAATATAAAAGTACTAGCCACATAAACTACGAATTCACGCCCAAATAAATAAATTTCGGACAGGCATCACGACAGTAAAATTACATCCTGACAGAGCAAAAGGAGATTTCTCTAGTACATTAGAAGTGGGATATTTCTAAAGCGTAGTTAAATGAAAAGTGGTTTCGTTTATGCCAGTGTGGCATATACGTGTGTGATACTATAGGTGTAGAGGTAATCTTAATGTGAACATCAAGGTACGTTGAAGATTCTGTTACAGAGTATTTTTCTTGCATAAATAAAGCTGAAAGTTAGAAGAAATGTATTATTGAATTAGAAAATTGAAAGATTTATAGAAGTTTTTCGTTGAGAACGAAGATAAAAGTTAGTTATAAGTATGATAACTAACTTTTATCTTCATTCTGAACTAACCCCTCCCCCCCCCAAAAAAAAAAAGGTTTCTCGCCAAATCTGGTGCCCTTTATTTTGGTTGTAGGGTTGCAGGGATTTACTTTGGTGTTGCCAATTTGTGTTTTTGTCATTTTTAGAATTTTTTGTTGCCAGATTTAATTTTCTCTCATGTTTTGCGCCAAGGCGGCGTGAATGGTTTTTTTACGTTCTTTAGTGCAGTAATATTATGTTGTGGCAATAGTTTTTGAACTTTGCTTTCCACGTTTGAATTTTGCCATTTGAACTACGTGAGCTAGCAAGCAGCGTGGATACTGGTTGTGTATTCCAATTTACAGTGGACGCTCGTTAATTCGAACTCGAAGGTTCTCAGAAAAAAGTTCGAATTATCCGAAGTTCGAATTATCCGATGTTAAGAGAAAATATATAACTTTAAATGTGTATCACTGAAGAAGAAACTCTCCTAGTATGTATAAACCCAGAAAATATATTATACTATGTTATCTAAAGTTAAACATATTCAAAAGCAATACAGACCTACCTTAATCATAAAATGAAGAAGAAGATATGCAGTATAAAGTAAACTTTTATTAAAAATATGAATTACACTTTGGGGAAAAACTGTAAAATGGATGTTTGGTTCTGTTTATGATGCCTACATTGTTCAGTCAGCTTCTCAATTTGAAGTAAACATTTCAATTCATTTTCAGAGGAAGGTTCCATCTGAATAAATGCTTTCAGAGTTTTAGTAGAGTCCATTATGGCTTTGTCCATTATGGCCGCATTAAAAATATATTTCGGCAGGTAAGTAGAGAAAAGCCCTGGCAGTTTCCTACCGAAATTAGTGCATACGTCTTCGTTTACATCAGAGCTTTGGCCACATACAGTTTGATAAGAAATATTTTGCCTTGACTTAAATCGAGAAAGCCATCCATCACTGCATTTAAAATCTTCAATACCCATTCGACTTGCCAATTCATCAGCTTTCGTCAGCACTAGGAGTCCATTTATCAGAAAATTCCGAGATCTAACATCCTAAAACCATAGCAGTAGAGCTTTTTCTAGAACTTCTTGGGACGCATATCCTACGCGTTTTCCTTCCTCTAGCAAATTTTGATTTTTCCATGAATCAAAATTGACTCCTTATTTTTCAAATTAGTTGACAAGGCATTTTTTTTAATTCCATAGTCAGCTGCTCTTTGTTTAACATTCGCCATTCTCTACTTTCTTTAAAATGTCTACCTTTGTCTCCAAAGTTAGGGTTTTATACTTTCCACGTGTAGACATCCTGAAATTTTACACGTTCACACCACACAATGAGAAAGAAAAACTAGACCACATTAACTTGTATGCACTGCAGTCATAACTGACGCAGCTCCCTAGAATCTGTAGTAAAGACTAGTTCTTCTGAAATTCTAAGAAAATCGATCCAAATAAAGGAAAATTGCTTTTTCCGTTTAGCACTAATAAGAAGGACAATAGCTACTAACGTTTAGCGGACATGCAATAGTCTAGGAATGCAGGCATGTGCCTCTTTACACTATGGTAATGTGGCCCATAGCGATCAATAACCAACTTCGTGAAACAAGTTAAAACACGAAACGGAATAATTTGAGAAGGAAACTTGTTTACATATGTACAAAGGTTTTATTAAACCTTAATATATTTACAAAACATAATTTATTACAAGAATTTCCCTGGCTAACACAAGCCAAATATCCTTATCCACGGTCTCTGTTCAGAGCAAACCCGTGCAATCTCTCAAAAGATTAATCGGCTTTCCGCCGTCACAGACCCGGCGCACTCCAGCGCTGTCGGTCTCACAAGTCGGTCAGCTAAAAAGTCCCCCAGACAAAGAAGGGGAGTCCTTTTATCCTTTTCTTCCAATTTTCTAGAAGAATCCAGAAGACTCCACAAATTGCTGGAACAACCTGGACTTCCGGGCCGATGGAGGTCACTTCCGCTCGTGCCGACCCTTTCAAGGAAACCTGAAATCCATTTGGGCCCGGGACATACTTCATTGTTAGTTTAATGGATGCCGCCGCTGATCGGCAACATATGTGCTGACTGCGGGAAGAAGAAAAGAAAGGTTATTTGGCGACTTTTGCACATAAGCGTTCCTTTTGATGTGCCTGCAACACATGTGGAAAAATCATCAATTCCACCGGCTGAGTCGAAATAAGGAGTGCCGATGTCCACGATGTGACAGCTAATCCTCCCATCAAGTCTTTTTATATTTTAAAAAGACTAAAGTCACAGGTGTACGTCCAAACGAGGTAATCCTTCGGAGAGGTCTTTCACACAATGGCTTATTTGAGCCGTATCTTAATGGCTTATAACCAGACCTACCGCGCACTCGAATCTCTAACACCAACCCCTTCTTAGTACTCAGTTCGAGAGCCTACCAGTCAAACCTTCGTCTCTACACATTATGTTGACACATCAGAAACATTTTATAGCGGTTACAAAAAGAATAAACACAATTATACACTGAAATAACTTCTACTCACAACTTCTTAAAACATGAGATTAAAACACCGCTACCATACTTATATAAAAACATACAGTCACTTTATACTTATTGACATGCTAAAAATTCCAATAATTTTACACATAATCAGTTTACAACTTAGCACCTTTAACAATAGTACTTAAAACTTCACCCTAAAAATTCAACACAATGATAACTTACAACCTGCTCGTCAAACGACTCACAGTTTTCTTAAATTTTTCCATTTAGTCGTTGGTTCACAACTGACTCAACCACTAGAATTTACACAATTCATTTGGACTTTCCTTTGTCCGTTCAACCTGAACCAGACATGACAATAGGCAAAACCGCCTCACATTCTATTCACGGAACAGAAACAATCATACTATTAGACCTAAAATACTAACAAATAAAAAAAAACCTTAACTAATTTTCACTGTGAAACGCAATACAAATCTTTAAATAATTTCCATAATCAAATAATCAAAATTAATTGGTCCACTTACTTATGGATGCACAAACAAATTAAAAATTAATTACTAAGATTTCATCACAATGGATTAATTTCTCCATTCTTAGGTTACGAATTTACCATCATACCTAACGTAATACACTTCATTACAATAGAACACATTCAATTCTTAACTAGGTATTCACACTCACAACCAATTTAATACATTTCATCACTATAATTTAATAACCTTAATTTTCTAAATTATGCAATTACAACAATACCAAATTTTATACAATTATAACTCACATTTCATACCAAAAATATGTACATACATAATATTCAGATAACTCTCTGAACTTAACGTTCAATTTCCCGAGATGACTGACTCGGTTCATCATTTTCAACGCTATCGGTTCTGCTCAAACCGTCTGCATTTCCGTTTAATTTACCGGATTTATGCTCTATATCAAAATTAAAAGGTTGCAAGAATAATGCCCACCTGGTCAACCTGGCATTTGATCCCATCATTTTCTTCAGAAAAACGAGAGGATTGTGGTCCGTTTGTATTCGGAATTTTTGGCCGTCGAGATAATAGTTCAGCTTCTTAAGTCCGAAAACAATAGCCGCTAGCTCCCTTTCCACGGTGCTGTAATTTTGCTCAGCCCTCGAAAATTTCTTACTGAGGTATACTATGGGATGCTCCTCGTCTCCATGTTTTTGAGATAGTACTACTCCCGCGCCGAAAGTGCTAGCATCTGTTTGTACTATAAATTCTTTGGCGTAATCGGGCGCGTACTAAACCGGACTCGTTATCAACCTGCCTTTTAGTTCCTCGAACGCTTGATTCCTCTCTGGGGTCCAATCAATCTTTTCCCGCTTCACTTTCCCTTTGAGCGCGTCAGTTAAAGGGACAGCTATGGCCGCGTAATTTGGAACATACCGCGAGTAGTAACCCGTCAGACCCAGAAAAGCCCGTAGCTTAGTCTTCGTTTCTGGGATGGGAAATTCCTTTATAGCTTGCACTTTCACGTCACTCGGTGATCTTTTCCCCGAACCTACCTCGTGTCCCAAAAACCTAACGCAGCTTTGTGCAAACTTGCATTTTGAAGGTTTTATGGTTAAACTTGCCTCTCCCAATCTTTTTAGAACAATGTCGAGGTCCTTCACATGCCTCTCCCAATTTGGTGAATAAATGGCAATGTCGTCGATGTACGGCAGGGCGAAAGATTCTAAACCCGTGAGTACACTGGCTATTAATTTGCAAAAGTAAAACGGCGCGTTCACCAAACCGAACATCATTACCCGCGGTATAAATGTCCCAAAAGGTGTTACGAACGCCGCATACCTCTGTGCCCTCTTCGTTAGGGGTATCTGGAAATAACCTTTGGTTAAATCCATCACAGTAATTACTTTCGCCGCGCTTACTTTTTCCACGACTTCTTCTATGTTAGGGAGGGGGAAAAACTCCGTTCTTGTCTTGGCATTTAACCTCCGGTAGTCCACACAGGGTCGTGGATCTTTTCCAGGGCTTTCAACCAAAATCATTGGCGAGGTGTAGTCGGACTGACCTACCTCAATTACACCCAATGCTAATAGCCTTCTAATCTCTTCTCTCAAAATCTCAATCTGACGCGGGGACATGCGATAAGGTTTCGCCCTGACCGGGGACTCGTCCTCCAAAACTATATCCATTTCTATGAATGGAGTTCTCCCAGGATCAGATGAGAAAAGTTTTCGGTGCCGTTCAATGACTCCCTTAAACTGTCCTATTTGCTCGGCTGACGCCCATTCCTCTAGCCCGCTTCCGCTCACAATTTCCCAAAAATCTAACTGGGTAGTCTCGGCGGAAGGTTACGGAATGTCTGCATCTTCCTCCACCTCTTCCACCTCGTGGTTAATGAGCAAATTTATGTATTCGGGTCGGTGGTGGTACGGTTTTATGAGATTTACATGATAAATCGTCTTGTTGTCCCTTCTTCCGGGAACATCCACTACGTAATTTGTTTCTGATATCACACTAGTGACCGTTCCCGGACCAACCCAGTTGACCGCCATTTTATGAGGTTTTGAAGTAGCCAAAACCAAGACTTTATCACCTACCTTAAAGTTCCTTTTCACCGCATTTCGATCGTACCAAACCTTTCTCCTATCACGATTCTCTAACATAGCCTCCCCCGCGAGTTCTTGACATGTTTTCAATTTTTCCATTAAGTTTAGTACGTAATCGACAACGTTTTGGTCAGTACCCCCCTGATTTATCCAATTTTCGTAAACTAACGTGTGCGGTGCTCTCAAATTTTTTCCGTGGACTAACTCAGCTGGACTAAATCCCGTGCTTTCGTGGGTAATCGTCCTCAAAGAAAACAATGCCATGGGCAATACTGACTCCCATCCTTTTCCCGTTTCTAAACACAACGCCTTAAGAACCCTCTTCAGTGTAGAGTGTACCCTTTCGACGCTGTTGGACTGCGGATGACAAACGCTACTGTGCCTGACTCTTATCCCAAATTTCGAGAAAAACTCAGAGGTCAGTTCGCTTGTGAACGACCTTCCCAAATCACACTGGATTTCTTTTGGGAATCCCGTCCGTGAGAAAATTTGTAATAGCGCCTCAATCACCGACGTGGAGCTGATATCCTCCACGGGGATTGCATCCGGATATTTAGACACCACACAAATCGAGGTGATTAAATATCTAGAATTGTTTTCACTAATAGGTAACGGTCCAACCGCATCAATATTGATTTTCGAAAATACTTCCGTTATGATCGGGACCAATTTTAACGGCGCTTTCTTACGATCGTTATTTTTGCCTACCCGCTGACAAACATCACAAGACCTGACATATTCTTCGATCTCCTGATAACAATTTGGCCAAAAATAACACTGTAATACCCTACTTTTTGTTTTTGTTGTCCCTAGATGTCCCGATAACAGGTTATGACATAAGTTTAAAATCTCGTTTCGAAAAACTAGAGGAACGCACAGCTGGGTTCTCCGTTCCCCATGCTTCGACTTTGTAACTCGCACGAGTCTACCATTCTCCCTCGTGAATTCCCCCGAGTCACCTGTCTTCACCTTTTCCCGTATGACAGCTAACGTGGGACATTCCTCTTGTTCTCGAGCGAAATCCTCTGGAGTTATTTCGACTAACAGAGACTCTGAATAGGGGCCGTTTAGAAAAACTTCCGGTTTAGACTCCTCTATTGTCTGGCTCGCTTCGACTAGGTTTTGGTTTTGTTCGGTTTCCTTCTTAGCCTGGCTTCGCGTAAAAACCGCATTTATTGGAGCACTATTTAATTTTTTCTCAATTAACTCAGCGGTCTTATTTCCCAGCAGATAATAACCCTGATCAACCCCGTTCGGTTTGACCGCCGCTTTTGTCCAGACGCTCCCAAAATCACTCTCAATTTGAACCCAAGCCAAAGGCAAACAAATACATTTATCGTCCAGAGGTTGTCTTACCCAAGTGACTTCTCCTATCAGGTCCTCATTCGTCACCCATGACCTATCACATAGATCAATTTCCGCCCCCGTGTCCCTCAAATATTGTCTGGGTACACCGTTAATTACCGCCTTTTTCAAGTAAGGATTAAAGCAACTGCTTAGTTCTACCTCCGTCCCGACATGGTTAATTACTTCACCTTTCTTTGAATTTTTTTGGTATTTCGGGCACTCACTCTTGAAATGCCCAGTTTCCCCGCAAAAATAACAAGTCAAAGCCTTTTTCCTCTCATATGACTGCTCTTTTCGCCAATTCGTGTTCCTCGTTTCCTCATTTTTATTTCCTACCTCTGATTTAGATTTACTCTCGTCTTTATTTTTGCCGTAAGTCTGACCTTTTGTTTTTTCCTGGCCCGGTTTTTTTTCCCATAACCTTTTCTCTTGTTTTTTTCCATTTTGGTGTACGCTTTCATATTTGTCGCACTTATCCGTGATTATAGATACATTCTTCAACTCGTCCCAATCTTCTACATATTTTTCCCTAATTTCCATCGGGACGCGTTTTTTAATTTGTTCCGTGACCATTAGCTCTTTCAAAGCCTCGAAATCGCTAACGTTCACTGACTCAAGCCAATTTTCCAAATATCCTTTTAACTCATAAGCTAGGTCGGACCACAATGCTCCCGGTTTCCTTTGATGGGTTAGGAACTTGGCACGCAAAGCACCCGTGCCTAGTCTGAACCGTTTTAATAACAGCGATTTTATGTGAGGGTAATCATCCCCTTTTTCTCCCGGTTCCTTCACAATAATTTCTGATATTTCAACCGGTAATAGCGGGATCAATTGACTGACCCAATGGATAGAGGGCACCTTTGTTTTTTCCGCTTGTCTTTCGAAAAGCATAAGGAACAGCGTTATATCTCCTGAGAGGGGGTCAAATTTGGGGACCAAATCTCTCAAACTGGTTCGAAAACCTCTATCTGTCTCTAAGTTAGAGTCGTTCGAGCTTACACTGCTCGTTTCGACAGTACCCTGGATGAGCATTTTTTCCAACTCAAACCGCCTATCATCCTCCAGCTGTTGCCAATAAGCCTCTTGCTGTTCTTTCTCACGACGCCTATCAGCCTCTTGCTGTTCTTTCTCACGACGCCTATCAGCCTCTTGCTGTTCTATTATCGATTCTATAAATGCTTCAATTACATTTTCTTTGAAATCGGATGCCCCCATAATTTTCTTTGCAAGCGCTAACTTTTTGTCGTTTACCGAAACCTCAGTATCAAATTCCTCGGCCAAAGCCAAGAGGACATTTTTAGTCTGTTTGCACAGAAAAGCTTCCATTTTTTTTGTATTAACCTAACCGGTCACCCCTAGTACCGTAACACAATTTTCCCGGTCTAGAATACACTAGCTACACATATACAATATCCTAGCACTTTAAAAATTTAGGCATATATCACCTTCTACCAATACGTCTGAAATATAGAACCAAAATCACACTAGAACATATATCACTCTAGAACGTATGTCACACTAGAACATGTATCACACTAGAACGTATATCACACTAGAACATATATCACACTAGAACATGTATCCCTCTAGAACATATATCACACTAGAACATATATTACACTAGAACATGTATCCCTCTAGAACATATATCACACTAGAACATATATTACACTAGAACATGTATCCCTCTAGAACATATATCATACTAGAACATATATTACACTAGAACATGTATCCCTCTAGAACATATATCATTCTATCAAACGTTTTAAAATATTTATAACATATATCACCATATACACCTATAAATATTTTTATAGCACAATTCAAACAACGTCTCCCAAACTGAGTACCGTTTTTCTCTTTCTGCACAAACGTGCTGTGAGATTCCGTATGGATTACTCACACATACCTTGATTACCACTAATCAAAATTCTATCTTCCCCTAAGGGATTTTTAGTTTTCCCAAACTAATTTTTATTTCACGCGCCTGGCGACTTAAACTCAGACCTCTCTAAAAAGATTTTCGAATGGACTCACCTTCTTATTCGTTGCATCCAGCTCGACCCGCTGATTGACTTTCTCTCCAAGGTGTCCTCTTTTTAGGCTGCTCGGTCTTGCTTCTATCCTAGTCTCCGTGCTGCTCCCCGATCAGTGAAGACTCCACTTCTCGATCCTCTGGAACTGCAGACGCACCGTCCTACGTGGACTCGAATTCCAATTTACTCTGGAATAATCCCAGCGGACTGCCACCAGCTATGGTAATGTGGCCCATAGCGATCAATAACCAACTTCGTGAAACAAGTTAAAACACGAAACGGAATAATTTGAGAAGGAAACTTGTTTACATATGTACAAAGGTTTTATTAAACCTTAATATATTTACAAAACATAATTTATTACAAGAATTTCCCTGGCTAACACAAGCCAAATATCCTTATCCACGGTCTCTGTTCAGAGCAAACCCGTGCAATCTCTCAAAAGATTAATCGGCTTTCCGCCGTCACAGACCCGGCGCACTCCAGCGCTGTCGGTCTCACAAGTCGGTCAGCTAAAAAGTCCCCCAGACAAAGAAGGGGAGTCCTTTTATCCTTTTCTTCCAATTTTCTAGAAGAATCCAGAAGACTCCACAAATTGCTGGAACAACCTGGACTTCCGGGCCGATGGAGGTCACTTCCGCTCGTGCCGACCCTTTCAAGGAAACCTGAAATCCATTTGGGCCCGGGACATACTTCATTGTTAGTTTAATGGATGCCGCCGCTGATCGGCAACATATGTGCTGACTGCGGGAAGAAGAAAAGAAAGGTTATTTGGCGACTTTTGCACATAAGCGTTCCTTTTGATGTGCCTGCAACACATGTGGAAAAATCATCAATTCCACCGGCTGAGTCGAAATAAGGAGTGCCGATGTCCACGATGTGACAACACAGAAAAGAAATTTTGACACACAAAATAATAAATACAGTGTGTATTTTCTCCATTAAACGAGGAAAAAGAATTTTTTTTGTCAAATTTTTAGTTCGAATTAACCGAAGTGATAAAAATTTAGTTCGAATTAATGAGATATTTTTAACATTAACTCCAATACAAGTTTTTTGGGGCCTTTGGATTAGTTCGAATTAACCGAAAGTTCGAATTAACCGAGTTCGAATTAACGAGCGTCCACTGTATTTTGTTTTTTAATTATTTTATTATTTTTGTTCTTTTATTATTTTATTATTTTTGCTTTTTTATTCTTTATGCCTGCAGTATTTAGTGTAGTTGAAAAATATCAGGGGATCGTAGTGTCTGAAATAGAGGCGTATTCTAATGGTAATTCTCATTTTTCAGGAGGGAGACTAACAGTTGGAGTACCGGGGATAGTTAACAACATTTTTTTATTTCATTTGTCTCAGGATACACAGTTGCTTTTTAATTTTTTGATGCAGGTTGGGTTGTTAAAGAGTGCGAATTGCAAAAAATGTGGGTCAGAGATGAGGATTAAAGTTCATATTCTGATGGTTTTACATTTGTTTGTAGGGAAGTTATTGGGGGGGGGGGGAATGTAACACTGGGAAATCTATTCGGCATGGTTCGTGGTTTTCTGAATCTAAATTAAAGTTATCTGAGGTTTTATATATTACTTATGAGATTTTGAGGGCTGAATTTTGGACAGCTGGGCGAATTTTGGAGGAATATTCTTTTGCAAAGACTACTTTGGCTGATTGGAGACAATTTATTAATGAGACTGTTTTAGTTTATATTGAATTTTCTTCCGAGAAAGTAGGGGGTAAGGTCGTCGAAATATGTCAAATAATACAGTTAATGTTGAAAATATTGGTGCTGGTAGTGCTTGAAAGTGTTAAGAATAGTACGAATGAGTTACATAAACTAATACATGAATTTGATCCTAAGGAGGGGGATATTAGTTTTTATGTCGTTATTTTTGAAAGACAGGCGCGTAGAGCAAACGTAAAGGAAAAAAGCTGTGTATCACATCTTTTATGACTACTCCCTTATGAGATAACTCAATTGCTCGTGAGTCAGAAAACGAAGCAAATGATTATGAGCATATTAAAGAGTTATTACTGAAGAGATTTAAGTTAAGTGCAGAAAAGTTTAGGTGGAAGTTTGTATTTCATCAGAGAACTCCAAAAATTACATGGAAAGACTTCGAGTAATTTTTGGAGTAATTCGAGTAATTCGAGTAATTTTGGTATCCATTCATGTTTTCGAATTACGTAACTATTTTGAAGAATGGATAGGAGGCTTAAAAATTACGGATTTTAATGGACTAAAAGAGTTAATTGTTACTGATCAGTTAAAACGTAAAGTTTCTGATGATGTCAAAAATCCTTTCATTCATGACTGTCCAAATTTGTAAATGCTAATGATCTTGCTGATAAATTAGATGAGTATGAAAGTGTTAGAGTCAACATAAAAACTTTTCACGGAGAACAGAGAAACGAAAAATGGGGAGAAAAGGGTAAAACAAACACCTTTCAGAATAATTACAGTCATCCGCGTTCTTCTCATAATTTTGAAACCATTAAATTGTGATGGTGATGCGCCTTATAGCAGTAGGAAAGAAGTTAACAATACTCGTAATGAAAAAGGAGAACCAAAATGTTTTAAATGTTCTGATTATGGGCATATTTCTAAAGACTGCCCTAAGTCCAAATCCATTATTTGCAGAAAATCTGGTGTTAGTGGACATGTGCAGAAAAACTGATTTTTCAAGTTTGAAGATAAAAAACATTCCAATAACAATTTATCCATTTGTCACGATGCTATTGAACGAATAACATATTTGAAGCAAGCCACAATTAATAATAGGCAAATAAATGCCCTCATAGATACCGGAAATTCATGCTGCTTATTAAAGGAGTCTGTTGCTCAAATTCTGAATCTTGAGTTGGATCCGGTAACTAACTAACTGTATGGATTTGGCAATCAAACTACACCGGCTGCTCAGACAATAGGAAAGACAATAGCTGTAACGAGGAATTCGTTCCAGAAATATTTAATTTGGTTGAGCTAGTAACGCACGTTAAATTAATATAAATTCTCTAATTCTGAATAGTTGTTCCATAAAATAAACTAGTGTAATTTCTATAACGTTCCCTCGACGTGTGTGTTCTTGAGAACTTAGCCGTTGGCCTTTTCTCTTAAACCGTAAAAGCTTCTACTATATTGCTTAGCCAGGTGTTAGTCTCCGGATTCCCTTGTTAAGCTTGTCTAAGATGCACATTTTATGGCTGGTAATTGCAGGGTGTTCTTATTAACATTCAACTAGCCTTTGTCCAGGGCATGGCGTTTTACGTCTGTCCCCTAAATTGGACCATAAAATCGGCTCTCCCTTGTTCGAAAGTTCTTTTCCCACGAATGAACTTAGCGTCAGCTTGGCGAGAGAGCAATCAGGGCTAAACCATTCACGGGCCTCCATTTCTGCGGCGTGCTCATGTGTTCTCCTCTTGGCGAGGTTTCGGCATGGTCGGGTTCTTGTTTTTGGCCATCAAGCGCTCGCGTAGTTATTACTGTATTTTTTCCTCCGCGCTGAGGTAAGTTTCCGTACGCCTTGCAAGGGTGGTCTTTCTTTGTTGACTTCGGCGTATTTCTCGTTTTTGTAACCCTCGTTTTCCGTGTCTGCACTACTGTCCAGGGATGAAAAAAAGATAGAAGAAAAAGCGATATGTTTTTTTGGACATAGAGAGTTGTCTCTTATATTTTTGCGTTTAAGCACCCCATCAGTTTTGGCCCTGCCAATTAAGCATAGGGGGGATATTTTTTTGTGGTTCATTTTTGACCTAGATGGTCATCAAGTATTGGAGCTCCTGTAAACTTCGAGCTTCCCCTTTTTTACGTTACGAATGTTGTGAACTTAGATCATCATCACGTGTAAATATATATATATTATATTATTCAAGATATGCTTCCTGTTCAGTGTTACTGAATAAATCTATTGTATTTTTTTTAAAAAAAGGAGACTTTGGCAATTTATTTAAGTTCCAGCTGCTTTCAACTTTATTTAAGATGACGGTGATGTTCCCGTAGTTATTGTGGACAGCCAATGCCTTCACGATCCGGCTTCAATTAGGCCGAAATTTACTCTGTTTTATTTTGCGAGCGTCTAAAGGTACAATCGAAGATTCTTCTAGCATCGTTGCTATTATTTTTACGACAGTTCGTTAAACGGCTACACCACTGACGCGCGCCTACTATTCTGCAGAACGGTTTCCAGTATTTGAATTCTTCATATTCTTCTGAATAATTTTGGGTTATCAACTCCTCCAGATATCTTCGGGACATTTCTAGAATTCTACAATTTAGATTTGATGTCTCTACTTATATAAGACTTATTGGCATTCTCTTCGTCATCTTTCATCAACAGACTATTAATCTATAATATAGACTGATGCCTCTTCAATGTCTTCAAAATTCTTCGTAATAGACTGGTTCCTTTTCTTCAATTAGACTGATTCGTGACTCCGCCAATTTAGGCAGTGTTACAATAGCTTACATAGAAATAGACAATGTAATAGGGGAAAATATTATCATTTATGTTGTTCGGGATGAGGCACAACCGATATTCTCATTGGAAGGACGTGTATAGATTTACCACATACTGCTTTTGCCAGAGTTGGGAATTATTCACACATAGGTAATATTAAAGAAGAACCTTTTAGTCACTTTTTTACCTGAAAGAAACAAAACACGAACTCGCTTTGGTGCGATACAAACTACTAGTGTTGAAAAGAATACGATTAATCTTATTAAGGGGAAAACAGACTGTGTGGATAATGGATTAATACTGGTTCAAGATCCTGATGGAGATGTGGGCTGTTTGCTAAAAGCAGTTCATGGTGAAACTTATATGCCTGTGACTAATGTGGGATGCAAGGATATTATATTTCAAGAAAATCAATGCTTAGGAAGAGCCGAGGAAGTCGAAATATATTGTAATGAAAATTCAGTTCTTTAAAGATATGGAAATTTGACGAATGTGAATGCGGTGAAAAAGATGGCGAATGTCGCAAAACTGTATATAGTGTATGCAATATAATGGAAAGACGTTCAATAACTTTAGATGTTAAAATGGATGTAAGTATTGAAAATTAATGCAAGCTAGATTTATTAAAGCTACTAAATGACTACAGAGATTGTTTCGCGTTATGCTTAAATGAGCTAGGATGTACTGATCTAATTAGTATGGATATTAAGGAAGTGGATGGGGCTAAACCGATATGTTCCAGAATGTACAAGTGAACGTGCCGCAATTAGAGAAATAGTTAAGAAATAGCGAGATAATGGAATAGTTACGGACACTCAATCTCCATACACTAGTCCTGTATTGCTAGTGAGAAAGTAAACTGGTGAACTTCGAATAGTAATTGATTATAGACGTCTTAATTCTCAAACTGTGAAAGACAAATTTCCTTTGACTTTCATAGATGATCTTCTCGAATGTTTGGATGGAAATAAAATATTCACCACGTTGGATTTGGCTCACGGATATTTGCAGATACCCCTGACAGAAGAAGCTAAATTAAAAACAGCATTCATAACCCCTGACGACATAGGACAATTTTAGCGAATGATTTCTGGTATGGCAAAAGCACCAGCCGAATTTCAACGTCTGATGTATCAAGTCTTAGGACCATTGCCTGATTGGAAAGTACTTTGTAATTTAGATGACATTCTCATTCCTGCTTAAAGTTGGAAAAGTATGATTGAAACACTGACAGAAGTGTTTAAATACTTGCGAGCTGCAAAACTAACTTTGAAAATGCCTAAATGTGAATTTAGGAAGGTAGAAATCGAATATTTGGGTTTTGTTCTAAAAAAATGGATTTCAACCTGGTTTGAAAAAGGTGAAAGCCATCGAAGAATTCCCGGAACCGAGAAATATACATGATGTTAGAAAATTCTTGGGATTAACGAGTTTCTTCAGACTTTTGTTGCTAAATATGCTGAAAAGGCAAAACCATTAACCCCATTAACTCGAAAAGGTGTAAATTTTGAATGATCAGATGTACAGCAAAAATATTTTGACGCTTTGAAGAACCGTCTGACTAATCAACCAACGTTAGTAATGTATTGTCCGAAATCCAAGACAGAAGTACACATAGATGCAAGTGCATCAGGTATGGCTAGAATGATTCTACAAAAGGGTGAAGATGATAAATGGCCCCTAGTTTATTGCGTCAGTAAAAAAACAACTGAAGTTGAGCAAAAGTATCACTCAAGCAAATTAGAACTGTTGGCTATTGTCTGGACATTAGATAGATTACGTCAGTTTCTAATAGGAATCGAATTTACCATAGCAACCGACTGTCAGGCTTTGGCACACATGAATGCAAAGAAATCTAGTAATCCTCAAATAGCGAGAGGGTCTAATTTAATTCAAGAACACAATTTTGATGTGAAGCATAGACCTGGCACGAAAATGACATATATAGATCCATTGAGTAGAGCACCAACTTTGGAACCTAAAGATACATTAGACACTATCATTGAAAACAATTTGGATGTTTTTTGACATTAGCAGTACCAGAACAAATACTTATGATACAGCATGCTGATTCCAAACTTAGAAGAATTATCATTATTTTGAAAAAGGATGAGAAAATCAAAGATGAAAAACAAGCTAATGAGAGTTATGTTTTGAAGAGAAATCGATTATTTCGCATTATTAGGAAGAAAGATCAAGAAAAATTACCGTACGTAATTCTCAGAGACATGAGGAAAAGCATTGTCGTCAAGTTTCATGACTGCATGGGTCATTTTGTTGTTGACAGAACAGTAAATAAGATTCAAGAATTCTACTGGTTTCCTTCTATGAAACGCTATGTGGGTCAACATATATCAATGTGTTTTGAGTGCCTAGTAAACAAGATTCTAGGTGGGAAGGAACAAGAGCTACTTCATCCTATAAAACCAAGGAAAAGACCTTTTTCTATAATTCATTTGGATCGCTTGAGACCATTTGTAAGAAGTTCCAAAAGAAATCAAGAATTATAAGTTATCCTACACTGGTGTATAATTTGACAAGGCAATGAGAGACTTTTTCCAATGAAGGATACTTCAGCTAATGTCCTTAAGGAATTAAAAGATAGTAAACAATTTAGATACAGATTTCGTAAACAATTTTGGGCTGCCGGATCGAATCATCAGTGATCGGGGTAGTTGCTTCACGTCGCACCTATTCGAAACCTTTTGTAAAGAAAATGGAAGTGGACACTCTTTAAATTCTACCAAACATCCGCAAGCAAACGGCATGTGTCACGGATCCCCAATAGATGGCATCTTCTCCCTTGAAATGCTAACATCACCATGGTTACTCATGATTGAGGAGCCCTCTTGCGGTGACCCAGTTTCCAGATAGACGAGCATTACGCTCAGCTAGAGAACTTGCTCTGCTGTGTATTGTTTCAATGTTGTGTATTCTGTTTCGTGAATATGAATAAATAGGTTTTATATATATAGCAAGTGTGAATAAATACAAGAAATACGTAAAATAATGGTGCCGAACACTCAATTTGTCACAGGATTTTGAACTTTTACGCTCCTGTTACTACGAACCAGAAGTAAGTGAAACTAGAAGTACGCTTATTGTTTTCATACTTGTGTAACATGTCCAAGGATAACGAAGTAGAAAATATGACGTTCCTTAAACGGAAACGTAAAACCGTTAGAGGTAATATTACGCGATTTGTTACACAATTCACTGCTATTAATAGTGACTCTTCAAATGATAACGTAGAATATATTTGTGATCGTTTGACTGATTGTTTGAATGAAATGAAGATACTGGATAATGATATTCACATTTTGATTTTCGACGATGATTATGAATCTGATATAGTACAATGCGAGGAATATACGGACAGCGCTAAGCTTGCTATTTTCAAAGCAAAAAATCAATACGACGTACAGTTTTGGGAACTAGTTCTACTTTTTCCACCATGTCTTCGACTGATAATACTCTGCCAGTGTCCCATTCTTATACTGTAATATTGGGCTAATCACATTGGGGCCCACTATCAAGCTTGAACCTTTAGAGGAGATGTGGAACAGTGACAAAGTTTTTGGAAACAATTCAAATCGTCCGTAGATGATAACCCAAATCTTTCCGTCATCGACAAACAAGTATTTTTGAGAGGATATTTGGAAGATGAACCGAAAAGGTTAGTTGATGGAATAAGTATTATAGCTGGCACATATGATGCTACTAAACGTCTTCTACTTAACAGATATGGGGATAGAAATAGAATAATTCAGGCTCACTTAGATTTTTTAGAAAATATTCCACCAATACCTAACTCAACACCCACAGCCCTGAATGAAGTGTTTATTGAATGTAACAGAAGACTGCAAGCTTTGAGCGCTTTAGGAGAGAGCATAAATACATATGGTCGTGTTTTAGTACTGAAAATTTTACGAGCTTTTCTTCAAGATATTTGCCAACAGTGGATTATTTACGCAAAACGAGAAAACATATCAGAAGGTGACATCACGAAGTTACTACAGTTTATCACTGAGGAAGTTGAAGGAGCGCTTACTGCTGTAAAAATTACAGGTGAGCAAACTTTTGATTATAATTTAAAACCTTCTACGGCAGCTTTGCATGTTAACTCCATGACTCCTAATCGGTCCAAAAAACCATTTCCATTTTGCTCCTTCTGTGATACTACAGGGCATTGGCCCCAAGACTGCAAAACTGTGACTGATATTGATACACGAATTCAAAAACTGAAAACTAATAATCGTTGCTTCCTGTGTACTAACCGTGGTCATAACTCCAAAATTTGTATACGCAAGGATAAAGCTTTTTGCAGTAAATGCAAAAAGAAACATCATGTTTCGATTTGTAAAACTTTTAATGATAAACAAGTTTCTTCTAGCACATCTACAAATCACATAGACGTCTTTACTCCAAATTTTACCCATTTGCAAACAGCTCGTATCTATATAACTGGTTCTACAGATCTTACTAAGCTCACGAGATGCATTTTAGATGCTGGAAGTCAATCAAGTTTTGTCCATTCCCGCATTGTAGACCTTTTAAAATTAAACATCATAAGTTCAGAAACATTAGAAATTCGCGCATTTGAGTCTTCATCGAATCATACACAACCTAGACGTAAATTTCAGTTTAAGTTATCAAGCATTTGGAACAAATCAACAATTGACATAAAGGCATTTGAAAGCTCGAATACGTATGCACCTCATCCAACTGTGCCGCAGATATTACAGTCTTTTCTCGAAATCGGAAACTGAAACTTGCAGATCCCCACGATAACTCACAAGATTTGCCTATTGAAATTTTAATAGGTGCTGACTTTTATTGGAGTGTAGTAAATTCTGAATTTCCTATTACACGGTCTGAAACTTTAGTTCTGATGCCATCCATCTTCGGATGGAATCTCAGGGGATCCTGATCATGCACTACTGTTACACCCACTTCTATGGGCCTGTTCACAAAGGAGTCCGTTGCGTTGCGTTAAGGAAAAGATGACGTTGAGACGAAACTAAACCAATCATATGCCTGCAAAAGATTAGCAATGAAATTTTTAACGTCTATGATTGGTTTATTTTCGTCTCAACGTCATCTTTTCCTTAACGCAACGCAACGGACTCCTATGTGAACAGGCCCTAACTTTTCAGTTTGCAATGTTAATACGGATACTGCAACACAGAAAATAGACGACGATGTCAGATGTTTCTGGGATTTAGAAACACTGGGTATCAAGGTTACGCAAGATAGAGAAATTTCAACTCACGAAATAATATTTTGAAAGATTTTCACGATTCTCACAAAATCGTAGACGGTCGTCGAGTTGTGAAATTGCCCTGGAAATCTGATATTACTCTTTCATCCAATAATTACGATACGGCAATAATGCGTTTAATTTCCTTGCGTAAGAAACTGCACGCTAACACAGACTTAGAAAAAATTTATATAAAACACATGCAAGACTATATTGATAAGAAACAAGTCGAAATTGTCACGAATACATCTTGCAAAGGAACGAAACTTTATTATCTGCCACACCATGCAGTTAAAAGACAGAAGAATGAAGAAACGAAATGGCGAATTGTGTTCGATGAATCTTCTCATACACCAGGAAATCCTTCCTTGAATGACGCCCTTGAACAAGGTCCTAATTTACTACCAGAAATTTTGGCAACTTTATTACGATTCCGCCTTTACAAGAAAACCATCACGAGCGACGGGAGTCAAGCTTTTTTGAAACTAAGTTTGATTGAAGAAGACAGAGACGCAACTCTGTTTTTATGGTTTGAAACAGAAACAAATTCAGATGGAAGAACAATCCTTAGAGACAAAGTGCTTACATACCGTTTTTCACGTCTACCCTTCGGATTAACATCAAGTCATTTTCTTTTATTAGCCACACTTCGCGAACAGGCTATTATGCCACTTTTGATTATTTATACTCTCTCTATATATATCACTTATCACTTTGATTATCTATTTATATTTATAGTATATTTATATTTATAGTATCTATTTATATATCACTTTTGATTATTTATACACACAGATACATACCTTACTGCAGCAAAACACCTCGAAAGGAATATTGTTATGGATGACTTAGCAATGGGGGTAGATACTGAAAATGACGCCATATCCCTTTATTACGAAATTCAACAGTTAATGTCGCTCATCAACCTACCTTTGGCTAAATGGAGCACGAATTAACAAAGACTCAAAGATATTTGGAAACATGAAAATGTAAAATTTAAGACAGAGACACCAGTTTTAGGTGTCATTTGGAACACAGAAGAAGACGCATTTCATCAAGACGTTAAAAATAATGTCCATCAGTTCCAAGAAGAGACAACAAAAAAGCGTTTACTTTTGCGATCAGTTTCCAAATTTTATGACCATTTAGGTCTTTTCACCCCAGCTTCAGTTGTGGGAAAAATTCTATTTCAGGATACCCGGCTTTGCGGAGTGCAATGGGACGAGATTCTGCCTCTCGCAATAGCAATCCAGTGGCGTAAATGGGCTTCTGAACTACCGTTATTGAATAACATACGCATTCCAAGATGGATTGGAGTTTCTTCCTCATCGGACGTTACTATACATGTGCTCTGCGACGCTTCAGAACGAGTGGACGGAGCGTCGCTGTATATACGCTTTACAGAGGATAATGTTACAAAGGTTAGATTAGTGAGTAGTCGTAACCGACTTTTCTCTCTCAAAAAAGTCACTATACCTCGTCTGAAACTATTGGCAGCCCTAATAGGTGCTCGTTTGCTTCACTATTTCTGCAAAGAAACTCAGTTAAACTCAAATACTGCAACTCTCTGGAGTGATTCCACAGTCACTTTAAGTTGGATTAAAGGAGATCCCAATCGTTGGAAAACTTTTGTTTGCAATCGTATTACGGAAATCCATCACTACACTACCCCAGAACAATGGAGATACTGTTCAAGTGTCCAGAATCCGCAGATCATCTATTACGAGGTATTTTTCCTGCAGAACTTACCACTTTGGAACTTTGGTGGAAGGGCCCACAATGGTTAACGCAATCCAAAGACTCTTGGCCTACCAAAAGTTTATCTACCAACAACCACCCATTAGCTGTACCTGAAGCACATAAGCAAGAATCTCAATCCCTTTGTACAACTACAATACAACCTGTGATGGATATCTCTCGAGTTAGTTCTTACGTGAAACTTTTTCGTGTGACAGCATGGATTTTATGTTTCTTGTACAATTGTAGGTCACAACAGCACTTGTCATTAGATTTAACATCTGACGAATTGAAGAAGGCTAGAGATTACTGGATTCTTACTGTACAAAAACAGTGTTTCACAGCTGAAATAGAGGCTGAAATAATGCTCGGGCATTACCCATAAAGTCAAAAATATCTCGTTTTAATCCTTTCCTTAAAGATAATCTTATTCGACTCGGAGGCAGATTACAATTTGCTCCTATAACGTCGGAGACACGACACCCTTTGTTACTTGATGGTTCAAACCTTTTTGTTCAACTTTTGATTATTTATACACATATTCGTCTACATCATTTAGGCGTAAGAGTGATTCTTTCTGAGCTTCGTTCTAATTTTTGGATCCTACGAGACCGACAAGTCATCAAACGAGTGATTCACAACTGCTTACCCTGGAAGCTCTCAAAAGCGCCCCACGCTAACCAAATCGAAGCCCCTCTTCCTGCCGATAGACTTACACCATGCAGTCCATTCACCACTACTGGAATAGACTTCGCAGGCCCAGTATAGTCCGCAGTTTGAAACCTTTTAACACAGCCTACATCGCACTCTTCACGTGTTCAACTACTCGAGCCTTGCATCTTGAGCTCGCCTCAGATCTGACCACAGACAAATTTCTGATGTCATTACAAAGATTCGTAAGCCGACAAGGTCTACCACATACCATTTATACAGATAACGCCACTACCTTTCAAGCCTCCAACAAAGAATTGATCCTTTTATGGAATGCACTATTATCAACTAAGGTTCAACAGTTTTATGCTCATAACGGCATAAAATGGAAGTTTATTGTGCCACGGGCGGCATGGTGGGGAGGCTGGTGGGAACGGTTAATAGGTTTAACAAAACGATGCCTTCGAAAATCCCTTGGTCGTGCATTATTAGATGAAGAAAGTCTTCCTACGGCTTCGGTGGGAGTGGAAGCCGCCCTGAATAGCAGACCACTAATGTATGAACAACAGAATGATGACACCGACGAAGCCTTGACTCCAGCTCATTTTCTAACCGGTAAAAAATTAACGATAGTGCCTTCAGATCCAGAGTCTACAAATATAAAAATTGTACAACTTTATAAACAACAACAGGATTTACTGGAAACGTTTTGGAAAAGGTGGTCCAAAGAATATTTGTTACAACTACGCACCCACCATCAAGTGCGAAATATTCACAAGCGCACTCACGTCAGTATAGGAGATATTGTGCTATTACAGGAGGATGTGAGGCCACGTCATATGTGGAAAAGAGCCCATGTCGAAAGACTAATCAAAGGTCGTGATGGAGAAATTCGATCACGTGTGCTACGGGTCGATAAAAGGGAAATTACTAGACCTGTACAGCTGGTCATTCCTCTTGAGGTTGACCAGGGTGGAGAGGATGTCACGGATCCTCGATAGATGGCATCTTCTTCCTTGAAACGCTAACATCACCATGGTTACTCATGATTGAGGAGCCCTCTGCGGTGACCTAGATTCCAGATAGACGAGCATTACGCTCAGCTAGACAACTTGCTCTGCTGTGTATTGTTTCAATGTTGTGTATTCTGTTTCGTTAATGTGAATAAATAGGTTATATATATATATAGCAAGTGTGTATAAATACATGAAATACGCAATAGCATGGTAGAACGCGTTAACACAACGATTTTGCCAGTAATTATTACATGCATGAAAGATGTACAGCATAAAGATTGGACTGTACGAATGAAAGAAGTTGAAAGAAACCTCAACAATGTTGTGAACCACACAACGGATAAAACGCCCTACGAAATGTTAAATGGCTATGTATCTCGTTTTAAAGACGGAATAGTTAGGAGATTGGCAGATGAAGATGCCGAACAGTGGCAAGATCCAGAAAATCTTCAAAATGAAGTAATCAAGAAAATTGAAGACAAGGAAGAAAAGATGAAGAAAAGTTACGACCGAAAACGTAGTGGTACAGTAACCTATGACAATGATGAAATTGTAGTTGTAAGAAGATCTGCTAAATCAACGGGAGAACCAACGTAGACAGCCGAAATACCGTGGTCCATTGGTAATCACTCAGGTGTTACCCAATGATACGTACCGCATATCCCAATTGGAAGAAAAAGAAAAAGGAAGATTTTACTCTACAACTGCTCACGTTAGTCAGTGAAAGCATGGAGTAGTTGAAAGCATGGAGATGTGAAACTGACTCCGATGACTAAGAAAATGAAGCAATCCGTAATGATACTTAGATTTAGAGGAAGAGACACATGCAAGAAAATACCCTAAACGAACTCTTCGTAAGCCACTGAGGTACCCTGAATGACCTTATATTTTGTTACCCAACTAAAGAACTGCATTGAATTTTGAACTCTAAACGTATCAGTTAAATTACTACTGATTTTTAAAAATTTTCTTGAAAATGTTTGAAACATGCTTTGTGTTCCTTAAGTTTTGTTGCAATCGAGGACCATTTTGATGCCAGAAAGGCCGTATGTAATCGCTCAATTTTTAACTCCATGAGCGGCTTTTAATAATAAGTTTATTGTTGCGTTTTTGGATGGCAACTCGGAGAGGTTGTTCTAATGATGTGGATATTGACGTGAGCCAGATAGGCAGCGTTTTTAAAATGTAATGAAGTTATTT
Source organism: Dolomedes plantarius (assembly GCA_907164885.2). Taxonomy (NCBI): domain Eukaryota; kingdom Metazoa; phylum Arthropoda; class Arachnida; order Araneae; family Dolomedidae; genus Dolomedes; species Dolomedes plantarius. Next base: position 83,440,815 of record OU015492.1, read on the forward strand.
GAAGTTATTGAAGTTAATGTTAAATAAAAATTGCGTTGTAATGATAAAACGAGTGTTGTTTAAGATAGTAAAGTTACATCCTGGTATAGCGAAAGGGGATTTCAGTAGTAAGTGCATTACGCAAATGATACACTGTGTCTTACGTTGAAAATTGTGATGGGTGAAATAAAACTTTAAATATTATAATTAACTAATTAATAATCAAGATTAATCCTTAGACTTCATTTAAATCAATTTACTTTTACTATCTGGGTTTCAATTAAATTTACTTCAATAATAGCCATTAGCCATTAGTGGTTAGTACCTTTTAAGGTACTTACGGAAAATCCAGTCGACCATTTTCGCCAAAAGAAGGCAATAGCGCCAAGAGGCGATTTTTAGCCAATAATAGTAAAATCTACCACACGTGATTCAAAGTTACCTTAATAAGAGTTTCTATTTCTAGCTCTATCAGTAAAGCTGTCGTCGTTTTAAGTTTTATTGTAGCTCTGCGTTGTAAAAAAATATATAAAATTTGAGATTTACCAACTACAGAACAATAAGCAGTAGAATTCTTTCAAAGGTATGGAATCTTACCGTCATCCAAAAAATGCGTTAATGGCCACGATATGGCGCTTTATTTGAAAACACAGATTCAATGGCGCTGTAATATTAGGAGTTGTCAGAAGCGAATATCCATTCGGAGACATGGTTCGAGAGTTCAATCATTTCATTTGTGACTGCACTAAGATTTATTTACAACTGACGCAGAGAATTGACTACTATTGAATGGGAAACGAAGAATTAGACGAAGAGTGACAAGACTGTTATTGATTGGAATAATTACTTATGAGAAGTTGGTACACACAGTCTTTTAAAAAGGCCAAAGAAAAAATCGAAGGGGCCAACCTCATTGCCGAAATTGATGAGAGCCTTTTCTCAAAACGTAAAAACCATGCAGGGAGCATTACCCTCGAGCAATCGTTGTTTGGAGGGATTTGCAAGGAGACCAACGAGTGTTTTAACGTAAAAGTCCCAGATAGGAAGGCGATAACGCTTATTCAAGCGATAAAAGATAACATCGAAAAAGGTTCTAGTACAATAGACTCGGACTAAGCTTCCTTTGTGGAAAGCTTATAAAACCGACAAAATAAGAGCTGCTAATTTCAGACATTTCAAAGTTAATCATAATTATAACTTTGTAGATCCGGATACCGGCGTACATACACAAAACATTAAGTGATTGTGGGGTTCTGCCAAGTGTCGGAACAAAAGACAACGTGGGACAGCGTGACACCACTTATATTCTTATATGGCTGAATTAATGTGGCATCGTTTTCACAAAGAAGAAGACATATTTGTTTCTATTTTGCGCGCAATTGTAGATTTTATGCCGCCAAAATGATTGGCGGCGGAAGCGGCCGGGAGGTTTGGCGGATTTGCGCCAACTTTTATGGTCGACTGAATTTTCCGTAAGTACCCATTTTATGGACTTGCGTTGTGTGTAGCAATAACCCAAAATTATAATTAAAATTTATCCTAGGTTCGATTTTCTGTTTGCACCACTGTGGTGGTTAATGAGCCAAAAGAAATATGATATTGAATCTAAAAAATTTACTTATCTAACCTTGGAGAACACCTAGAAATAAAATTACTTCACCTAAAAGAAAAAGCTTCAAATCAGTTGAAATAAAAAAAAACCTAAAACTGAAAATCAGAAAATTAGCTAAAAAGGCAAGGACCGACATGACACAACTTTACAAACTAAAAATAACAAATTTATTAACAATTTCCCTGACATTATAACAATCAAACTCATTATCTCCAGATCTTCTTAACATTATTCTCCCAAACCAAATTCAATTGAATAAAATACAATTCCGTTTAAATGAGTTCTACTCTCCATAATACAAATAATTATCTAAAAATCCATGCAAATAAATAAAGTGGCTGGTGAATCAAAAGCTTAATTATTCTATGTGTAATTGCTAATCATTAAATAAATTTTAAATTTAAATTGAGTCTTAATGACTCTGCTGCAGCTTTCAAAAAGGAGAGAGTTTAAGGATAGAATTTACAGAAAGGAAAGGAAAAACGAGATGTCACCCGTGGCCATCGTCATTAGGCCGGGAGGCCCAAACCTCGGTCCCACGCTCCCCTCGCCACCAGTTCAGGATCCAGCAAAAAACAATCTTTTTCAAACTCCCCCGCTCCCGAGTCACCGCTCCATTCCTTGTAGTTGTCCGCAGCCTGTATGATTGCAAAGAGTCCGCTAGCGCGCCAACGATTTGGAACATAAAGTTCGAGTGAAAGGTTGCAGGCCACCATTTTCTATCTTCTGGAACTGTAGTCCAAATTTATTTCATCTTCTGAACTCGTACCAACGCCATATTAAATTTTCTCCGCGCTACCTCCACCCACAAGACGCTGTACCCTTCCGCACGTTCTGGTATTCCAATCCTTTCCCCTCTCTGGCTCGGGGGGGGGGGGGAGGCTTGGTTGTGCATCACGAAGAAATGGCGAAGACCGGGCATATCAAATTACCAAGGACAGCGGCCAGCAGAGGTAGCGATGTGAACTTGTTACTAGGCGCAGGGTCAAATTTAGGGAAGGAAGAAAAACAATGAATAATTCTAAAAATTTTACCCTAAGTAAAATTCACCAGCAAAAATACGTACCAGCCACTTACAAGGTTTATAAAATAAGGCTTATTAATTTATCAATATTTTAACATTAAGGTATAACATGTGATGATCTATTTCAACTTAATTCTTCACAATGTCAAAACATTTAGAGAAACTTGCGCACACTTCTCCAAATGCAATGACATTAATCAAATCAATTAATATTTGATCACCACAAGTTTAACCAAGTATATTTAGCAGAGGCTTAATAAATTTATTTATACAAAGCATAACCGTTACTAAAATTTAATTATTTACTTACTTACTTTACTAATTTAATTATCTCAATACTCGATATTAAAGTAAACGTTAATTATTTAATAAACTTTTAATTATCATCAGCACACTGTGCTTGTATCAAAGTATCAGCTAGCTTAAATAAATAGAATGATCAAAACAATATCGAGCAGTTTTTTACCCTCTTTTACGAATGATCACAGCCTCGAGTCACATTGAAGTAATAAAATATCATACAAAACAATTATTAAACAGAACTCTTAAGTTCGCCAAGAACTCAGAAAACAAATATACTTACTTTCTATTAAACCTAACAACAGGGTCTGCCATGAGGTCACTCAAATCGACAGTTTTTCCTTTCTTCATAACATCTGGATGTTTGCGGCACAATAGCCATCCGATATGGGCAAAAAAGAATCCTCGCTTGGCATTATGGGGATCAGCATGAGTTTCGGAATACTTATGATGGACCCTATGGTCTCGACACCACTCATAGATGTCATTCTGAAGAAGAAAACAGAGTAAGCTTATATTCTAGAGAAGCCCGAAATATAGAAGGAAAAAATAAACAGTCAATAAATGAATAAATCACAGCTGTCGAACGTCTAAAATATTTTGAATGGTTGAGCTAAAAACACCTTTCTAATAAAACATATGTTGGCAAATCTTTTTTCGCATCGACCCGATTCCCTTTCAATATTTTAAATTAAAAAAATTATTTATCTTAAGTTCAAACTTTAAAAATTACAGTTTAAGCACTTTTTTCACATTCTGATATAACCATCTTTTATTTCGATTCTCATGCAAAGCAATACCAATTTAAGTAGTATATTCAAACGACAGTGATAAAATATCACGATCTATCCACCATAACTAAATACCACCGCAGTTTGTTTCTTCTTAAGCTAAGTGAATTGGGCCGTGGCGGCCTTGTGGTACAGCGCGCTGGTTTTCGGTGCTGAGGGTGCTCGGATCGAATCCTGGCGAAACGCCACTAAAATGCCTCCGTTTGTGTCGTCCCTTCATAGGGGGCAATGCTGGTCCGCCTATATGGCGCCCCCATAATAAAATGGCCAGCAAAGCTGCGGTGAATTATAGAAGAATGTCTTCGCGACAAGTGCCTCCGCATTTATAAAAAAAAAAAAAGGCTAAGTGAATTTATCTGTACGGATTTCCAAGGAAGATATAAAACTTATCAAATACAGCGATTCTTTGATGAAAATACTTAAGTTTTATATCAAAAGTCAGAGTATCTACAACAATATTCAAAATCCCTGTCAAGTCTCTATTAAATGAGCCAGTATTTGCTTGATCGTTGAAATGATTGCTGGACGATGGTACATTCCCTCAAAATGAATTTTTTTATGTGGAACATAAGGTATATTCCATATCTTTCTTAGTAATAAAGTGTGATAGTTTTAATCGTTTCTATTAAACATTTTGTTCCCAATGCGGAGGCACTTTGTTGGGACGACACGAACGGAGGTATTTTACAGGCGGTGCGCCTGGAATCGATCCGAGCACCCTGAGCACCAAAAATCAGCGCGCTTTACCACAAGGCCACCTCGGACTTATTAAATATATTAATGTAACGTACGAGTACTACGTTCTGCCAGCCAACGATTCAGTTATTAAAGGCAATGCAGATCAACCTTGAGACACAAAAGGACACGACCCAGTGATAAGTGACATTAATTTGAACAATTATTTCACTCGTTAGTTTTGATAAGCAAAAGAGAACTATTGATATTGTATTGAGTTGAACCCCAAGGAATCAATACATCTTACACATTATTCATTTTCCCAAATGGTGACCGGGAATATGAAATAAAGGAACATTCCTTTATAGTTTATACAATCGAAGAGTCTTGAGAAACTAACAGCTAATGACGGTATTTATTGCGGTAAGATAGATTTATATCAACAACGCGACTGGAGTTTTCTATACTGCTTCTAATAAATATTAACTGCAGTAAAATCTTCAAAAAAATTCAAAATCAATTCTTTTTAAAAAATAGATTTTGAAGTAGACAAAATGTTAAACACCAAATTCAATTTCCTTAATTAATAGTTTTTTTTAAACTCTTCTAGTATATTTGCTATAAACCAGATTATATAGATAAATAACACCAATTGCTTTTATACGCAAGAATAATTTATAAAGAGGGTTAAATTTAAAAATTACCTCAAATGCGATTGAGTAGATGAAAGCTAAAAATATGCGCAGTGGCAACCTAGCTTTGTAGGAACGATGAGCCCATAGTCTATGGCCACCTGCGGTTACACCCATACCGGATGCAATGTACAATATCACGGCTAAAATAAAGAAAAAGGACAGTTTTAAGATCACAGTAAAACCTCTAAATAAAAAATACATGTCAAGTATAATTCTAATTATAACTTTATCTACTAGTGTATGGTCTTGTGAAGGTACCAGTTTGAACATTTAATGGGTTGTTATAACTAAATACAAGCACCCTGCAGCTATAGCCCTACAAACTAATTTTGCACAACGTCCTTGGTTTGGTGAGCACCCACATCAGAGATAATCACCAAGACATATGCAATATTCACCCATTTTGGACAAATTACATATTTTAAATCTATCGTCAATGAAAATGAAGATAGATATGGGTCATAATTTCTTCATCTAGGACGTGCACACAGCTCAATATCAGAACTTCTTCATTAATGAATAAAATAAGAAATCAGAATTTTTATCCGTCGATACTCAAAAGCAATGTTTAAAGTCAAAGCAACTGTAATAAACTTTTTAAATTCTGTATATAAGATTAAGGTGGGCAGACATACAAATTTTATTAAGACTACGTCAAATTACAGTGATCAGAAAAAAAATGGGAATCTCATCAGATCAATCTAAGATAGATCTACATTACAGTATTTACACGATAACTTACCAAAATTCCTAGTTAAACCTAAGAAACATATCCCGCAGAATTAAGCCTCGGGTTCTAACTATCCGTTTAATCTTATAGCAACTTCCAATTCGTAACACTCCTTTGGTCAGCTGAGAATTCAAAATAAATCAATGAGGATAATTATAGCAACACGATTTGGGGACAAACTATTTCATTCTTCGAAATGACGAGAAAAATTGATGCACACAGTCACACACAAAGTTAATATAAGGTGGTTTTCAGGATAGAAGATAAAGGATCAAGAAAATAGTTCTATGAAAAGTATTCTGCAGTCAATTAAATTGAGACTGCAACAGTGTCAATACAAGACAGCCATTATGATTTCAGTGGCTTAAGAAACAGTTTTAGAAAATACAAGAATTCCAATTTAAAAGAAAAAGACATTCATGAACAAGGAATGTCCTTTCAATTTTCAAAAGCTATTCCTTGTCGTTTCTGCGGAACGGCAGAGTGCGCCATTAAGTTCCATTAATGACATGAAGTTTCAAACAATCAAGGAAAATTTTTGTAAGCACTTAATGGAGAATACTGGGGGATCTAGAATGCATATAAGCAACTCAAACAATTTTTTAAGAAGTGGGGAGAAAGTGTATATTCAAGTACTAATGGGTATTCAATAGCTATCTCATTCTAAAAACAAAATTAGCCAAATTTTCTTCTGGCACTAAAACCGTAAAGCAGACATTATGAAACGTCTGGCATATTTCAGACCAATAATTTTAAATTCTAAAGATACAGAACAGATAAGAAAAACTGTAGTTAAATCGAAGGGCGAAAACTCACCGAAAACATTGGTCTGCCACTTTGCAGATGTGAACATACGGTAAAATCCGTATAAAGAAGCAAGATGAAGGTATGCGAATAATATAACATTTTTCTACACTATTTGTAAGGGCGCTTCTTCATTTGTTGCGTCAGGGGATGTATCAGAACTGGTGACTTTTTCTGGTTCTTTGGTGTATTCTTCGTCCACTTTGTCGCACGGGTAGCGATTTCTCCTGTTGTGTTGTGACCCATTAGTTTACCACCCTTTGCAGCTGTCGTTGTCTGTGTTGTCACAGTGGAACAGGACAGAGGAGATATGATTGTGGGAGGATGTTGGTATTGTGCTAAAAATAAAGTTTACAAAGGAAATAAACAAACATCAATTTTTTTTTTTTTATGAAAATTGGAGAATACTGAGATTGGCATTATAAGAAGTTCCAACCAAGAAAATAAAAGATGCTTAATAATTTGAAATCATAATCATGGAATGAAATCTTTAAGTGCGTGAAATGAGTTCACTGTAAGAAAAGTATTTCAAGATTATTTTCAAAGTAGACACATACACTCAAAAACAATCAGTATGTAAATGCAGGTAAACTACCCCAATAAGACACAAGGAGTATCGCATTCAAGAAATTTAATGCGTCCCTCTCTGAGGTCAGAGAGGGTGGGAGAGGGTACGATTCCTCTAGATGTCACCCCTGGATCGAACTTGAGGTGGCACCTGGTTCATTCGAACTCCGACCCTTGTGCCATTGTAAAAATGGAACCTCATACCTCTGCCCGATAGGCTATATAGACCTGGTCTGGAATATATTCCGGTCAGGGGGCATTTGAGACAACAATAACAACATAATGCGTAGTTCGTTTACCTACTTATATTTATTGGGCGATAAAATTTATATTTTTCTTATTTTATCGCGGACGACCGTAAATATAAATCAGGCAAAGCACCCCTTATCCCCAAGTCCAAAATTCACATTTGCCTGCAGGCATTTTGTATACTAGATAATTCATGAAAATACAGTTTGGTATATTTCGGTAATCTACATCTTATAGCCATTTCTAACTCAATGCAGATAACATGCTAATTTTTTTAAATTAAATATGAAAGACATTCTGATTAAAATGCATCAAATTTTCAACTCCAAATGAAATTTTATATTCCTCTTCAAAGTAAAGTTTCATTCACAGACATTTTACGATTTTGTTGATATGTCAGAAAATTAAGCCCATCAATGATCCCTCCTTGAAAAATATATTGAATAATAAAAAATATGAAAAACATAAAGCAAATGTAAAATAAGATAAAGTTAACATCATACAAGCAAAGTTTTATATTAAAATAATTACAAGATAAAAAGAACTTTTTATATACCATGTTTTTAAATTTTCTGTTGAATCATATAAACTTGACAATTCTATGTATTAATAAATACTTTTTAAATTTTTTTTGATGAATTATCCCATCAACTTGAAAGAAAATGAAGTTAATTGGAAGTTAACTTGCGTTTAACTTTTCGTTCGTGTTACTGCCGATAGATGGCTGCGCCAGTCTACAAAACAAAATTAACTGAAAATAATAAAAACATGGTAAAAATCTGCTTTAAGATGGCTAAAAGTATTTAAAAAATGCATTGTCATCGTGTTCTGAGCTATTCTAAAAGTTTCAAATGTCTAGCTAGTCGGGAAGTTAGTTAAAAATCGATTGCAAGATTTGTACTGGACAAACACACAAACACACACACAAACAAGAAAGCAAGTTCATAAATACATGGAAAAAATCTGAAGTGATAATACCAGCTCTAAATATGACTTACAACAACTATAATTCACATGTGTTTTTCGGGTTACCTTATGACCACTGTAATACTACCTATACTTTTCCTTATTAAATAGCTTTGTCCTATATAATACACGCAACTTCGTAAACTTCCAATTTTATTCGATCCGCACACGCACACTAGTTGAAAAATACAAGGGCGATTTCACTCCATTCCAGTGGAGTCCGAATTTTTTAAAAATACATAGGCTAAAAATTTCCTTGAGCAGTTAATATTTTTCCTCAATTAGTTCATAATTATTTCTAAAGCGGAATGGGCTGACAAATTCAGAACGTATTGTTTTCTTCTATTCTCCTTAAATTATAACCAACGAGTTATTTACATCGACTATTATCCATTTTCAGAAACTGGCCTTTTTTACGTAATCTTTTTGAATGCATAAATAACTCATCGAGAGGTTATACAAATCGCCAGTTGCTTTTGTCCGATTGTTTGAGCAAAATATTTTAGAGGCATTACGAATAATGAACACTTAACGTTGAGAGAGGAAAAACACATTTCATTCATAATTCATTGCATGTAGAATGATGGCAGCTTAAAAGATAAAATTCCCCAAACCGAAATTTTCAGCCCACGGGACGACACATTAGTTAACCTCGCGGATATTCAATCCCTCCTTTAAGCTAATAAGGGGAATTTTACTAATTTTTTTTTCGTTTAAACAGGAAGGAAGGATTATTTTTAATTCGTTTTCAGTACCTGAAAGTTGATTTCAAACGCAGTGCGCTCATTTTCCCTAATACTTCAATTTTAAATTCACTTTACAAAAAAAAATACGTATATTAATATTCTAGAAATAGGTATCAGTAGTTTAATATCCTGTAAAATACCAATTAATGAAAATTTCAAAATTTGAAAAACTTCGTGCTCTTTACTGAATTTTCTGCTTTAAGATGAGAAAAATAAATTTTAAAAAATTTAAATTATGCACTATCTAATGAAGTACTAGAGAAGGGGAGAGAGAAGTACCCCTAGGCTTAACAGGGGGATTGAAATTATAAAATCTCTTTATCTCACACTATAACTTTCGTAAATTGCTTTGTTGAATTGTTCCTAACAGAAAGAAATAGATATTTTTCATTGCATATTCTAACCAAAAATATCTATCATAAAAACTTTGGCCGTTTTATCTTACCTCCAAACATAAAAGCTATACAGTGAGTGAGCGTCGCAGAGAAAAATAAATGAAGGAGACGGCTTTATCACTGGACAGCCTTGCATGTGAATTAATTATACGACAGTTTCAGAACAATGCGACACATCATTCACTAATTAACGTTCTTTAACGTATCGTACATTTCGTATCAGCGATGGAGGGATAACAAACGTCTCGCTTAAAGAAAAGGGCGTCGTTACTACTAAAGTCCATTCACAATTGAAGGTCATGTATTTACAGGAGTCTGCATACGGAAAGAACTATATTTTTTAATGGAGTGAGGAGAACTGCATTCAAAACCAGAGATAGTAATCTAGGAATTAAGACTTTTAATGATATTTCCTTCTGAAAAGGAAAATTGCGGTGGCTATTGTCAACGCAATTGTCACACACACAACAAAAGCATTTTTTAATCATCATAGTGAATAATTACAAAGAAAAATTTCGGGTTATTATTACTAGTTTTTTTTAAAAAAGCACGATGATAAAATTTGTAAACGCAACTTTGAATAAATAAATGAATAAAAAAATAATAATAAATACCTTTACGTCTAAACATATTACTGTGTTGTATATGTCTTTCAGGCTCTCTCTGGGGGAGAAATTTTCCTTTGCCAATGATGGAGGGGGGAGGGGGATGGTAAAAAATTTCCCCTTTAGAATAACGTCTTTTGAACCAAATCTCTGACTTTTGTAGGGGAGGAGATGGGGGATGTTCCCTAAAAATCTTGTCGTCTCACTGTAGAAACTAAAAGACTAGCAGGCTAACATTCATCAATGCAGGCTGTTGTTAAATTAACCCTATACATTTTCCAGACAATTCATGTGAAAATTTTGAAATTTTAAAAGTATATTATTGCGTATATGTTGTAAATGCCTATTAGAGGTGATATACATAAAAGCCTTCTCTTATTTTGTTCTACCAAATTATGTTGAAGTTTATATTTGCAACCACCAGAGAGCAGCATCAAAGGTTTCTGAACAAACTTTAAACAACTTTCTGATGTCCTAATTGCTTTTATGTATAGTGCCCTCTACCGGCGAAATAGTAAAATAAACACTCAAGAACAACAGTTTAATAAAAGTTTTATAAATTTCAATATTATTTCATCTAAGGCTAAAGCAAAGAGTCTTAAAGCCTTATTTAAACTACTCTAAAATGATACTGTAATTATTCTCTGTCAATTAAAAATAAAACATATCAGGTGTCACGTCAAAAAAAATTATTTTCAGCTATACAAAACATTTTTAATATAAAATTTTAAAGAGCGTTTTTCTTTTTTATCCCTATTATGTTTTCACTCGTATAACCTATATCTAAAGTTGAAATCAGAAGAAGAATAAAGTGCAACCCTACTATCATTTGATTTCAACATTTTCTTCTAATTATTGTTAATACTGTCATTATTGTAATTATTATTGATGTTATCATTTGTTAAAAGAGATTAGAAAATTAGTCTTTCATATCTGCGAGGATCCAACCGCATTCTTTTTATTACACTGTTCAACTAATGGTTTTATACAAATTATATTTTGTTGAAATAAATGAATTTGATTGATCACGTTGAGAAAGACATTTCCGTCTTATGAAATATAAAATTTACTGAGTGATAGGCTTATGAATTAAAAAAAGAGCAATTTAACAAACCATATTCATTATATTAATACATAATAGATTCCAACCAGTACCGTGTTTCCCCGAAAATAAGACCGGGTCTTATATTAATTTTTGCTCCAAAAGACCATTTAGGGCTTTTTTTCAGGGGATATCTTATTTTTTTCAAGCACAGTAATTTACATTTATTCATTTACAACAATCTAAATTTATTCATATATTGATGAACAAAATTTACATTTAGTCAAGTACAGTCATGTCATCATCTTCTGGAACATCACCATTGCAAGAGCAAATACTTGAATATCAGCCCTACGAACAATCAAAGCCTGATCTCTTCTGTCAGCAATCCATTCACTGATGATGTCTTCCAACTCAGGAAACACTGAGTGATCCACACCTGCTCTTCTTATCATTTCCCGAGTCCACCTGTTGACCAAGGTTATCGTACTCTGATCGCCATTTTCGGACCATTTGGGGATCCAAATTCTTTTCTTTGCAGAAAGCTGTGAGATTCTTATTCCGGGAGTCCTCTGTGATTCCTTTCTTGTACTCGACGAAATAGCTTATTGCACTCATCTTGTTTGGGAAATGAAATATTATTACCTTTAAATCTATTATTAAATCAAGCGTTAATTGAAATCTTACAAAACAGGAGTGGCAACAAAAATTGAGTGATGAACTAACAAGAGTAATGAACTACACAAATGCGATGAAACATTGCAGACATAGCATTCGAAAACGTTTCTTTGTTTCTCGAGAGATTAAGTACGTCCATTTCAACTTTTGACATATTGAATTATGAAGATTCGATTAAGTCACAAACAACCACGTCCGTTCGTTATCAAGCGTGTATGTGTCTTGTGACTGCACTCCAATTGGTCAATCGGTAATAAGTCTGGCGTACGTCTGGCTGACGATTTTAACTGGGGCTTTTTTTTTTAGGGTAGGGCTTATATTACGAGTATCCTGACAAATCATGCTAGGGCTTATTTTCCGATTAGGTCTCATTTTCGGGGAAACACGATACTTCATTTCCAAGCAAAGTATTTTTGTTTTAGTTGTTCATACACGTAGATATGACACGTATATATTCTCTGCAAACAGAACAAATTATAAATGCATTTGAACATTCATTATCTAAAAGAAAATTTGGCACGTCTTTCTGACATAATCCTTGGCAATTAACAATACTCTAAAAAAAAATTCTACGTCTTGAAAACAAATACTCAACAAAGTTAAAAAAAAAAAATCACAATACACACAGGAATTTTCGGTTTTATTTCTAAACTCAACAAAACATTAAAATGAAAACAGTCTGTTTCTTCCAAAAATATGAAAGTTTAACCACTTTGTAAATATGTTGTATAGAATTTTTCTTTGAAAAGTTACTGATAGAGGAATAAAACCTCAAAACGAACGACAGAGATGTTATTAATGTGGATTTTTCAACCAAGTACATGATTGTGCGTCTGTTTCTCAATGAATTTTGAATTATTTTAAAAAGAAACTTTGCACCCTTATAAGCTTGAACATTTTGTTCTTAGATGGCAGGAACTATAGCATCCAGTCACGTTAAATCAATATTATACCTATACGATAGATACCATGAAGTCTACCGATTTTGATGAAGAACCAGAAAAGTCTTACGCGGAGATATTTATTGGATGAAATTGTGAATTGCCTCTTATTTTAGAGAGCAATAATTTTTGAATATTTAATCAAACTACGTGTTTATTGAGGGTATGAGAAAACTACAACGTATCTAAACGACCTTAGCTACTAAAATTTTTCTTAAACGGATTTATCTTTTGAGTTAAAGAAAAATTTTACTAGCTTTACCTCCATAAAAATGACTTTAGAGTGTCAAACGATTAGCAATAAACGACGATAATTACGGCGTATTTTAGCATAAAGTGATGTTACACACATACAAAGAAATATAGATAAGAAAAATATTTCTCTTTCCGAGTAAAATGACACTCCCTAATGAAGATAACTTTTTTACCTTTTCTCAGAATATTCTCAGATATGATCCCTCATCTACAAGCTTAACTAAATTATAGTTTATTCCATCTCTCACTAATAAAACTGAACAATAATCGAACGTAATTAGATTTTTTAAAAATCTCCCACAAAACGTCTAGAATTCATATGTTGAAACTTACTGGTGCTAATATTTTCGCTGATAATTGCCGCATCTACCAAAATAAATATCTCGTGTTTTTAGCGTCAGAAAACTGGAGCTGTTCTAAATCAGTTTTCTTTTTAACCTGAAATTGGACTGCTATTCGACGGACTCATTATTTAAGGGTTCAGTTACGTTGCGATTTATCAATTTCTATTTTAATATGAAATGGATACTTTTGCTTTTATTCTTTCTTATCATGTACCAAAATATCGGTTTTCTAAAATTTATTCAACGCACTTCTCCCGCCATTAACTTTTTGTAATAAAGCACAGATACTTGTCGATTATTCTAGATTCTAAACTGCTATAAATTCAATGTAACAAGATCATTGAGAAAATTTAGAAATTTTACGATAGTAACTGTGTTTATCTGAAACTCCAAAAGTACTTTCACATTTTTTCCTTGTCTGGTTAACAGTTGAAAAAACATCAAACTTTTTAACACACATATAATGGACTAATCATGTTTTTGACTCAAAACGTGATTGAAATTTGACATCCTCGCAGATAAAAATGTGCGTTTAAGTCCATGTAACAGTAAGCGGTTTATATTCACGAGTTGCATGCATAGTTTACTTTACAAAAGATTGACGTTGAGACGTTCAGTAACTTCTTAGATCTGAAGACATTGATCGATAGTTGGTATCGCATCAAAATGCTTGCATTAGGAATGCAAAGTATTTTTCCAAAAGTAAGACAGCTCTTTTCCCGAATAAGCTTATACGTACAGAATAGGGTAAACATCTTATGTCCTTGAAAATTTGACAGGGAAAAACTTTATGAAATCCTTTCGTAGGAAAATAAGAGAAGTGTTTGAATTTGCATATAAAAAGCCCTATCTTAGAAAGTTGAATAATTCTCTTAAACGTTAAGTATGTATTTTGAAACGCTATTCTTGGCACGTTGTTATACCCTAAGCTCTTCCACTTTTTGTATTATACTTAGGTGAAGTGATAAAACAAAAGTTTCGTATAAAACTATCTGCGCAAAAGCTAAACATCGCTAAGGGTCTGTTTAAAAGTATGATGGATAGACTCAAGATTTCCGCATTTTCAGTGTTGTGTAATATAATAGGAAACAATTTTCGGCAAGAAATCAGCTGGTTAACGTTTACCTTATTTCAACAGCCTTGTCAACAGAAAACTGTGGTACTGATATGTGGACATGATTTATGATTCATACTGGAGCTTTCATGCCCACAGGTAATAACAAGAGAAATACGAATTGTAAAACAGCTGAAATCGCGTTAATATGAGTGATTCGAAAATTATCAAATTTATCCCACGAAACATACGATGGTTAGCTCTAAAGATCCCAAGGAATTAGCACTACAGAGAGTTGAGAAATATAGTGTTTCATGCATAAAAGCTTCAAGACAACGATAATAGCGGTAAATAAAACGTAAAGAATAAATCATGCAAAAATGAAAAGATTTATTTTCGATGATTCTGTGTATTTCGGATTTAAAATACCTGTTAGAAGAGGGAAAAGGCAGCTCTTTACCTAATCATTTTACGACTCTGCGCTATCTAGTGGTATAAAACTGCTGATAAGGCTGAAGACGCGAAATAAGGTAATTATTCTGACAGTATTTACATAAAATGTCTCAATCTCCGTAACTTTATAGATATGGGTTGCTTTTTTTCCACTACTCAACTGTTGCTTTAAATCTGGACGTTTCAGAAGAATATTAATCAGCATTAATTGTTAGAATTATTTGCCTTTTTGATTTCATATGTACGAATAAAAGTTGTACTATCGCTTTTGGCATTTATGGTGAAGATAATAAACAACCTTTGCACAGGTTTTCCTGGTAGGGTAATGACAGACAGTGGATAGTCTCAGATGACCGAAATGCAAGATGAGAGTATTTGTCACGTTCCTTTTGAACAAACTTATCGCACCTTTCTTTGCCTAATCATCTGATAAGTGAGTCGGGAGTGGCGAATGTCAGGAGAATTTTACATTCTCGAATACGTGGTTCCAACCTCGCAGAGGCATTACTGAGTGGCATGGATTTGTCGTTTTTGAACTGTGCCTTTTACTTTTCGAAACATAGTAACTTAACTCTGAAAACTATATAATATCCCAGAAAACTGTATACAATTTTATGGCATTAATTTGGCAAAATTCTTTCTCTCTGTCGACGTAATAACGTCCAAAGTAAGGTACACGTGAGAACGGTTGGCTGCGATGTAATGAAAGGAAAAAAATCAACGGAATGTTTGATGTAGCAGATCAGTTGAATAGCCTCCCGTTTCCGACTTCTATGCAATCGAACAAGTTTAGATTGGAGTCAGTTGGATGTATGATTAGGCCTCTTTCAGACGAGGCACATTCGATGATTCAACTGATTTGCCTTGTTTATTTTCATGTAGTTGACTGTCGTTGACTGTCGTGTGAGGTTCTTTTCACACGAGGCACCTCGCGCGCCCAATTCAAGGCGAAACCCTCTCTTCTGGGGTTATGACAACGCTTCGTCAGCAGCTAGACTCACGCAGGCGAAAAGCGATTGAAAAATGAGGGTGAAAGAAGACAGTTACTACATTAAATGTGTATATATTCTATCCATAGGTTATACTTTAATCTACACCTAAAATAATTACAATATTTCCCATAAAAATATTTTTTTCAGGCAAATGTATTATAATGTAACAAAAATATCAAAATAAAAAAAATTGCTGTAAAAAAATTAGTGCTATTTACTTAACTAAATTTAGGTAGAAATTGTATAAACATACAAGATATACATGTATACAAAATTGTAGCAATTTGGGACGATTAGTTTTGAAGAAATAGTGCGCACAAGTTTCAAAATAAGAGTTTTTAGACAAAGCCATTTAAGGTTTAAATTTTCTATAAATTTCTTTACTATTTGCTTTATACATTTGGCCATAAAATCGGTTGTAATTGTATCATCAACGTCATTTTTTTTCATAAAATTTCTTATATTCCATTCTTCAAAATTAAATCATAGTAAAAAATTGTGTTTTTTAAGGTTTTAAGGTGATTTCCCCCCTTAAATTTTTAAATTTCAAAAACTTTAAACTTAAATATTATATCTTTCTTCTACAATACCTTTCTTTTACACCAATTTTATAACACAATATTGGTCTTTGATTTATAATGATGTAGGGGAATATAGAATTAGAAAGCATCATAACATGGCACTCAGGTTTTTACTTACAAAAATACAAATGTATTATTTTTATATTTGCTCTACTTAAGGAGGGGGCTGCTAATTTTTTTAATCACATTTTTTTTATTTGTAGTACCATTATACCTCAATCATACATTTTTAAAAAAATTTATAATAATAAAATTGCACATCTGAAAGGGTTAATGCAAAAACCTCCCTCATATGAAAACTATTCAAATTGTAGGCATAAAGCGATGTTCACATTTGCAAATCTAGATAAATTTAATTAAATAATGGGTAATTCGCGCAATTTGGTGCTCCCACATATGTTTTTAAGTGTAACGGTCATAACCTGTACTAATCGATGTAATGCTGCTTGATAAGTAATGTAAAGAGAGTGACGTATGTCACCATAAGAAACATCAAATAAGCAACCAATGATAAAGAATATATTTCGTTGAAATGACCAAATAAATATTAATGTTCATTTTTCAATGATAATGCGGTTTCTAAAGAAATTTTTAAAAAATTTCTAAAAAGTTAAAAAATTTGTTTTAATTTTGGAGTTTTTAACCACCATTAACAAAATAACAAATGAACTTTTAAATTTGAATGGTACCGACTATTTTATTGAGCAGGCATCTGTATTTATTTATATCGATATTTGCTTAATATACATAGTTTGATAGTAAACAAAAATTGAAACCTTCTAATGTTTCCATGGAAACAACTAGGGGCACCAAATTGCGCAAATCCTCCAAATAATTAATTAAATAATTCTAATAATTTGAATGAATGTTCTTACCGATTGCACCTTGTTGGTCAGGATCCATGCTGTTGAAGTCGGAATAAAATTTGCGTGCCAATTCCCTCCAAGCTTCACCCCTTTTAATTTTATTGCTATATTCATCACACCTCATGCCCCATATCGCGGGACTAATACGAATTTCTTCGATGAATTGTTCCACAATCAAACTTGCAATTGAAACGCTTTCCATACTGAACTGAGCTCATGCAGCTAGGCGGCTGGTGTGAAGATCGTACCTTCAGTAATGTCTTTTGTGTTGAGTCTACTCATCGGGATGAGAACGTTATCGGCACATGTGCCATATGGCAAACTGTCTGGGCACCGAATTCACTCCGTGTGAAAAGGTTCCGGCGATTCCCATACATTTGCTATGGTGGCTACACTCCTTGACAGCCGCCCGGAAATCAGTGTGATCAAATATGTGCCTCGTGTGAAAAGGGCCTTACGCGTCAGGACATAGGGCCTGTAGAATTTGAAATTGTAATTATAATTGTATCTTATGCCAATAGATGGCAGTGTGTTTAAAATGAAAAATGTTCTACTAGAAGAAGTGTATTCTTGGCGAAGAGCCAGAAGGCAGCAATGCTTAATGTCGAAGGCAGTAATGCTTAATATTGAATATAATAAACTGTTTTGTGTTTTAAAGGAAATTGATCTCATTATTGAGAAGTTTTTTTATTGTGTATTTTATATGCTGAAGAAAATTAATTTCGTAGTTGAAGTATATAAAAAGAATTTCGAATCATGAGAAGAAATTTAGGGTTAATAATTGAATTGAAGTTTAAAAACATCAGAATTTACAGTGGTGCCGAAACACACAGGATACCTTTAGATTAAAGGTAAGTGAAGCCCTTTGATTTCTTTGAAAGTTTTGAACATTTT
The DNA here is from genome assembly GCA_907164885.2 of Dolomedes plantarius. NCBI lineage: Eukaryota > Metazoa > Arthropoda > Arachnida > Araneae > Dolomedidae > Dolomedes > Dolomedes plantarius. The sequence goes on from OU015492.1 coordinate 83,459,053, forward strand.
GAAAAAAGAAAATGGGAAAACTCGCAAATACGCGAACTATGCACAAAGTTCCATAACTAAATTGATAAATAAATGTGAAACTTTGTTAACGAATCCGAACTTAGATGTTGATGAACTTAGTGACAGTATTGATTTACTGAATGAGAAAGAAAAAGGATTAATTGAATTGAATTCAAAATATTTGAAATCACGAAAACGGAAGATTTAGAGAAAGAACTCTCTTCCGTCGAAAATTATCAAGAAAATATATGCTTTGTAGAAACAAGGTGAATAGAGCGAAAGCGAAACAAACTTCAAATATATACAATCTAATTTTGTTGAAACGAATGTATATTCTCCTAGTGTAAACACTGTTACTGAAAGTAATGTGAAGTCGAATATTTAGTTACCGCGTTTGTCAATCGATACATTTGATGGTGATATATGCAAATAGACCGATTTTTGGTCCCGATATAAAGTCTCTATCCATGAAAACAATTCTTTATCAAACGTAGAAAAATTTTCTTATTTGAAATCTTATTTGACGGATGACGCCGCACTTTCGATTTCTGGTTTGTTAACTGTCGATGAAAATTATGAGACAGCAATCAAAACATTAGAATCAAAATTTGCGCGAAAGGATTTGATCATAGACAAACACATGTCTGCACTGATTAATATTACGCCATGTCGGAATTCAAGAGATATTTCTTCGCTAAAAAAGGTTTATGATACATGTTATTTACGAATGAGTCACTGAGAAGCCTTGGCATTGAACCAGATAGCTATGGAACACTTTTGTTCCTATTTTAATAAAGGCTCTTCCGAATGATGTAATTTTAATGTTTACTCGAAGTCATAGTTCAGATAAAGACAAAATCACTGACTTGTTAGAATTTTTAAAATAAGAAGTTGAGTCACGTGAACGCGCATCTCTCTTGGCGGAAACTCAAAACGAAGTAATAAATCAAGAAATTTTGTGAAACCGTATGAAGATAATCAAATAAATTTCGTACCTTTGATAATAAAAATAGAGATAAAAGGCAAAGTACGGCAGCTCTTAACGTTACAACTGAGAAATTTTGTATTTTTGTGATAAACTGGGGAAGCATGTAGCTGATGATTGTGATCGTTATAATTTATGTGAAAAGAAAAATTTACTGAAACAAAACGGGCGCTGTTTTTCTTGTTATAAAAAATTTCATTTACAACGTAATTGTCGCTTCAAAATTGAATGTACCAAATGTCATAGGAAAGAACATAGAAGAGGTCTGTGTGATAAAATTGATACTATAGAACAAGGGTGGCGAACCTTTATGGATCAACGTGCCATTTTTTCTAAAGAAATGTTTAATGAGGCCATAGACGTGCCGTCAAATAATTTTGACCTTAGTGATTATTGGGAAAATAATAAGACTAAATACTAACAACTCAAAACTCTTTATTTACTAACAAAAAATACAGTTATATGTGCAATTCAAATTAAAGCAACATTAGTGTGACTTCTGTTGTTGCAGATTAGATAACAAATAACTTATATTAGGATAGTAAGATGTTACTTTTAGCAGAATGCATGCTGAACTGGAATCCAAACGGTTTCCTAAGCGAGTTTTTAATGTTATTCATCTCTGAAAATAATGACTCGCAGGCATAAGTAGATGAAAATATTGTTAAAATAGCATGAGCCAGCTTCTTCAAACAGTTAAATGTATCTGGAATCGAATTCCATGTTGCCAAATTTTGTTACTGGCATTTTTTACTTATATTGCTTATTAGTCTTTCTGTTTTAATCAATTCAAACTTTTTCCTTGAAAACTTTTTCCTTCAATAAATTTTTGAATCCATATTGAACTAGACTGGAAATCAATCAGCTGCATTTCAAATTCTTCAATTTCCAACCAATCGAATTGGGACAAGTTCAGTTTATCAAATGAAAATCACATCAGAGTACATAATAAACTTGAGCGTTTCCGATAATTCTTTGAACTGAGAAAATCTCGCTGAAAATTCCTTGATTGAAGAATCAATTACGGAACTTAATTCATCAATAACTTTTTCTTCGTCTGCTTTCTCATGTACATCTAAATCTTTGATACTTTTTTCAAGTTTGGGAAATATGTGTAGTTTTTTGTAATAAAATCGTTCCTGAAAACATGCAGTTTAGCGTCAAAAGCGCGAATGAGATCCATCATGACGATAATTGTTTTTTAGTTCCTTAAGCTTTATGTTCAATTCATTGAAATGTTTGCATATGTCTGTAAAAAACATCAATTTTGAAAGCCACATAACATCCATTAATTTAAATGCAAACCGTTTTGATCGTGGCGTGCCCCAAAATATCGTGTTGCGTGCCATCAATGGCACGCGTGCTATTGGTTCGCCACCCCTGCTATAGAAGATAAATTTCAAACGGCTGTTACTGTTGTTACTTCAGTTATCCCTACTCTCGAAAACGGAACCAATAGTAAAAATGTTTTTATGTCAACATTTAAAGCCGTCATTGTCACTTCTAACGAAAAACTAAATGTTTGCTGTTTATTAGACTCAGGTAGTGAAAGATCATTCATCCATAGACAAGTTGCGATAAATTAAATTTACCCATTATTAAGGAAGAAACAATTAATTTAAATACATTTGGCAGCACAGATTCAGTTAAACTATTAGATCTAAAATTCAATTTAAATTATGCAACATTGATGACGAAGATAAATTTGTAATGATTGACGCGTTTAGAATCACCTGAAATCTGTGGTGCGTTAATTGAAGCTCCTAGTAAAGAATTTGTTAAGAAAATTCAGTCATCAAACATAAAACTGTCAAACACTGTAGACCATGATGATGATCCACAGAAAATAGATATTTGATCGGGTCAGACTTTTTTTGGAAAATAGTAACTGGAAAAACAAAAACGTTTAGGTCCTGCTTTAATGTTGATAGAAACTTTAATGGGATGGACAGTTCAAGGTCCAGTTTCTTAAACCCTTTGATGAGTGAATCAATATCAGTTAATGTCTTGAATGCTATTATTTCTGGAAGCCTAGAAGATGATGAGTTAACATCAACTTATATTAAATCCTTTGGAACTTGAATCAATAGGCATTAAAAACGAAATTTCAAAGAAAGGTATTTCTGATGATGAAGCCTATCAAATATTAAAATCTAACTTGACATTCAAGAATAATTGCTATGGCGTAACACTTCCATGGAAACACGACAATGTTGATTTGAATAATAATTATTTTAATGCGCGAAAAAGACTAGATTCCTTAATTCGTAGATTTAGAAAGGATCTTAATTTGTACAATGATTATATGGAAGTTATCGACGAATATTTAAGGTTAGGGATAATAGAAAATGTTGATAACAATGATATAATCGAAAGACCTGTTTATTACTTGCCTCATCATCCCGTGATAAGAAAGGACAAGGACACAACAAAATTAAGGATTGTTTTCGACGCTTCGTCGCATCCTCCAAAATTCCCCATCACTAAATGACTTTATTGCATCCTGGGCCAAATCTTAATCCAGATTTATTAAATCTTCTTTTAAAATTTAGACTCAATTACATAGCTTTTATAGCAGGACATTGAACAGGCATTCTTGATGATATCCCTTAATGAGAATGACCGAGATGCAGTACGTTTTTTGTGGGTGGACAGTTTACCAGAAGACTTATCTGAGATACGTCCAAAGATTTTTTCGTTTGAAACGCCTATTATTTGGTGTTACCATCCAGCCCTTTCCTTTTAGAAGGTGTAATAAAATTGCACCTACAGAAATATTTCCATATATAACCTGAAAACATGCAACATGTTGAATGATTCCATGTACGTTGATGACCTTTGTCAGGGGAGTCAAATGAAGAATAGCATATAAGAAATGTAAAGAAGCTAATCTAATAATGAGCGTGGCAGGTATGAAACTTAGAAAAGGAAGAGCAATTCTTCTAAACTGAAAATTTGTGGGAAAATTCTGAAATTGAATTTGGCTCCAAGGAAACGAATGTCAGGATAAAACTGTTTTCTTTAAGGTTTGAGGATTAATTGGATCGTTGTAACGATACATTTAAATTTGATGTACTAGCCTAATTGAGTTTATAAAAAACTCTGACAAACCAAAAGAACTATCACCCGCACTGCAGGTAGAATTTTTGACCCTACTGGATTTTCTTTCACTTCATAATGAGACTGAAATGCTTTTCCAAGAACTTTGGGAAATGGGCCATACACTGGGATGAAGAACTACCCGACTACTCCATATTAAGTAAATGGGAAATTTGGTGTGGGGAATTACCTTTAGTTAACACTGGAAATTCCTAGATATTATTTCGGTACAAGTTTGATTGAAAATTTGAAATCCATTCAAATTCATTGTTTCACTGACAGTAGTGAGATAGCCTATGAAGCCGTTACGATTTACTAACGTTAATAATAATAATAATAGTGTAAACTTTCTAATGGCTAAGGGTAGATTAGCACCTCTCAAGAAATTAACCATTCCCAGACTTGAATATTAACTGCTGCTTTAATAGGTGCGAGACTCATTTCACATATTAAACCGGTATTCTAAAATATAGGTGTTAATGTCAGTTATCATTGCTGGACAGATTCCAATATAGCACTTTTGCTGGATTAAAGGCTTCATCTACAAAATGGAAATCTTATGTCTCTAACAGAGTTCGAGGAAATTCAATCCTTAACAGAGCCAGAAATTTGGCGTCATTGCCCAGGCCAAACAAATCCAGCAGACATCATTACCAGAAAAAAGAAATTATTGGAACTGATAAATTGTGACCTATGGTGGTCTGGTCCTCAGGGTTACACGAAGAAGAAGTATATTGGCCTAAAGTTGCACATATTGATCCAGATAAACTCTACTGTTGAATTAGAAGCTCGTAAAGCTCAACTTTCTCTTATCATAACTGTCAAGGAAGATCTTTTTGATTTGAAATTGTATGAGAATTTAACTAAATCGATCAGAGTAACAGCATATGCCAAACGATTTTGTAAGCAAGCTTAAAATGAAAACTAAACAAACCGAACCCTTAGATTCAAGTGAAATTTTGGAAGCAGAAAATTTTGGATATCTCATGTTCAAGCGTTATCTCATGTAGCGTTTAAGTAAGAAAAAGATATGCTGTCCGCAGGTAAAGAACTTGCAAATGATTCCTGAATACAATGTTTTGATCCTTTATAGACGAAAATGGTTTAATCAGAGTCGGCGGTCGCTTAGAATTCGCAGAAATTACGGAAGAAGAAAACACCCGTATTTACTGCCATATAATAATGAATTTTCTGCTCTACTTGTGAAATCTTGTCATGAACGGGTTGCTCAATTGCGGTGTTAACAGCAACTCTAACCCAGTTAAGAGCAAATTATTACATCATAAAGGGTAGAAAATTAGTGAAAAAAATGATAAATAAATGTCTCGTATGAAAAAAAATACAAGGCTAAGGCATTTGTTGAGAAGACCGCGCCACTCCCTGCTGATCGTATGAATATGTGCGCAGTGTTCGATGTGACGGGCTTGGATTTCGCAGGTCCCCTGTATATTAAAGAAATGTTGCTACAAGAAAGGCCTATATTTGTTTATTTACCTGTGCCTCAGTTCGAGCAGTCCACCTAGAGCTCGTGTCCAACTTACGAACTGAAACTTTTATATTAGCCTTTAATAGGTTTATTGGCAGACGAGGAATGTGTAGAACTGTATATTCAGATAATGCCGCAACATTTAAAAGGGCTGATAAAGAATTAATACGATGGCTGAGTAAAAAATCTAAAATACAAGAATATCTTGGTTCTCAAAGGATCGAATGGAAATACATTGCTCCCCTTGCCGCCTGGTGGGGGGGATTTTGGGAAAGAATAGTGAGAAGTATAAAACATGTTTGAAAGAAGATTTTAGGGAAAGCTTGTTAACTTTCGAGGGGGATGACAACAGTCTTAATCGATATAGAAGCAATACTGAACTCTCGACCATTGACTACACTTATGATGATGCTTTGGAACCTACTCCCATTGACTCCTGCTCATTTTTTGGTGGGTAGTCGTCTTACCACTTTGCCAGCAAGAAACAGTGAACCAGAAAAAACTGATCTTTTAGACTGATAGATTAAGTATCAACAAACTTTAGTTGAACATTTCTGGAAACGATGGAAAGAGCAGTATCTTCTTGAACTTCGGTCTAACCATGTGGTGTCTCATTCAAATGGTCCCAATACAAAAATTAATGATATTGTTCTTACAGGTGGGAACCGTGAACCGAGACAGCTGTGGCAATGGGTAAGGTTATATGAAGTTTATGTGAGAAGAGATGGAAGATAAGATCATGTTCTATAAAGACTGCACGAGGAAATAAATAAACGTCCGGTACAATTGCTCTACACCTTGAAATACCTGACAGGACTTTTTCTTCTTTTCCTTTTGGTGAATTAATAATATTGCATATTGTTAAAATTTTTCTCTTCTCATTGTCATTTTATTTTATTTTTTATTTTTTTTTTAAATGAACCTATAGTCATTTGAGGGGAAGATTGTAGAATTTGAATTGTAATTATTAATTGTATCTTATGCCAATAGATGGCAGTGTGTTTAAAAGGAAAAATGTTTACTAGAAGTGTATTCTTGGCGAAGAGCCAGGAAGGCAGCAATGCTTAATGTCGAATGCAGTAAGCTAATATCGAATATAATAAACTTTTTGTGTTTTAAAGGAAATGATCTCATTATTGAGAAGTTTTTTTATTGTGTATTTATATGCTGAAGAAAATTAATTTCGAAGTTGAAGATAGTATATAAAAAGAATTTCGAATCATTAGAAGAAATTTAGAGTTAATAATTGAATTGAAATTTAAAAACATCAGAATTTACAGGGCCTTGTCCACATAGCTTACGCTGACGCTAACGGATTCTATGTCCAGTCCACACTTTTGCGCTTTTGCGTTCGCTTTCGCTTTCGACATGTCGCACGGAGAGAGAAATGTGAGGCATGCTCAGAGCGATGCGTCACTCCTGCAAATTCCAGGACAGCGCATACGTCGAGATAGAGCATGCGATATCGCAAGCGTATCCAACCCGAGTGGATTATCTTGTAGAATTCAATGCGAATTTTCTATTCTGCAAGGCAGTTTTCAAGCCAGTGTTCAGAATGTCGCAGTCTTTGGAGAAGAAATTTTAAATTTTATTGATGATTACAGAAATTTACCGGCATTGTGGGAAGTCAACCACTCCGCATACACAAATAAAATTATTAATACATTTAAAACTAATCATTTAATAATAATTAATGTGTATTGTTTTAAAATAAAAACTAAATGTATTTTAAACAAAGCAAATTGAAAAAAAATTTTGAAAACTTGTACTATATCATTGAAATTTTCTTTTGAAATACAAGGAGAAGATTTCAAAAATATGCATCAGCTAATTGTTATTATAAAACTACTGAATTAAAAATTCCCCATAGCTTATCATAGGAATTAAAGACCCACTTTGAATGAAAAAAAATAGATGTTGTAGTATTATAAAGCAGGTTACAACCTGAATTCGCGTTTTGCGTGACGTAATTTTTTCCCATGTCATACATTGCTTGCATCCAAATGCGTATGATCTTGCAAGTATCATTTTCATTTGAAGCTAAATATCATCGACACATTTTAAATGTAGGCATTATTTAGGTCCATCATGGTTTTCTCGTTGTGTTCTTCATTTAACCCCATGTTCAAAGAAAAATGAACGATTTTATTAATAACAAAATATACTTCTTAACTTCTTACATAGTAGAAATTTTTTTTTTTTATTATATATGAAAATTCAAAAGTAATTCTTCATGGCCCGCTTTTGCTTCAGAAAAGAAGTAAATGTCTCTGTTTAATTTCTTTACTTTATATTAAAGAGATTACTTACTTACTTACTTACTTAATCTCTCTCTCTCTCTCTCTCTCTCTCTCTTATATATATATATATATATATATATATATATATATATAGTATTGATTAGCTAACGATTTTTCTTGAATTTTCTGTATACTTCAAAAGTAATAAATGTTCCTTTTATTCACAAATAAATTAATATAACAGTGTAATTTTACACTATATATTCAAGAGATATAATTTTTAATAACAAGCAGTATTCTACCGTTTTCTATTTTAGTATTTGTTGGTTTTATTACTTCATACACAAAGCTATAAATTGTAGTTCTATTTCTAATAACTTGGCATATAAAAAAACCGATCTTCTCATATCCGTATCACCATTATTAATTTCTCTATCAAACTACATGATGTAGAACCTACGTGTATAAGAAAAACATCTCTAATCGATTACTGAGGGCATATATACAAATATTATGTTTAAATTTATATATATTTTTTAGTCTTCTCATTTAGATCATTTTCTCCCTGCACGTGCACACACACACACACACACACTCACCATACATATATATATATGAATAATAAATATTGCAAGTAGAGGGATTATACATATTTATATTCAGAGCACCGTACCAAAATTGTAGTCTATTCTTGTTGCACATTCCTTGTTGCTTTACGTAAAAATAGTGATCACCTTATAAACTCCACGAAATCACAAGAAACGCAGCAGTAACCGTCCGACTCTACCATCTCGTGAGGCATGAACTGTCGAACAAGTGTGGACAACAAATCGAATGCGTCTAGAGCATGCCGGGAAGCATAGGCTAAAAGTAAGTTGAAAGGAAAGACAAACCGCAAGTAGAAATCGAAACTCGAAAGCGCAAAAGTGTTGGACATAGCTTTACTCATGTTGACATGTTTTAAACCATTCAGAGGCCTTAACAATTTCTTGGCTAATCGTTTGGCGATTTATAATTGGCTAAATATATTTCAATACGAGTAACGCTGACTCTGACGGATTCTATGAGAACAGCCCGTTATCTGTGACAAATCTAAATAATGGTATCGTCGATGAATAGATGGTTATTCCTCAGTAATGTATGGGAAGCCCAATTGAAATCCTTTCTCCAAAAACAGCATGATACAGATGTAAAGGCAGGATACGAGTTTTTATTTTTTTTTTCGATTGTATTTCAAACAAGGTTTGTTGAGGGAAGAGCAGTTTACAGATTCTTTCTGTCACTATTGTGCGTAAGTTATTGCCATATTCTGAGTTTCAAACCAATTTAATTTTTGTTTGCTGTTTTCCCTATCATAACCTTCACATTTCGCGAATACCCTATTTTACCCCCATCTCGGATGATGCAGAACATTAGGTAAGATGCAAGTACAAAGGATGACACATGCCATTCCGTGAGAGGTCAAGAGAGATGAATATTTCGAGAAGCGATCCGAGTCGTAGTTATCGGAACATACTGTTGAAAAGTAATCACACATTTTGAAAATAACCTCTTCATGCAACCCTAAGTCTCCAAGGCGCGCGCCCAAAGCGGAGCAAACCAGAAGCTATCCCATGATTCCTGTCTTACTTCTGTTTATGTAATTTTTCCGTTTTTGTATCGTAGCACTGTAACGTTCTTTTTGTTTCGTAGTAGATTGAATAAATACATGTTTAATGTTCATGCACCTGTAATTATTTAGTACCAAGACAGCTGCACCGCCGAGACGGAGGTAAGCAATATATTTTTGCTATCTTCACATCAATGATTATGAGACTGAATTGCTAAATTCTGGTACTAAAATTAAAATGGCTCAATCAGTGTTTATAGATTCGACGCAGATGACTAAACTGAATTCCGAAAATTATGCGGTTTGGAAATTCAAGATTGAAATGCTTTTGATGCGGGATGGGTTAGATGATCTTCTTAATTTTCCACCACCCGATAAACCCGATGAAACATTTTTAAAGAGGGATAAACAAGCACGAGCAATCATAAATCTATGCATAGAAGATTCCCAAATCATTCATGTTAAAAACGAAACAACCTGCTGCCGGTACATGGCAAAAAACTGAAATCAGTACATGAACGTTCCAATTTAAGTAGCAAGTTATATCTTTTAAGAAAATTATATTCAATTAAAATGCCTGAACACGGTGATATGATCGCGCACATCAATCAACATGATGGATTTGGTTGAAAACTGAAAGCTATCGGTGAGAGCATTCGAGATCAGCATATAGCCGCTCTTTTGTTAGTTTCGATTCCTGAATCTTACAATAATCTCATTACCGCCCTAGAAGCTCGAGATGAGACACTTATAACTACGGATTTAGTGAAACGAAACTCGCCGATGAATATAAAGAAGGTTAGAACAGAAAGCGGACCGAAATTTCAGATAATACTTCAACGGCATTTAAATCTGCTATAAACGCAAGAAATTATATCAATAAAAGGTCTGAGAAATTTTGCAGCTTTTGTAAGCGAAACGGCCATACCCGAAACTGTTGTTTTAAGTTACAAAACAGGAATAACAATACTTGTTCTTATAATTCTAATAACACAAAGTTAGAAACTCGCGTGACCAAACATGGTGGAAAATCAGACCAGCAATGTATGAGCGAGAATGTTTACAGTCAACAGGCGCCAGTGAAGTGCAAGGCCTCCATTTACCGTTCTGAACAAAATATAAATGTAAAGGTTCTATATATGGATTCCGGCGCAAGCAGTCATTTGCTGTCCGATGAAAGTTTATTCACAGAACTGAAACAAAATGAATCACCCACAAAAATTATTCTAGCAGATGGTAGAATCGTATTTTCCAAAAGCAGCGGATTTGTTGACCTTGATCTAAATATGCAGAAAATAAGACTGACGAATGCCCTTTTTGTTCCTGATTTAAAGAGCAATTTAATTTCCGTTAAAAAAATCGCTAGTATGGGGTACTCTGTCCTTTTCGAGAAAAATAATTGCTTCGTGAAGAAGAATAATGAAGTGATTATGCACGCATAATATTAAGTGATTATGCACGCATTTGATAAAGATAGTTTATACTAAATTGTTTTAAACAAACACTCGGAAAATGCTAATGTCGCGATAGAATGCAAAATGATAATTGTATACAGATATGGCATTCGAGATTAGGTCATCGGAGTTATGACGGAATTAAGCGACTCGTTCACGAAAATCTCGCCGACGGAATAAAACTAGATAATTGTCTTCATAATAAAACTTGTTCAGAATGCATAAAGAATAAAATGCAACAATCCCCGTATCCAAAAACAGCCAGTGTCCGTGCAAAGAAACCGTTGGAATTTGTACATAGCGACATTTGCGGACCCATGCCCACTCCGAGCATCGGTGGAAAGCTCTATTTCGTCACATTTATCGACGACTTTACGAGTTACACCGTCATCTACTTACTTACTAGAAAGAGTGAAGTTCTTAGTAAACTGAAGGATTTTGTCGGTATAACCAAAAATAAATTTGGTAGAACCATACAGACTCTTCGAATGGATAACGGCGGTGAATACCCCAGTAAAGAAATAGAGGAATTTCTGTCGAGTGACGGCATCAAACATCAACTTAGCATTCCTTTCTCACCTCCTCAGAACGGTGTGAGTGTAAGGAAAAATAGAAGTCTTACCGAAATGACCAGATGCATGCTGTCCCAAAGTCAACTGCCAAACAAATTCTGGGGAGAAGCTGTCAATACCGCAAATTATATGCAAAACCGTCTTCCTACTAGAGCCTGTGAAAAGACGCCCTACGAGTTATGGTGCGGAAGAAAACCACATTTGGCTCACATAAAAGAATTTGGTTGCACAGCCTATGCATATATACATAAAGAAAACCGAAGAAAATTAGATCCAAGAGCAATTGAAGGAACTTTTGTCGGTTACGACCAAAGGTCAAAGGGGTACAGAATCTATACAGGCGAAAATCGGATAATTGTCAGTAGAAGCTTAAAATTTGTCGAAAAATCACCAGTGAATCAAAATATCGAAATTCCCTCTCGTCCGGAAGTAAAAGACGAAGAAACTGAGACAGAACATGAAATTATACCCATAGAAGCGCTGAGAAGATCAGAAAGAAAACTAAGGGACAACCACCAGAACGTATGGGATACCTAGTAGACACAACTAAGGACATACCAGAAAATTTCGAAGACCTGAACAAATTGGATTCCGAAGAAAAGGAAAAATGGTTACTTGGACGAAGAAATCAATTCCTTGTCCCAAAATAAAACCTGGGAATTAGTAGATCTTCATGTAGGAAAGAAAGCTATCGGATGTCGATGGACCTTCAAACTGAAAAGGAACGAAGATGGTACAGTCAACCGCTACAAAGCACGACTAGTCGCAAAGGGCTATAGTCAAAAATTTGGGACTGACTACGACCATACCTTCGCACCGGTAGTTCGACATACGACTATCAGAACCTTCTTTGCTGCCGCTGCATACGGTAATATGCACGTACGACATGCTGACGTCACCACAGCTTTCCTTCACGAAAACCTAGAAAAAGAAATTTTTATGGAGCAACCGGAAGGCGCAGTTCAAACAGGACAAGAACAAAAGTTTTGCAAACTAAGGAAATCTTTCTACGGCTTAAAACAGTCAGCCAGAGCTTGGAACCAAAGAATCGAAGAAATCCTGAGAAACAACGATTTCTCTCAATCTACCGCAGACCCTTGCCTATTCTTAAAGAAAGATGAAGTCGATACAATAATGATCACGGCTTACGTGGACGATATCCTTACAGCATGCAAAATTGAAGACAAGATTCAAAGTCTAATCAAGTATCTCAACAAATTCTTCGAAGTAAAAGACCTAGGAGAAATCAGAAACTACTTAGGAATCAACATTAACAGAGATAACAAATTTTTATTGAACCAAACTTGCAAAATCGAAGGATTGAAAAAGAAATTCTGTCCAGATATCCACAAACCGTCTTACACACCGATGGGCGTTTCTTATCCAAAGGAAGAGGACACCTCTCCACCACTGGACAATACCAAATATAGACAAGCCATCGGAGCACTACTCTACATAGCCACCGTAACCCGACCAGACATCGTTCTAGCAGTGAATTTATTAAGCAGGAAAAACGAATCTCCAAATGAAAATGACTGGAAAGCAGTTCTCAGAGTCATCGAATACCTGAATTCAACAAAGGACATTAATCTGCAAATTGACTCTAACAACCCACCAATACTTACCTGCTATACGGATGCTGACTATGCATCTGATATGACCACTAGACGGTCAACCGGAGGAAATATATTCTTCCTAGGAAACAGCCCAATTTTTTGGTCCACAAAGAGACAAAATTGTGTTTCCTTATCATCGACCGAGTCTGAGCTCATTTCTGCGGCTGCTGCTGCTCAAGAGCTCAAATGGATATTAGACCTCCTAAAGGATTTTGGGCTATCTCAAAAACTATCTATTAAAATGTTCGAGGACAATAAGTCCACAATCTCTCTAATTCAACATGGTAAGATGAATACCAGATAAAAACACATTAATGTAAAATATTTCTTTTTAAGGGAAATGGAAGAAAATAAAGTAATTGAATTAACATATTGCAATACAAATAGTATGATCGCAGATATTTTTACCAAACAATTGCCCCAACCAAAATTTATGAAAGTAAGATATGAATTAAATCTAATTCGGGCTTATCCCAAAATGCATGATTAAGGGGGGGGGGGGGCATGTTTGAAAAGTAATCACACATTTTGAAATTAACCTCTTCATGCAACCCTAAGTCGCCAAGGCGCGCGCCAAACCGGAGCAAACCAGAAGCTATCCCATGATTCCTTTCTACTTCTGTTTATGTAATTTTTCCGTTTTTTGTATCGTAGCACTGTAACGTTCTTTTTGTTTCGTAGTAGATTGAATAAATACATGTTTAATGTTCATGCACCTGTAATTATTTAGTACCAAGACAGCTGCACCGCCGAGGACGGAAGGTAAGCAATATATTTTTGCTATCTCTTCACATCACATACAGTAAAACGGAACATAAAATGCCCGGGATAGTTTAAGTGAAAAGATATTTTTGGCTAGTGGATAGAGATTTTAGCAAATAGAGCGTAAGCTTTAACTTTCTATGAAGGATTACATTAAAGTGAGACAAACAATTCGGCCGAAGTGTATTTGCTATGTCATGGACAACGTGCTGCGCTTGGAGTAATAGTTTTGTAATAGACTTTTGTTGAAATAAGGTGATTATACCAGCACACTGGTGATTATTTTAAAAAGAATCTTGAACACCTAATTTAAGTTCTTGTTTGCGGACAATTACTGTTAAACTATTACTAGTGGCCATTTGGTAAAGAGCTGAAGCGAGTCTACACAACAACCGGGTCACAGTAATCTTAGCTTACTTTAGGAAGTGGGCCTCCCTGGAGCTCCAACCTCTCCAGTTTCCCTAGCCCCCGAAGGACTTCAGACAGCAAATTTAATATCCCGCACTCCAGCATTGACCGTGGAGACTTTTCAGCGACCTTACATAACAGAAAGAGACCTACTCTCAGAATCCTGGTTAAGTTAAAATACTAAGTTGTTTACTAACTCACTCTCACGCACACACGATATGACATTTGATTTTATCCTTGGAATTATATTACAACATTCTCTTGGAAGTCGTGTTAGAGTACCAATTTATTCTTAAAACTACTTAAAAATGATCACCAATTTACATAGGAAGAACCTTTATTAGTGGCAACTAGGTATGTTACAAAGTATACAGAAGAGATAAAGGGGTGAAACTATTACGGCCCTTCCGAGTAGTAACAAGCATTGCTTAGCACGCGTTGCTACCGTTCTGGAAGCTGCAAGATGCCGTTGGCAACATCTGATCTGTTGATTCTTAGAATAGAGCGATCTACAGCCTGCAAAATCTCTGGTGGAATCCACGTAGCAGTTCCTTCATCTTGGGGATGAGATCAAAGCCACATGGACTTGTCAGGGAATATGGGGATGGTAAAAACTTCCCATCCCCCAGCGAGGCAAACCATCAGCCCACAGAAACATTTCCTTCCATCAGTAAGATGCAACAAATTATTTCGTACAATAGACCGGTAACATAAACCATGGCTGTGTTCATCCTGTCTCTGTGCAGGCGTGCGGTGTTTGTGAGGAGAGCGCATTCGCTCTGAGGTATGGCAGGTATATAACGAACGTGTGGTGTAAGCTGCTTTCCTGGGTTCTGCTGCGTGGGGGCTCTACAACAGTGTTGCCAGTATTAGGCCCGTTGCACACACGGCGTAGGCGGAGATTTTCCATCGGACGTCGTTCTAAAAGTAGAGCTTACACACACGGCGAAAAAACTCCGTCGCCGGGGGAAAAAGCCCATCCTTCCCTTTTCGAATCCTGCACGTGTTCAAGAAAACCAGAGGGGTCGCAACAACGCCCCCCTCCCCCCAGCCGGGATCGGAGGAGCCCTCCTTTTCGAATCCAAGAAAACCAGCGCGCCCCCCCCCCCAGCAAACCCCCAAACACCCCTCTCGCAAATGACCCTACGACGGTAGAGTCCGCTGTGTGTGTAAGCGTGCATAGGGTCACATGGATACTACTTCAATCTGGCGTCAACGAATCCGCCGGCACACAGTGGCACTCGACAGCTGCACAGGCTACCGTCGAAAGAAAAATTTCATTTTCCGCTGTGTGTGCAAGCTCCAATTGACTTCTGTGGTCTACTGATGGAACGACGTCCGATAGAAAATTTCCGCTAGAGATAAAAACGCTGTGTGTGCAACGGGCCTTAGGCCCGTTGCCACACACCGGCGTTTTTATCCGTGGCGGAAATTTTCCGTCCACGTCCTTCCAACAGTAGACCACAGAAGGTCAACTGGAGGCTTGCAAAACTGGGCGGGAAAAAAACGATCGGTAAATTTTCCGTCGACGGTAGCTTGTGAAGCTGTTGAGTGCTTCTGTGCGTCGGCGGATGTTTTGACGTCAGCTTGAAACTAGTTTTCCATGTGAACCTATGCACGCTTACACACGCAGCGGATGTTTCTACCGTCCTAGAGTTATTTGCGAGAGTGGTTTGACCTTCCGTATTTACAGGTGTATCAATAATAACTATAATTCATGAACATGAGTGAGATATTTAATTAACCTTTCAGAGTGATTGTTGGGAGATTATTAGAAATTATTTATGTAAAAAAATTGTTTTATGAAAATGAATCTTAGGTCAATGCATTGCGAGCAGATTTTTTTTTAAACTATACGAGATTACATATTTAAATTATTTGAATATATTCTATCCTATAGGTTATACTTATAAGCATAGCTTATACTTACACCTAAAATAATTACCATATTTTCACATAAAAATATTTTTTCAGGCAAATGTATTGTCTTGTACAAGGAATATAAAATTTTTCAAAACAAAATTGCTGTAAAAAATTAGTAATATGTACTTATCTATAAATCATAATAAAAATTGAGATTTTTGAAGGTTTTAAGGTGAGCTCTCCCCTTAACTTATTTTATAAACAAAAGAATATATCATTTATAAATTTTTAACGTTTATTTTTCACTTGAATTACGTGGGGAAATGCTTCCAAGAAAAGCGATTGTACGACATTGTGTGTGGTCTAGCTAGAAATTCCATAGAGATAGGTGCAAACCTCGATGGTTGCTGAAAGCCAAGGCAATATATTGACAACTGAGATCTGGTAAAGCCAGAGGTTCTACGAATAGGAAATTTTTAAAATTAATAATTTCAAATTGTGATTTTTTATATATATATATATATATATATATATATATATATATATATATATATATATATATATATATATATATATATATATATATATATATATATATATATATATATATATATATATGTGTGTGTGTGTGTATAATAAATATTGAAAATTTATTTTAAAGCAATTGTTGACGGTATTTTATTGTATATATATATATTATTTTCATTGATTTTTTTATATACTGCATAACTCTCACCATAATATCATTTATGGTGTAGGAAATGTAGCTGCATGGTGAGAACAAATGGATATCCCAACTCCCCCTGTAAAAAATAAAAACAGAATTTTTTATTTTTTTTTTATGGGGGGGGGCATAAAATATCTAAGTAAGTGCATCTGACTCTACAACTTTTTTCCAAATTTCAGTTGTATTTTAATATAGCGTGCCACAAAGGGTTAAAATGCAACAAAATTTAATTAAATCTTTTTTGAAGTAATATACAAGTAAATATATCACATTAAATACAGGGTGTCCATAATTAAACGTCCCTACTTTAAAGTTGTCTACAGTCGAAACTATTGTTCAGAAAGTTATGAAATTGTGTGTAGGACATATTGAAGGGATGGGAATTTGAGCGAATAAAAAAAAATTAGTTCAAAATTTCACCACCAGAGGGCGTTTTTGATGAATTACACATTTAGCCAACATTTACTATAGTTAAAAAAAAATTATTACAGCAAGACATGTTCAACATGATGGCCATCATTTTCAGCTACCATTTGAAATCGTAAGATAGCATGTTTTACAGTTGACCGCAGTGTGTCGGGGAAATGCTGGAGAACATGTTGTGAAATGCTGTCCTTTCAGATCAGGTATAGTTCTTAGTTTATGAAGACTGACTAGATGTTTCATATGCCCCAGAGCCAAAAGTCGCATGGGTTGAGGTCTGGGGAGCTTGATCTGGTAATCGTAACGATGACATTCTGATTAGCAATAGCAAGCACGCTGAAAACAAAATCTCATGAAAGTTCTAAGTTTTATAACAGCTTCTGCTCTACGTCGACAAAAATTAATTTGCATATTTGTTTCTTCCGAGTTCCTTCAATTCTTTTCTCCGAAAATTAGTTATCGAACAAGTTTCCGATCGACTTTGCAATCACTTTAAAGATTGTAAAATTTAATGAGTACGAGTTTATTGTGTTAGGGTGACCTATGGATAAAAAGATGGTGAAATCTTAAGTAAAGAACCAGTAGATATGTGCAATTCATCAAAAAAAATGCCCTCTGGTGGTGAAATTTTGAACTAATTTTTTTATTCGCTCAAATTCCCATCTCTGCAAATATATCCTACACAAAATTCATAACTTTCTGAAACAATAGTTTCGACTGTAGACAACTTTAAAGTAGGGACGTTTTAATTATGGACACCTGTAATCACATTAATTTTTAACTATTTTATCAGGCTTTTATCTTATTTCTAGTGTTATAACAATATTTTACAATTAGATAAAAATTATAAGAAGTAAAAAGTTTTAAGAATATCCTTATATCTTGGACATCTGCTAAGAAAACCCTCCTTTACACATTAAAACAATATCTACACAGAATGTTTCTCACATCGTTTGCTTTGGCGGCCTCCTCTTGTGTTCTTTCCTGTAGCGAAAACAGCAAAACACGACAGCGACGGAATTTTTTCCACCGTGTGTGTAAGGTCGACTGTTGGAACGACGTCGACGGATTATTTTCCGCCACAGATAAAAACGCCGTGTGTGCAACGGGCCTTAAAGTTCCATCCCTCGTAGATGAATGAATGCTCCAGTTAGTGAGAATATATTTTGGTCATTTCATTGTAATGAATGCGTGAACTACAGATTTTAATTCGTAAACTAAAATGACACACATTTTTCTTTTCTCTTTATTTTAACCGAAGCTTACACAGATTTCCAAATACAATCGCCTTTTAGAGAGGACATCGTATTAAGATTGTAGTTGTATCATAAGTTCCTTTACATTACACACAGAAGAAAAACATAACTTTTATATAAAACTACTCTGACGCACAAGACACTGTTCATCTCGAGCAATCATTTTAAGGCAGTTCAAGTCACAAACCTTTATAATACTTCGTCTGAGTTCGATATAGAAAATAATTTGCGACAGCTCTCTTATTTTACTTATTTTATTAGTGACAGTACAAAGCACTGCTTAGTTCACCAAGCGCAACAACTTACAAGAGCTGCTATTCACTCTTCTTTAACAGCACTGCTGTCGCCATTCACAGCTTTTTTCAAACTGTCTGGACCAGTTCTCAGTTTGCGAGCTTTGATCAACGCTTTAGAAGCCGTCTTGCGGTTCATAAGCGAGGCCAAACAATGCCATAAGATCAATAATGCAGTGGTCACGTTGTATTGATGCCATACTCGCTGGTAGCGTAATCGTAAGGGAACGTGTGATGGTAGTTGTGGAATCCTTCACCAACGGCTCCTAAGACAACATAAGCATTCTCTCTTGGATTGATATTGACGTCGTACGGCTTGTTTCCCCACATGTGAGCTGCGCTGTTCACCAGCCACGTCTGGTTGAGGGTGAAGCACAGGCGGAACAGTGTTGGAATGAGAAGGGCGTTCAAGAAAGTCTCGTTCCAGAAATACATGGGAACGACGGTCGGGAGGACGAAACAACAAAACAATACAAGTCTGACGTAGTACCTAAAGAACATTGAAGAAAAAAGCATAAGCACTGGGAGTTACATAGTAAAAGTAGCAATAAAAGTGAAGATAGCGGTTACGCTACATAATTTAATTTTCTTTTAAATTACTCGTCTGTCTGGGATGCGTGAAAAAAAATGCTTATGATAATGCAAGATAGAAATCCAAGTAATAAAATATTAGCACACAATAGTAAACCAATAAAATATGAGCTAGCTCAAATAAATAGCGTGATTAAAACATTACCGAGCAGTTTTTAAAAAAAATTAAGAATGATCACGAATTGCGTCACATCTAAGGAATAATACCATACAGCACCTAAAGGGCCTTGCTTACAATCAGGGGTAAACATATTACCCTTTTTGCTCCAAATGCAATCCTGCTGAAGCCTTCTTTTGACCATATTTTAAACTGCCTGGGGCTTGCCAAGGAGGATATTTATAGAGACCCTTTGCTTGTTTCTGATTTCATTGTAACTTTGGTCTCTTGGACTTGGTCTAGCCTACGGCTAGAGCGGGTGGAATAAGTCGCACACAAATAAAAAATGCGTAGTAATGATAAAACGAGTGTTGTTTAAGATAGTAAAGTTACATCCTGACATAGCGAAAGGGGATTTCGCTAATAAGTGCATTACGTAAATGATGCACTGTGCTTGTATCAAAGTATCAGCTATCTTAAATAGAATGATTAAAACCTTATCGAGCAGTTTTTTTTTCGTTTTTATGAATGATCACGGTTTCGCTTCACATTCAAAGAATAAAATACCATACAAAACAATTATTAAACAGAATTCTTATGTTCGCAAATAACTCGGAAAACAAATATACTTACTTTCTATGAAACCTAACAACGGGGTCTGCCATGAGGTCACTCAAATCGACAGTTTTTCCTTTCTTCATAACATCTGGATGTTTGCGGCATAATAACCATCCGATATGGGCAAAAAAGAATCCTCGCTTGGCATTATGGGGATCAGCATGAGTTTCAGAATACTTATGATGGACCCTATGGTCTCGACACCACTCATAGATATCATTCTGAAGAAGAAAACAGAGTAAGCTTATATTCTAGAGAAGCCGAAATATAAAAGGAAAAAATAAACAGTCAATAAACAAAGCACAGCTGCCCAAAGCCTAAAATACGTTGACTGGTTGAGCTAAAATACCTTTCTAATAAAACATAGTATGTTGGCAACTCTTACGCATCGACCAGCTTCCCTTTCAAGGAATATATTTTGTATTTTAATAACAATATACAGTAATGCGTCGAATTTCTTAATATTCAAACAAAATTCACAATGCAGATATTGTATTTAAATTCATGTATTAGATGCAGATAACATTTTCAGTATCCAATAACGAAAAATGCTCACATTTACGTTTATCCTATATAAACTATTACAAAAGATAAGTAATGAGTTGCGGTTCTTTTTAAAAATATTTAGTACTTAGACATGAATCCTTTAATCAATTACTTCTGATAATTAGTTTGTTTTTCCGTTTTCTGAATAGTTTTAATTTTTTTTATAAATTTTAAGTTCAAACTTTAAAAATTACAGTTTAAGAACTTGGGTCACATTCTGATATAACCATCTTTGATTTCGATTCTTATGCAAAGCAATATCAATTTAAGAAATACATTCAAACGACAGTGATAAGATATCACGATCTATCCACCATAACTGAATACGACCACAGTTTTTTTCTTAAGCTAAATGAATTCATCTGTACGGATTTGCAAGGAAGATATAAAACTTATCGAATACAGCGATTTTTTGATGGAAAATACTTCGGTTTTATACCATAAGTCATAGAATCTACAAGAATATTCAAAATCCTTGTAAATTCTCTATTAAATAAGCCAGTAGTTGTTTGATAGTTGAAATGATTGCTGGAAGAACGTGATATGGTACATTCTCTCAAATTATTATTCTTTGTTGTTGTGTGTGTGTGTGTGTGGGGAACAGTGAGGTATATTCTATCCCTTGCTTAGTACTAAACTTTGATAGTTTTAATCGTTACTATTAAATGTATTAATATAACGTACGAGTACTACGTTCTGCCAGCCAACAATTCAGTTATTGAAGTCAATACAGATCTACCTTGAGACACAAAAGGACACGATCCCGTGATAATTGGCATTAATTTAAACAATTATTTCACTCGTCAGTTTTGATAAACAAAACAGAACTATGGATACTGCATCGAGTTGAACCCCATGGTATCAATACATGTTACACATTCATTAATCAAACATTTTTGAGAAACTAACAGTTAATGGCAGTATTTGTTGCAGTAAGATAGATTTATATCAACAACGCGACTAGAATTTTCTATACTGTTTCTAATAAATACTAAATGCAGCAAAATCTTCAAAAAATTTTCAAAATCAAATCTTTTTTTTAAAAATGAGACTTAGAAGAAAATGTTGAACACCAAATTCAATCTCCTTAAGCAATAGGCTTTTTTAAACTGTTCTAGTATATTTTGCTATAAACTAGATTATATAGATAAATAACACCAATTGCTTATATACGCTAGAATTATTTATAGAGAGAGTTAAATTTAAAAATTACCTCAAATGCGATTGTGTAGATGAAAGCCAAAAATATGCGCAGTGGTAGTCTGGCTTTGTAGGAACGATGAGCCCATAGTCTATGGACACCTGCGGTTACACCCACACCGGATGCAATGTACAATATCACGGCTGAAAAAGGAAAAAAAAAATGTCAATGTTAAGATCACAGTAAAACCTCTAAATAAAAAATACATGTCAAGTATATTCAAATTATAAGTTTTCTTACTGGTATATGGTCTTGGGAAGTTGTTTAAAGGTTCCAGTTTTAACTTTTAATGGGTTGTTATAACCAAATACAAGCACCCTGTAGCTATAGCTGTACAAACTAATTTTGCACAACCTTCATGGTTTGGTGTAGGTCAAGCCCCCACATCAGAGATAAACAACACGACATATATATGCAATATTCATCCACTTTAGACAAATTATATATTTTGACCACTTTTCACAAATTATATATTTTAAATCTACCGTAAATGAAAATGAAGATATATCCGAGTCATTATTTCCTCGTTTAGGACGTGTACACAACTCAATATCAGAAATTCTTGGTTAATAAATAAAATCAAAATTTTTATCCGTCGAAACTCAGAAGCAATGTTTAAAGTCAAAGCAACTGTGTGATAAACTTTTTAAAATTCTGTATATAAGGTTAAGGTGGGCATACACGCAAATTTTAAGACTACGCCTAATTGCAGTGATCAGCTAAAAAGTGGGAATCTCATCAGATCAAACTGGGATAGATGTATATTACAATATTTACACGATAACTTACCAAAATACCTAGTAACACTTAAGAAACATCCTGTAGAACTGCAAGCCTCAGTGTTCTAACTATCCGCTTGATTTTATAGCAACTTCAAATTCGGTAATATTCCTTTGGTCAGCTCAGAATTCAAAATTAATCATCGAGGATAAATATATCAACACGATTGAGGGCCAAACTATTTTGTTCATCCGAATGACGAGATAAAACATATGCAAACAGTCGAACACAAAGTTAATATAGGGTGATTTCCAGGGTAGAAGTTAGATGATCAAGAAAATATTTCTATGAAAAGTACTCTGCAGTCAATTAAATTGAGATTGCAACAGTATCAAAACAGGACAGCTATTGTTTTCAGGTGCTTGGGAAACAGTTTTATAAAACACACGAATTGCAATTTAAAAAAAGGACATTCATGAACAAGGAATGCCCTTTCAGTTTTCAAAAGACATTCCTTGTCGTTTCTACGGAACGGTACAGTGCATCAGTAAGTTCCATTAATGACATGGAGTTTCAATCAATCAAGGAAAATTTTTGTAAGCACTTAATGGAGAATACTGGGGATCTAGAATGCATATAAGCAACTCAAACAATTTCTTAAGAAGTGGGGAGAAAGTGTATATTCAAGTACTAATGGGTATTCAATAGCTATCTCATTCCAAAAACAAAATTAGCCAAATTTTCTTCTGGCACTAAAACCGTAAAGCAGACATTGTGAAACGTCTTGCATATTTCAGACCAATAATTTTAAATTCTAAAGATACAGAACAGATAAGAAAAACTGTAGTTAAATCGAAGGGCGAAAACTCACCGAAAACATTGGTCTGCCACTTTGCAGATGTAAACATACGGTAAAATCCGTATAAAGAAGCAAGATGAAGGTAAGCGAATAATATAACATTTTTCCACACTATTTGTAAGGGCGCTTCTTCATTTGTTACGTCAGAGGATGTATCAGGACTGGTGACTTTTTCTGGTTCTTTGGTGTATTCGTCGTCCACTTTGTCGCAAGGGTCGGCGATTTCTCCTGTTGTGTTGTGACCCATTAGTTTACCACCGTTTGCAGCTGTCGTTGTCTGTGTTGTCACTGTGGAACAGGACAGAGGAGGCATAATTGTGGGAGGATATTGGTGTTGTGCTAAAAATAAAGTTTACAAAGGGAATCAACAAACAGCTTTTTTTTCTTTAAATGAAAATGACATCATAGAAAGTTTCAAGCAAGAAAATAAAGATGCTTAATAATTTAAAATCCGAACCAGGAATGAAATCTTTTAAGTGCGTAAAATGAGTTCACTGTAAGAAAAGTATTTCAAGATTATTTTCAAAGTAGACACATACACTCAAAAACAATCAGTATGTAAATGCAGGTAAAATACCCCAATAAGACACAAGGAGTATCGCATTCAGGAAATATGTGTCCTTTTATGAGGTCAGACAGAGTGGGAGAGGATACGAGTTTACATAATCAATAAGTTTTTTTCGATACTTAATGTTTAATAATCCTTAAAAAAATGTCTTGGGACATCAACTGACAACACAAATTTCTTGTACAACATATTGAGAATTTTGTAACACAGATAGTTATGATAATCGGTCAATGTCCATCATAATACAAACCGGGCGCGGTAGCCCAGTTGGCAAGAGCAGCGGACCAGTGATCTGAACGTCCCTGGTTCGATGCTCGTCGCTGCAAATCTACCGCCGTGTTCACTAATGGTGGCCGGGGCACGTAAAATAGGGCGTGGCTACAATGTCCTCCAATTTCTCAAATTTACCCTGGAGGTGCGGGGTCAAGTGTTCCGGTTTCGTCACTTGCCTCGGTTCAAAATCACGGGACCGGTTATTTAGCCGAGTCAAAATCTGACCCTTGTGGTGCTAATTCAAAACAGGAGCCGCACCTTCATCGCCCATAGCCTTCGGGATCTGATGTTACTGTCGGTCAAGGGGCATAAGCAACAACAACAACATATTACAAACCATGATTTAAAAAACATCTGAAACATCCTAACTTCAGCTGAAATATGCTATTTATTAAAAAAAAGAAGTACTGTAATTAAAATTATTTTAAATAATGCTTAAGTTTATTTGTTGAAGATTTGGTTATAAGAGCATGCATGCATCTATGTGTATAAGGAATATATTATATAAGAATTGGTATCTATGGATACCCATGTTTATCATAATTACAGAACCCCAGGACCTATTCGTCATATACCTAGGGAGGTATCTGTAAGTGTATATTTTTCATAAATTTACTTGTACGTACAAGTATCTCAAATTTGATGCATTCAAAAGAGATTAAGAGTGTTTTTGTGGTAGAGAAAATTTTGCACAAATTATTCAGCATTCTAAAACGTATTAATTGTATAACTTGCACTCACCTGTTTGTTCCAATGGTTCTATCAGACTATTGATAAAAATCTGATTTGATAACACCATGTCTAAAAATGACCGTCAATAACTATAACCCACACGTCTATTTCGGGTTACCTTATGACCACTCTGATACTACCTATACCTTTCACTATTTAATAGCTTTGTCCTATATCATACACGCAACTTCGTAAACTGCCAATTTTATTCGATGCGCACACCCACACTAGTTGAAAAATACGAGGGCGATTTCCCTTCATTCTGGTAAACCCCAAAATTTTTTGAGAATACCTAGGTGTAAAATTTCCTCGATCAATTAATGTTTTTCCTCAATTAGCTCATAGTTATTGCGAAAGCGGAATGTGCGGACAAATTCAGAACGCATTGTTTTCCTGTCAAGTTAATAATGGGAATTTTACTAAATTTCTGTTTTCGTTTAAACACGAAGGAAGGATGATTAATAATTCGTTTTCAGTACCTGGAAGTTGATTTTCAAACGCGTTTTCCTAAATACTTTCCTTATAAATTAACTTTACAAAAAATTTTAATATTCTAGAAATAGACATCAGTAGTTTAATGTCCTGTAAAATGTCAATTAATGAAAATTTAAAAATTTGAAAAACTACGTGATCTTTACTGAATTTTCTGCTTTAAGATGGGAAAAATTAATTTCTTTTAAATTCAAAATTATGTACTATCTAATGTAGTACTAGAAAAGGGGAGAGGAAAATTCTTGGCTAAACAAGGGGATTGAAAGTATAAAATCTCTTAATCTCACACTATAACTTTCGTAAATTGCTTTGTTGAATTGTTACTAACAGAAAAAATAAACTAGTTATATCTCATTGCATATTCTAACTAAAAATATCTAACGTAAAAACTAAGGCTTACTTTATCTTACCTCCAAACATAAAAGCTATACAGTGAGCGAGCGCCGCAAAGAAAAGCACATGCAAGAGACGGCTTTATCACTGGACATCCTTGCATGGAAATTAACTCTATGACAGTTCCAGAACAATGCGACACATCATTCTCTAATTAACGCTCTTTAACATATCGTACATTTCGTATAAGCGATGGAGGGATAACAAACGGCTCGCTCCAAACAAAAAAGAAAAAAAGGGCGTCGTTACTACAAAAGCCCATTTACAATGTGAAGGTCATGTGTTTACAGTTGTCTGAATACTGAAAGAATGGAGAAGATAATTTTTTTTTTAAATGGAGTGAGGAAAACTGTATTCAAATCCAGAGAAAGTAATCTAGGAATTAAAGACTTCCATGATATTTCCCTCTGTAAAGGAAAATTGCGGTGACAATACAACAGAAACATTTTCAATTATTATAATGATAATTACAGAGAATTTTTTGTGGGGAATAGAAATTCGTAGAGGAAAATTATTTTATGCTTCTGATTTGTTTATAAACGTCCAGAGGTTTTATTAAGAGACAATATCTTCAGTTATTAGAACACAGCATAATTTCTGGCATAGCCTGTTATAAGAGAGAGGGAACGGTTAATGTAAAGCTTGCATTTATGTGGAATTAAAAAAAAATTAGTCAGTCCAAAATTTAATCGGAAGTACCTTTCGTCAAAAATTTTTTACAAGGCCAAAAATTCCTCATATAATCATGGCTTCAAAAATTTTTTAAGTTCCCCAAAATTTTTAAATACGAAAAACAAACTATATATATGAAACAAATATAGCGTATACTAAAATTTCCCTAATCCGCAAATATTTTTTTAAAAATCAATCTCCATTCAGAATGGATATCACGCCACAATTCCTCTAATTACAACAGAGAGTTAAGTCCACATAGCAACAGCAATGTATGCACGAGTTCTTACTCCTTAAAAATAATTTCTCTATGAGCGACAGAAGTTTCCGCTAAATGGGATCAATTGGAAGATAAGACCGCATTCAAGACGCATGGATGGAATGATCGACTGGAAGAATATTAATCAGATCCTGGGCGATGGAAGATGAGATTAAAAAGCAGAAGAAAAGGGCCAGTGAGTCAAATGAATGCAGTCACGGCAAGGTCAAACGGACTGAAATCTCCTGACATGTAGATGCTTCGGAGACAAAGCGAGAGTTTTTGCGCCTGCGATGTCAACACTTATCACTTCTTTCGTCATGTACCTCGTACTATCTCTCTGCTGAATTGCAAAAATAAATTTTCCAGCACCTCGTGTACGCATAGACTTCGAGAGTGAATTTTATGGCAAGATTACGGTTTTATCACCTTCCCTAAGGGCGAAGCACAAACTTTCACTTCCCTGACAAACAGGAAAAATCTAGTTGGATATATATGACAAATTAAAATTTAAAATAGTGTTTAAAGATCAATACTCAGAATTATGATTTATAAATTATGGATTAAATTAATGATCTTCATTTGTTTCGCTTGCACACGGAAATGATTAACTTGACGTGGGCACAGAGGGTTAATGCCTCCCACTCCCGAAATTCGGCGTTCGACATTTATCGGTTTCCCATATTAGATACAGAAAAAAAAAAGCCAGTGAATGTTCTTACCAAATTGTTATTTCTATTCTGGTCCCGTCATCGTATTTCTCCCAAATAAACCATTACGATGTTTAATATTAATGTCTCGTTACTAATGCAATTTACACTTCTATAAATTTCTGCGTATGGTTAGACCGGACGTCAAACACTGATAGAATGCTTCTCTATTACATTAGGATATAATTAATTGCACAATGCTGTTTTTTTTAACAGTAGTGCATAAAAACGGGAACCACAGCTTCTTAAAATCTTCAACTCAAACGAATTAATTTATATCGTGGATTTTAAGTAACAATGTGTTCAAACTTGGCGTACTCCAGAAATTTCCTGCAAGTAATACTACTCATACAAAAGTTGTTTTAATCATATTAGCGTCCGATAAAAGAATGACTCTGTGTTAGATTATCTGCACAATATTTTGTGATAACAAATTACGTAACACTGAGTGGCAACGAAATTAAGACGTTAGAAGTAATGTCCTGAAGTTACTACTATGGTACAGCCACGATATTACAATGTTGGACCTCTTTCTGGGAAGTTGCTTCGTTGAGACGACACCGTGTCATTGCATTGTGACAAAACTGTATATCAAAAGGAGCAATTGTTTTTAGAAGGTCACGAAATACTACTTCTCGAAACTTTCTTGGAGGTACGGCGTTGAAACAAAGAAACTTTTGGTCAGTACAGACTTAAAATGTGCGCTGGCTTTTTCTCTTCAATGGTGATGTGACATTCGAGGTCAGCGTCAAGATTATATTGACGTTTCTGACGACGTACTCCTTGTATGAGTACCTGCATCAACCAAATTGTTTTAGAAGGAGTGAGAAAATGCGATAGAGAGATCTGAGTAGAGATTCAGTCGTCCAAATGAAGATCAATTAAAAAAAAGTGCGTGATAAGGAACCCCAAGGTTTCTAGCGGACGGGGAGAATATGAAGCTCATTAGAAAGAATCTTGAAGTGGCTAGACATCCGTGGAGACAACTTAAAGTTACTTCTGGACCAGACAAGTTGTTAACAATAAAATATAAAGTATCATCACAAGGGTGCCATAGAAATGAGTTTTTTCTTAATTTAAAATATTAGACATCCAATGGGAACTACTGTCTGCATGTTCGTGTTAAAAGATCTTAATCAGCTATACCAATGGTGCGCAAACTTTTTTCGATCATGACCCACTTTCTTTCAACAAAAACCACTCGACCCCCAATCACAATCTGTCAAGAAATGAAAATATTGACCACAAAAAAATATATAAAAGGAAACTATATTTTGAGTATACAATTATTTTACATAATGGCAATAATAAAAAAAAGTCTTGCTTACCATCTGCACTTGTTTATGGTAAAATCGTTTACCTTATTTAACAATATATCATTTTTAACATAATACAAATGTATAAATATTGAAAATATGCAATTATTTATTTAAAAAATACTTTTAATTTTCTATAATTCAATATGACAAATTTACTTCAAATTATTCACGACCCCCTAGTGGGTCGCGACCCACAATTAGCGCACCACTGAGCTAAACAAACAACCAGCGTTACAATGGGGAATTTAGTACTCGTTTAAGAACAGCAACTATATTATTTGACCAATATTTTATATTCAAATAGTAAAATTTTATTCATTTTCTCTCATTTACAGAAGGTATAAAATTCTTTTAATCTTATGTCCCAAACATTAATAACGCTGGTAATAAATAGACTGAAAGCTTTATTCTTCTCCTTTCTGGCGGGCAGAGGTTATGCACGTGTCTGCTCTACATTGTCATCGCTTTTTGTTGTTGCGTCATATGCCGGTGTTTGGCAACTCGCCAAGAATCACGAGTATTCCGGTACAGAAGGGTTTCTCTGCTTTCAATGCAACGACGCACCGTTTTTACAGAGACCTATCATATTCCATAAATGTAAGGTAAATTCCCCTGATATTTCCATTAATCAAATATATTAAAATAATATGGGAGCTTTTAAATATAATGCGTAATCCTAACGTTGGGAAACTTAATAACCGATATTTAAAATTGCAATGATACCGGTGATCAAATGTGTACAAGAGTATGTAATACTTGCACAAGAAACAATTTTAAAGAAGGTTTAACTTTAAATTAAACGTCTGTTTCTCGAAACGTTCTTACGAAAAAAGAAAAGAAAAATTAGTTTCAAAAAGGTAAAAAATTATAAAATTTATTCACTATATAAAATTATTCTAACGTAAAATTATTCGCTTAAATAATTGTTTAAAATAAGTTTTTTGTCGGTTTCTTAATAATTCGTCAAAATAAAGAAGAGAGTTTACGAATAAGTTCTTGTAATAACGCTGGGAATAAAAGAGAATTTACAATTCCCAGTAAAAAACTGACTCTCTCCAAGGATAACGAAAAAAGCAATAATTTTAACTATTAAAACCAAGAATAAATAAAAGGATTAATTTTTGTCAAACAATAAATAAGATATAAAAGTTTGACTTTGTCATGAAAAGTGGAGAAAATTTATAGCGTATTTTAGTGTAAGAGGACTTTGGATTTTTATCGATAGCAAAATAAAAATTTTACTAGCAACAAGAGAAACAAAATTCCCTATACCAATAAATTCATGACTTTACCTTTCAATCGAATTTTAAGACCCTTCTATTACTTAAATTCCCGACTGATACCATCACCTAAGTTATGGTTAATATAATAGTTATACAATATGAAAAGTATTATCTTTATACTTTTCTCTGTGCAACAAAAATAAATAAGTGTAAATAATCGGTCGCTTTACAATTGATATTTTAAATTTTTATTGTGGGTGTATGTTTTTTATTGAGGGGCACGCGAAATCAGTATGCATCAAAGCTAACCAAGATCTCTTAGAGACATAAATGGGGCACATATTCCAAACGCGTTTAATATTGCCAAAAATTAAGGAAAGCTTACATAATTATGTACCAAAAAAAAAATCCAAGGCAAAACAAAGCTAGTTTTTGTCTGCTATATAAAAGTAAAAATAAATACGATCTTGGGTTTAAAAAGGTTTAAGTCAAGTTTTATTAGTATCTACATTAATGAGAGCATTTCGCTAAACTTTATGTGCCCAGGATTCTGAAAAAGGGATATTTCCATAGATCTGGGGAACGCATAGGTTCGGCGTTACAGTAAATCCAGTCACCATAGGAGCTAATACACATGGATCGATTGAGAGCCGAAGGATGCGTGTAATGCGATAATCAATCTATGTGTTTGACAAGTTTATGGCAGCGATTAAGCCCTTAGTCTGTCATGTATTTCACCTAACGCCAAAGAACAAACTTATTTTTTACCGTCGGGCAAAAGAGTGAGCATAAAGACCATTTCGCAGCTCTTACCTAATCATCAATTAAAACTTTATACGTTTTGTTATACTCTTTATGTCCACTGCAATAAATTGGTATCAATTTAATAAATGCATAAATCGAAGATATACAGTTCCTGAAGATCACAGAATCATTTAGACTTAAAAAACGACAAAGCATTGGAACTCATTTCAAAATTGTGCTCTTACATGCTACTTAAATATTTTTCGGCTTAAGTTTTTCTAAGAAGCTTTTATATGTAGAATAAAAAAGATTCTATATTGGGCCTTAAGGTTTTGGATACCAAAAACATCGAGGACACCTTTAAATGACCTGTCCTTCAATAGAATTTATTACAAATACAAATAATTAAAAAAAGGGGGGGCAAAATAGCTTTTTATCTATTCCTATAAGACATATTATTGAAGTTTATTTAGCAGCAATAAATGTTACAGTAACAGCTAAAAGAATTGGGGGGGGGGAGGGTTAATTAATAGTAGTTTGAACTGTATGCTAAAAGCTGTTTAAAGATGAGCGATTGACAGGAACGAAGGTAAGTAAAACACACAAGGATGTACGATTTTAAAAGGGTTTGTTCACGCGTTGAAACTTTTAGAATCAATTTTTCCTCTTTTTAGAGTTGCCTGTTCGAGAACTTTCCTAAATTCGTTCAAATAGTTAATAAAGCAATTAAAATTGCTAATTATATAATTTTTAAATAATACTTCATTCAAACATATTCTTGTCAACTTGTTATATCAGTAATTTATAATTATTACAGAAACTGGATATTTTCATTTAGAAATATCAGTCATAAGAGTATTGGATGATAATTATTGCAGGTAGCTTTTTGCACTTCCGCTCAAAAAAATGCGAAAGCTTTTAATTGATGTTTTAGTTATCAAAACGAAAGCAGTGTAAAGACTAAGGCCTATATTACACTATCAAAGTTCTTTGACAAAGATCTTTTACAAAAGAAGTTTGACGAGAAATATAAGAGTGTGATACCTCAACTTTGATAAAAGATAACTTTTATAAAGTTTTTTCATATACAGTTGGCTCTCTGTTTAACGACGGTCTCTATTTAAAGACGATATTTCCCAGTCCCGGCCCCTCAAACGTTATGGGAAATGATATATATATATATATATATATATATATATATATATATATATATATATATATATATATATATATATATATATATATATATATATATAGTGCTCTTCGTCAAAGTTTTATAAAAGATTTCGGTGTCCGGATGTTAAACATTTCGACCAATAGCATGTTAAAAATTACAAATGCGTGGAAAACGCGGCAGATGAAGAAAAAGATTTCGATTCGAAAGAATTTTAGCTCTAATTAAAAATTGCGTTCCAATGACAAAACAGAAATACACGAAAAATATTCAAAATGAGTATGTTAAAAGAAACGCAAATCTTTCGAAGCAAAAATCTTAGGATGCTGAAATTTTGTGGTTACTCCTAAGCTCTACGTGCCCACTCAGAAATATTTTTTAAAAAATACAAATTTTAAGGGGGTTAAAAGGGTCTTAACCCCCCCCCCCCCCTCGCCTCTAAAAAACACGCACTGTATCTTTGGAACCATAGGGCCAAGGAAGCTGAAATTTTGTATGGTGGTTCCCTTAATCCCTAGGTACACTCCAAAAAATCTTTTTTAAAAGCTCGAATTTTAAGGGGTTTAGCCCCCCCCCCCCAACAAAAAAAACCTATTGTATCTCTGGAACCATAGGACCTAGGAAGCTGAAATTTTGTATGGTGGTTCCCCTTAAACCCTAGGTGCACACCAATAAATATTTTTTAAGAGCTCTAATTTTAAGGGGTTTCCCTGACACCAGACTCAATACCACTGATTTTTAAAAAAATCCTGCCTTCACATTGCCTATCTTTTAGCTAAAATGATCTAAATAACAAGTGTTCACATTCAAGAGAGCTGTTAAGTCATGGGTAAAGATAGAAACTTGTTAAGATCGGAACAAGTACACCCAGACCTTTTAAGAGGATGGATGTTCCGAGAAGAATTTCGTAACTTTTAATCAGTTGAATAATGGATAACATTTCTTGGAAGGGCACAAGGGCTGTTCATTTTCGCAATTCACTCCAGAACAGTGAAAAATACTATAAAAGATTCCAATAAATAGAGCGATAGAAAGCATTAGGAAACTCATGTTATTTTCATAAGTTAGATCTAGATCTATAGCTTCAAATCCAGTTATAAAATCTTGTTAAAAAGGAAGGCGACGATGTGGTAGAGAATTCTTCACCCTGCCATTTAATTCAAAAATCTCTATCAGCTGGAAGTGCAAGATTCAGCACTTTGAGCTGCAATAGCTTTCGTCGACAGCCTAATAACGCTAAAGTTAACAAACTGTTTTAAGATATTTTAAAATTTTGCACTTTACTGACTGATAGTAAGGTAAAATTGTAATTAAAAAAAAAAAAAAATCACCCAAATATAGCTTTGCAGCCCCTAGGCAACAGCGGCAACTGTGACTAAACCACATCGTTTTCTGAAACTCCTCAACCAGTGACGTAACGAGCATAACTGGCGCATGGGGCAGGATGACGTTTTGGTCTACTGATATAATTATCACAATGAATGTTTTAAACATTAGTACACACTTACAGCAATTCAGCCTAGCCACAAGTCAAACATATATTCACTTCCAGTATTCAAAAGGCAACTATCCTGTCACTCCTTCATTCAAATACGAAAGATTAAATAAAACGCTCTAAAATAGCATATTCACATGTCCCAAAATATCTGAAGTGCGTGGATTTGGAAATTCTCCTTATATTATTATGTCTATCATACTTTACCAGGACATACTATCGTTCTTATATGGGCAATAGCTTTTCTCTCTACTATGGCAACGCCCTTGAATCAAGGCCAAAATTAAACCCGCGGAAAATAATTATGGAATAACATAAAGGGAACTTGCATTACTCACTGTGTTTCAACTCGTGCGCACACTCTCGGTGTGTTATGGTAGAGGTTTTTTTTTCTGAAAAGAATGATTTAGCTTGTCTCCTCTCACGTTATGGCAGAAAAACAAAAGAAATAATTATTGTGTGTAAAAATATAACAAGATTAAAGAAAAAAACTTCGAAAATTTATGATAGCACAGATATGCCTATGGACCACATGCTTGCCCATAAAAATAGATATTAAATCTTGGGCTCTGTTCTGAGTTAATTTATTTCGAAGCGATGTCTCAGGGATCATTATGTCACTATACAAAACAATAAGATTCAGCACATGTGCGTACTTCTTTGGCTCATAAAATTACAGAAAAAAATATAAAGGCAACTGAGCAAATTATAAGAATAGAAAGGGTTTCAGTATGATTTTACGTCCGTATCAGGAGATGACGGGTTATATTTGCATAACAATAAAGCACCTTATCACAATTTAGCTATTAATGGAGTTTTTTTTAAGAATAATAGAAGCCCAACAAGTGATTGTTAGAGAAAGATGTGTATATGCGGAATATTCAATATGGGATTGTGTAAATATCAAACGTTGAGAAATTGTTTACTTCAGATATGAGTTTCGGTAGAGGGCAGTTTTTATGCCTTCTTCACGACTTTCAGCTAAAAAAATTTTAAACTACAGCGCTTTTAAGCGATGGTTAAAGAAAAGAAAAATATAGTTAAAATGAGAATAATTTTAACGCTTTAGCTATAAACAAACAAGGCAGAACAGCAGATTCGTTAGAAAATAAATTAAAAAGGTTTACTTAAGGCAAATTTCTTGCTACGAAGTTAAAATAACCCTTCATTACCAGGGGCATCAAGAGCTGACGTCAAGCGATTCGTAAGTCTTACGCCACGATTCTTAAAAAATTCACGGGATCTCGATACAGGAGCCTAGAATAAATCTAAAGAAAGATCATTTGACACCTCTTCCTCGGCTCGACGTGACAGCTAAGTATGAGTTCTGATCAATCATTATTATCTGTACTTACCTGTACGTACCTTCAATATATTAATTTTTTACTGTGGATGTTCCCACGCGCTGTAACGTTAAGACTATTTATGTTATTTCAATTCAAGCCGCGAATATCGATTTTCCAATTCTTGAAATGTTACGTAATGAAAATATTTTCCTTTGAAATTTAATGATTAGCAGTCTACAGCTCAATTAACTTATGAGTCACAAACGACATAGTCAGAAACAATGGCAGCGTTGTTTTTACATACTGATGTATTTTTTCCGAAAGGTAACACTTGATATATATGTATATATAAAAAAATTTAAAATTAAATTAAAAAATTCTTTTAATTTCTTATGGTCCCTTTCTAATTTTTTCCCATTAAAAAATGTGTTTGAGAGGCCCAGAACTGTTTTGAAACCAATCAAAAAATTTCTCCGAGAGCTCATTCATTAGTTTATGAAGTTGTTCATACTCTATGATTCTAACAACAAAGCTATAATTTACGTAGATTTTCCTGATTTTTTTTTTTACTCTCTAAATTTAACAACCAATATTTTAACTAATTTCAACTGTCCTTTCAATTGAAATTCGTGATGGTTAGCAAGAAACGTATGATAACAAGTTTCTCTGTTACCATATGTAACAAGTCATTGAAATATCTGTCTCAGAGCCGAGTTGTTAGCAAAATGACTCATAGATGGCGCCACTGAAAAAAAATCCTTGATTTGGAAAATCATGTCGAACATCATACATCATTCAAGCAAAGTCTGCATAAGATAAAAATCAGTCGGCTCCTTGTCAGAAAACAATGTTAAAGAGAAACCGAAAGAAAACGTTTATCATTGATGATAAATCTAATAATTTTTTTTTGGTACAACTAAAGGCTGTTAAAAGAGAAAACGTAAAAGAAACGGTGAATGAATAGGTCTAGGTAAAAAAAAATATTTTAAGAATTTATGCAATATGTATTGTGTATAGAATAAAATATAAAAATACTGTTTTTAGTATTTAATATAAGTCGTTTAGAATATACTAAAATACTGAACACGAATTTATGTTTAGAACTCTTTTTTTATAATTTTATGGGGAAATAATCACATAAGGGTATTGTTAAGTGCTAAGACATTCGAGCTGTACAGAATTATTTAAAAACAATTAGCACAAAAAAATCTAACAGAATAGTTTTGAAAATCAATACTATATTTTAGTTACAAAAGTAATAAAATGCGCATTATATTCTAGACTAGGAAAAAGAGGGGTGTCAATATTTTTTATATTTGCTGTTCCGGCAGAACAATAACGCAAGTGCAAATTGAAGATATACTGTATTGAGTTAAATGCGTCATTGTTCTTCCGGAACATTGGTATTGTCGATTGAGGCCTGGACATTGTAGGTAATTTGACATAAAATTGCTAGGCTTTTAAAGTTTAATTAGATGTTCAATCCATGTGTCTAAATGACATCACGACTAATAAGAAACTAGTCAAAATAGTTTTTAAATGATATTTTATACTTAAATTAAGATTTTCGTTGTTATTACTTTTAAAATGTCGTTAATACGTACACGAAAGTAATTACGTATTATTTATATTAAGTATGAAATTAATTTTAAAATATAGGCTAAAAAATCTGCAGTTGATTTTCAGGATTGTGGGTGATTTTATTCATGTTTATATTCACCCACCGGAGAAAAAACATCCAAGTTTCTAGAATTGTTTAAAATTGTTTCTGTGCACTGAAAATTGGGCATTACATTTCCACAATTTATAAATTTTCAAGAGAAACTTATTCACTAGCGCATCATATAAATATATTTTAAACATTTCCTGCAAAATTAACTTCCAAGAAGAGGAGTGTTACAGCCCAACACCTTTTTATATTTATCAACTCTAAGTCTACATAAGTCAGTTGAATTATCTCATATGAATAAAATGAAAATGAAAAAATTGCCTTTTGTGTTGTTTTAAAATATTGGGATACAAAGATAACGATTAAGTTGTATTTAGAGTACTTTTCAATACGATAATTAAATGACCTATCGATATATTTCTACAAACAAGCGCGTAACTTTAAAAAAAAAAATTCTCAGACGGTTCAGTCAATAAGTTTATCTTTGAATTACTTAAACAGATGTGAATTAGCATCACTGCGGTTTCTAATCTAATCTGTAAAAGTTTGAAATGTTTTATGCTTTGAAAATCCAAGTTATAATGCATTTCACCTAACCAAGTGAAACAAACATACGTCATTTCAAAGGAAAATTGAAAAAAAAATATTTAAATACATATTCCAATACCGGTAACAATAGACAAATATCAATATGATAAAAAAAACCATGTTTAAAAACAAAATAATATTCCAACTTGCCATAAAATGCGAAACTAAAAATTTCAGAAAAATCACAAGAAAAAAAGGTGTGTGGTTTAAGAATTAACATTTCACCTATCTACAGTTTGTATAAGTCAAAAACTAAAGATAAATAAAAGTAACACAATTTATCATTCTTTGTAATAATGTCAAGATATAACTCCCACTTACAAATTAATTTCTATTTATAATTGTTCACTATTGATATTTATTTTAAATTAGTTTTATCTTAATTCCGTAACTTATGTCGGGAATACAGAGGAAATAAAATAATATTCGTCATTTAAAAACAATAAGTATTCTGCATCTATAAAACTACGACAAAACCGTATAATACTTGCACTTACTACACCATATTTATCCATTTCAAGCAAACATAAAAATTTCAGTTGTTATATAAAAGTTGCACTAAAATTTTAATTATAACATTATTAGTAAATATCAGCAAAATTAGAATCAACAACATTAGTATATGTCATTAATGTACAAAATACTTACTCACCAACAGATACGTTTTTTCACTAATAACCCCCTTAGTAAAATGTCATGCCAAGCGTTTGAAACCGAATTTTAAACATTTTTCTCACATTCATTTTT
Organism: Dolomedes plantarius; assembly: GCA_907164885.2. NCBI lineage: Eukaryota > Metazoa > Arthropoda > Arachnida > Araneae > Dolomedidae > Dolomedes > Dolomedes plantarius. Next base: position 83,496,822 of record OU015492.1, read on the forward strand.
TCAGATCGTATATATAATCCTTTTTAACAGTTCAAAGGTCTTTTTAATATTTGCACGTAATACTCATTTACAATCACAAATAGGGAGGGGAAAAAATAAATACTCTTCCAAGATCAAAGTCTAGCAACAGTTTAAATTTAGAAACAAACAAAAAGACACTAAGATTGATAAAATTACGTAGCGATAAGTTCAATCCCGTACTCACTCACCGGCATTTCTAAAATAAGAATTTGTACTCCACAGGCAAGAGTTTTCTTCCACATGCATGACGTCATACGGAGAGGAGAAAGTCATTGGCTAGTTCGTTTGTCATAGAACCACATGGCGTGATCGTTCGAATATCGTCCGCTGCCGTGGCGTGATGAGGGCTTCCGAACAAAGGATGACGAAAAATCAAATTCTCTTTCGTAAAGTTTAAAAAAAATATTTTAAATCATTTCCGATGGGTATAACGGAAATTCAGAAATTAAATTTTAATGCAACAAAATTCATTTATAGCAGAATAATTACAAAATAACTGTTAAATACAATTTGTCTTTAAAGTAACGTATTTTTCTTTATTTTTTTGCCGAAATGAGCCTTTTAACCGCGAATTTCGGCACTTCGCCTTGTCTTAACCGATTTCAACAGTTATTAATATTTTAAAACCAGGTTATTTCAATAAGCCTTTTAAAAAAAGTTAGTTTTAAAATAGTAGATTCGAAAATTAGATATATTAATCAGTGCAATGAAGTAATGATTAAAATACACTACATTTCACTACATTTTACATTACATTTCACGTGCTTTATTTATTTATTGATTATGTTAAATTGTTCACGTGGTTAAATGGTTACATGGTCAAATAAAACATATCGCGCGTTATATAATCAACCAATACCTTCAAAGAACAGAAACATTTTCAATCTTTATGCACATGCATGGTTGTCTAAATTGTATTTTCCATAAATTTCCATGCTTAACGATGTAAAACTGATACACAATATGGAAAGTAAATATTTAGAGCCTGAAAAAAGAAGTATAAATGAAAGAAAAATTGAATTTAATTAATTTGAATTATATTTAATTAGGATTTCACTCTCCATCCACGATTGAAATGAACAATATAAGCTTAAAAGTGTGTGCGTATACATAAATAAAGAAAAAACTCTCTTCGTTTATACGCTAAAAAAACAGTTATATGACGTCAAAAGATTTGGTGAGTATTAAATTTTAGGGCGATTTAGGTCAACTTAAGAAACAATTGACGTAATGTTTCTTAAATCAAATAATATTGTTTTCGATGTTGTTAAGACTTTTTAATTCCCTTTTCACGGACCTCAGTTTCGGGGCTAGCAAAATTTCGTTGTACGAAAAGGACATCATTGTTTGTGATCAACAATAACATTCATAAATAGTTATTACAAATATATATCACGATGCCATTTTCATATGTTTCGAAAACCCCTTTAATTGTAGATTCAACGAAACTTTTAAATTCAGTCCGCCTGATCAGATGTGAAATTTTTACAGCCTCAGGGAGATGGACATGGACAAAAAGTTTTCGGGAGGTTCCAAAGAGGGCTAAGTAAGCCCATTACCGTCGGTATGGATATGGGAAGCACTGAAGCTTCTCACGCATGATCCAAGAAGAAATTAATCAAGTTTAAAAAGAAGAGTTAAGTAATAAAAGAAATTAAAGAAGTTACAAAAGTAAAAATAAAAACATTAGAATTTAGTAAGTTAAATTCAAAATTAAACAGCAAGACTTGTCAAAATAAACTGTTCCAATATACGATAAGATAAAAAGGAAAATATAAAGATTAAACTCTCAAAAGTCGAAGACGAGCCACAGAGGACCGCGAGCTGCAATAGTACACACGTCTCTCAAGGATAGTATACACGAAATTCAAAAAGAAATATAAAACAAGAGTCCTCTATTAAACGCATGGCATCCATTTTCTGCCCTTTTTTGCGTGGTTCCGTAGGTGACGCTGCATGAAACTGCCTCATTCTCAGTCAGAAAAAACAAACAAACAAAAATTATATATATGCTTCCCTGTTCATGATAATGCAATCACTGCATTTTAATTTTTGAATGAAACCGAGGCACAGAAAATTCAGGAACTGGCACGTATTATTGATGAAAGGATCTTAATTTGAAGTTGTTTTCTTAGATTTTTTTTCGGATCTCCGTGGCACGATTTTTAACTAGTGGCCATTAAATGACGATCACTCTGTTAGCGACCTTCTCTTCTTTGCGCGTATAATTAGGAGTAATGACCCTTATAAAATCTATTTTCACGCGGGAAAAAATAATATGACAGAATATGGTACTAGGCAGTGCCGTAACTAGGCAGGTGAAACAGGTGTAACCAGGGCCATATTTAGAAAATTCTTGACTATAGGCACAACTCGGGATGGGGGCCCCCTAACACTGATGCGGGCGTAACATTTCCAAAATTGACACACAAAAAAATAATCATGAATCATTGTGAAAGTACCATTTTACCAAAAAATGGCTATTTGAAGCGTAGAAGCCTAGAACATTATCAAATAACAAAAAGCAATACAACATATTAACTTCATCATTAAAACACCAATACAATGCGACCAGAAAAACTTATTAATCCCTTATATACACTATAACATACATATGATGAATGAAATCAATCAAATTTGAATGGATGTATATAAAAAAATTGCTATTAAAAAAAGGTAAAATTTAAAAAAAAATGGAATTGGGAATTTTCTTTTTTTTTTAAATAAAAATCTTGGGGGGGGGGGCAACATTCAGGGGCCCCTAGACCCGGGCCTACCGGGCCTAATGGAAAATCAGGGCGCACAGGAACCACTTGGAGGAGGACATTGCCAAAATACAGTATGTTTTGGAGGCTGCATGTTTCTTAGAAGAGGACAGGCCCAAAATGCTGTATGTTTATGCACTTATTTTATTATTTTCCCAAACCAAATTAATTAAGGGGCTTAAGCGTAAATTCTTGCATAGGGCACAGGAATGGCTAGTTATGGCACTGGCACTAGGTATTTTTTATTTAAAGCCACAAATAGCACTAATTATTTTTCAAACTGTAGAAATGTTTCCCCTTGGAATCATAGGTAGGCAGTCCATTAATTTTACTTATAAATTTTACACACAGAACAAGAAAAATTTCAATAATTCCTCATTCAATAATTCCACATGATGCTACAATAGTTACATTTGTCACTGACAGGTGGCGCTGTAGTGGTACCGGAACTGCTGCCTGTCGCTATTTAAACAGATCCGCCGGCCGGTACACTTTTTTCATTTCACTCCTTTCCTATACTCTGTTTCATTGGTTCCCCTCTGCTTATTACCTGAAAGTCTGCAATTGAGGGCGTGGCCCAGGAATTGCAGTTGCGACCCATTTCCTATGGTTCCTATGGTCCTATGGTACAGGCTGCCACAGGCGAGCGTTTCTGCCACATTTGCTTTTTCTGCCACAGGCGAGCGTTATGCACTGCGTTTAGGAATAGCATCATTCCCTTCTTACAAGAGAGGTAAGCGTTTCATAGTGTAACATTCCTGCACCATGGAGTGCCTCCGCCCATCACAGGTCCTGTCCAACGCCTGCTACGTTCGACAGTTGGCTATAACAGCGTTCTCAATTGTTCTTTCCTGCACGAATGACCACAAAGATTTCCAGACCTTACACCTTGTGACATTTAGTTATGGGTCTACTTGAAGTCACAGGTGTACAGAGGACGGCCGACGTCATTTGCCAAGTTGAAAAAAGCTATTCGCTATCATGTGACAGGAATTACAGTTGAAATCCTCTTCGATACTGTGCAGAATGTCGTGCCACGTCTGACGGCCATATGAGTGACAGACATCACATTGAACATTTGTAATCCTAGCTGCGTTGTGAACAGTGCTGCGCCACTGTAGAAACTAGTGATACAATTGCAGAGCCACCTGTCAGTAATAAATGTAATTATTTTGGGAATGAAATTATTCGTTATTAGAAAACAATTCCCATGTCTTTCTGTGTATTTCTGTGGGAACTGCATCGTTCTACAATCTATACTTTTCGAACTATTGAATTTTTGCTTTTTCTGTGACTTTTGGATTACCCAGCATATATAAACAGTAAGTCCTCGACTAACGAGATTAATTCGTTCCAGAACATTCCGCGTAAAAAAAAGCGCGTAAGTTGAAATTTACCATCATCGACATCATCACCTCGTTTGTGCTCTAAATTTTTCAAAATACTTAACGCTTTCGCTTGTATCAGAGCAAGACTTATCGGTTTGCGTTTGCATTGGAGATCTCAAATCCAAATTTATCAGTAATATCTCTGTCGTTTCTATTAAAACACCTCTTTTCTTTGAGATTGTCGTCGTTTTAAAGTTGAAAATTACAACCGCGTATCTATGAATCCGCGTAATCCGAGGACACTGTATGTGTATACATACATATATATATATATATATATATATACCGTAAGATGGGGTTATTTGGGACGGATTTTAATTTTTTTCCTGTGCCAGCCGAACATTTTTAAAAGCAGCTCAAAACGAACAATTGCAAAACATTGGTACATTCTTTCCTTACGTAGTAATGTATTACCCTAACCCGGATCTTTAATTACCATTGAGAATTAAAGTTAAAATGTGTCACAAAGTTGCCCCGACGAGTAGGGCTATTTTGTGACACTTGTATTTTCGCATTTTCGCCTCGAAATCCAAGAGGAAAAATTACTTGACAGAAAGTTAGATAGTAAAACGCTTATCAAAAGCTTATATATATATACCTATTACAGATATTGGATAGCTTTATCTATATCTTTCACATCAGTGACCTCGGATTCCCAGGACAGCCATGTTTTTGAGAAGATGAGGAAATTCGTCTTTCGGAACATTTTGCTTCTTTGGGTAGTTTTTCTCCAGATAGTCAATACTTCTTTCCCTCCAGTGGTATTTAAAAGGACGAAAAAAGCAACATGGAGCGACTGGAGGAGTTGAGTCGACTTTCGATATTTAGGTTATGTTCTCATATCTCTCGGAGATATCACTACACAAAAGTTATATTGCTCCACAATCTAACAAACATATTGTACCAAAATCGTGGTACGGAAAGTTCTTTTTTTTTTTTTTTTACAAGTGCATTCAACGAAATGAAATAAATAAGCCAGTTACCACAAATGAGAAAGAGAGATTTTTATAGACATCAAAAACTAACATAAATCTTCTTTTTACAATCTTCGCTGGACTTCAACAATCGCCAGCCTCTAGGTAGCTTTCTTGACAAATTGTGATTTAAAAGAGCTTTAATTAATAACACATAAAAATATAAGCAAGTGAAATTATACAACCTTTCACAACTATATCGAGGCCTCCGAAATCTAAGCCAAGGTCTCACGTTACATCCGTCACGACAAACTACCTAAATTAATCAATCACCTATCTCGTCAAGGATATCGCTTCAACTCCAATGCAGTTCTAAAAACCTATTTTATCTCGCAAAACAAAACCCGCGTTGCCACACTACACAACCAAACGATTTTCCAACAATCAATCTAAAATAAAGATTTATCACTTACTCCTTGGTTTTAATTCCACAACTCCCGAAACATCGCACTTTGGCGATAAAACGCCAAATTGGCTCCCAAACATGTAACATTGCCCCCTCCTCAAAAGACTGGACGTCCCGGACAGTCCTACACTAACAACAACGGTCCTAAAAATACTACTACAAAATACAATTTCATAAAAACACAACACATATACCATTACAAATTAAATAAATAAACACATAAAAACGACAGTTGCAACATTAGTATATAAAATAAAAATAATAAATAAATTGGGTAGCCTGGATCTACTTAGGAGCAACAGCCTACGAGCCGTGGCTCGGGTATCCTCAAACTCTTCAGGACCCAATCACGTCCCATGGTAAGGAGCGAGCCGGTCGTAATGTACGACCTTCGCTTTGCTGTTCGCAGATTCGCGAATCCGTACGACGATTGAACCTCTTCAGCGGAACTGGATCTTGGGAAGTACACCTTCCCGGCGAACGGGACTCCACAGTCGAACTTTGGTTCCTTCCTGGAACTGGTGGTCTGTCGCTATCACGTCGTAATGTCTCCTCATTCTGTCGTTGACCACGCTGACCTTGCTTCGCCAAAGGACGCTGTCGCTGACCACGCTGACCTTGCTTCGTTAATTGACGCTGTCGCTGACCACGCTGACCTTGCTTCGTCAAAGGACGCTGTCGCTGACCACGCTGACCTTGCTTCGTCAAAGGACGCTGTCGAGTCAAGTTCGTGCGGCCCACATCTGTTGCACGGGCGAGCACGGCCTGGAATTCATTGAGGAATTTCTCTGCTTCCTTTCTTCGTTGATCAATAAATTCCGCACTCTTCAATACATCTGCGGTCAAATTGGAGCGCTCGACGACTGGCAGGTCACGCTTCCTACTTTTTCCAATGACTGGGGTATAAGTTGGCAACATTTCATTTTTCTGGATTTTCTTGTCTTTATTGCTGACATCGGCAATCTTGACGGGGACCGTACCTTTCGTCTGGTCCACAAGAGTTGCGGCAGCAAAGAGACCTCTTCTACTATTGTCCGGCATGGAGGGTATGGTGCTATATTGAGTGGCTTTAATTTGGTGAGAATTGAAATTTATTATGAAATTATTTCTGTTTAAAAAGTCAAACCCGAGAATCATAGGGTCAACAATATCGGCAACATATGCCGTATGCCGATAGCTATTATTCCCGATGCTTATGTGGAGTGCAACTTTTCCATTCATCTTAATTCTATCCCCGGTCACGGTCCGCAAAGTGATGTTTGGTGGTGTGAAAAGTAGCTTTCCGCCAAGCTCTTGAGCTAAATCCGTTCTGACGATGGTTACGTTGGCACCGGTGTCAACCAGCATCCTACACGGTTGACCGTTTACAAAACCTTCAACAAACGGCCTGTTTTCTTCGTGATGCATCGATGACACATTCAGAGAATTGCAAGAGGGCTTCTCCTCGTCCGGCTGCCTTCGCCAATTCAGATGGCCGGGAACTGATTTCCCTGGGTCTTGGCGTCTTGATTCATCAGCTTGGCGCGCTAGACAATTCCTTCTGAGATGCCCCTCACGCCCGCAGGTCCAGCACTTCAAAGGATTTCTTCTTGGCGGCATGTTTGAATTCACCCCTGCCAAGGCACCGATTCGTTTTTCTATTTCTTCAAGTCGAGCGGCTATTGGGTCGTTTTCGGCGGCGGTCACCCCTCTCACTAGTTGACGGTCACGGCGAGTCGCCCTCTGAGCGGACTCGTACTTCATTGCGTACACCAAAGCTGACTTCAAGTCTTTAATGTCCGCCATTCTTAGTGCTCGTTGACTCTCCGAATCGCGGATGGCGTCCACAAAGTATTCTAATGTTAGGTTATCCCTAACTTCCGTCGGACATTCTGGGAAAGCTAATTGAGCTAATCCCTCAATAGCTGACGCAAGTTCCTGTAATGTCTCTGTTGATTTCTGTTGGCGGGACTTCAGCTGTAAGCGGCTATACTCTTTACGGCATTTCTCGCCAAAGCGCATTTCGAGAGCACTCGTCAAGGCCTCAAAATCTAGTTGTTTCTCTACTGCGATGGTCTGCAGTACATCGGCAGCCTCAACACGGAGTGAAGTAGCCAATTGGCATGCTTGCATTGCAATGTCCCATCCATTGGCAGTCGATGCCATATTAAACTGTGTTTTAAACACCTGCCAAGACGTTTTGCCGTCATAAGTAGACACTTTTACGGCAGGGCGGGACGATTTCGACACCGGGTACGCCTCCTCAATACTAGCGTCAGAGTAGTAAGGTACAGTAACTGGCGTTGATTCTTCTGCGAATTTCTTCTCTAGGCCGTTTATTTGTTTCTTAATGGCTTCCCTAATTTTCTGGTCAACAGTCTCGACCGTAGCTTTCAGTTTTGACTCGATAGTGTTGACGCGTTCTTCCATTTCATTAAAATTTTCGCCTACGGTAATTTTTAGTTGTTCTTGACTTTCGCTAATTTCGCCAACACCCGTTTCCAACTTCTTCTGGCTTTCACCAATTTCGCCAATTTCTTCTTTTAATTGATTGGCGAGCAAGTTCTGGCTTTCGCCAATTTCGCTAATTTTTACTTCCAATTGGTTGGCGAGCAAATTCTGACTTTCACCAATTTTTAATTCTAATTGGTTGGCGAGCAAATTCTGGCTTTCGCCAATTTTCGATTCTAACTGATTGGCGAGTAAATTCTGGCTTTCGCCAATTTCCTGTTTTAACTGGTTCTGGCTTTCGCCAATTTCCTGTTTTAACTGGTTCTGGCTTTCGCCAAGTTTTGCTTCTAAATGATTCTGGCTTTCGCCAATCTTTTCTAAAATTAGTTTTAGCTGTTCTTCCATTTTTCGGGTAACTGGCATTCACTTAAAAATATCCCACTGACTGACACCAAAAATGTACCAAAATCGTGGTACGGAAAGTTTTTTTTTTTTTTTTTACAAGTGCATTCAACGAAATGAAATAAATATGCCAGTTACCACAAATGAGAAAGAGAGATTTTTATAGACATCAAAAACTAACATAAATCTTCTTTTTACAATCTTCGCTGGACTTCAACAATCGCCAGCCTCTAGGTAGCTTTCTTGACAAATTGTGATTTAAAAGAGCTTTAATTAATAACACATAAAAATATAAGCAAGTGAAATTATACAACCTTTCACAACTATATCGAGGCCTCCGAAATCTAAGCCAAGGTCTCACGTTACATCCGTCACGACAAACTACCTAAATTAATCAATCACCTATCTCGTCAAGGATATCGCTTCAACTCCAATGCAGTTCTAAAAACCTATTTTATCTCGCAAAACAAAACCCGCGTTGCCACACTACACAACCAAACGATTTTCCAACAATCAATCTAAAATAAAGATTTATCACTTACTCCTTGGTTTTAATTCCACAACTCCCGAAACATCGCACTTTGGCGATAAAACGCCAAATTGGCTCCCAAACATGTAACAATATTAACAATAAAAATCATTTCTTGTAGTAGTTGGTTGTATAAGATGTTAGCCTTCAGCGCACAAAGTTTCCGAAGTTTGAGTCAATAGCTTGACAACAGGTTTGAACAATACACTGGCCAGCGAAGACAAATGACGCGCAGAAGCTTCGGACACTGGCCACTATGTGTCTCTGTACGTCAGACAAGCTGTTGGCGCTGTTCATTTCCTTCCCTGTATCACAGGCGCGGCGCAAGATCCGAAATACTAAAAAATTACTGGCAGTTTAACCCTCAAACAGTACAGTGGAGGTCGGATCCGACCCAAGGGTGTGTCTTCCCCTCCCGTACTCTCCCTCCTGCGAGAGATCGTATTGATAAGTGTAGCGTGGAATTTAACGCTACAGTTAATCTGTGCTAATTTTGCCCCAATTTAATCTAGAATTTATTTAATATCAGGAAATACTTTAACTCAGTCACTTTGTCAAGCAATATTTTACGTTAACAGATGTGTTTCTAAGCCCTTGCTTTGAATTCCGGGTGGTCTTCTTTAACGACATCTTTGCTCATTCATGCACATCTGTGCGTAAATAGAATCAGCTCGATATTGTTGAAGAAACCATTACGGTTCTTTTTACCAGGATCTTTTTAAATTACGGTTTCCTGTGGAATGGCTAACAGGCAACGTGCCATATTCTAAATCCCAATCGAAAGCAGTTTGTCATTTACATGGCGCTCAGGGCCACGCTTGTCAATTATTTTGTTAGCAATATGAACCAATAGTTAGTTTGAAGATTCATTAATTACTTGCCTTTCCGAAGTTTGACGTCATATTCTGCATTTACATTTTAAGCCGATTCAAGTTAAAGGCGATTCAATTAATAACTAAACCTAATCAACGACGTAAGTTTCGTTTAGATTACGTCATGTCTGGCAAACTGCCATACGTCATATAATTAAACACAAAAATCTTCAGTTACCAGCCGATAGCATTTTTCAAGTGAAGTGATGCACATCAACCCGATATTTGAATATCGACTTTTGTTAAGTGTATATAAGCGGCGAACACTTTCGAGAAAACGCATCACGGCATCAAGGATACACACATTATCGTAAGCTTGTTCTTGAGCTGATGAAATATTGGGATGAAGTATCAAGCCTGTCTAGAGTAAGACGTTTTGTATTAGTTATGTATTAATTCTTGTGATAGTCCATCACAGTATGATAAAATATAATGTTTGATTTAAAACTGATCTAAAGAAAACCCCAGTATTATTAGTAAGAAGAAAGATGTTGATATTGTTGTTTTTATCTAATTCTTAACTAGTTTTTCAAATGAATAAACTTTTAGTTATTGTTAAAAAGTCTTGTCGTCTATACATTATTTTGAACAACTTTAATGGTTTTAACGTATACCTTTTTTAACATAGCTTTTACTGCACATTTTAAACTCTGCTATTTAAATATAAATTATAAGAATTGTTGACGTGCATGTTTTTAACATGTACGCTAACATATTTCCACAAAGCGCGCCGGTTCACAAGCCCGCAAAGGCAGTGCCGTTAATTGAATCAGTGCAGCTTCTGAGAAAACCGCTTTGGCGATATATTGCCAAATTTTGGCGAATTTCAAAAGTCGCCAGGTCTCACCTCCTCAGCCAATCACCGCTTTTTAAATCTGCCGCGCCTTTACGTCATAGGCAGATGGTTGCAACTTTTCGCCGGTTATCGCCCTTTTAACTTAATGCGCGTCCTTCCTTCACACTAGGTACGCTACCGGGCTTGGCATCTTGGCACACAACTTTCTTGTAACCCTCGCTCCCTCTACTACTGTCTGAGAAGAACTTGAATATACAGATCACGATATTTTTCTAGATATATAGGTCGTACCTATTAGAAGCCTCTCCAGAATGTGGCTTTTTGCCTAATTCTGTGAGGAGGCTATACCATTTCTATGATTTTTTTATGAACCATGATGGTCATTTTGTGTCTTGCAACTGACGATGAAATCTTGAGATGAGAACTTCAGTATAGAAGTAAAGTAATTGTTTGTTTTGTATTGTACTACGTAGTATTTAAATAACTTCAATAAATAATTTGTATCGACCTAATACTTGGCTCATTCTCGATTTATTCTTCATTTGATATTATTCCCGGATTGCGGTAGATGATGGAGTTCTCTGTGGTTATTTTGGCTACACTTCGCAACTACCACTGTATTATTACGTTATCGGCTAACATATGAACTGAAGATTATTGAACTCATTCGAGGTATTTCTAGGCATCAAGATCCTATATCACAGTTTATGGCATCCTTCAGAGTACCGAGGGTACTTCACCTGTTCCTGTTGTATTCGAGATGGCAGACGTCTGAGACGCGGTAATTATCATCAAAGAGGTTTTTTTTCTTGATTCCTTTCTCCGCGAACTATCCATGCTTCTTGACTGGGTTCATCAGTAATTTCTTCAGCATTTACTTTCGGCCATATTTTCCCCCTTACGAACAGTGCGGCATCGAGTTCTCCTGCATATACTTATTGTGCTGATTGAACTATATAAATTTGATCCCACGAACTTTTTCCGACAAGTAAATCTTCTTCAATATAGACATAGTGCCGTGCCACTTCTCTTGCACAGAAATAGTGCTCTTGAACAATTTTCCTTCGTGATAAATAATGGTGTCGTTCCTTTTTGCCAGCATGAACTGTGACTCCGTGCTTCAAATCTCCTTTACAATAAGGAACCCTACCAGATAGACCCTACTAGAAAAAGGAATATTATTTTTTTACATTTTTATGTATAAAATAAGTTTCGGAAAGTTGGTATCACTAACTTCTAAAATTCGGTAGACTAAAATTCATTTTTGACCTAAAATATACAACATTCTATGTAAATGCCAAAGAGATTTTCTTTGTTAAGCAAAATTACAATTCGTTGGCCAGGTTTTCTACAAAAAGGGTTTCATTTCATGTAAAATAAAATATTATCATTAAATGTTTTTATACAACAAAAATGCTTATTGTTTATTTATTTCTACCGAAAACCTCATCAAAAAAGAGATCGGGTTGGATCCGACCAAACCGTACCATCTATTTCGTCTCAAACCACGGCAACGTTTGAGGGTTAATTTTACTTCTTCATTATGCAGTCGTGACTGGAGGCTGGGAATGATAACACTTATTTCACAATTATTTATCTTTATTCTTCAAACTTTAAAGAGAAGCCTTAGCTTAACCATCGCCATATTTCGCCATTTTCCTCAACTTCTCAGTTCGCAACATACATCCTTTCGGTGTCACGTTAACCCAGGCTCTGCGTTTAAGTTTTAATCCCCACTGTATAGCAATGCTGGAGGGCATGCGCAATCATGCAAGCGTTATATAACCAACTACAGTGGTCTGATTGGTGCTGCCACCTGCTAATTTTTTTAATTATTCGTTCCGTATTTAGATAAATTAAGTCGTGACAACTTCCCCCCTCCCCTTTAATGAACGCTTGCTCACACAGGAGCGTCTTCCCACATGGCAAATCCTCAGAAGAGAACCAACTAAAATATTAAAAGTTTAAATTATAATAGATGAAATCAACCATAATTAAATTTAGTCTTTCCGTGCACCTAACTGGTTTCAGCTGAAATTTGGTTACATTTTATAGATGTCTCCAATCAAGACAAAAGATTAATGACATTGCAATGCCAAGATGACTACATTAAAACAAAAACTTGGATATTATTGTGCAGAAAACAAAATTTTATTACACAAATTATTTGAAAATATCATGAAGTATCAATATAAAAATTATCAAAGAAAAACTCATCTGACTCGTCAAACTCATGTTGTAACAAATTAAGTCTTAGCTACAGTCTTTAAGTAGTCAAAAGTCGAATTCCACAGTTAAAGATCTCAAAGTCCTTGTCTACATAATTTTCTGTTATCAACATCATCACTTAAGAGTTGTTTACTTACACAATAACAATATAGAAATGAAATGAAAATGTTTACAGTTCACAGATTACACCAATGGAGTTTGTAAAATGCAGGTTCAAGCGACAATGTATAATTTAAATGAGACTCTTAAAACATACGGTAAAAAAATAATAATTTGGATCTCAATAATATGGAATCAAAATTATCAACACACTCTTTACATAATTAACCTTTAAATTTCTCCTTACTCTATTCAGAGCAAATTCTTTTCTTATTATTATTCATGAATCTTTCATAATCATTTTCATAACTAATTTAATATCTTCAAACTATATATAAATTAAAAAAAATCTTAAAAATTTCCATATATTGTTCAACAACTTTAAATTACACTTCAATTGATAAAATATGTTAAACTATTCACATTTTATTCAACATTGCTAACACAATTCTATCATTACTAAAATTATAACATATTCATAATGAAATGATATCATCATGTAAATCAAAATAAACACTGTACCCCCCCCCCCAAAAAAAAAAAAAAAATCTGTATCTTTGTAGACACCAGAATTCGTAGACCAAATTTAGCAGACAATGTTCTCAATATCATATAAATTTTACAAAATGTTTACAAAACAACTCTTAATTTTTATAACAAATAACGTAATTAAAATTTTCAAAATTTCACAATTGTTCACATTATAATACATTATTACATTTCTTCCCCCCCCCCCCCCCCCAAAAAAAAAAAAAAAAAGCCGGATGAAAATGTCTTAATCTCGTAGAATGAACAATAGCAGAGTTTTTACCAGTATTGATTCGGTTTTTCAATTTCAAAGTATTAGTTAATTTAGAATAAATCATGAAATAAGTCTTTCAAACTCTAACCAAGTTTCACACAAAATCTCTCACATGAACAAAGAATTTAATTCCGCAGTCTAAATAAATTCACTGAAATTGAAAATGTTCAACGTTAATCAACAACAAGCCAATTGGAAAGTGTCAGAAAAAGTTAAACGACCAAATCCTTCAGTTGTACCAAAGTTCACATACTCTTCAGTGAAACTGGGATGGGTAACATCAGTGTTAAAATTATGGTTTTATTACTCCCAACTTTACACTGATTTTAGTTTAGATTCTGACGTCACCGTCTCAATTAAAATTCTATTTTTACTTCAAACATGCGAAAATCACTATTTACATCACTATTACGAAAATTAGAAATCATAGTCTTATTTCAATTATAAAATTTAAATCATAAATATCAACTTACCTTTGGAGGCTTTAAATCACATTATAATTATTCGTTTATCAAAATTCAAATAAATTAGAAAATGAAATCTTCATATTTAGATTTTCAAAACATTCAGTTATTTCCTTATATAAAATTGTTTAATTGTTTAAATTTTTCTTCCGAAGTCCTTGAAGCGATTCCTCTAAGTTTTGATGATGTCCACCAGTTATTCGAATATTATGGTTTCATTGTTAAGTAATATTATTTCTTCTTCCTTTTCCAGTTAAAAATCATTGTCACACTCATGTCGGATTATAGCCCCTCATACATTATGAAAGCACAATACGGAATCAATTTGTTGAAATATTTTCTATTGTTCTCAAATGGAATGGAAATCCGTTGGGATACACCTCTGTTCACAATCCTGCTCGGCTCTCGACGGGTCCTTTACTGGCCGTTTAATTTTACTTCATTATGCAGTCGTGACTGGAGGTTGGGAATGATAACACTTAGTTCATAATTATTTATGTTTATACTTCACACTTAAAAGAGAAACCTTAGCTCAACCATGCCATAGTTCGCCATTTTCCTCAACTTCTCAGTTTGCAACATACATCCTTTCGGCGTCACGCTAACCCTGGCTCTGCGTTTAAGTTTTTATCTCCACAGCATAGCAACGCTGGAGGGCATGCGCAAGCATGCAAGCGTTATATAACCAACTACAGTGGTACTAATTGATGTTGCCATCTGCTTAATTTTTGTTAATTATTTGTTCCCCGTTTAGATAAGTTGTGACATATATATATATATATATATGTTACGAATTTTGTAAATATTGAATTTTGTTTCGTTAAAATGGCTTCTATGGAAGAGCTCCTATAGCTCTGTATTTAACATGGGGGTCTATGGGAATCTCGCCAAATATGAGAGTTATCGCCGAATTGAAGATGGATTTTGTGACATATTTTGGTCGCCAGATTTGGCGATATTTCGCCAACTAGCCGACTAAACCTTTCTGGAAGCTTCTAAAAATATCTAGCTGTGACTGACCTATAGAGGGCACTTTGGAAACCTATAAATATACCTGACATTGGAACACAGTTCAATTTCCTAGTGAAAATTGAATGTGTTGTAACTGTGTTGATTGGCGTGTATTGTATTGAAAATTCTGGTATTCTGATTTGTGTTTTTAGAATTTTCTGCTGAAGACAGTTGTTACGTCTGTTATGTTTGAATTTGTGTATACACCTCAAGAATTTACAAAATAATCAATTTATTTTGTGTGAACTTTCTGAAGCGAAATATTATTCAATCCTAACAAACCCAGGGAAACGGAATATTTTGGTGTCAGAAGTGGGATTGAATGCCTATTACAAGATCGATGGCAGATAAAAATGTTACAGCTCAAGATAAATTCCAGCAGATTATTGCTGCGACGACGACTATGAAAAACAACATATCTGCGGGTCAAGAAGAGATAAAGAAAGAAATATCGGCTGGTCAGGAAGAATTAAAGTGTGAAATTATAAATACCGTGAACGAAAGAGTGACAGAAATAGACGAAAAATTTGATAAAGTTGACAACAAATGGAGGAAAAATTTGGTGATATAAGAGAAAAATTTGGCGATATAAAAGAAAATTTAGAGGGAAAATTTACCTACGTTTCAAGAAAAGTACATATTTTAGAACGGAAATTGTGAAATATTTATGTTACTGAAGATTCTAACTGTATATCTGTCACCTCTCGACCACCCATTAAGTTGTCAACCCATGATGGAAAGTCTTCTTGGCAAGTTTGCAAAACTCAATTCTCGATTGTGGCGGACGCCAACGCATGGGACTCTGTAACAAAAGAATATCAATTGGCTGCATCTCTGCGAGATGAAGCGGCGGATATTTTGCAGACGATTATAAAAGAGAAGAGACTAGACTTTGGCGAGAAGTGTTTGAAGGACTTCAGCCGGCTCCAGCTCAAATCTCGCCAACAGAAGCCAAATGAATGGCTACAAGAACTTTCATCATAAGTAGAAAGGCTTTCCCATCTCGCCTGGTCAGACTGCCCTGCGGAAGTACGGAAAAATCTTACTTTACAATATTTTATCGATGGAGTTCGCGACTTTGGAATACAGAAGGCACTTCAAATGGAGGACGTTAAAGATCTGAAGTTCGCCTTAGTGTATGCCATGAAGTTTGAAGCAACCCAACAGGCTTCGCAAAAAGCTCGCCATTCTGTTAGGGTTGCGAACGTTATAGAATCTCCCGAACGTCCAATGGAACATTTGATGGAAAGAATGGACGAGTTGTCAAAACAGGTCAGTGCTATAAGATCAGTTAAACCTGACAGAAGACAAATCATAAAATGCTGGAGTTGCGGCAACGAAGGCTACACCCGAAGAAACTGCTAAGTGCGCCAAGACTCGGGATCAAAGAACACTCCCAAGAAACAGGAACATGGAAACTAGAATCTGACCATTTCGAGGGCCGGAGGTTGCCAGAGATTAAAAAGTCCCAGTTCAAAGTACTACAAATATCTTCCATGAGCGGCGGTGATCGCGGACATTTTGTCTTAGGATATGTTAACAGACTTCCCTGCCGCATGATCATCGACACAGGAGCCAATGTGACGATCATTCAAGAAGATTTTGCTAAGCGTTTGGGGATCCATCTTCTCTAGACTCCACCATGTGTTACCCTGCAAACTATGACCGGTGATAAAATTCCGATTCACGGTAAGACGAATATTAACATTGCATTCAAGAATACCGTTCACAAACATGCGGCATATGTGGCAGATATTACAGACGCTTTTATTGTAGGCCTGGACTTTTTAAGAAAGCATAACTTTACTTTGGACTTTAATAACAATCAGCTGCACACGTCATCAGAAGACATTGCATTATTTGATATGAAAAATGGAGGAATTAAATCTCTTCATCAAATAATAGCCAAAGATGAAACCACTTTACCTTCAAGAACAGAAATATCATTTCCTGGAACAATAGCTGAAGACAATAGTTTCCAATTTGGCGTCATCGAATACTCCAATGTTGAAAATAACCCGAAAGGAATATTAGTAGCTTCCACACTTGTCGACCCTTCGAGAAGCAATGTACCTGTGAGGATTGCTAATGTTACCGGAAAGGCGAAAATTATTCGGAAAGGAGTTAGCAAGTTGTACTCCAGTTTCCTGCATCAACCGGTACCAAAACATAACTTTGACTGAGTCTTCTGAAATATTAACAACGGAATTACTCCAGAGTGCACAGTTAAGAGATGAACAGAACAGTGCTGCGGAAGAACTAATTGGAGAATTTCAAGTTTTATTTCTCGAACATCTCACGATGTCGGAAGAACTAATTTAACGCAGCACAGGATTGACACAAGGAATCATTCCCCTATCAAGCAGAACCCGAGAAGACTTCCATTTGCAGGAAGAGGTGGAGAAACTTCTAAAAGAAATGCAACAGAATGACGCCAACAAGCCGTCTTCAGGTCTTTGGGCTCTCCCCCATCGTATTGATCTGAAAGAAGGAGGGCTCTACAAGGTTTTGTGTGGACTATCGCCGGTTGAACGACGTCACAAAGAGAGATAGCTACCCTCTTCCTCGAACTGACGACACACTGGACACACTCTCAGGGCAAAAGTGTTTCTCTACATTACATCTAAAGGATGGTTACTGGCAGGTAGAGATACATCCTGGAGACCGAGAAAAGACTGCTTTTATTACGGGACAAGGTTTTTTGCAGTTTAAGGTCATGCCATTTGGCTATGCAACGTACCCTGAGCTAATTCCGGGCGCCTCAAGGAGGCAGTGTTAAGGGGACTCTCTTATGAAGCTTCTCTAGTACTTGGATGACATCATCACTGTGGGGCGCAGTTTCGAAGAACATCTAAGAAACATCCGAAAAGTGCTGGAGAATCTTAGAGACGCTAACTTAAAGTTAAGCCCCTCCAAATGTTACCTGTTTCGTCGTGAAGTAACTTATCTCGGTCATATCATCTATGCTGAAGGTGTCAGAACCGATCCAAAAAAGGTGCCAGTAGTAAAGACTTGGAGTCGCCCTGAAGAAGTCCATCAACTGAGAAGTTTTGTGCGGCTCTGCACGTACTGTAGAAGATTCATGAAGGCATTTTCTAACATCGCACGACCCCTTCATAGACTCAGAGAGAGTAAACAAAAATTCGTGTGGTCAGAAGAATGGGAGGATGCCTTTAAGAAACTAAATGAGGCATTAAAATCTCCGCCTATCCTGTCGTACCCTCAAACAGAGAAACAATTCATCCTGTTACAGATGCGAGCAATGAGAGTGTTGGCGTCATACTGCCCCAAGAAATAGACGATCAAGAACATGTCATCGCATATTGGAGCAAATACCTTTCGAAACCGGAATGAAATTATTGCGTCACCAGAAAAGAGTTGCTCGGAATTGTAAAATCCATGGAACACTTTCATCACTATCTGTACGGCCGAAAGTTTCTGCTCCGAACTGACCATGCGTCTTTGACCTGGCTATTAAATTTTACGAACCCAGAAAGACAGATAACCAGATGGATACAAAGACTTCAGGAATACGACATTGAGATTCGTCATTGTAAAGGATCTTTCCACGGGAATGCAGATGTCCTATCACGAAAACCCTGTTCCGGAAGCTGCCATTATTGTTCGAGAGTGGAAAAGGAATTCGATGTTATAAATCCCGTAGCAAGACAAACTACAGCTTCTACTCTCAAGAACAAGTACCTAACGTTCTTAAAAAACTTCATAGTAGTCCAACCGGAGGCAATTTCAGAGTGCCTAAAACCTTACAGAAGGTTCGCGAACGCTTTTTCTGGAACAAAGCGAGGAATGACATCCAGAAGTGGTGTCAATCCTGTGACTCATGTGCGGCCCGTAAAGGATCGAAGACACGCAGTCGTGGAAAGCTTCATCGTTACAATGTAGGAGCACCCTTTGAACGAATCGAACTCGACATACTAGGTCCTCTTCCACGGAATACTGATGGCAACAAATACATCCTTGCTGTCATGGACTACTTCACGAAGTGGCCTGAGGCTTATCCAATCGCCGATCAAGAATCTTCGACAGTAGCAGAGGCACTAGTTCAAAATTGGATATCCAGATAGGGAACACCACTTCAGATTCATTCCGATCAAGGAACGAATTTAACCTCTGCTATCTTTAAGGGACTCTATCAGCTACTTGGAATCAACAAAACCCAAACAACCCCTCTACACCCAAAATCGGACGACATGATTGAGAGGTTTAATCGAACCATCCTGAATAGCCTCTCTTAGTTTCAAGAAACCAAGAAGACTGGGACCGAAAGTTATGTCTGTTCCTACTTTCTTTTCGCAGTACTGTCCACGAAACTACTGGCTATGCACCATTCCAGATGCTTTTCAATCGTGATCTCCGTCTGTCACGTGATCTTCTGTTCGGACGCCCTCCAGACACGCCTTCATCGCCTGAACAGTACATCAGTGAACTCGAGGCCCGTTTTGAAGACGTCCATAACTTCGCCCGTGAGCGGGTTAACATCGCGACGGAGAAGATGAAGACTCGGCACGACACGAAAGCAACAAGACATGAATTCCATGAAGGTGACAAGGTATGGTTCTGGAACTCAATTCGACGTAAAGGACTTTCTTCCAAGTTACAGTCGTCTTGGGATGGTCGGTAAACAGTCCTAAAAAGACTGAATGACGTCGGGGTTCGTATAAGAAAATTGTCTAATTCTAAGCCTAGAATAGTGCATTACGATAGGCTAGCTCCTTACTATGGCCATAGTTAATAGATTAAGAAATGTCGCTTTTTGTATATAACATTTTATTTGGTGTAAATAATCCTTAATTTTTGTTATCTCATTGTTTTTTTATTAATGTTATTAAAAGTAATTAGATGTTCCTAGTATGTATTTATTAGTTTTATGAAGTATGTATTTGTGCGTATGCGTGTTGATTTTGTATTAATTTTAGTTGTGATTTTATAGTTTAGCTTTCTATTATCAATTGTATGTATTGTAAATAAGGCTTCCTGCCCAAGAGCTGTACTGACCGGGTCGTGCAGTCCTTGAGGAGGGAGCAATGTTACAAATTTTGTAAGGATTCGAAAAGGGTGACGGCTACCCACGCCTTCAGTCGTATAAGACCCTCTGCAACTATTGATAACGGTCGCCACTCTGGCAACCCGCTCCACTCCGGCTCCACAGTCCAAACACGGATCCAGTTCCCCGCCCCGCGTCAGCAGGGCACTTCGCTCCTCCTGTCAATGCCACATGATACCATTCTCCAGCGGTCTTACGACCAGAAACATCAGGGAGCCAGAGCCGATTCATTTCAATTTAAATTTAATCCCAATTTAGCTCGCAGCCACCATTCTGCGAAAGATATCACTCATAATTTTATTCAACTAATTACAAACATTTCACAGTCGTCCTGCACCGCCCGTGCAGGCAACCAACAGCTAAAGTACAATTAAAGCTATTTACATCAATCCTGCACAACTTGGGCAGTCAAATAATAAATAAGTTATAACAAGCGCATAATACCATTACAACAAATCGCCACAACTCGTGACGAAGAGATACTAATAGTCCAATTCCTCAGAATCGGACCCATGTTCAAACGGATAAGATAGAAGAGCACGAGTCTCTGAACGGCCATAGTCCGTCAGCTCTTCTATTCTTTCTACTTCAACTTTATAGCGACAACACTCCTCATCTGTCGGAAGATGCTTCATGTTCAATTTCCTTCCTGTCTTCCTCTGCAGTTTGCGCACGTAGGGTCCTTTTTGTATGACTCTCCTTCATGCCACTCTTTAACACAGACTTTACAAATCTTACTATTCCTACAGTGTTTGGCCACATGGACAAACACTGTAGGAATGGCCCAGCATTTCTACACCCTACAGCTGGGGGTGTAGAAATGCTGGGGGTTTGGCCACATGGCCAAACCCCCAGCATTTATAGCAAATTATTACTGGTTTCTTTTAGTCCTTCCAAGCGCAATGTCTCCAGCCCACTTTTTGCCTCTTCTTATATAATGTGAACATTAAACAAAAATGTCTACAAATCTAATCCGGATTATCCGGAGATCAACGGCGACTCCAGGGAAGGGGGGCAGAAGGGGCAATAGCCCCCCCCCCAGAAAAAGAGAAGCCCGTCATATTTTTTTTCATAGCCTAAAATTATATAATCGTAGACCTAATACTAAATTAATTTAAATTTAAATTGAGAGGGTGTTTATTTCTTATATATATATATATATATATATATATATATATATATATATATATATATATATATATATTGTGGCGTCACTGTAAGGCTGATAAACTCTCTTAGGCATTTTGAAGAAATTTCACAACTATTGATCCATACCAAGAAAGACAGAGTTCTAATTAACAAACGAAGGCCAAATTTTTAAAACAAAAATTCAACAATTTATTAACAAAAAAATTAAACATTAGACATTTTCGGCATATTCACTTAATTTACGTGCAGATTTACAGTGCGTGCTCCAAGGCCCATTCCGGCCCCCAAAAACAGGAGCCTCACAAAAACACAACCGCTCGGGTCGATGGTCTACGCCGCTCTCCCCAATGTCTGGATTTTTCAGAAGGGGTGGAGGGCCGGAAGATTATCGGCTGACAGTTTCTTCTTAGTCGCCGAACTTTACTACATTGCAGGACGTTAAGATGACAGCTTTAGTGGCTGCCTCTGTGAGGAAAACGGATTTTAATCCCCCCACGTGTTCCGAACTGGTGGAAACGAACAACACATTCCTTGAAAACACGCAGCTGTGTTCCAAGCGCTTGTGGGTTCTTTGGAAAAATAACCTCATCTTTCCAGTACGCTACAATATATATATATATATATATATATATATATATATATATATATATATATATATATATATATATATATATATATATATATATATATATATATATATAGTTCCGTTTTCTAGCTTCGATGGGATTGAATAAATTCTCTTCAGAAAGTGCACACAAAATAAATTTTTTTATTCTCCAAATTCATCAGGCGCATACACAAACACGTAACTAACAGAAAACATGTAACAACTATCTTCTATGCAACAGAAAACTCTAAAATCAAAAATCAGGATAACAGAGTCTTCAGTACAATATACGCATAACTCACTTTCAATACATTCATTTCTCAGCGGAAAAGAACACTGACTTCCAGGTTCCAGGTTCCAGGTATTTCAACTTGTCGGAGCTCCAAGGTATGTAGGACTTTATCTCCAGTTGTAACATTATGCATCAGAAATATATTTGCTCAGCAGGTAATTAAATATCATAAACTAGTAAATAACCCTTGTCAAAAATGACGGGATGTTAATCAGCGTTTCCTTCTTATAAGAGTTCATACGAACAAACAAAAAAAAAGCATGAAGATTCTATTTTGGAATGTAATGAAGAAAGATTTTAAACATATACAGTGCACGCTCTTTAATTCGAACTCAAAGGTTCTCAGAAAAAGTTCGAATTATCCGAAGTTTGAATTATCCGATGTTAGGAGAAAATATATAACTTTAAAAGTGTATCACTGAAGATGAAAAATCTCCTAGTATGTATATAGAAAATATATTGTACTATGTTATCTAAAATTAAGCATATTAAAAAGCAATACAGACTTACCTTAATCATAAAATGAAGCAGAAGATATGCAGTAGAAAGTAAACTTTAATTAAAAATATGAATTACACTTTGGGGAAAAACTGTAAAATGGATGTTTGGTTTTGTTTAGGATGCCTACATTGTTCAGCCAGCTTCTCGATTTGAAGCAAACTTTTCAATTCATTTTCAGAGGAAGGTTCCATCTGAATAAATGTTTTCAGATTTTTAATAGAGTCCATTATGGCTTTATCCATTACGGCCGCATTAAAAATATCTTTCGGCAGGTAAGTAGAGAAAAGTCCCGGCAGTTTCCCACCAAAATAAGTGCATACGTCTTCGTTTACATCAGAGCTTTGGCCACATACAGTTTGGTAAGAAATATTGTGCCTTGACTTAAATCGAAAAAGCCATCCACCATTGTATTTAAAATCTTCAATACCCATTCGACTTGCCAATTAATCAGCCTTCGTCAGCACTAGGGGTCCATTTATCGGAAAATTTCGAGATCTAACATCCTGGAACCATAGCAGTATAGCTTTTTCTAGATCTTCTTGGGACGCATTTCTTATGCGTTTCCTTCCTCTAGCAAATTTTTATTTTTTCCATGAATCTAAAATTGACTCCTTGTTTTTCAAATAAGTTGACAAAGTTTTTTTTAATTCCATTGTCAGCTGCTAACTTTGTTTTACATTCGACATTCTATACTTCAATTTCTGTTTCAAAAAAACTTTTCTACCTCTGTCTCCAAAGTTAGGGTTTTGTACTTTCCATGTGTAGCCATCCTTAATTTTTACACGTTCACACCACACATTGGGGAAGAAAAACTAGATCAGATTAACTTGTCTGCACTGCAGGTATAACTGACGCAGCTCCCTGGAGTCTGTAGTAAAGACGGGTTTTTCTGAAATTCTAAGAAAATCGATACAAATAACGGAAAATCGCTTTGTTCATTAATCACTGATAAGATTGGTTTGGTTTGGAGCGCTACGGTAAACTTTTGCAACACGAGGGCTAATTAGACCTGGACCTACTGCTATCCAATTCCGAACGGCTACAAACGTCCATGCCAAAAGTGGGATTCGAACCCACAGACTTTGGTACCGAATGCCAGCGCCCTAGCCATTCGAGCATCGTCTGGCACTGACAGGAAGGACAATAGCCACTAACGTTTAGTGGAAATGCAATAGTCTAGGAATGCAGGCATGTTCCTCTTTACACAGAAAAAAATGCAGATGATTTTGACACACAAAATAATAAATACAGCGTGTGTTTTCTTCGTTGAAAGAGAAAAAAGAATTTTCTTTTTAAATTTTTAGTTCGAATTAACCGAAGTGATAAAAATTTAGTTCCAATTAATGATATATTTTTAACATTAATTTCAATGCAAGTTTTTGGGGGCCTTTGGATTAGTTCGAATTAACCGAAAGTTCGATTTAACCGAGGTCGAATTAACGAGCGTCCACTGTACTACGATGAATACAGGTACATAATGCTATATAGGTTCCAGAAAAATATAATTTTTCTTTAAGTGTAAAATTCTGCATCAATATTAAATAAATAAAAATACAAAAAGTTAGCGAATTAAATACCACAAACTGTACTTAAACAGCAGTAAACAACAAAACAAAACTAAACTAAATCAAAACTAAACCAAAACTGTTTCAAAAGTGAATGACTCACCACACAGCATGCATTGCTGAAAACGATACTTAAACAGCAGTAAACAACAATAAAATAAAACAAAACTAAATAGTTTCAAAAATAAATAACTCACCACACAGCAGGCATTAATTTATAATAATTAAATAATAATTAGCAAAGTGAAACACAATTTAATTAACATTAAAATTAAACATTAAAAATGTAGTTATTTAAAGGGAATATGAAAAACCATGGAGTAGAATGAAGTCGAAATTCAAGTGAATGACTCAATTGAATAAATGATTCTTTTCAATGGATATTTTAATTTGAAGATATTTCAAAAACTAAACGATTTTGAGCTAGGGTGTTCACTTGAAATTTTCATATTTTTTAAAGGGCTTTCTAAATATGTAACTTTTGTGGTATTATTTTTCAAGAAAAATTTCAGAAAATGGCGTTGCAATGTTAAGATGTTCCCGACTTGGTCCATCCCGGAATGGTTACCTACATTTTTCTACACTAGGCTTTTATATAAGTAAAGATAGGACCTTATCAGTAAAAACATAATACAAGTAAAATAAGTAATAGTAAAATAAAAGCAAACGCCGGGAATCTCACCCGGGAAAAAAAATTACAAGGCGCACGCGCATCAACTGGGCCAGAGTTGCCACAGTAATTTAAGAGAAATGAGGAAGATATACGCACTGAGATTATAGTAAAGTTCTAGGCGGTTGGTAAAAATACTAGGGGGAGGAGTTTAAAATTATTAATAAGTAAGCAAGATAAAAGAGATAGTGTTATCTCTTAAGAAAACACGCCCGAGGGCGTTTGCGGTTAGCACGGTGGGAGTAGTCATAGTCGGGAAATTCAGCTATAATCTCATTGCGAATATCAGGAATGTTATAAAAAAATTCTTGGAGAGTTTAAGTGCAGTTTCCTTGAAGGAAAGGATGCTGAAGTCTCGTCGTATCGTTTCATTAGACATATAACGGATCGCTCGGCGAATACGTATGAGAGTCAAGTTCTGGATGACGTCCAGTTTATGGATATGAGTTTTCGCGTAGAACCAGACCGGTATTGCATAAAGAGCTACGGGGAGAATAACTTGTTTAAAAAGAAGGACTTTGTTTCTCGTGGAAAGATGGCTGCCGTATACTAATGAGCGAAGTTGCATGGTAACAGAGTTACATTTTTGTACTAATTTATGGACATGAAATTTCCATGTCAGCCTGAGATCAAGGGTCACAGCAAGATAGGTCACAGTGTTCTGCCAGCCAATATGCGAATTGTAAAGGTAAAGCCGGGGGAATTACAGTAACGATCGGAAAAGAAAATCACCTGGCACTTAGACGGGTTGATTCGAATTTTCCATCGCATGAACCAACTCAGTCGATATCCGTTGGATCTGACTGGCAAGATAATTAATGTTGTGAGAGGTAGAGAGATAGCTGTATCGTCCGCGTAGAGGAAAAGAAGAGACTGACTTCCAATGCCAATCTAAGGTACAGACTTCCAAAGCGGCCCCTATCGGCCACCAGCTAGAAATCACGACCTTTACAGAATGGTGTAGAAGGTTGTCGACCATTTGGCACCATATCACCCAATTTGGTTACCAAAATAAGTCACCAAATCCATCGCCAATTTGGCGACCAAATTAAGTCACCAAATCCATCGCCAATTTGGCGATAACTCTCATATTTGGCGAGATCAGACTCGTGAAATTCGTAACATTGCTCCCTCCTTAAGGACTGCACGTTCCGGGCAGTACAGCTCTTAAGAAGGAAACCTTACTTACAATACATAATTACTTTAAACAACATTAATAAAACAAAAATTACTTAAGGATTATTTACACTAAATAAAATGTTATATACAAAAAGAGAAAAACCATAATCTGTACATCTCTTTAATATATTAACTATGGCCATAGTGAGGAGATAGCCTATTATAATACACTATTCTAGGCTTAGAATTAGACAATTTTCTTTTTCGAACCACGACGTCATTCAGTCTTTTTAGGACAGTGTTGAATTAAAGAATGTAATTACTCACCTCTCCATTTCTTTCCAATACAGAATAATTAAGCACTCGGACACACAAAAAAAAAAGAATATCTGAAAGCCGAGGAATTCTAGATTTTAATGAAATTTGACTCACATAAACGCATCTTACATGATGAACTCATCACTTCAATCGAATAAAAAAAGTTTCGTTTGCTGATCACGTGATCTCAGCATTTTTACTAAGAGATCGTCATGGCAGACGACTTGTCGCCCGCATTTTCGCAACTGTCTCTTTTCGAGTCATCAGACTATATGTACCATCCCAAGACGACTGTAACTTGAGAGAAAGTCCTTTACGTCGAATCGAGTTCCAGAACCATACCTTGTCACCTTCATGGAATTCATGTCTTGATGCTTTCGTGTCGTACAGGGTCTTCCTCTTCTCCGCCGCGATGTTGAGCCGCTCACGGACGAAGTTATGGACGTCTTCAAAACGGGCCTCGAGTTCACTCATGTACTACCACTGATGATCTCTTCAGGCGATGAAGGCGTGTCTGGAGGGCGTACGGACTGTAGATCACATGGCAGACGGAGGTCACGACTGGAAAGCATCTGGGATGGTGTACAGATTGTAGTTTCGTGAACAGCTCTGGGCTTTAGTTCAGGATCTTCCCGTTGATCTTTTCGAGCCTCGTCACCCCTCCATGGATCTGGCTCTGGGGACGTAGGATCTGTAGTTTGTTTTCCTACGGGATTTATAACATCGAATTTCTTTTTCACTCTGGAACAGTAATGGCAGCTTCCGGAACGGAGTTTTCGTGATAGGACGTCTGCATTCCCCTGTTTCTTGGGAGTGTTCTTCGCACCCGAGTCTTGGCGTACTGGGCAGTTTCTTCGGGTGTGGCCTTCACCGCCGCATCTCCAGCATTTTACGACTTGTCGTCTGTCAGCCTTAACTGATCTTAAAGCACTGACCTGTTCTGTCAACTCGTCTATTCTTTCCAGAGAGATTCGGTAACTTTCGAAACCGTAATACAATGGTGAGCTTTTGTGAAGCCTGTTGGGCTGCTTCAAACTTCATGGCATAGACATAGACTAAGGCGGACTTCAGGCGGACTTCAGATCCGCTATTCGAAGTGCCTTCTGTATTTCAAAGTCGCGAACTGCATCAATAAAATAATCTAAAGCAAGATTTTCCCGTACTTCTCAGGGCAGTTTGGCCAGGCTTGATGGGAAAGCCTTTCGACGTCTGATGCAAGTTCTTGTAGCGATTCATTTGGCTTCTATCGGGGATATTCGAGCTGGAGCCGGCTATAGTCCTTCAAACACTTCTCGACAAAGCGTAAGTCCAAAGCACTTGAAAGTGCGCCAAAGTCTAATCGCTACTCTTCGGCGCTTCGGCACGCAGAGATATAGGCAATTGACACGCTTTTGTTACAGATTCCCATCCGTTGGCGTCCGCCACAATTGAGAATTGAGTTTTGTAAACTTGCCAAGAAGATTTTCCATCATAGGTTGACAGCTTAATGGGTGGCCGGGAGGTGACAGATATACAGTTAGAATCTTAAGTAACATAAGTATTTGACAATTTCTGTTCTAAAATCTGTACTTTTCTTGAAACGTCGGTAAATTTTCCCTCTAAATTTTCAACTTTGTTGTCAACTTTATCAAATTTTTCTTCTAAATTTTCTTTTATAACGCCAAATTATTCCTCCATATTTTCAAATTTGTTGTCAATTTGATCAAATTTTTCTTCTTAATTTTCTTTTATAACGCCAATATTTGCTTCAAAAATATTAAATTTGTGTTCCATACTCTGGAATTTTTCTTCAAATTTGTCTTCCCTCTTTCATTGTCTTTGTCACTCTTTCATTGACGTTAGTTATAATTCCACACTTTAATTCTTCCTGACCAGCCGATATTTCCTTTATCTCTTTTTGAATGGCTTTCATCTCTTCTTGACCTGCAGATACTTCTCTCTTAATTTCTTCTTGACCTGCAGATACTTCTTTTATCTCTGTCGCAATGTTATTTTGCATAGCCGTCATGGCAGCAAAAATCTGTTGGAATTTTTCTTCCAAAGCTTGAGTTGTATCAGGCTGTTCAGCCATCGATCTTGCAATAGGCATTCAATCCCTACACCACTGACACCAAAATGTTCCGTTTTCTGGGTTCGATGAGACTGAATAAATTCTCTTCAGATAATGCACACAAAATAAAATTTGCACTCATGGACAAAAAAATTAACGCACCAAGAAGGAGTAGTCAAAATGAAACGAAATTTTACATACGTAATGACTACTTTAATATAAGTAAATGATAAGAAAATCAAAGAAAAAGGATAATTTATTTCAGAGAAAAAGGCAAAAGAACGGAGGAGGTAATACTCCGTTGGACCCCCTCTAGCGCGAATGCAAGATGCGATACGATCGGGCATTGAGTCATACAAGTTCTGTATGATGTCTTGAGACATTTCGTTCCATATTTGCTGTAACCTTGCCTCTAGTTTGTTCAAACTCGTGAGCTGCCCAACTCGTCGTCCCAAATGATTCCAGATATGCTCGATTGGAGACAAATCTGGGGATCGGGCAGGCCAAGGAAGGGTAGTAACAGTGCGGAGACAGTCTTGTGACACCTTTGCCGTATGAGGCCGAGCATTGTCTTGTTGAAAAATGGCTCCTGGGAGCCGTTGCATGAGTGGCAACACATGTGGTTGCAGGATTTCATGAACATACCGCTGGACTGTCATGGTGCCACGGAAAAATACTAGGGGTGACCGTGTATTGTAGGCAATGGCACCCCATACCATCACACCAGCTGTAGGAGCGATGTGTCACTGTACAGCAAAGGCAGGATTGAAGCGTTCACCACGGGCTCTCCACACACGAACACGATTGTCATCACTGACGAGATTGAATCTGGATTCGTCGCTAAAGACGACCTGGTTCCATTCCGTTGCAGTCCAGTTTCCTCGTGTGCGGCAAAACTCCAAACGGAGGCGTCGATGGGTGGGCGTCAAGGGCAGCACACGTAATGGGCGCCGCGATACCAACTATCCTTCAGCCAGGCGCCTTCGTATGGTTAGAGAAGACACAGAGGCCCCTAGTGAAGGTGCTACCTGTGCCTGGATGGCGGCCGATGAAGCAGTTGGCTGTACGCGTGCATTTCTTATGATGTGGCGGTCTTCTCGACGACTGGTCTGTCGAGGGCGTCCTGAGCCTGGTCTTCGTGTACATGACATCTCTCGGGTCCACTGGTCCCAACACCTCCTCACAACACAATCAGAGCGGCCTAATTGACGAGCTACTCGCCTAGCTGACCACCCAGCTTCCATCATCCCGACGATTCTCCCCCTCTCAAACTGCGACAACTGCTTATATTGTCTTCGAACACGGCGTAATGGCATGTCTATCTCAGCTCTTCCTTTGTAAATGATTCAGCACACTCAAACAAGCTTTGGTTACCTGTTTTATACTCCACAGAGTACGATGTTCAACGCCCTCTACCGGCTATACGTAATGCACAATCACGCTGCATTTTTAATCATTTGCATATCTCCCCGACATGTACCTTCATTGCAAGTTTCGTTACGATCCCGCAATTATTTCTTGGTGCGCTAATTTTTCTGTCCATGAGTGTATTATTATCCAAATTCTTCAGGCGCATACACAAATACTAACAGAAAAACGTAACACCTGTCTTCTATACAATAGAAAACTCTTAAATCACAAGTCAGGATAGCAGCGTCTTCAATACAATATACACCTAACGCACTTTTAATACATTCAATTCTCATCGGAAAAGAACACTGACTTCCAATGCCAAGCTCAGGTATATTTATAGACTTCCAAAAGCGCCACCTATCGGCCACCAGCTAGAAATCACTAGACCTTTCCAGAATGGTCTAGAAGGTTGGCGGCCATTTGGTGCCATATCGCCAAATTTGGGGAGAGCTCTCATATTTGGCAAGATTACCATAGACTTGTAAGATTCGTAACAATATATATATACACCATATATATGCATATACCATATATATATATATATATATATATATATATATATATATATATATATATATATATATACCATATATATGCATATACCATATATATATATATATATATATATTATATAACCCTAAGAGCCGATGTTGCCCCCCCCCCCCCAGATTTCTGGACTGTAGCCGCCACTGCCGGAGATCCAGATCAACGAGGACCGGATAATCTAAGTTTTACTGTACATAGCTTAGAATAAAGTACAGGGTTGTGCTACCCGAGTGACCAGGGAGGGACCAAAATTTTAACTCCATCCAGTATTGGTCATCAGAGGCTCGCTCATCAGTTAACGTTTCAATCTTGTTTCTGAACAAATTATCGTTTTCTCTACTTGTTCTCTTTTTCTATCATGATTATATCTTATATTTATTTAACCTGTAGATAAACTGGTTTTATGCCCCTCTAATCGAACATCATCCAAAGTACGGGATAAAAACTGAATTTAAAACGTCCATTTAGGAACCGTTTTGTCTAATAGATTTGAATTACATAATGATGAGAATGTTATACATTAATTGCCTATAAGGTAAATTATTCTGTTCCCTATCGGACTATCCTAGCTCAGGCACGTCAAGTCTCTTCTTGTGCACGTGCCCCCCCCCCCCCCAAAAAAAAAAAAAAAATTTTTAAAAACAATATTCCATCAGATGGAGACCTGCCAACTAGTTGATTAAAATGAAAGCGAAGTTTTCGATGAAAGATGGCATTTAAATATAACGAATTTTCCCTGTGCTATTAACATAAAAAAAATTTACTCAGATTTAATGACAGATGTTGTAAAAAATAAGCTATAAGAAATTAACGTCAGTTATTAGTTGATTGAATTTTTGTTATGAATATCGGATGTCAAATATTTTAAATCAGGCTCATGTTTAGCCACTCGGAGAAAAAACACTTGACGAACTACACCAGTCTCTTCAATTCTACAATTCTTTTTTAAGAAGCTCATTTCCAAAGACAAAGATTCACATGCTTATAAAATATAGACTTCTGACACTTTGATAAGTATTTTCTGAAATCAAATGGAATTTCCAGGTTTTTAATTCTAAGTACTTTCTGTTTAATTTCTTTTATGTTACTTATGTCTTATAACCTCTCGATTTCGATAGGTTCCGTATCATTTCCAAAACCGACGAGCTTTTGATCCTATACTTTGTACCTACCTATTAATTGTATTTCAACGTCTTCCAACTTCAAGTTTGTCATATACAGGTAGCCCTCCTATAGCACGGCATCTTACAACACGGTTTCGCTTTAACTCGATAAGATAAATTGCGGGAACCCTCGTATAACCCTGCAACCTGTAACGCGGTTTCGCTCTAACACGATAAAAAAAAATGCGAAAACCTTTGTATAACACTGTACTTTTATACCACTGGATAACATAATTTTTGTTTAACACATTTAAAAACTAAATTACCTTAAAATAATGATGGGAAGGAATAATGAACTATAGTGGCTTTACATGAAAATGTATAAACAAATTATAATTCATTCATTTATAACACAATAAATTACAAGAAGGCCTAAGCTTAGCTGAAAATCTTGAATCATTTTTCCTGCAAAATTATCTATCTCCAAAACGTGAATCTGCAATGACCTTGAAAGAACCAGCAAATAAACCAAAATTACAGATTTTCAAAGAGGATAGAAGGTGCAAAAAATCTAAATGAAGAAAAAGGTTCTGAAAGTGAAGGTGATATCGTTCAATCGAAAAAACATTCTCGTTTGATTGTACTGAGCAGTGCTGAGGAAGAAATTTATTAAATTAAGGTCGCATTAAATGAAAAAAATGTTTTGTTTCTTTTCGTTTTGTGTTATACATACATTTATATTTTTAATAAAAATTAAGTTGCTTATATGGAATTTTAAAAAAATGTTCGGTTTTAATAAGTTTTCAGAACGTAACCCCCCCTTTTTTAACTGTCTCCGGGTCTCATATAACACGGTTTCACACAACACGGCATTTCCTAGGAACCTATCTACCGTGTTATAGGAGGGTTACCTGTACAGTGAAACTTTTCTATCCGGCCACACCTATTCGACGGCAACCCTTCAAGATGGCCACTTTTTTTTCCGAACCATGACTGGCCGCCTTAGAGAAGTTTCACTGCATCTGGAGTCCGAGTGCCAGCAAAATTCTTTTATGTGCCACCTCTGGAATGCGTGCCATAGCTTCTCCATCTGTATCTTAGCCTACATGTATAAATAACTTGATTACTGTATTCAAACTAATGTATGATTTGGTTTTTTTCTATTTAAGGTTTTTCGCATTTTATCATTTAAGGTTTTTTTTCCGGTTAAAAGAATTAATATATTTTAATGCATAATATTATCCTCTAAACCAAGCCTGCACAACTCGATATGTGATGAGGGCCATATTACTTTATGGAAAGCTGCTACGGACCGCAATAAAAGAAGATTGATGGGAAAAAGAAAAATGTTTCATCTAACGAAAGATACATTGCAGATTTAAAAAAAGTATATTTTAATATTTATTGCTTATATATTCTTTACGTAATATTATAATCCTCAGAAAAATATTCTAATTTCTTTAGATTTTTAACATTATGCGTCTTTACAAAAAGCTTTGAGGGCCGCAGACCGAGTGCTGGGGGGCCGGGTGTACAGGCCTGCTCAAAACCACTTCTTTGATTCAGGTATATTAATTAAAATTATTTTCTTTTACTGTCACATCGAGATTTAAAAAAAAGGGGAAATTATTTAAACAGTAAAGCACGTGAAAAAAAATTGTTTAGATCCCTGAAATAAACCCTGGGAGATGATTCTACGAGCGACCCGGGAATTACAAATCGTGATTCCTACGTGGCTCACACGTGTTTTGAATCGTTCGATGAGACCTTGGTTTTCCTTCCGCTCCTCCGTAGGGAACACGTCATTGCCACGTGCCGTTCAAAGTGTCAATATTTAGCGCAAGTTAGGAAGGGTAATTTTCGAGAAGGAAAAAAAAAACGGTTATATAAATCGACAAAAAATTCTCCTGCCAAGTATATTCACTTTCACTCTTTCCGAAAGACTTCACTTTTTTTAGCTTTTAAACAAATTTTCACTTCAAGATAGAGAATGTGTGGAGGCCTTCTTTAATATTTTTCTTTTATATAAATAACTAGCTGAATATCCGTGCTTTGCTACGGAGTACTTTCAAATTAAATACAACGGTCAATGTATGCAATTACTGTCAAAATATATATGTATATATCTATATATATTTATAAAAAATCGTAACGGTTATTTTTATAGACAAAATAATGTAGAAGAAAATATTCAAATTAAATACAACGGTCAATGTATGCAATTAATTTGTATGTTTAATATCCATAAAACATAATAATTTGCATTAAATTCTTAAAAAACTTCTGTCTCAATGAGTCTAGGGGTTAAATTTTATCTCTTACCGTATTTTTTTTATCAATTTATTTTGTAGGTATGCACGTGATGCAAAATTAATTTAAGTATCACACAAAGAAAAGAAACCACGTGATCAGCATTTAATAAATAAAATTCTAAAAATTAATCGTTAAAAATTCACCAAAAGTCAGAAAATGGAGATAACGATTCGAAAAAGATTTAATTTTAAAGGAATATTTATCTCTCTTGATATAAATTTTATAACCTTCAGATTATTATTTTAAATTCAAACTTTAAAGAATGTTACAAAAACAGCTAAAATTTTAATTTTAAAAAACCTAAGAAGAATTTTTCTAAAATCTCTCTTAGTGCACCCCTACACTATAAGAAAAATTTCAACCCTTTAGGTCCAGTGTTTTGGTCTGTGCGTTATATGTCAGTCAGTCAGTTACGGAACTGTTTTATATATGTAGATTATATATATACATATTCATGGACATTAATAACTAATTTTTTTTCCTTTTCACTGTGTTTGTACAAGCTTTATAAAGCCAGGGAAATGTGAATTTTTTGACAATATTGTTGAAAAGTATAAATTTATACACTGCTGGCAAAAAAGTCTTAAAGTCTTAGTGGTTGGAATTCTCCAAAGTCACTACTCTGAACTCCCATAAAAAAAATGTGACGTTAATTATCCTAATTAATTGATGCATCTGTGTTCTCGTAAAACACGAACAAGCAAAAGATGGTCCTCTTTGGTTTCGTTTGATTGAGAGCAGCACTACCGTCATTTTTTGCTATACGCGGGCTAATTAGACGAGGATCAACTGCTTAAAACCGATTCCGAGCGGCTACAAACATCCATGCCAAGAGTGGCACTCGAAACCACGCACTCTGGTACCC
Source organism: Dolomedes plantarius (assembly GCA_907164885.2). Lineage (NCBI taxonomy): Eukaryota > Metazoa > Arthropoda > Arachnida > Araneae > Dolomedidae > Dolomedes > Dolomedes plantarius. The sequence continues at coordinate 83,531,586 of OU015492.1, forward strand.
AATACCAGCACCCTAGTCGTTCGGCCATTGTCTAGCAAAGATGGTCCTCTATACCAGGTATTCCCAACCTTTTTACTTTTACGGCACTCTTGGGAATAAGATTTCAAACTTGGGATACCCTTGATGGAAATTTAGTTTTTTTTCGTTCTTTAAATATTAAATCAAAGCGAAATGTATATCAGGAACAGGGTAAGTTCATATAAAAACTGATCTTATTCATTCATTGAAATATATCAGTAAAAAACACCAAAATAGCATATACTAATACAGTTTCAAAAATAGCCATGGGGTCCCGTACGGTAATACACTAGAGAATTACAATGGAAATCGCTAAAAAGAGTTTTGTTTTATTAATATGCGACTTGGATTGATGCTTAGGACACAATATTTTGATACCAGGCCTAACAGTTGTGGGTGTAAGGGGCTGTTCACATTAGGTCCGTCAGCGTCAGGGTTACTCGTATTGAAATATATTTAACCAATTACAAACCTCCAAACCAGTGGTTCTCAAACTGTGCGCCCCAGAGCATTATCAGGTGCGCTCCGTAGTATTCCTAAAAAATCTATCCAGATATGAAAAACAAATGTATACTAAGTTACTATATTATACCATTTCTTTACGAACACTCGGCTTGTTTCGTTGCGACATTATTAGGATAGTTATAGGTTACTTTTCTTGCAACTAGCTTCTGATCCGCAAAATTTTTACGCGTTTAAAACACGTATCAAACGTGGCTGGAACGGCATGTTAACACCGGCAGTACCTATCATCACGTGGCAACTGGCAGTGTTGCATAACAGGCGTTGGTGAGTGGGCGTGTCGTGTCTTGTGAACTGCCGTCAAGAGTAAACGTTTTGTGCCTTTTACAACTTTCAGAATAATTACCGTTGATATAATTGTCGTTGAGAAAATGACTGGTGTTATTACCAAAAGCAATTTGTAGTTTAGGCGGACAGATAACAAAAAATAGCCAAAGACGATACCACTTCAGTCAGTTGTCCGACGGATTACATGGTAAACTGAAGTTACTCATTTTGTTCCATTTCTAGCTGAAATACCCGGCGATGTCCGGGATTTTAAGAATGTTTGTTAACCAAAATCAATTTAAAAATTAACACAGTATAAATAGCATAGAAAAAATATATGTGAAATGTTATACACATCTCAGAATTTCAGCCTTTCATCATTGTAGCACTGAAATATGAAAAGTAAAAATGTCAAATTTACTTAGCCGTGCTTCGCCCGTCTAGCCGGTCGGTTTAGGGACATGCTCCCTTCAGGAATCATTGTCAAAGAATGGAAATACTAAAAAACAACGAAAAACGCTATTTAAATTTTGTGGATACGTATCCCACGTCCTGCAAACAGTCGCAGGCAGAATAAAAAATCCCCCCCCCCTCACCCGGCGAGCCGGCGTTGCCCGGGATTTTAAGAATGTTCGTTAACTAAAATCAATTTAAACATTAAACACAGCATAAATTGCATAGTTAAAAAAAGTGTCATCTCAGAACACTATAGTCAACATTATAGACATCTCAGAATTTAGTTAGATGCAGCCTTTCTTCATTGTACCACTAAAAGCTGTAAAGTAAAAATGTCCAATTTGGGAATAATTGTTAACCAGAGTCCATTTAAAAACTAAAGAGAGTATAAATAACATAGAAATAAAAGCATGTGAAATGTTATACGCATGACTAAAAAGAAAACCCAATACAAAAAATATATATTTATAATAAACTCCTCAGAATTCAGCTAGTTTAGCCTTTCATCATTGGAGCAAAAAAACCTGAAAAGTAAAACATAAAATATATACATTTATAATAAACCAGTACAATCTGAAAAGGATTGAGAAGGAAATTAAAATAGTAGCATTAGGATTTTGCGCAGAATGATACGCGTTTTAGCTAAATTTCATTAAAAATTACTTCAAATTGACCAATTTATAAAAAAGTATGCTATTTACAGGTAAGTTTTTGTTCCTTTTCTTAATTTTTATGTGCTATTTTACCATAAAAAGACGAAAAAAAACCTTTAAAAAGTTATTTTAAAAAAAATTGACTCCGAACATAGACAGTCACCTTAATTCCTACTTGAGAATGAGAATAAAAAATGAGGAAAGAATAAACTGTACCCCCCCTCCCACCCCATTGATATAATATTTAAAGTAATAAATTCTGTTTTAACAATTAATTTGTGAATAATTAAAAAATTAACTAAATGCAAAATAGAAAAGTAAATAAAACATAATTAAATTTCACTGCCCTTCAAAAATATCCAGTAATAACAAATTTCCTTAGCAAATACAAAATAAACAAAAAGTGAACAAAAATAATTGGTGTATAATAAATATTTTATTTTGGGCTGTTAATAAGGAAATGAATGTTTATAAGGAAATGAATGTCGAATCGGGGAAAATTTTCATATTGAAACATAAAATTGCGTGTATTATTTTTGCATTTTAAAATTTACTCTTAGATTTTAGGTCATTTAGAAGATAATTGTCATCTGTATCAAGTGTGAGAGGGAAATTAAAATATTAGCTTTAAGATTTTGTGCAGACTGATAGGTGTTTTAGGTAAATTTCAATAAAAATTACTTCAAATTGACCAATTTATAAAACAGTATTCTATTTACAGGTAAGTTTTGTCTCTTTTTTAATTTTTAAGTGCTATTTTACCATAAAAGATGAAAAAAACCTTTAAAATATATATTTTTTTAAATTGACTCCGAACGTAGACAGTCACCTTAATTCCTACTTAAGAATGATAATAAAAAATTATGAAAGAATAAACTGTACCCCTCCCCCCCCCATTGAAATATTTAAAGTAATAAATTCTGTTTGAACAATTAATTTCTGAACAGTTGGAAAATTAACTAAACGCAAAATAGAAAAGTAAATAAAACATAATTATATTTCACTGGCTTTCAGAAATATCCAATAATAACACAATTTGCTTAGCAAATAAAAAATAAACAAAAAAAGAACAATAATTGGTGTATAATGAATACTTTTTTATTTGCGGCTGTTTTTATAAGGAAATGAATGCCGAATCGTGGAAAATGTTCATATTGAAACATAATTCTGTTTTAACAATTAATTTCTGAACAATTAAAAAAATTAACTAAATGGAAAAGTAAAAAACATAATTATATTTCACTGGCTTTCAAAAATATCCAATAACAACACAATTTCCTTAGCAAATAGAAAATAAACAAAAGTGAACAATAATTGGTGTATAATAAATAGTTTTTTATTTGGGGCTGTTTTTATAAGGAAAGGAATCACGAATCGGGGAAAATTTTCATATTGAAATATAAAATTGCGTGTATTATTTTTGCATTTTAAAATTTTCTCTTAGATTGTAGGTCATTTTGAATATAACTGTCATATGTATCATGTGTGAGAAGGAAATTAAAATAGTAGCATTAAGATTTTTATGCAGAGTTAGAGGCATTTTAGCTAAATTTCAATAAAAATTATTTCAAATTGACCAATTTATAAAAAAAGTATGCTATTTACAATTAAGTTTTTGTTCCTTTTTTTAATTTTTAAGTGCTATTTTACCATAAAACACCAAAAAACCCTTTAAAAAATTATTGTTAATTAGTAGTTGTAAGGTGTTATTTAAAGTTAATTTTCTTATATTTCTCCTTTTGTTTTCTTATCGTTAATCCTTTTTTACTTGGTTAATTTTCAGTATACGGATTACCGTTGAAACTCTTTACCGTTGAAACCCCTATGTGACTTGCTAACTTGCGATTATTTACTTTCTGAAATCTGGTAATTAGGTAATTTACATATTGTGTTTGTGCAACTCTTTGCAATATTTCTGTGATATAATTGTAGTTTTTTTTTATTTTGGGCTGTTTTTATAAGGAAAGGAATGACGAATCAGGGAATATTTTCATATCGGAACATAAAATTGCATGTATTATTTTTGCATTTTCAAATTTTCTCTTACATTGTAGGTCATTTTGAAGATAACTGTCATATGTATCATGTGTAAAAAGATAATTAAAATAGTAGCATTAGGATTTTGTGCAAAGTGATAGGCGTTTTAGCTAAATTTCAATAAAAATTACTTGAAATTGACCAATTTATAAAAAAAGTATGCTATTTACAGGTAAGTTTTTGTTCCTTTTTTAAATTTTTAAGTGCTATTTTACCATAAAAGACCAAAATAACCTTTAAAAAATTATTTTTTTTAAAAAATTGACTCCGAACGTAGAATATTAATCTGATATTTAGCTAAAACGCCTATCACTCTGCACAAAAATCCTAATGCTAATATTTTAATTTTCTTCTCACGCATGATACATATGACAGTTATCTTAGCCTGCGGCTTGACCACTTATTATAGTCGCTTCTATAAAGTTCTTCATCAATCTCTTTATACATAATCTTGTCCCATTACACAGTGAAGGTGTATCCAAATTCCCGCGAAGCATAATAGGTGCATCAATCTTTAATTCAAATATCTGCGGCGGTACTCCAGATGGCCACAGAGTTCAAAAATGAGTGGTTCTCAGAATTATGTTTTTTAACAAAAATCTCTACGGTTATCACGATATCTCACATAATAATGTATATAATCTGATAAAATTTGCAGGAAATATTTTAGATGCTATTGTTAATGAAATGAGGCACAATAATTGGTGTATAATAAATAGTTTTTTATTTGGGGCTGTTTTTATAAGGAAAGGAATGACGAATCGGGGAAAATTTTCATATTGGAACATAAAATTGCGTGTATTATTTTTGCATTTTAAAATTTTCTCTTAGATTGTAGGTCATTTTGAATATAACTGTCATATGTATCATGTGTGAGAAGGAAATTAAAATGGTAGCATTAAGATTTTTATGCAGAGTTATAGGCATTTTAGCTAAATTTCAATAAAAATTACTTCAAATTGACCAATTTATAAAAAAGTATGCTATTTGCAGGTAAGTTTTTGTTCCTTTTTAAAAATTTTTAAGTGCTATTTTACAATAAAACGCCAAAAAAAAAACCTTTAAAAAAATATTTTTTAAAACAATCAAATGGAATAGCTAAACAAAAAAAATTCAGAAAGTAAATAATCGCCCCTTGGCGTCCGTCGCGTATACTACATCTGTACCGGGGTTTCAACGGTAATGAGTATCATCGGTAATCCGTAAAACAAAAGGAGTAATATTAGAAAATTAACTTTAAATAACACCAAACAACTACAAATTAACAATATTCAATGCGTTCATTTACCTTGTAACATCTAGGTGCGCATGCGCAGTTCTTATGAATGATTGATTCCAACGCCTTGAGATGAAATATTATGTAAAAACTGCATTTATATATAAGAATTTTAAAGCTTTCAAACTTATATTAGAATTATCTCCAGGCTTCAAAACATAAGTATACGAAGTTTCAACCAGACTTGTCAAAAAATGTAGAAATGAAAAAAATACCAAATGTAATCACTTCACACAAAAATCAGTAAATCCACCAAAAATCAGTATATATCTATTTATTTTCAATAAAGTATTTATTATTATTAAACAATTTGAATATTTAGTTTCAAATAATAAGTTTGATAATTTTACACATCAAAAATTTTGCACATGATTAAAAATTTCAGTGATTCATTTTTTAGTGAGAATCACGCTGTGAATGAATCACCCTTTGTTTACATTCGCAAAGAGGGATGACGCTTCTGACGCTTCATTAGAATCCAAATAACTCTAAAACTATTGAATTAACAGAATAAGTGTACGCAGAAAAAATTATCAGTTTTCGAAGCTCTTTCCAAATATGTAACATTTATGTACTTTCATGAGAAAAAAAATACACCGATTCCTGTATTTGTCGGCCATTTTTTTTGGATGAGTCAACCCGGTGGCGTTACGGTCACGTGATCTCGACAAACCCCCTCTGTTACTTTATTAATATAGATTAGTCCTATTTTGTATACAACGTGCCACAAAGTATTTGTAGTATTGTAAGTGCGCTCAGACTGTATAAATTTTGAGAACCACTGATCCAAACGACTAGCCACGAAATTGTTAAGGTCTGTGATTGGTTTAAAATATGTCAATACGAGTAATGCTGACCCTGACGGATTCTATGTGAACAGGCCCTGAGTCTCTATGAAACATGATTAACACAGATATTACCCATTCTGAACGCATCTAATTTTCCCTTTTTTTACAAGAATAAATCTTTTCGACGTTTACGTGTTAATTTCGTTTTAATACATCTTCGTGTGCATTGATTTGAGTCATAATCTGTCGGGCGTGAGTGTAATTCAACCTAATACATCTATTGTGCCCGGTAAAAAGGGCTCAAGTCAAAAAGTGATTTAAATATACCAAGTTATTGGCTTTTATACCAATCACAGAGCAATAATTTCGACTTGAGTCTTTTGTACAAAGAAATGTACTTTTGTATACAAAATCGATAGACTTTTATACAACTTTTTATAAGACTTTTATACAACTCAAAAGATTTTTTTCTTTTTATCAATGCTAACAAATATCTAAAAATCCCTTTTTTAAATTAAGCCCTTTATACCGGGCACTATAGATTTATTTCAAGTGAGCCTTACTAATATTTTTTTTGTTTATCTCAAAGAAAGAAAAAAAAATCTTACGGCACCTCTGGCTGACCTCACGACACCCTACAGTGCCGAGGCACACCGGTTGGGAATCACTGCTGTATACATTAAAAAATGAACTATTCGAAAGTTTTATGTGAATTACGCATAGTGTTTAAAAGAGGGTTAAATAAAAATGATAAATAAAGCATTTAAACATTTTAACTTCTGCAAAAGGTACGTTAGAATCCCACTTTTATTTAGGATCCCTGTAGAATTTCGTTTACAATTTTCATTTCATATCTGATGTTTATTTTGGGATGCAAAGATCATCTTCAAACGGGTAGTGGAGAATTCAGCGTATCTTAGCCTCCAAAAAGAAAACGCTTTCCATTATGCAGAAGAGCGCTTCCCTCTAGCCTTTTCTATTTCCAGAAAAGTATTTTAAAAGTAAATAAACAGTATTTTCAATTCGTCTGTTTACATGATGATATAATGGGAGGATTTCTGAGAAGAGAAAATGCGTTTTTCTCTTGCTCATCTTATATTGAACTAAGCCACGCAGGCGGTGGTTAATTTTATTTAAACATACTTTTGAAATGTATAATGTTGGTACATGTGCGTAAACTGCGTTTCATATTTTCATAATTAATGAGCAGATTTATATATACACACAAATAATTATACACTATTCTGTATGACAACAATACTATATAGCAAGGATATCAAAGATAAACAGTGTTAAGAGCCATTTGAGAGTGCCAACATATAAAGAAGAGCCTAAAATAAAAAAAAAGGTTATATTTTATATGAAACAAATTTTAAGCGTTGTTCTTTCTACTGTTAATATTAAATATATCATTCTCCAATTCTTAAAATAATCAATATTTAGAAATGCATAAATAGTTTTAATAGCTTTATTCATTATTTTTCTTTTAATTATCTTGACCAAATTAATCAAATCTGGCATCTATTGAGTTGTTGCAGTTCGAAGAAATTCAGTTTTAATGATCGTAGCTCGAGAAAAAAGGATGAAAAAAGAAAATTTGCTAAAAAAAATTCTAAAACCAAATTATGTTGATACCGGAGAAATGCCACATTCCGAAGGTAGCTACAAGTAGCAACACGGCCAAATGGTAAAAGCACTGGACTGCTGATCAACAATCCAGTCAGTAATTTCTGTTTTTTCTTTCATTCTCATTTGTGTTACCTATCTCAAAATTTCGAGAAAGTTCCTTTTTATGTTAATTTATTATGTAAATTTCAATATTTTTAGAAAGTTCTTAAGTTGTATATAAGAGGGTTGACCCTCAGGCTGAGGTCTTTTCAGTTGTGTGATTGCTTCCTGCTCGCATCCTGCTAATAAATATATTTGACCGTAACAGCGTGCTGGTTTATTCAGTATATCTCACACTTCTACGTGACATAATGTGGGGGAGGGGCGGGTAGATCATTCATTCTGGAAGAAGAAGTTTTACGAAGCCACCGACTTCAACATCGCCCTCCAGAATACGGACCATATGAGAAAATGGGACTGAAGAAGATGGCGAAAGATGAAGTAAATCCCCAGCCTGTTTTGTTCACTCCTGCCCTAGTAAGGGAATCCAGAAAGCCCACCATCTTCTGAGGCAAACCCGGACAGGATCCAACGAAGGGGCTGAAGGAGTACCGCAGAGTATCAAATTTTAATCCATGAGACGATACACTTAGTCTCGCCACCAATGTATATTTTTTTCTTAGATTGAACTCCTAGAAAAGGGTTTGAAAATAATGAACACTTGCTAATATCGTAGGTGTTACGTAATAACGTATGACGTAACGCCTACACCCACTTCGCCCTCTAGCGGCATGAATAAAGTAGAACTAACTCTGTATCCGTCCTAGACGGAGCTCCTGCAACAAGCGGAGTTTCCTTTGGCAAACAATGCCTCGCTATTAAATTTTTATTGCTTTTACAGTGCATTGTACTTATTTTGTTAAACATTGTACACCTCCGTACAGTAGGATATTTTTGAATCAGACTAAAGAAAAGTTTCGGCGACATCCAAATGTACGTAAGCCGAGCCAAGGACAGCCTGAAATCACGCGCTCAAAAATTAGGAGAATCAACCCAATCTTATATCCAAGATGTTTTAGGACTGTATCACCAAATAGATCCGGAAATGTCCGAAGATGATAAAGTGTTACATTTGATGAAAGGGATTACAGAAGATGTGTACCAAGCATTATTGACGAAAGATATGAAGACAACAGCTGATTTTATTAAATGGTGCCAACACATTGAACAGATGCAGCAAAGGCGAATAGGCTACCAGAGATTTGCTCGTCTACCTAACGTCGTTCCAACAGCCTCCGTGGATGAGGAAGATTTAACCTCTTTAATTCAAAAAATCGTTCGGGAGGAAATACAGAAAGTAATTGTACCGCGAATGGAGGAACCACAATCGGGCATGCAGCCCATTGATGCCATTGTTCGAGATGAGGTGGAAAGTCTCTCAATCCTACCTCCAGTAACAGGTTTAAGAAAATTTATTCAAGACCGAACCGCCGTATCCAGACAACATACAGTGAATTGAAGCCTACACGGGAACAGCTTCCCAGAAAAACTGACCTGTGGCACACCACAGACAATCGACCAGTCTGTTTCCACTGTGGCCGTCCCGGGCACGTCGTACGCTATTGCCGAGACCTAAAAGCTATCTTTGACGCCCATCGCCAAAAATTCAGACGAGGAGCTTCCTAATATTCTGACGACATCCTCATCGCCGAAGAGACCAGCCGACCAATTTCCAGATCCCCATCGCCTAATCCAACCCGAGGACGATCACCGACATGCCGCTATAGATCTCCGTCGCTCTACTGAAGATCCAGTCAGTCGCCAGGCCGCCTAAATGGGGAAAACTGATCCACGCGACCTTTTATGGAGGTGAGGCCGCTACTTCTCAAAATACTTCCGCTGCTGCTATGAATGAAAACTACGTTGATATCGTTATCGACGATCAGCCAGCACAAGCACTTGTGGACTCTGGAGCTTCTTTTCCCGTTATCTCAGAGGGATATCGACGCTAGAGTAGAAAAGTTTTATTCGGCTGTTCAAAGAAAGTTGTTTTAAAAGTCGCAAGTGGTAGCCATGTAAAGCCGATAGGAATACGCATTCTTTGAGTTGCAATGCAGGAGCGAACTCAGCCTTTCGAATTCATAGTTATGGCGACATACAGACATGATTTCATCCTTGGCTGGGACATCTTGAAATCCTCTCAAGCCGTCATAGACTGTGGTCGACGAGAACTCGTTTTTGACGAATTTATGCCCGAGTCACCACTTCCGCAAAGATGGGATGTATTTGCCATAGAAGATTGTTTGATTAATGCTCATTCCATGATGAAAATAACTGCTCGTATGGTAGCCCCCAAAGACATTGACGTCATCGTCGAATGCAATAATTTTTTGTTACTGAGCCAAGATTTAGATTTGCCGTTGATGGTTATCACTCTTCTAAATAGAAACGGAGATCTGTGGGTTGGTAATGGGTTGAATCACGCACAACAACTTCCTAAAGGTATTTGTATAGGTCATGCTGAATTACTTAATCCTTTCTGTGTCAATGCCCTGTTAGCAGCACCCTCCTATGAAGATATCACTAAAGATGGAACGAGATCCGTCGATTACACACAGATGCCAGCGCCAAATCTCAGCGATGAATAGCATCAAAAACTGTCAAATATTTTAAAGAAATTTCCAAATGCGTTCAATGGAGGTAAGGACAGCAATATTCCACTTCGACTGCCCGCCGTCATTAGCACATACAGACTGACGATAGCAAAACAGATACAAAACACATGTTGCCATCTCTAGCACCCAAAAAGAAATACAAAAGAAATTTTTACAGCTAAACTGAACATTCTGATGAGTGACATGTGTCACAAAATATGCATATTTCATCATATTTCTTAATTAAATGTTTCTCTTAAAATTTCTCACCAACAATTAAATCATGAGCTGTAGCAACATTGCATTCTTCAGAAACATTATTTATTTTGGACAATTTATTTGTCCTATCGAAACCAAAACTAGAACGAACTAATGTAACTTGTTCTTCTGACATAACTTCATTTTTAAAAAATTCAAGAATAGTATTAAGTTTCCTCTTACCTTGTGTTGTCTTCGTACGCTCTCATTCCCAAATTCTCAAAATATCGTGAGGTAAACAAGATTCTACCAAAGGAAATAAAATACTTGCGTATTTGTCCTCTGTTACACCCAGGAACTTCAAAGAGCGAAGTTTCGTTACTAAACTGAACTGAAGTGAAGATAAGTAAGCATCCTTTCGGGATCCGCTGTTGTTGCATAACGCCAATTGTAGACGATCTCTCACGCATATTTGTATTAATGTATCTTCTCTGCCAAATCTGTCCTTGAAATGTTGGATGACTTGTCGCATAACTATTGACGATGTCATATGGTTTTGATTTGGGAGTCATTGCTTGCATAATTACACGAATTTTAAATGATCATCTAGGATTTTACCTTCGTGGATCTTCTTAAACGTATTCCAAAATCTCAGCCATGATAGAGAATCGCCGTCAAACTGCTTTAATGTTATTTCTGGTAGTCTCAGGGGCCGTACCAGTCCTGTAGTTGTACTTTCGATTTCAAGAACACTAACACTTGAAATGCCTTCCCATGAAGGCGTAGAAAGAATCTTTTTAACCTTTAGTTTATACGCAATAAACTTCTCATTATATTCTTTACAAGACTCGAATTTTTTTTCATAGTTCTTTTGCTGAGTACCATTTTTTAACATAAAAGTTCAATAGCTCTCTATCTATTTCGTGCAGCCTTTTCCTTTATCTTCCAATTGCTCAAATAAAGTTTTCACCAAATTTAAGTCCGGTTGAGAATATTCCGATGAATCTTTCAAGGAATTAAATGTTCTCGTAAATATACTTGTAAGTGGAATCCTCTTTGTTTTTAACTGTTCCATGTTCTTCACAAACTATTTTCGCTTTCGAAAATTATACAGAAGGTCGTTCGCACTTTATTGAAACGATTTTGTAATTTATTTTTCACGTTTGCATTTTGAGATAAAAATTTGGCAACTTCAGAATAATCGTCTGCAACTGTTTTGTTTTGATTGGAATGTAAAATAAAAGATTTATTTTGAAAATAGCGCCTAAATTTGATAAAGGGATTGAAGGTTACACAACTGCGCTTTCCGAGGAGAAATATTCGTATCAACAAATTATAAAGCGGTGTAAAAATTGCGGTTATAGCATTCCAAAAAAAGGTATTCATAATATATTAAATTTGGAAGAAAAAACACGTCTACTGAAAGTAAAAATGAAAACAGGACCGCGAAACCTCATCCTAAGACTGTTCGAACGCATCTCTGATCTTCGTCTCTGATCCTAAAAGAAAATCCCCCGATTCAAAGATCCATTGCATCGAAACTAGCAATGTCTTCTGGCATTGTAAGTAAAATAATTCATAAAGATTTGAAGTTAAAAAAGATTTGAAGTTAAAAGTTCATCTGCTTTTGCCAAAGCATATTGTTGAAAGAAAAACAAATTTTAGAAAATTATATGAAAAACACCTAGCTGCTGAAAAATCGAAATTTGTGGTAACACTCGATTAGTGATGGGTGTATTTAAGTGACTGTAATAAAAAAGATCAACTTTGTATTGCTTAACTGACGGGATTGACCGTACAAAATGACTTCGTCGGTGTACAGAAAAGTTCCCAAAGGGATTCATGATAGTTGCAGGATTTTGTTACAACGGCAAATTAAAAATCAAAAACGTCTCAAGTAAAGTCAAAATTAATTCCCTCTACTATCAGCAAAATATTTTAGAACCAATTTTTTAAGAAGAAATTCCAGCCTTATATGGAAAGGATATTCATAAAGTTGAGCTTCATAGGGACAAAGCCTCTAGTCACACGTTTAAATCAACTGCCGCTAATTTAGGAAAGAAAGAATCAGGAACAGGAATAAGTGTTTCCCATTTAATGAAATACCTGTAAAATCACCTCACGCTTCTCCAATGGAGTCCAGTCATGGACGACAAAATGTACCAAATCGAAAGCAAAACCTACCCGGCTTTACACTCGTCGAAAAAAGTTATTATGACTCGAGGAATATATCACACATAAAGCAAACGAAAGCATCATCTTAAAACACAGCACTCTTTAATATTCCACTTCGACTGCGCTCTGTCATTAGCTCATACAGACTGACAATAGAAAGCAGATACAAAGCACATGTGGCGGTGTTGCCTTCTCTGGCATCCAAAAAGAAATAAAAAAGTCGAATAACTTTTAAAGCTAGACTGAACACCGGAGATCATTCACCCATCAGCCAAAAACCATACAAAGTATCACCTGCTGAACGGCGAATAATTCATAATGAAGTAAAACAAAATGCTACAGAAAGGAATAATCCAACCAGCGGAAAGCCCCTGGTCATTTCCAGTTGTTCTGGTGCAGAAGAAAAATGGCAGTTGGCGCTTCTGTATGGATTATCGCCGCTTGAACAAAGTTACAAAGAAAGACGTTTATCCCTTACCCCGTATTGATGACACGTTGGATTGCTTAAAGACAGCGTAATATTTCTCTTCAATGGAGCTCTATTCGGGATACTGGCAAATAGAAGTGGACGATGCAGATCGGGAGGAGACATCATTTGTTACAAGTGAAGGCTTGTATGAATTAAAAGTAATGCCATTCGGTCTTTGCAATGCCTCGGCAACTTTCGAGAAACTAATGGATAATTTATTGCGACACCTTAGGTGGCAGATGTGTCTTTATTACCTAGACTATATAGTGGTATTCTCTCAGACTTTTACTAAACATCTTGAGAGGCTTTACTGTGTTCTTAAGTGTATATAAGAGGCGGGACTCATTTTGAATTGTAAGAAGTGTATATTCGGTTCAACGGAAATCAAGATTCTAGAGGGTGTTAAACCAGATCCCGATAAAATAAAAGCTGTTCATGATTTCCTTACACCAAAGAACGTACATGATGTGAGAAGTTTCCTCGGGCTCTGTTCTTACTACCGACGCTCCATTAAGGACTTTTGTTATAGGGCGCAACTGCTTCAAATGTTATTAAAGAGTGATTCCAAGTTTGTATGGACCCAACCACAGGAAAAGGTTTTCAACGAGCTGAAGTCAGCACTTACCTCTGAACCCATATTAAGTTTGTTTGACGAAGCGGCTCTTACCGAACTACAAACAGACACTAGTGGCAATGGAATTAGTGCCGTGTTAGTCGAAAGGTAGAACGAAAAAAAAAAGTATTAGCCTACGCATCTAGAGAGCTAACAAAAGCAGAGAAAAAATATTCAACTACTGAAAAGAAATGTCTTGCTGTCGTATGGTTATTCATGAAGTTTCGGCCTTATCTATTCGGAAAGCCCTTTACAGTTGTGACTGATCATCATTCATTGTGCTGGCTCACTAATTTGAAGGATCCATCAGGAAGATTAGCTATATGGGCTTTAAGGCTCTAAGAATACGATATCTCTATTGTATATGAAAGTGGAACGAAACACCTAGACGCCGATAATCTTTCTAGAAATCCCCTTAACAATGATGACATATCAGATTATATCAGTGCCCTCACATCTATCGATCTGAGGCTGGAAAAACGTAAGGATGCTGAGACGTCTGCAACCATTCAATCCTTTGAAAGATTGCAAAAGCTTTGCAAATCAGATTTTGAGGTAGTTGATGGGATCTTGTGCAAGAGAAATTTCGATCCTGCATGAAAAATGTGGCTACCAGTTATTCCGAAGCATTTTTAGACCTACTTCAACATTTTCATGACGCACCAACAACCGGTCACTTGGGAGTGGTGAGGACCTATGACAGGTTACGGAAGAGATTTTATTGGCCGAGCCTGTATCGAGACATACGCCGTTGTGTTTTTCATTGTAAAGAAAGTCAAAGGAGGAAATCTGTCCCACACAAACGACCCGGTCAGCTGATGTCAATACCGCTAGCGGAAACACCTTTTCATCGTGTCGGTATGGATCTGCTAGGCCTTTATCCCAAATTTCTAGGTGGAATTAAATGGATAATTATATGTACCGACTATTTGACTCGCTATGCCATTACAAAAGCTCTAGCGTCTGCTGAAGCACTCGAAGTCGCAAAGTTTATGGTGGAGGAAATAATTTTGAAACATGGAACACCGAGGACTATAATCGCCGATAGAAGACAACTCTTTTAATCCAGGCTAATATCCGAACTTAAAAGACTCTGCTGTGTTGACCACCGAATGACGACGGTGTACTAACCTCAGACTAATGGTCTGACAGAGAGGTTCAATAAGATGTCAGCATGCATGTTGTCAATGTACATTGATGTAGAACAGAAAAATTGGGACGAAATACTGCCGTTCGTGACGTATGCTTACAATACCGCATGACAAGACACAGCAGGATTGATACCTTTTTATCTCTTGCATGGCCGCGAGTCTGAAACAACCCTAGATACTATGTTTCCTTATAGTCCTTACGGGACAGCACAGGATTATCTTGATCGAATAATGAACCATGCCGAAGAGTCCGGGCAGCTACCTCCTGAACGAACTCTGGAAGCTCCACAGAAAGATCTTCGGATTTATGACGTTAAACATCAAGCAGTAAAGCATAGACCAGGAGATTTAGTAAGGATTATTTGCAAGGTTGGCCTATTGGAAAAGCTTCTCAAAAGGTATTTCGGCCCTTATCAAGTGCTAAGGCAATTATCTGACGTTAACTATGAAGTTCAAGATTTCGACCCATCTTCAAAAAGACGAAAAATCTATAGATGTCGCTCATGTGGTTCGAATGAAACCATACTATGACCTAGACACCAAAAAAATTGCTTTGAGTGATGATACAACAACACACGATGAAGACGAGTCGCCTGGAAACAAGTATTCCGAGCAAGATTCGAATTCTTCTAAGAAACGGTGGGCAGAGTATACTGGGCCGATAACTCGTTCTAGAATGGAAACCACAGTTTAACAGTGAGACGCTGTCTTTCTAAATGAGGGGTAATCCCGACTACCATTGACCTCTGTACACCGAAAGCCCGTTTGCAGTGGTGTCGAGCACATTCGACCTGGAATGTCACTGATTGGAGTAAAATTGTCTTCAGTGATGAGTCCCGCTTCGAAATGAGCCCCGATGACCAGCGAAAACGTGTCTGTCTCCGGACAGTCAGGTGGGATACCAACCTGACTGTCTTCCGCCATACGGGCCGACAACCAGGAATGTTGGTCTGGGGTGCCATTGTATTTCACAGCAGGACTCCTTTGGTTGTCATCTGCGGCACCCTTAAGCACAGCGGTACATCGACGATATTCTACGCCCCATTCTGTTGCCCTTCATATCACGCCATCCTGGGCTTACATTTTAGCAAAATAATGCCCGCCTGCACACGATGAGAGTTTCTATTGCTTGTCTTCGTGCTTGCCCAACGCTACCTTGGCCAGCAAGGTCGCTTGATCTCTCCCCCATTGAGCACGTTTGGAGCATTATGGGCACCAACCAGCTCAGAATTTTGACGATCTAACGCGCCAGTTGTACAGAATTTGGCACGATATCCCGCAGGAGGACATCCGCTACCTCTATAATCAATGCGAAGCCTAATAAATGCTTGCATAAAGGCCAGAGGTGGACCAATGCGTTATTGACTTTTTCACTTTGGGAAGCTCTTTTTCTTGAATAAATCTTCCAATTTTTCTCAAATTGTAATTATTTTTTTCTCTGTACATGTACATCACATCTTCCGATTTTCGTCCCATTCAGATAACTCCTTCTTGGTGCGTTATTTTTTTCAATTTTTTTTGGGGGGGAGGGTCTAAGAGTTTATATTTAATTTTCTGTATGACACCAATACTATATAGCAAGGATAGCAAAGATAAGCAGTGTTAAGAGCCATCTGAGAATGCCAATATATTTAGAAGAGCCTAAAATAAATAATGGTTAAATTTTATGTGCAACAAATTTTAGGCTTTGCTCTTTCTACTGTTTATATTAAAGGTATCATTCTTCAATTGTTAGAATAATCAATATTTTTAAATGCTTAAACAGTTTTATAGCTTTATTAATTATTTTTCTTTTAATTAATTGTCTTGGCCAAATTATTCAAATCTGGCATCTATTGAGTTGTTGCAGTTCGAAGAAATTCAGTTTTAATGATCGCAGCTCGAAAAATATGTGTGTAAAAAGAAAATTAACTAAAAAAAAATTCAGAGAACTGCTTATAAGACGCTTTTGTATTAGTTTGTTTTAATATTGATCCTTGAACCATGAACCACAAAAAAGGAACAAAGAGCTGCAATTTCACCAACCCTGCTATAAAGGTTCATGTAAGATACACAATTTATTTCATAAAATATATACAAGTGTCCATTTTATTCGAGAAATAACTATTTTCATCACATACTTTAGTACAACAGTGGTTCTCAACCTGGGGTGGGGGGGGGGCGCCCCCTGGTGAGGCGTGAGTGATATTCAGGGGAGGCCCGGATGGCTAACAAAAAATATATGTAGAACGTATTTTAACGTAATTTTCCTCTTTAAATCTGCATTTTCGGTCCTTGCTAGTATGAAATCTAAACATCACGAACAACTGGAAGTGGAGAAGGACCTTGGATGTGCCTTATCTCAGTTGAGACCAATTAGTCAAAGGACTTGTGAAAGAAAAATAGTATAAGCCAGCTCATTAATTAAATTTCTTCCATGTAGTCACTTTTTAAATTAAATTTTTTTTGCTTTGTTACTTCGTATGTATTGTATATTTTTTCTACGCATTTTGATCTTTCAAAATTTATGTAGGTGTGTAGCAGCATGTACTGTGAACTCCTGACTCAGTGGTTTTGTTGGTTTCTGAAATATTTTTTATCTGAATAAAATTGGCAACACTGTTTTCCTAATGAAACCGATTTATATTTCATTTGTAAAATGAGGCGGTGAGAGATGGAATTAAATACGTTCCTGTGTACTAGTCATGTTTTGTTCAGTGATTTGAGTATTTTTATTGTGTAAACTTCGATGAAGTTTTATTTAAGAACTTGATAGTATTGTTGTAACCCTAATGATTTACAGGTGATGTTCCAGACCTCGGGAGTGTGTGTGGGGGGGGGGGTAGACATAAAAAGGTTGAGAATCACTTCTCTAGTGTTATGAGGGTGCAGTTTTATAAAAGTGTATTTCGTTTATATAAATCTAAATTTTCAAAAAAATATAATAATAATGGACAAGTGCTCTATGACTACTAGGTACGGTACGATACGATACCGTACGGTACGATACTGATTATTTTATTTTTGCAGATCCTCCAATTGTCAAGTTTTGGGCGTTAAACCATTCATATTACGGCCGTTAACCCTAATATGAAATAATCGATCAATTAAAGATGAAAATAAATGTTTAAAAAAGAATAAAAATGAATTACTGAGCTATCATATAAACTATAATATTGAATTAAAATGAGTTAGGTACTAAGTAAAATGTATAAACGAGATAAATAAATAGAAATACATCAGTAAATAAAAATCGAGGTAAATAAATAAAAATAAATGAATGAAAAAATAAAAATGAATGAAGAAAATATGAATGAAATTTATAAGCAAAGAAGAAAGGAAAATATTTTTTTTTCTACTGCTGGTGGACAAGACCGAAAAAATTATCAGAATGATAGATGCGAATGGTGGAATTCTAAAGTTGAGGGCAGTGACCGTTTCATAGATTTAATAACTATTTGTTATAGGAAATCTTTGTAAAAAAATGTAAAAGTAATAATGAAAAAAATATATATATTTAAGTTGCTAAGCCGACTTTTGGGGCAGTCCGTGAGAGAAAACTACTGTATCAATTGACTTAATTTTGGTCTTAAACGAGAGACTGTAATCTGTAGATTTGTCAAATTTGGTTTTTGTAACTGCAATTTCTATTGATTAGCGATAATTTACAATAAAAAAAATTGATTTCTGTGCATGCTCAGTGGCATGTTTAAATCTGTCTTTAGAAACTCACTGTTTATGCGCATGCTCAGTGACATGTTTTAATGATAAACACGTTTATTCTGAGGAGTCTCTCTAGATCTCTCTCTGCCATTTTTATTTTTATGATAATTATGTTTGTGAAATATAAGATTAAACTTGGTGGAAATTGTTTATTTCGCGCTGTTTAATTAAGGATAATTTATAGTTAAAAAAACTGCTTTCTGCGCATGTTCAGTGACATTTTTAAATCTGGCTTTAGATACTCACTAAGCACGAGGCCGCTTAAGCACATTAATTTGTTTCTGCCCATTATTATGATTTTCAACATTTGGCAATGATGTGTTGAGTATAATTTGAGTATTAGTACATTTATTTACTATCTAGCAGTCATGTTATGACGGGTACCAACTATCAACTAGTATAAATTAATAGATCTATCTATCTATCTATATATATATATATATATATATATATGACATTTCACCACCTGATTCCATAACACATACAATAAGCACAACCGACGAGGCAGAGTTCTATAAAATTGCAGTCCTTTATTTCACAAGAGTTGGTAGTGGATATCAGAGCGTCTTTCTAGCATGACGCGAAACATACAAGTGTTTTCACATACACAGCTCACAACAGACTGCCTGCTCTCTTAGTCAGGGTCTGTACCAAAAATCAGCGACTGTTTACATCAACACAGATGTTTTTCGTGGGTGGTAATACTACTAAGAAGCACATTGGGTGCGTTTTATCTTTATGGTATTGTTTGTCACTTTTGATCCTTTATCTCTGGCACCTGCAGCCATTATCTCTGAGATATTGTGAACTGCGGATTTTAGATGACTAGAGACGGGGTTTTGTTACTCTTTCTGGGCGGCACGGCTAATATTCCTATCAACTGAAAAGAATTTACTGTGTTGTTTTCCCCACTGGAATTTGCAGATGTTCACTTGTTGTTGGGTGGGCTAATTCTGAGAGAAGGGTCCTCTCTTAACAGATGTGGGGACCCGAATTATAGAAATATACGAGATTCAACTTATAATGTCAAGATTCAACTTATAATGTCACATCCCCCCTCCCAAGAGGCTATCATCCTATGCCTGCATAGGGTGAGAGACACCTGAGTGTGAGTATGTTGGGAACTCACCTAATTCACTCTGCAAGATCAACATTATAAGTTTTACTACCTCAATTTTTTAAGTTAAGTCATAATCGATATAAAACTCTTGATCTGCAGTATCAAGCTCTTTATATCGACATACGTTAGCTGGAATTATAAATCTTTCCGTCTCTCTGGAGAAGTTCTCCACCTACCTAAATTCCTCCATCTCCAGTCATCGTGTTCAATCCCATAACAATACAATTACTCGGCCTCAAATTAATAGGTGCACAATTACAACAATAGTCTAATAGTAATTAAAAGTACATAATTATAACAATATTAGTGGGATAATAAAATAAGCAATAAGATAATATACTAGTATAGCCATGAAAAGAATAACATATAAATGGCAAGTGATATGGCATAATTGAATCTCTCTGCAAATACATCAATAGTCTGGTAATAATTATGAATAAAATAAGGTATAAGATAATATAATGGTATAGCCATGAAAAGAATAACATAGAAATGGTAATGGATATGGCTTAATTGAATCTCCATGCAGATACATTATACCGAAAATCAGTTCTAACTCAATAGTAATCTACATGAAATCATATACAAAAACAATTCCATTCTGATACTTGTAAATCAATGCTAAATCAATACACAGAAATGATACATTAAATACTTCAATTCAGGTAAACGTAACTCAACATTAATCAAATATGAAGGCATATTGACAATCACGCACTAAATTAGTTCAATTCAGAAAAATATAACTCAATACTATTTACACTTCTAGAGCACTGGTTTACTCGGATAATAATTATTATTTATACAATTACAATAATGCCAGTGTGATCATAAAATAGATAATATGATAATAGTGCGTAATAATGAAAAAGACATAACAGGTGATATAATATAATAAAATCCTTACTAAGACACAAATATATCATATGAACACAATGCTTTTTACAATTATTTGGATTATTCATCTCTTTCATTCCACTTAAATTCTCTCATGTTTTTTAATTCACTATATTCTTTAATACAGGGGAATAACTTCTATTTTTCTTAACCTCAAGATCTCTTTCCTATACTCTTCTAGATCTCTACATTGAGCGAAAATTAATCCTTTTACCCTTCCAGTATTCATCTCTCTCAAGCTCAATTTTTGCATTACCTTATCCTTCTAACCTAACTGTAGTGTTCTTACTTATGATGACATCTGCTAATCAGAGTACTAATTTCTCATGATAGCTTGTCTTTGAAAAAGCCTGTCCTATTTAAATGAATTTAAGATTCTACTGAAAGGTACAAATTTCCTCCTTCCATTTTCTTTCTTAACTCCATAATTTATAAAAAAAATAATAAAATAATTCTGACAACTTCAGCTAGTTTGGTTAAGGTATAATTATTATTCGTCTCTTTTTACACACTCAAAGGAATCGGGGACTCGCTCTTTCACCTCCCCTTATAAAACACTACTCGTCGTTTGACCTACTTCTGTTGGGTGGGGTCAGGGTTCACACTGTTACTCCTAGCACGCTCTATAAGGCCTCAATGCTACAGGTAGTTCTGACTTTATAATAATTCCTAGCAGGCTCCATATTCACTCTCCCAATATCATATTTACTCTTAGGAAATATACCAATAAACGATGACAATAGAGGAATGAGCTCCGACGATAGATTCATGTTAGCAAATTCAGGTAATTTATCCTGAATGGCATTCTGAGTCTTATAGTCTTCAGTCAAATCAAGTGTATTCCTGATTTGCATAGACGTTTTTGGATGCTCATGTTCTCCATTGCCATTCGTTAACATTATATCATCACAATTATTTTGAATACGACCATAATATAATTTAGCACAGTTATTATCATCAGAATATTCATTTATCATTTTACTCGACCTACATATCAATACACGTGACACCTAATTCAAATTAACAAAATACCAATTAAAAATTATATACCAATACACTACGCAATTACTAATTACACATATTAAAAGTATTGAATTAACCTCTACTCACAAATTGAAATTAATAAAATGTCACTTAAACAATTATATACCAACATACTAAACAAATACTACCCATAAGCATGAAAAATAGTAAATCAACACTCACTCACAAATTTAAGTTAATAATAATAATAAAACATACTGTTAACGGAATCCAATAGACGTAAAGATGACACTACAATCACTTAATTTAATATTCAGGTTAAATAGCTTCATATGTGGTAAAGATAATAATATTTGATTCAACTGGGTATCTACTGTATAACATACATCTTAATAGTTCTAGTTAGAAAACCTACAGTAGCTTATACACTGATAATGTTATCAATAGCAATCTTACCTTGCGTTTGTTGCACTGTTAGCGGTAACACTGTTTTTATGAATTGTCCGTTATAATCACTGTGTTCCGGATTCTCTAAACACCATAGTTGGTTACTATGCACTTCACTAAAGTTTTGCAGTAAGAATCTATGAGCTGAGCCCATCACTCAACGTGATCACAAATACACACACACACACACACAAAACGCTAAAAATAACACTTCGTCGCTCGATGACACTTAGGGCCACATCAAAGGCTAATCAGAACATTTGACAATCTCACTGCTCGTCATAAATAATACTTGACGTGCACACATAATCACACTGATCTATATTTCCTTTTTACACACCCTAATTGGATCTGTGAAGTCGACAGGGTCTGTCTAATCACTAATAAATGCCTGTGCCCATTCATTACTCTCTTGTTCTACCACCTTCTGTCCAGGTAAAATGCATCTCGAGGACTCACCACATAACACTGTACAGCTTTACGACACGAATACTTTTCTTCTGAATATCGGAGAAACATTACCACTCTCAAATGGGTTTAGTCCTGATCTCTTGTCAGCCCCTCTAGTCTTAGGCTGCAGAGAAAGTTCATTTTCTCCCCTCAGTTTGTCCGCAACTAGTGTCAACGACCTCTGATTATCACCGAACTCCTTCCATCTTGTATACGAATGAAAACGAAACTGTCTTTCCACTGTAACACCAGTGAGCTATCACCGCATTCTCTTCCTTCGTAACGTGGGTGACACATGACACCCTCCTCGGTTCGGTGTGGGGAATTGGGAAGCACGGTTCGTCCGCCATGATTGTCCTTCTTGTCTTCTATTGCCTTAAAAATGCATATAAGTTCATTTAATCAATTTGATTTCTTCTTATTAAAATCCATTAGGTGTTCCTACGCAAAGTAACATCCTGTCGACTTGTGGCATTTCACCACCTGATTCCATAACACATACAATAAGCACAACCGACGAGGCAGAGTTCTATAAAATTGCAGTCCTTTATTTTACAAGAGTTGGTAGTGGATATCAGAGCGTCTTTCTAGCATGACGCGAAACATACAAGAGTACACATAAAGAGACAACCACAGAATGAATCTGCTCTCTTAGCCAGGGTCTGTACCAAAAATCAGCGACTGTTTACATCAACACAGATGTTTTTCGTGACTTTTCTTAATAACACACAAGATGCACAAATGAGAAGCACAGTTCTTTTAAAATTGAAGTTCTTTATTTCTTTCGAAGTTATGGCGGAGACAGGGCGTCCTTCTAACATGACGCGAAACATACATGAGTACACATAAAGAGACAACCACAGAATGAATCTGCTCTCTTAGCCAGGGTCTGTACCAAAAATCAGCGACTGTTTACATCAACACAGATGTTTTTCGTGGGTGGTAATACTACTAAGAAGCACATTGGGTGCGTTTTATCTTTATGGTATTGTTTGTCACTTTTGATCCTTTATCTCTGGCACCTGCAGCCATTATCTCTGAGATATTGTGAACTGCGGATTTTAGATGACTAGAGACGGGGTTTTGTTACTCCTTCTGGGCGGCACGGCTAATATTCCTATCAACTGAAAAGAATTTACTGTGTTGTTTTCCCCACTGGAATTTGCAGATGTTCACTTGTTGTTGGGTGGGCTAATTCTGAGAGAAGGGTCCTCTCTTAACAGATGTGGGGACCCGAATTATAGAAATATACGAGATTCAACTTATAATGTCACACACACACACACACACACACATATATATATATATATATATATATATATATATATATATATATATATATATGTTCAGTAAATTTCATACAGTCCACTTGTCGAGTGGCGCTGAGAGCGCTTTTTCATGTTTGTTTCTTTTCTCTGTAACCGACTGAAGTGAGTGTTGTAGCGTACTGGAAAGATGAGGTTATTATTCCAAAGAACCCACAAGCGCTTGGAACACAGCTGCGTGTTTTCAAGGAATGTGTTGTTCGGTTCCAAGCCACTAAAGCTGTCAGCCGATAATCTGCCGGCATCTGCCGCCCCCTCCACCCCTTCTGAAAATCCAGACATTGAAGAGAGACGCTGTAAAAAATCCGAGCGGGATAGACGTGTTTTGGCTAGGCTCCTGTGTTGTTGTGCCGAGAATGGGCCCTGGAGCGTGTATTTGTGAATCTGCACGTAAATTAAGTGATTACGTTGGAAGTGTTTAATATTTAATTCTTTTTGTAAATAAATCTACTTGTTAAGTTTTGTTTTAAAAATTTGGCCTTCGTTTTTAATTAGAACTCTGTCTTTCTTGGTATGGATCAATAGTTGTGAAATTTCTTCAAAATGCCTCAGACAGAATAGCCTTACTACTTACAGTGACGCCACAGTGTTAATGTTTACGTTCTGTATGGCTGTGTTCTGTTCGGCGTCGGTTACTGAGATGAATTACATTAAAATAAAATAATGAGTAAGTTGTTTTTTTCAATTCCAATTAAGTTATGAAACATTCTAGGAACCATTCTATGAACCATTCTAGGAAACATTCAACGAACCATTCTAATATATATATATATATATATATATATATATATATATATATATATATATATATATATATATATATATATATATATATATATATATATATATATATATATATATATATATATATATATATACATAAATATATATATATATATATATATATATACATATATATATATATATATATATATATATATATATATATATATATATATATATATATATATATATATATATATATATATATATATATATATTAATTACTTCGTCTGTGAATATCTTCGTGTTCTTCTTTTCCTCTTCTACAGCAGTTGTCATTACTTCTTTCATTTATCACCGAATTTAAGACGACAGATATACTGCTGTACTTCATCGGAGTCCGAATACCCGTCTTACTGCATTTCCGTACAAATATATGGAGACTGTGGGGTCTGCAATATATTACGAGTAAGAAATTAGTTACTTACCTCATAATCTGGTAGATCAAAATTTGGTAGATCTTTCAAAGTTGTGTTTTTAGCTGTCCAGAATTATTATTATTTCAAATTCGATTGACAATTTATGTACGTGTATTAGAATTGGTGTTATATAATATTGAGTGCAGGGTCTAAAAGTTTTGCTTTCCCCTAGATACTGAACTGCTGTTTGGTCTGAAATATATGAGACTGTTTAAGTTCACAGAGGAAAAATGGACTTTCTTTTGTGCATTTGTATATTTTCCGATCTAATTAATTCTACGTTTTAAAGACAAACACATTTAATAACTCGATACAATTTTGTTTTCGTGTTTCAGTTGCTCCTTTAGTAAATTTTTTTCTTCATTTGCATGTGGTAAATCCTTTAAATTTCTGTTTAATTTTGCATTTACCATACTTTTCAGTATTCGCTGGAAAACTAAACATATAACTAGAGAAAAGAAGCATATAGCTATAGAATTTTTTCACCTGCTGTTGGAAATTAATATTTTTAGCAAGTACTGAAACGCGGATAACATTTTTCTTCGCGTCAGGGCCTGTTCCCATAGAATCCGTCAGCGTCAGCGTGAAAGCTTTTAACCAGTCACATAACAATCATTGACCCATTTAACCAATCAGCGCCAACGGCATCTTCAACGCTGCCGCTGCCGTATTCTAAGTGAACAGGCCCTTAGCATGGGATTATACCAGTCTGGAAGAAAACGTTACCTCTAAACTACGTAAAGTAGGGCTCTTCAACATTTTCACGTTCGCGGGCCACACTGATAAATTCGTCAAGTTCCGCGGGCCACACATCTGTGAATTAAGTAGTTTGGCAGAGGGGAAAATGTATTTGCAAACGAGCTTCAGCCTTTTTAGACGATTGCTTAATTTGCTTTTTATAGCATGACTAGCTGAAAACCCGCACTTCGCTACGGAGAACATTTCAATTAAATACAACGGTCAATGTATGCAATTGATGCCAAAATTATGTATAAACATATTTATAATATATACAATGATCAATGTATGCAATTGATGTAAAAAAAACGAAAAAATATATTTATAAAAAAATTGTAACGGATATTTTTATAGACAAAATAATGTAGAAGAAAATATTCATATTAAATCTAACAGAACATACTAAAGAATATAGTACAGTTAATATAGTACAGTTTGAGGAACATACCTTTTACTACATTTTAATATTTTTTTCGATAATTTCCAATCGTCTGCCGCATTAGCAAGAAAAAAATATTTTTTTGTCTATTTCGTTACTATGCATGTGATGACAAATTAATTTAAAGTACCAGGAAAAGATATCACGTGATCAGCATTTAATAAATTAAATTCTAAAAATTAATCTTTAAAAATTCACTAAAAATCAGAAAATGGAGGTGAAGATTCGAAAAAGATTTCATTTTAAAGGAATTTTTATGATCTTTCTCGTGATGTAAATTTTATAACCCTCAAATTATTATTTTAAATGCAAACTTTAAAAAGTTACTAAAACAGCTTAAAAATTTAATTTAAAAAAATCTAAGAAGAATTTTTTTTTAAATCTTTCTTAGTGCACCCTTACACTATAAGAAGAATCGCCATGCAAAATTTCAGCCCTTTAGGTCCAGCGGTTTGGCCTGTGCGTTGTCTGTCAGTCAGTCAGTCAATCAGTCAATCACTCAGTCAGTCACGGAACTGTTTTATATATATAGATGATGGATTAATTCCTTCAAAACACGTGACTGAAGTTTTGTGTGTATGGTGTGTTTTGAAAAGCATTTTATACCTTTATAACCATTATTAATTAAAAAATGATTTTATTTATTGATTTCTGCAAACAAAAAATGGTAGTTGAATCAATGTATTTTGTACTTTATATTGCATAAAACAGAATGAATGCAGGAAGACGAGGCGCACTTGAGATTCTCGAAAGGAAGAGCCTTGGCATGCTGCTTTTTGTGTTTATTTCGTCTTAAGATTCTGAATACAATTACCAGGTTATTATTTTGATAAGCATATGTGCCGTGGTATAATTTTCCCCCTGCATTCTTGATTTTTTTTTCTTGTGTGTGTGAGAGAATTTGCCGTTCTAAGGGTTTTTTTTTTTCAAATTTATATTAAACTTTCGTTTTGCATGATCAAAATGTTTCGGCGGGCCACGGGTTGAAGACCCCTAACGTAAAGTGATATTAAGTCTTCTAGGTAGCAGCTATATTGGATTCGCACAGCTCAAAGTAGATGTTTGGAGAAAAAATTTCCAACGATTGTTGACGTGGATTCAAAGATTTTTCTTTACACTGTACATCGTAATGGAGAGAGAAGTTTTTTAAACTCAGGCATCTTTCTTATTTTTTTAAAGAAACGCAAATAATTTCCTGTTGACGAAATTTCTAAATTGAATAAGACAACAGAGTAAAACTATTCTTTAACGAAGAACAGTTTTAAAAAACAACTCTTAATTTGAAGAGCGATAATCACTGGAAAATTTTTCTCCCTAGGTTAACATTGAGCTGAGCGAATCCAATACTTTTACTACCCAGCAGCCTTAATAATAATCAAGTATTATCTCTATATATCAAATAGTTCCGTAACTGACTGACAGATAACGCACACACCAAACCGCTGGACCTAAAGGGCTGAAATTTGGCATGGCGATTGTTCTTATAGTGTAGGAGTGCACTAAGAAAGATTTTTGAAAAATTCTTCTTCGATTTTTTACAATTAAAATTTTAAGTTGTTTTAGTAACCTTTTTTAATTTTGCATTTTAAATAATTATTTGAGGGTTAAAATTTATATCACGAGAAAGATCATAAAAATTCCTTTAAAATGAAATATTTTTTTCGAATCTTTATCTCCATTTTCTGATTTTTGGTGAATTTTCAAAGATTAATTTTTAGAATCTAATTTGTTAAATGCTGATAACGCGGTTTCTTTTCTTTTTGTGATACTTTAAATTAATTTTGCGTCACGTGCATAACAACGAAATATATTGACAAAAAAATATATTAAAATACGGTAAAAGATAAAATTTAAACACTAGACTGATAGAGATAGAAGTTCTTTTTAAAAATTTAGTTCAAATTAGTATGTTTTATGGACATTAAACATACAAATTTAATCCATACATTGACCGTTGTATTTAATTTGAATATTTTCTTCTACATTATTTTGTCTATAAAAAGATCCGCTACGTTTTTTTATAAATATATTTTTGGTTATTTTGGCATTAATTGCATACACTGACCGTTGTATTTAATTTGAATGTAGTCCGCAGCAAATCACGGGTATTCAGCTAGTCTATATATTATATAAAACAGTTCCGTAACTGACTGATTGACTGACTGACATACAACGCACGGACCAAACCGCTGGACCTAAAGGGCTGAAATTTTGCATGGCGATTTTTCTTATAGTGTAGGGGTGCACTAAGAAATATTTTTGAAAAATTTTTCTTAGATTTTTTCAAATTAAATTTTTAAGCTGTTTTTGTAACATTTTTTAAAGTTTGCATTTATAATAATCTGAGGGTTATAAAATTTATATCACGAGGAAGATCATAAAAATTCCTTTAAAATGAGATTTTTTTCGAATCTTTGCTTCCATTTTCTGGATTTTAGTGAATTTTTGAAGATTAAGTTTTAGAATTTAATTTATTAAATGCTGATCACGTGATTTCTTCTTCTGATACTTTTGATTAATTTATCGTTACGTGCATAAAAACTAAATAGACAAAAAAATATTTTTTTTCTTGATAATGCGGCAGACGATTGGACATTATCCAAAAAAAAATTGGACATTATCCAAAGATTCAGTAAAAGATATGTTCCTCAAACTGTACTATATTAACTGTACTATATTCTTTAGTATGTTCTATTTGATTTAATTTGAATATTTTCTTAGACATTATTTTATCTATAAAAAGTTTGTCTATAAAATATCCGTTACAAATTTTTATAGATATATTTTTTCGTTTTTTTTTACATCAATTGCATACATTGATTGTTGTATTTATTATAAACATATAATATTTATTTTTATTATAAAATATATTTATATATTTATTTTATATAATATATTTTATATATAAAATATATATTTTATATATATATAAAATATATAATATATTTTATATAATATATTTTATATATAAAATATATTTATATATTTATTTTATATAATATTTATTTTTGGCATTAATTGCATACATTGACCGTTGTATTTAATTTGAATGTTCTCCGTAAGGAAGTGCGGGTTTTCAGCTAGTTATTCATATTACTTCAACTTATTAATTTCTCTTTATCGCTACGATTAAAAGCGGGTATCACGTGCAATGAATATTAAATTGTTTCCTTTCATTGTAAACTTTTTTTGGCGCAATAATACTCATTGAAAGACATTTGAACGTTTCCGTACGTGGGGGATCACTATAGTTGTATTACCAGGAAATCTTTGACAATTTAATTCCCCTGTCCTTCGACGTTGATGTGTCAGTTTGAAGAGGCCCATTACACTATTTATTGCGAATTTACATTTGCTAATCACCTCCGTTTCCTCGAACAATGCACCCGTGAAGTAGTTGCCAAGGCGAGAGACATCACTTGACTGCGTGATAGTGTTGAATGAAAGCGAGAAGTTTTAATGAGTAACTTTCTATATCTAGAACAGGGCTTTGAGACCTTCGCATCAAACTTAGAAACCACGTGAGTTTTCTCTCAAGTTAGTGATCACGTGAATTTGTTTCTAACATTAGTTGCTCTCATGTTAGTTGCTACTGAAAGGGGTTGAAGTGAGGCTGCAGAATAACGTCATCGAGAGTTCCGAGACGGAGTGCCGTCTGTGTATGTCTGATCGCGTGACAAGCGAGAAGTTTCAATGTCAACAATTTATACTCTCTCTTGAAAGGCTTCAATTAATTAGCAACTATGATAATAAAAAAGTACGAGGCAAGGGATATCATAATTTATTTTGGACTAATTGAAGAGTATTCAATATTTCAATAAGAGTCCTTCAATATTTTGGACTCCACTGTTTTAAGGGAACAGTGGACCTTCAAACCTAACTTTTTTTGATTCGTATGCATTTGCTTGAAATTTGAATATGTGATTAGTACCATAGATATGTAAAAGTGGTTAAAATTTAAAGATGAAATATTAATAATTTATGAATTATTAATTATTAATTATATCAAAAATTAGCCTAATTAAAAATGTCCCATGCGCATTTTTTTGCATATAATATGGTAATTTTTATTTACAGGATACCTTATAGAACTAACAATGAAACTTATTGCTTATTTTAAGCATTCATTAAAAATATAAAGAGAAAAAAATAATAATAGTGAAAACACCCTTTTTATTAAGCAAAATACCTCTAAATCATCTTTTCAAGTACAAAATTTAGAAATTCTGAGCTTCGAAGCATATTTTTTTTCAATAAGATTTATTTGATATACAGTTAAGTATATAAAACTTAAATTTCAAAGCAATACGGTAAATAGAAATGCACCTGGAGCAGTTTGAATATTCGTATGACATAAAAATTTAATTTTGAGAAAAAAACATTTAAAGTTATTGCTATTAGTAATCACATAATATCTAAATTAAATACAAATGCCTATAACTAGGAAAGTAATCACAGAAATTAAAAATTATTTTTGTAACACATTTCTACTCATCCGTAGTTTCACAATTCAATAAAAATAAAAAAATCGAACTTTTGGACAAATTTCACAATTTTGAAAGTCCACTGTCCCCTTAAAAATAATTTTATAGTTACAAACATGCTTGCGAGAGAAAGATAGAATTTAACGACAACAAAAAGATTTCTATAGGGGTAATTAACGAATAATTAACGACAAATGTAATATTTGACTTTTAACGTTAATAATAAATCCTCACTTTATAATTTAAATTCATTAGAAAATCCAGTATTATTCTGATTGCTGGTTAAAAATAGTCATCAAACAAAAATCCCCGGATCTGCGTCTTCTTTAGACTGTTTTCAAGGGTCTATGCAGGGACGTGTTTATGCCCGTCTGAGATCATTAACACCGTGAGAGTATACATTGTATAGAAAAGCGTCTATAGTTTTAAAATGAACAACTACTTTAAAATGTAGATGTTAAGGGCAATATAACTTTATATACAGGGTGTTTAAAAAAGAATCATCCGATTTAAAAAAAATCATAATTATTCATATTTTAATCCGTTTTGATCGAATAATGTATAGGCAGAAAGAGGGAAATCTCGAGTTCCTTGCAATTAGCCGACAAGTAAAGTTAACGATCTTCCTTCTCCCACCACTTCAGTGTTCGTAAAGATGGCGACTGCACAACAGAAATCATTTTGTGTTCTACGCTTTGCGAAGTGTGAGTCCGTAACAACTGTTCAGCGTGATTTTCGTCGACAAAACCTTAGTAGATTGAAGTTACTACCTCTCAGAGCATTAGGCGATGGTATAAACAATTTCAAGACACGGGTTGTCTGTGTACGCATAACAGCCGTGGAAGCAGTGCATGCAGACTTGCTCGCAAAAGTTTGGAACGAATGTGCCTACCGTATAGACATATGTCGTGCATCCAAAGGTGGGCATATTGAGCACCTTTAATTCGGTTTGTAAAAAAACTTTATTGAAAAACTTAAAATTGATTTTAAGTTTCTATGTTGAATATTTTTCATAATATACTCATTTGAAATCGGGTAATTCTTTTTGAAACACCTTATAGATTTCGTTTAATAGGCGGAAAATTTCGAACTATTCCTATTTGGAATTTTAAGGTAAATTGTTTTGGCAACACACAATTACTTTCGAAGGTATGAATCCATTTCCAGAGTGTCGATTACTTATAATTATTGCGAGTGATGAGTATGACAATGGTTGCGAGGTGGTAGAGCCCAAACGTGCGGCTTATGAAGCCCTAGGTGCTCTTGTAAAATTTTGAACTCTGAACGGATTTATAAAGTTCCCAAAGCTACCGAGAAATTCAAGAATTTGATGTCTTTTACAAAGATTAAAATCACTTTATCGGGCTTGTGTTAGACCCCAGAATGCAATGGCAAGGAGATAATGCTTCTATAAATCGAGCTTCCGTGAGGGACATTTTGTCCTAAACACACATTTTCCATTATATTTCGTGACGGAAGTTTGTTGCAATAAGCGGAATATAACTACTTGCAGTAAAATTAAACATGGCAAAGATCAAAGGTGACGTACAATAGCCAGCTTATTCAAACAGGAAATGATATTTCTGCAATACAACTTATCTCTATTTCTCTGTTATTGACTTTATTTCATAATCATCATGCTGGCAGGATGCCTTTTATTTTCTAAAATAACGTGGAATACATATAATGCGTATAAGGTCTATTCTAAAAATTTGGTCTTCAGGTCATAATTTTATAGCCTCAAACGAAAACACGGTGTGAACTATTAATTCATGATATGCTTTTTACTGTATCACATATATTTTAGGGATCAAATTGTGAGAATTTCAGTAACAGCAGTGACTGTGCTTCTACATACACTTTTAGAGTTTGTTACCTAGGCGGCACACTAAGAACCGAAATCCTATCCGCCATGCTAAGTCCGAACTTAATTATCATTCACGTGTACCTGAAAGGAGATATGAAAAATACGGTCGATTAACTAAACCGAAATGTCGTAACTCATATGTCTATTAGATAATTGCTTAAAGACATTACATAACTTTTCGCATTAGGCGCATGTTCGAAATAATGATCTTCAATGCAAAGGCCAGCGGTAGCGACAACTTTAAGATCCCAGTTCCCTATTTACCTTTTGTGACCTGCTGATCCGCGGCGAAAGTGAGTCCACATTCACTCCACTGACACGATTCCAGTTGGCCATGTGGGTCACAGACAGTTGATTCCGTACACAAATCTTCTCAAGGGCAGGTGGCGAGAATGTGGAATGGGTTTTGTTCTTTTTGTATTATTATTTTCTTTTGAAATTCTCCTTAGGAATTTCCGATTCTCCTCGGGAATATATATTACCGTTCTAAGTAAAGTAAGACGCTGGCTTTCGGTGTATGGCTTGACAGGACATCAGCTTTCACAAGTACGTTTAAACTCCCAATGAAAAATAAATTAAGAAGGGACATTATTGTATATTATTCAACGATTTCAGCTAAATATGTTCTAGGAATAATTAAAAAAAGTACTCACAGCTGAGATGCCAACATGTTCAGTTCTGTTAGTTATACCTTCATTATCGGCGAAACCATGGCAATAAACGTCTACAAGCAGGCCCCGATTTAGAAAGTTCTTGACAGTAGGCACGACTCGGGATGGGGGCCCCCTAACACTGATATGGGTGTAAATTTTCCAAAATTGACACACACACACACACCAAAAAAAAAGAAAAATCAAA
This sequence comes from Dolomedes plantarius, assembly GCA_907164885.2. Classification (NCBI taxonomy): domain Eukaryota; kingdom Metazoa; phylum Arthropoda; class Arachnida; order Araneae; family Dolomedidae; genus Dolomedes; species Dolomedes plantarius. The sequence goes on from OU015492.1 coordinate 83,564,984, forward strand.
AATCATGAATCGTTGTGAAAGTACCATTTTACCAAGAATTGGCAATTTGAAGTGCAGATACCTAGAACATTATCAAATAGCAAAAAGCATTACACCATATTAACTTCATCATTAAAACACAAATACAATGCAACCAGAAAAACTTATTAATCCCTTATATACTCTATAACATACATATGATGAACTATACAATTAACTATACATATGATGAACCAATCAATAGTAGTTAAACCTTTAATAATATTAATCAATAGTCCTTTAACCTCATAATTCACTTTTCAAAAATTAGAAAATAAATAAAATCAAGCGCACTTACCTTTGATGTAAATTTGATGAATGGACAAAACTAATCATTAAAACCTGGTTTATTTTATGCTTATTTGTAATAATTTTAAACAAAATTATCTGTAAAAAATTGATGTAAAGTATTTTTTTCATATTGATGACAATTAATTAAATCAATTTATGGACAAAAATTGATGTAAAGTATTTTTATTGATGTAAAATTTTTCATATAAAAAATTGCTATTAAAAAGGGTAAAATAAAAAAAAAATTGAATTGGGATTTTTTTCTTTTATTCTTTTAAAATAAAATTTTTTTTGCGGGGGTCAACATTCGGGGGCCCCTAGGCCCGGGCCTACTGGGCCTAAGGGAAAATCAGGGCCTGTCTACAAGTCTAGTGATCATTCTCGGTTGTTTTGTCCAAGAAGTATTAAGATTGGCTTGAGGTTTATTTCTTTCCCTTTTTTTATTGTGATATTTCATATTTCTTTCAACGTTATAAGTTTTGTTCATAATAAAATAGTTACCTCAGATATTACTAATCAGTTACTTTATTCTTTTTGGGTGATTTACCTATGTAGAATTAAAGGCTTGAGGTTTAGTTTAGTTTTCGTTGTTTTTTTATTTTATTTTCTCTGAGATCCTTCATAATTTTATCTTTGTTTGTGAATTCAAACTCAAAATAAAATAGTTACTTCAGTATCATAAATTAGGTATTTTATTATTTTTGGTTCATTTACCTTGGTATTTAATATCAACATCGTAAAGTTCTGAATATGCTGGAAAGAGTATATAGCAGTTCATTAACTGAAAATTAATTAATTATTCACATTATTCCACTAACTTATGGAATAAAACAAGTATGTGCAGAAATCTCACAAAGGAAGTGGCTTAAACGTCTGTCGACAGCTGATTCATCAGTAAAATAAATAAATAATGCAGTGTAATGGCAGTGACAGGGACTGAATGAATACAAACAATCAGTTATTATGCCCGTTTGCGAGAGCAGTCGCTCAGCTTACAATAGGATCTGATTTGAATCCTACAATAGCTGCATCCGGCGGAAACTATCTAAAACTTAAGTCATATGTATATTCACTTGTAATTATATTCACTTGTAATTAAAGGGCATTAATTTTTCAGCTATAGAAACCCCTGCTATCAAAAAAGATAATAATAATAATAATAATAATAATAATAATAACGTAAAGGGTGTCCCAATAAGAGCTCCGGATTTAGTTTTTGAACTAAACACATTATATATTTGAAGTGATAATATTTTTTATTTCATTCCAAAGTACAAATGTTCCGATTATAATTTGGAATAAGATGTCAGACAAATGTACACAACGGCTCTCATTGAAAACTCTTGCTGTTTTGAGGAAATTTAAGATAACGTAGATGCATAACGTCGGATTCAAATTATACGCTTTTTTTTTTGTGTGTGTTCGTGTCGTCGTCAAGTTGGCAGCTCTAAAAATGTCATATGTTTCATCTGTCATCCTTGCGATTAGTAAATATGGAACGATACACGAAAGAACAACGCTTTATTATTGTTAAAACTCATTATAAAAATGGACAAAGATTTGCTGAAACAATTGCTGAAACAGGGGAACAAATGTTATAAATGAATAATTATAAGTACCGTAAAATCTCGAGTATAATACGCACTTTTTTTTCACATTTTAGTCTGCAAAATTGAGGGTGCGTATTATACTCGCGTATAAAAAAAAGTAGTTTCAAACATTGGATAAATGAACTTACAGCAGCTGTAAGACATTCTCGCAACACGGGTGCGTGCGCCACCCGTTTACTAAGCAGGTATTCCTTTTAAACAAACAGAACTCACGGTTCGTATCACACACGGGTTCTTTAATAACAGGTTCCTTGAAATAGTGATAGTTCCTGGTTGTTGCAAGTGCAAAAAATTATAATTTTATTTATTTCCCTAAAATTTTCTTCAAGACTTTCCTATACGGCAGCAGAAAAATTATAAATTGTTAAACGCGAGACAGCAGTGAGAACGACATATTATGGGAGGATGTGCAGTTGTCATCAACTATGACAACTGCACATTCTCGTCATCATGTATGAGGATGATAATAGTGATATATATTACGACGGCACCAATACTTATGACATGGACGCAACATCAATAGATGATCTGTATTCTAGTGAAAGTGATTAAGACTGATAATTTGACAGTATTGTTTGTTTTGAATAAAATTTTAAGTTTTTTTTTCTACTGAATTTAATGTTTTCGTTTTCTTTTATTACAAATTTTATTTCTGCTAATAAACATTTGTGGAATTTTTAAATAAAATATTGAAAAGTTATGAGTGTGTATTATAGTCGAATTTAAATTTTTTCCGAAAATTTCTTGCAAAATTAAGCATGCGTATTATAGTCGAGATTTTACTGTACTTATAAAAGGTAAAAATTAAAGATAATTAGATTCATGTATATTTATAAACGATAGACGTTAAATAAACTATGCACGCCACAATACCACTCTATGTCAGTTTCAGTATGTGGCAAGTCAACTCTCATGACCCCGCGAATACACATTCGCGAAAGAGGAGCGAAGAGTAGGGGGAAACAGTGATTTGTGGGTCCCCTCGCCGATAACCACACTATTCTTCTCGCCACTGGGGTGCTCGCTACAGAGGGCGGTTTTCTGACGAATGATCAAAGGGACGAGGGACCTTCTTCCCACGCTGGGGGGAGGCAAAGGGGGAGTCCCCGAATCGCGCTTTTCGGAAACGGATGAAGGGGAAGGGGGTCAAAGGTCAAACGGGTTATGACGTCGGGAAGTTGCGAGTGGCGGGAAAGTGAGAACGGTCTGTCGGGTCGATTAGTCACGCTACTGGAGCGTGACTAATGTGTCGCGAGAGGACCGGGGAGGGAGCTGATTCGCTTGTGTGTACATGCGACTTGTCATGATGATCCGCATAAATTCGGTTTTGTTGTTTATTGTTTCTTGTATATAAAAATTTCATTGAATAGAAATGTGGTTTCTGTAATGCGGAGATTAATTTACATGTAAATATTATTCAGTGTTAAGGTTTTCAGTAAATTATGCTAAAAACAGTTCTTAAACAACATCATATATTAGCTCCAAAAATATAACCTGATCGGAAATTGTCCAATTTTTTCTTTCGTGAATACGATTCTAACACATAAAGCTCAATCAACCATAATCTTTAAACAGATATATTAATGAATCCATAATCCAGATATTTAAAGATTGTGGTTGCGAGAGAGGGAGAGAGGAAAAGACTCCTGTCCTACAGAGCTCTGACTGAAGTCAAACGGACCACTGGCAGTCACTCTGATCCCGGTCTTAGCTATCCATAGTGGGTGTGATAAAGTACCATCTCTAAAGGACCGTCAGTACTGGTATATGCCCTTTTACCAACATTACTGGATATTAAAACATCTCTATTATTAAACGCATTTTCGGCTTATGATTACGTTCCTGCACTTCAAAAGGGAAAGTTACTGTACATTTTAACGATAAAATTTTACGCACCTATATCACTTATACAGTAGTGATAAGTATTTTTTGAACTGGGCTGTACAATCCATATTTGTTACCAAAAATAATAATAATGATAATAAATTATTGTGATAAAACTCAGTGCATTTCAAAGTTTATAAAACTTAATGGTTGAAATAACAATCTCTTATACGTGTTATTCTACAAAATAAACAGATAAAGTAACCCTTATTTCAGTAGCCAAGAGAAGACTTGAGGCCCTGGCAACACCCCAAAGAATAAGGAAAAAGACACTAGAAAATATTCCAAAATATTTGCCCATATTAAAATTAATTTTTTAAAATTTATATTATGCCGTGTCTTCTATTTCTATACTACTTATGAATTAGTGATCATATAAGGCCGGAATACCTTATAGTTCTCGGAAACCACGACCACTAGTTGAACGAATTAGTGCTCAGGCGGTCCGAGCACTATTCGTTTTGCTCGAGTCTGGCCAGCGGAGATGACGTGTATCTTGTGTTGGCGAAAATTGCAGATGCTGAGTCATAGGTCACCTGCGATGCGTAGGGCGACACGTATGACACTTTTGACATTTCTACCACTGAACATCTTTCCTTGTGTGTCAGGTGCATCAATGAAAAAAATGACAACATAGTTCTTACAAATTGTTTGCGTCAGTGGAAGGTAATTTTATACGTTACGCATTTAAAAAACTTATTTAAGATTTGCCATGACACAATCACGATTGAATGAACTAGCTTTACTATATATACACAGAGAGATTAATGTAATCACGACTGAAGTAATTGAAGAGCTTTGTATAGAGAAAAATAATTGGATTTCATTATTTAAACAAATTTTTATAACCACCCAAAGAATTTTATTAAATTTGCACTAAAAATATTTTCATCAGTTCAACTCAGCTCCCTCCAAAGTTAAATCTTTAGTGCGCAAGATAATTATTAGAAGGAAGAATGTAGACAAAAATAAACAAATCATGCACTTAGTACTCAACGCCCCATAATGCAAGATTCTGTAGCTGAAACGGAACTAAACCATATATCGAGTTAACCGACTGGTCTCGTCATCAGGAGACCTAACCAAATCAGTTATTTCAAGGGGGAACTTTCTGAATAGGATGCAGGTCTAACCAAAAGACATCCCAAGGTCCCGAGATCCCCATTGAAACAGATATTTAAAAATTTTCAACGCTAGGGTAAGTTTTCTGTTAATTTGTTCGGCAGTCTATAACCTCTTTATACGTTTTATTTCATGTTGAATTATTTGCATTATTTGTATCTTTAGTGCACCACACTGACGCCGGGTATGGACATGTTAAACCCTTAAGCTTGAAAAACCTTCCATCTAGTATGTGATAGGGAGGAGGGTACGAGCCCACCAGATATCAATGGCGGCTCCAAGGGGGGGGGGGGTCAGTAGGGGCAATTTCCCCCCACCCCAAAAAAAAGCCCAGCGTAATTTTTTTTCATAGACTAAAATTATATAATCGTAGGTTCCACTGTGTATATATATATATACATATATATACACACACACACACACACACATATATATATATATATATATATATAACCCTAAGAGCCGACGTTGCCCCTCCCCTCCCCCCCCCAAAAAAACAAAAAAAAACTCTGGACTGGAGACGCCCTTGCCAGATATCGCACCTAGGGTTGTTGGGTCGAAATTGTGGTGGCACCTGGGTAAGTAGGGCTCCGACCTTTGTAGTGCCTTTAAAAACTGGAACCACATTCCTCTGGCCGTAGCCATCTATGGACCTGATCTTTAATGTTCCGGCCAGGGGGAATAAGTCACAATGAAAACAACAAATAATTTAACCATTATTTTCCTCTTAGAGAAATGACCTTCAAAGCTAAGATTTACCGCTTGTAACCTGATAATAGTCATAAAAATTTTCCTCAAGTGTAAATGAGAAGGAGTCAAAGGTGCCGGCTCATGAAACCACGAGTACACATAAGTTGTTGGCCTAGAGTTTATGACTCCTTAAATTTAATTTGAAAGTGTTTCTAATTGTTCTTGCATCAGCGTAGATTTTCCAAGAATTCTGCGCAGAGCAACTTTGAAATAAATAACTATCCGTTAATAAACCCCTCCCCACCATGCACTCGTTACCAGTGAGTAGTTCCACTTGATATTGTGCGATGCATAGAAATCTTTCACATTTGGACTGTTTATGATTGCTCACAAGTTCTTTCATTCAAAGTCAGCTCGCGTAAAAGTTTTTGGATTATCATAAAAAATTAAAAGAACACAGTCTGACAATAAAGCGACGAAGGGCTAATACAAACGTTTCCGTAGACAGATTGCTGATGAAATCTAGATGTACATGTCTAGTTAAGGCGCAGGTACACAACAAAACGTAACGTTTAGCATCACTATCCTTCACATACAATGGTCTTACGAAGTCTAAACCAATCACAGAAAATGGTGATGATTTTTGTATTCTAGCAGCAGGAAGAGGCGATGTAATTTTATTTCCCAGAGAAGAATTAAAGGCTTTACACATAATCCATTCACAACGAAGGAATTTAAAACCTTGTCTTTCTTTAACCAACCAACATTTTTTTTCTGATTTGAATGAAAATATCCGATACTCCTGAATGAAATATTTTTTCACAGGCTTCTTTTATACGAGTAATTCGGCAAATTCGTACATCGATAGAATTCTTATAAGTTGCTTCGAGTAAAATGGTAATTTCGCTCGCTGCAATCTTCCTCTAACGAGAAATGATCTTTTATTAAATAATAAAGGATTCAATTGTGTAATTTTTGATGCCTTGGGTATGTGTTTGTTTTCTCTAGACATTTATTTTTTATAGAAAACTTTTTCTTCAACCTGTTTTACCCAAAATTCAGCGGCTTGTTCAAGTTATTCTACAGTTAATTCGGAATACATGAGTTGTTCCTTCTTCCATCTAACGTTGCATACAAATCTTCGTATTCAGGCAGTTACACGGCAAATCTTCCTAACCGATCTGTAATTTGTCAATTTCAATACAGGTCCTCTTCTGCTTTCAGATTCTGTAACATCACAGCGAAAACTGATTTCATTCTGTTGTCTTCTTCTGTAACATCTTACGATTTTGAGATGGGCATAATACCTCCAGGCTTTTGATGTTTAGCCAGCGAAAGAAATTCAGGACCATGCCACGATTTCTTTCATTCCACTAATTCTGCAGCTGCACTAGCTCCTGATAACACATCTGTAGGATTGTTTCTTCCTCCGTAATGTCTCCATTCAATAAGATCAGTTAAATTCTGTAGTTCTGCGATTCTGTTCTAGACAAACGGTTTCCAGTTTTTTTTCAGAACCTTTGAGGCAGTGAAGGATTGTGGTCTAATCAGTCCATAGAAATATTCTGTCTAGTGAAAAAAATTGAGATAATTTGCTGTTCTAGAAGGGGCCCAGGGTTGCCCATTTGGGCAGATCTGTACTATCCGGCCAGCGCCCAGGCCTATAAAAGAACATCACCGAACAGGGGAAATCAACCTTCGTTTGAGTTTGCAGGAATTTCTGCGCAGCACAGATCTTCAGTTTGAACAGGGTGTATATGCGAGAGCCGTGGTTGCTGCCATCTTAATGCATTACAGTTCTAGAAGCTATAAGCGCTCGCATCAATCGTGATTTTGACAGAGAAACTACACTCATGGACAAAAAAATTAGCGCACCAAGAAATAATTGCGGGATCGTAACGAAACTTGCAATGAAGGTACATGTCGGGGAGATATGCAAATGATTAGAAATGCAGCGTGATTGCGCATTACGTATAGCCGGTAGAGGGCGTTGAACATCGTACTCTGTGGAGTATAAAACAGGTAACCAAAGCTTGTTTGAGTGTGCTGAATCATTTACAAAGGAAGAGCTGAGATAGACATGCCATTACGCCGTGTTCGAAGACAATATAAGCAGTTGCCGCAGTTTGAGAGGGGGAGAATCGTCGGGATGATGGAAGCTGGGTGGTCAGCTAGGCGAGTAGCTAGTCAATTAGGCCGCTCTGATTATGTTGTGAGGAGGTGTTGGGACCAGTGGACCCGAGAGATGTCATGTACACGAAGACCAGGATCAGGACGCCCTCGACAGACCAGTCGTCGAGAAGACCGCCATATCGTAAGAAATGCACGCGTACAGCCAACTGCTTCATCGGCCGCCATCCAGGCACAGGTAGCACCTTCACTAGGGGCATATGTGTCTTCTCGAACATTACGAAGGCGCCTGGCTGAAGGACAGTTGGTATCGCGGCGCCCATTACGTGTGCTGCCCTTGACGCCCACCCATCGACGCCTCTGTTTGGAGTTTTGCCTCGCACGAGGAAACTGGACTGCAGCGGAATGGAACCAGGTCGTCTTTAGCGACGAATCCAGATTCAATCTCGGCAGTGATGACAATCGTGTTCGTGTGTGGAGAGCCCGTGGTGAACGCTTCAATCCTGCCTTTGCTGTACAGCGACACATCGCTCCCACAGCTGGTGTGATGGTATGGGGTGCCATTGCCTACAATACACGGTCACCCCTAGTATTGTTCCGTGGCACCATGACAGCCCAGCGGTATGTTCATGAAATCCTGCAACCACGCGTGTTGCCACTCATGCAACGGCTCCCAGGAGCCATTTTTCAACAAGATAATGCTCGGCCTCATACGGCAAGGGTATCACAAGACTGTCTCCGCACTGTTACTACCCTTCCTTGGCCTGCCCGATCCCCAGATTTGTCTCCAATCGAGCATATTTGGGATCATTTGGGACGACGAGTTGGGCATCCCACGAGTTTGAACGAACTAGAGGCAAGTTTACAGCAAATATGGAACGAAATGTCTCAAGACATCATACAGAACTTGTATGACTCAATGCCCGATCGTATCGTATCGTGCATTCGCGCTAGAGGGGGTCCAACGGAGTATTAACTCCTCCGTTCTTTTGCCCTTTTCTCTGAAATAAATTATCCTTTTTCTTTGATTTTCTTATCATTTACTTATATCAAAGTAGTCATTACGTATGTAAAATTTCGTTTCATTTTGACGACTCCTTCTTGGTGCGCTAATTTTTTTGTCCATGAGTGTAGTTTCAAATTTGTTCTGTGCAAGACTTAAAATTTGTTCAAATTAGTAATGTGCAATACCTAAAATATTCAACAGCTCCACAAGCTATAGAACTGGCATCTGTAAATTCACGCAATTGAATGTATTGCTTTATGTAGATGATCAAGAAACAGAATATAATATTTGGAATCTCGCTGGTGGGAGTTCAACCAGGAAAGACTTAGATACCCCATCCGGTGCATTAAAATTTCACATATCTGGAAATTGTTAGAATTTTCAAAAACTACATTTTCAGATCACCATTTTTCCCCCATCTGTCTACTAGTTCACCAGAAAACTATCCGTTCCATTCAATTTCCTTAATCCTTCAGCGGGCACGCCAATTTTTGGAACAGCAGGCGCGCGTTGCATAAAGTGCAACGTCTCTTTCAACCTTTATTATTCCTTTTGTAATAAACTTTTTTTTCAGATTGAAAATAATAATTCTGTGATTTGTGACAAGATATAAAAAGTTGATAATATTCAGATATATTTATAATTAAGGGCCAAAGAATGTAGATACAATAGCCTTATTTCAAAACTGCCTGGTTTAATGCATTTGACAAACTTGCGAATCGATTCCTATTATGTCCAAAAACCTAATAAACAATGATATTGTCCATCTTCGTGATATGCGGAAAACCGTGTAATAGCTTCACATTTGGTCTACTACATCAACTCATAATTTTGCTGTATTGCAATCCAGTATACTCACTGGTTTACCACGGTTAGATCACGACTAGCAATGAATGGAAAGTAATACAAGAGTCAGAAAATCCGACCTTCATTAGAAAGGGTGTAGCTATAAATAGAAACTGCTTAGAACATTCAAACTTTACTTGTAAAAACAAACCATTCAAAATTACGAAAATGTTGCACTTTATACACGGGCGCGCCCGCAGAAGGGTTAATCCACAGCTCTTACATGATGCACTTAATTTGAATAATAAAAGTTGAAATAAATCCTGCAGGATCAAGCACTTTAGCGGCTGTTTGGAGAACACTTCTGCTTGTACACTTAATATAATTCATAGTCAATAGAAGTGATAGTAGTTCTAATCCCAAAGTATCATCCTTATCATACCAGATCAATTCCAGTACTTTTAAGAGTGTATTTGGAGGTTTGATTCAAATGATTTGTTTCAAATTATGCACTGATGCCATTTCATTTTTCATTTAATTCATCAGAATTAGTTTCAAATTTTCGTAAATTAAATCCCCCTTTCAAGATAGTAACAGCCTCGATGTATAAACTTTCCAACAACGTTTACTCTGTAAGAGAGATTATCAACGAAAAGTGAGTATTAAAAGCATTGCACATGCGGAGTTATAAGTTTCATTTTACTTCTTAACATGTTATGGTGTTTAATCGTGGTAGACAGGATAAAAGGATTATACGTTACTCCGAATGTGATACAAGTCTTGCGATAGGATTTCAAGACGAGGTTTTTTCGTAATTTTCAAAGGACAGAAATCGCCTTCTCTATATCAGCTGAAAAGGAAATTTTGTGCTCACGAAACTTCAAAATAATGTCCAAAACGTTGGGATTCAGGTTGCATCCTGACAAAAAACAGTCATTTAAGGATTAACAATTATGTTGTATGGCGGACGCATCACACACAGTCCTATCCTTAGTTGTGCTCTCATCTTCTGCAATCACGAATCTGTGTGGGATGCAGTATGACTTAGCAATAGCAGCGTTATCACTTCAAAATTTAACAATACCTTGATTTGATTGGTCTTTTATAACCGTATTATAATTTTCAAATAAAGACTCATCACGTACCAATTTATTTGAGAGACCGAAAAAGTGTCTTTGCTATCTCAAAACTGTTTAGCAAATTTTCACGAGATGTTTTCCATAATAATCCATAGTGGCGTAGCGAGAGGGGTGGAAAAGGATCTACCATGCCCCGGGAGCCTCTCGCAGAGGGATACCAAATGGTCCTTTTAACTAATTCTATATATTACATTACTATATGTTTTTCGGGGGGGGGGCACCAAAAAGGTATCGTGCCCTGGGCTCCAGTTATGCTCTCTACGTCACTGCATTTCCATACTGACCGTTTGAGAATTCAATTTTCTTTTCAAAAGCTCTGCCAAACTCAAAAATTCTTAAAATTATTTTTTTCGTCGACAATTCTAAGCGAATCTAGGATCCAGAATGCACTTAAATTGTTGTTGACACTTCTTACCGATACTCGCAAGCAATTGACATCTGGTCATGTTTCATGCTCGTCTGCCCTTGAACCGGCTAGCCAAAAATCGTATTAGAAATATACAATTCTTATCGAAATTTTTGTATCTGACCCATATGTATCCGAAACAAATAATCAGAACCAAGTAGAATTTTTGTTTCTTTTTAACTTTCCCCGACAGCATGTTTGGAACTGTTTTGACTCATAAATTTATGGTTTCACTATTTATATGAATTTTTAATATGGTGCTTTTAATATGAATTTTACTTCATCAGTCACCAAAGCTTCAGTTATGATCGTTTGGAGCGGGAATGAAAGGCGGAACTTTTCCACTATACTAACCTGTTGCCAAGGTTAAGCGAAAAGTTTTCAATTATAATAGAAAAAAGTTGCCAGTTAAAAAAAATAAAAGGAATAAAAGGGGAACTATTCATTATTTCCACTTCTGCGAACTACATTTTGATGCTGAAGTAAATACTAAAGGATGAACAAATTTGTTTTCCACAATAATTACGGCTGCTAGACAGTGCGCACTCCTATTAGACACTTTTTTTCACAAAGCATGGCATGCTTTCAGTACATATTTCACCAACAACTAACTGTTCTGGGGAAATAAATAAATAAATAAATAAATATAAATTCTATGATTATTACGTTCAGTCTACAAATTCCAGCCCACGTAATTACTCCAGTCAACTGTCGTGTTTTTAGACATCAAAAAATACTTTTGACAAAATTTTATAGACCATAATCTATCGCACCAGTATTATAAAATGTACACTCGTCAGAAATGGCGACTTCTTTCTATCCACGTGCCGACCGCGAATCCCGACCTTTTTTCTGCATTTCCTCCTTTCTCTCCGCAATATATTTTCATCGAATGCCGTTTTCACTCTTTCGTTAGAGCTGTAAAATATCGATTTCCCGGAGAAAAGAAACGGCCTCTTTTTCGCTAACGGGAAGATCCCACAGCGTGTTGATTTTGGAAAGCATCATCTTCGAAGGAGACTGATACCGCAAAGCGAAATAATCAGTAAAACACAATTTCCTGATATAGCTGTCTCCGCTATAATACATTACAGTTACATTCTCTTCCATATAGTTGTTTTGTTTGTAAAGCCGTAGTGCAGCGGTTATCAATCTTTTATACCACCTACCCCCTGGAAATGTTTATCTAACTGGCGTATCCCTTGTATAGACAGATAAAACTATAGATAAAGAGTAATAATGTGAATAAAATTAAACATACACACACACGCACACACACACACACATATATATATATATATATATATATGTGTGTGTGTGTGTGCATGCATGCATATAGAGTAAAACTTCTGTATTCGGCCACCTCTATAAACGGCCATACTTTTTTCCAGAATTGATTAAAGACTTTATAGAGCCAATGTTATGGAAAAAATTCTTTTCGAGACACCTCTCGAAACAGTCACTTTTTTTTCGGAACCATTACTGGCTGCCATAGAGAAGTTTCACTATATATATATATATGTGTGTGTGTGTGTGGATTGTAAGGACTTTCCTTAATAACAAGACTGTCAGCCTTTTTATATTTACACGCTTCAATTGAATTCTCGATTAAATACAGGCCATATACATTGGTACAAAATAAAACATATTGAAATCGTGGGTTCATGGATTCTACGAGGAAGGTCAGACGAATCGGCAGCATCCCGGCTTCAGCTGTACTGTGTCTAACTAACTGTTTTCATCTCTCAATCACTGACTAACTCCACTGGCGTTCGGCGACTATATATATATATATATATATATATATACCTACCTGGAGCGATCGGGGGAAGGTCTGGGTAACGCCTACTTTCTGCAGCTCTCCTTTGTGCCTAGCCCACTGTCGTTGCGTCATCGTTAAGTCGTTCGGCCTATTATGTTGACAGGCGACAGACTGGCGGCACTCGACAGTGATGGCTTGAATCCACTATGTGCACAAGCTGTGCGCTGGGCGGTCTTTCCTGGAATTTGAACAGGAGACGATAATCGGAAGTCGTTAACACGTCTGGCCTTTGATGTTGATGAGCGACAGGCGGTCTGCTCTCGACAAAAGTGGCTTGAGTCCATTATGCGCACAAGCTACGCTCTGGGGGTCTTTTCCTAGGTATTTATATATATACATGCTGAAACTGCTTTTTGTATATCACTACTATACAGCTTTATTTTGGTAGAAAATGCCCACCTGAACCTACATCACTCAAGAAGAGAAGGAAATGCCAGGGCACAGACCGATGAAAGACAGCTTGGTTAACCAGATAGTTCATCATCGAATGGATGAACGAAGTGTTTGGTCTCAGTTTAAAAAAATATTTGCAGGAAAAAGTGCCGACTCTGAGGGCTCTCTTAACAATGGACAACGTTCCTGTTCACCCTTCGGGCTTGTGGGAGTTTAATTTCATAATAGTTAAGTTCTCGGCCGCCAACTTATCTCCTCTGCTCCAGCCTATGGACCAGCAGATCATCTAAAACATTAAAAAACTGTACACCAATCCTTCTTCATTTTCTGAGATGACCTTGGATATTGGGTTGACAGTGAGAGATTTCTGGAGGTACCATTTCAATATCATCCACTGTGTCGTTCTGATAGGTAAGGCCTGACACACAGTCTCTTACAAGACCATGAACTCTGTCTGGAGGAAATTGTGACTAAAAGTGATAATTCCGGAAAACTCTGGAGGTTTTGAGGCGGTACCTAGCCCAGTAGTAGAGAACACTGTCTCTGGGCATGCCCGTGGGCCTGGATGTCAGTGATGAAGAAAGAGTAAGTGGAGGAGCACACAGAAGTGTTCAGAACTGAGGAGCTGCAGGAACTTCAAAGGAAGCAGAAACAGATAGTGGCTGAAGTACATTCTTCAGGTCAGGAGGAGGGATAGGAGGAAACCCTTACTGAATTGATAAAAGAAATGTGTTCGAAATGGGTTGAATTTCAAACTTTTGCTCAGAAGTATCACCTTTACAAAACTCTTGTTCAGAAACAATTTGAAACGTAGGCAGAAGCAAGCTTCTGTTGATAGGTTTGTAGAGAAACCCCCTAAATCTGAGTCTACACCAGGTATCGGAGGTGTTAAGAGACAGAAAAGAGAAAGAATCCCTGTGCAAACGTCTAATGTTTTATTGGAAGAGACTCCCTTTCCAAGCAATAACCCCCTCTCCTCCTCTACTTAGCCACTGTCCCATTAGGCCATCAACTCCTTTCGGAACAAGTTGACTGAAGATAAATTGTATTTTATTTTATGTAATTATTGTTTCAAATTATGCCTGTCTATTTTAAAGATTTTGTATAAAAAACAACCCCCATCAATTTATAAATTGCCTAGTAAAATGGGAAATTTCTGGTGTTCAGGAACGATTGAATTCAATTTACGTTACAACGTATGGGAAAAACTTGTTCGGTACTTGTGCCTCTTGGAACCAATTATTGGCGAGTACCGAGGTGCTACTGTATATATATATATATATATATATATATATATATATATATATATATATATATATATATATATATATATATATATATATATATATATAGTAAACTGTCGTCTCCCATCTTATATTTCAATCATTTATTCGCCTGTATGACGTCTAGCTGCTGACAGAGCGTTATGACTTTTGGCGGGCAGACGAGACGGAGGTCGAATCGACTCAAATGGACTCGTAACGTTAGGTGTAAAATGCTCAAAAGACGTCTTACTGTTAAAAGAAACTACTTTTAGGATGTATTGAATCAAGGCGTAATTTTTTATTAACTTTCCTTGTAAATAATCTACGTAACTGTGTCGTCCCTGTATATCCAAGAATTTCAATAAATGTACTCTTTCGTATTCCCGTTCATCCAACTCCTGATTAACGACGGCCCACTACACACACACACACACACACAACACACACACACACACACACGCACACACACACACGCATGCACGCACACACACACACACACGCGCGCGCCCGCACACACACACACACACACACACACACATATATATTGTTGATATGTATTTAAATGCTACAATGTGTTTTTGACTTTTCACATCAGATGGTGCTAAGTGTCTGTATTTGTCCTTTTATGTATGTAAGTGTATTTTTCTGTAAATAAATGTTAGTTGGAATGTAGTCCTTGAACGAGTAGTTACAACATATATATATATATATATATATATATATATATATATATATATATATATACAGTGGACGCTCGTTAATTCGAACTCGGTTAAATCGAACTTTCGGATAATTCGAACTAATCCATAGGCCCCAAAAAACTTGTATTGGGATTAATGTTAAAAATATCTCATTAATTCGAACTAAATTTTTATCACTTCGGTTAATTCGAACTAAAAATTCGAGAAAAAAAATCTTTTTCCTCGTTTAATGGAGAAAATAAACACTGTATTTATTATTTTGTGTGTCAAAATCATCTGTATTTCTTTTCTGTGTAAAGAGGCACATGCCTGCATTCCTAGACTATTGCATGTCAGCTAAACGTTTTCAGCCATTGTCCTTCTTATTAGTGATAAACGAAAAAAGCAATTTTCTCTTATTTGTATCGATTTTCTTGGAATTTCAGAAAAACCAGCCTTTACTACAGATTCTAGGGAGTTGCGTCAGTTATACCTACAGTGCACACACGCTAATGTGGTCTAGTTTTTCTTCCTCATTGTGTGGTGTGAACGTGTAAAATTTCAGGATGTCTACATGTAGAAAGTACAAAACCCTAACTTTGGAGACAAAGGTAGAAATTTTAAAGAAAGCAGAGAATGGCGAATGTAAAACAAAGTTAGCAGCTGACTATAGAATTAAAAGAAATGCTTTCTCAACTAATTGGAAAAACAAGGAGTCAATTTTAGATTCATGGGAAAAATCAAAATTTGCTAGAGGAAAGAAACGTATGAGAAATGCGTCCCAAAAAGATCTAGAAAAAACTCTACTGTTATGGTTCCAGGATGTTAGATCTCGAAATTTTCCGATAAATGGACCCCTAGTGCTGACGAAGGCTGATGAATTGGCAAGTAGAATGGGTATTGAAGATTTTAAATGCAGTGATGGATGGCTTTCTCGATTTAAGTCAAGGCACAATATTTCTTATCAAACTGTATGTGGCCAAAGCTCTCATGTAAACGAAGACGTATGCTCTAATTTCGGTAGGAAACTGCCTGGGCTTTTGTCTACTTACCTGCCGAAAGATATTTTTAATGCGACCATAATGAACAAAGCCATAATGGACTCTATTAAAACTCTGAAAGCATTTATTCAGATGGAACCGTCCTCTGAAAATGAATGGAAATGTTTACTTCAAATCGAGAAGCTGTCTGAACAATGTAGGCATCATAAACAGAACCAAACATCCATTTTACAGTTTTACCCCAAAGTGTAATTCATATTTTTAATTAAAGTTTACTTTCTACTGCATATCTTCTGCTTCATTTTATGATTAAGGTAAGTCTGTATTGCTTTTTAATATGTTTAATTTTAGATAACATAGTATAATATATTTTCTGGGATTATACATACTAGGAGATTTTTTTTCTTCAGTGATACACATTTAAAATTATATATTTTCTCTTAACATCGGATAATTCGAACTTTTCTCTGAGAACCTTTGAATTCGAATTAACGAGCGTCCACTGTATATATATATATATATATATATATATATATATATATATATATATATATATACACTGCTGGCCACCAAAATTGCAACACCAAGAAGGACAAGAGATATCACAACAAAATTTATTTTGTAGATAACATGTTGACCAAGTATCAAATGATTAAATTTATAGACTTCTGTGAAGTGTGGTTCCTGCCAAAATCAGTAGCCAGAGTAGCCGCCATTGTTGGAGATCACCGCTGCCACACGCCTCGGCATTGATTCAAAGAGACTTTGGATGAGTTCTTTGGGTACAGCAGACCTAGCAGCTTCCACACGTTGCCAAAGTCGATCTGCTGTGGCAGCTGGGGATGGAATCTGGGTCAATCGTAGAACAACCATGGACCACATGTTTTCTATCGGCGAAAGATCCGGAGAGTGAGGCGGCCAGGAAAGCAATTCAATCTGGCGATTGACGAAGAACCGTTGGACAATGCGTGCCACGTGTGGTCGCGCATTATCCTGTTGAAATATGGCTGTGGGCAAGCCCTGGAGGTAAGGAAGGACAACTGGCTCCAACACCTCGGAGATGTAGCGCTGGCAGTTTAAAGTACCGGCAATGCGTACTAGAGGTGTGCGAGAGTGATATCCAATACCGCCCCATACCATAATACCCGGTGCAGGACCAGTGTGGCGGTGCATAACGCAGCTGTTCAGCATCCTCTCTTCACGGTGTCTCCAGACTCGAATGCGACCATCATGGTGTTGCAGACAGAAGCGTGACTCGTCAGTAAAGACAATTTCATTCCATTCTGCCATCCACATCCTTCTGTCATCGCACCATTGGCGGCGGAGACGTCTGTGTTTCTGCGTCAAGGGTAGACAAAGCAATGGACGTCTTGCGGACAGACCACTCTGCTGTAAACGGCGTCGAATGGTCCGCGCAGACACTGGATGATGCGTTACAGACTGCATGTGCTGTGCTATGGTTCGTGATGTGACTGAGCGATCCGTCACTGCCATGCGCACAATTTGCCTGTCATCACGTGAAGTGGTGCGCTGAGGTGGATGCGATCGAACACGCCGGTCCGTAGTACCCTCCTGCATCCAACGATCACATATCCGCATTACAGTTGTTTGGTTTCGTCCAACACGACTACCGATTTCCCTGAAAGATAATCCACAATCTCGGTAGGCCACTATCCTTCCTCTGTCGAACTGTGTCAAGAACTCTGATACTTGGTCAAAAGATGATCGCTGTTTTCGACGAGGCATAATTGATCGTTTTTTTTAAAAAACCACAAGAAAAACACAATTGCCGATCTTGAAATCGTCGAAATCTCCAAGCCTTAAATAGCGCTTTGAAGTGGCGCCACAGGCGCGCGTGATGTGCGTCTGCGCTGAAATTCTAATCATTTGCATATCTCACCTCCGCTAATGCATGTTGTAAAGTTCATGTTATTTGCATGTTTCCTTCAGGGTGTTGCATTTACAGTGGCCAGCAGTGTATATATTTACTGTTGAACAGCTCATCAATGACTAGTGTTGAAGTTTGGGAAGCGGAGGGAAAGTGACGTCTATTAATTCAGAAACTGTACGCTGATGTTCAAAATTTATCTTGCTTCTGTTATAGAATATTCTCTACTCAGCTGGAGTTTTGAGATGATTCCAGAAAATAAAGAGATTAGAATTACTTCTTATAATTTTTTTTTATTACAAGAAGCCGGTTTCCCGCCATTACTAAAAATTACGTACCCCTGAACAGTCCAGTACATACCCTAGGTTGAGAACCGCTGGTCTAGTGGTATACAAACTTCAATCCACGAAATTACTCCATACAGCTGTCGTGACTTTAAACATTGATAAATGCTTTTGGCAAAACTTAATAGATCATAATCTATCGTACCAGCAGTAGTATAAAGCGAAAACTCGTCACGAAAGGTAAGAGACTTCCTTTCATCCATGTGCCCAGGAGAATCTCGCTCTTTTTGCTGCCTTACAAATTAAATCTTTCCGAAATACTTTTTCATCGAATTACTGTTTCCACACTCCCGGTTCTGGCTCTAAAATACCGACTTCCTGAGAAAAAACGCAACATCCTCTTTCTCAACAGCGGGAAGATCCCGCAGAGTGTTATCTTTGGAAAGCATCATTTTCGAAGAACACTGATACTCAGCGTGAAATAAACAGTAAAACGTATTTTGCCCATGTAGCTATGTATGGTTGTTACATACACTGCTGTGTACTAACCCTATTGGATTCGCTTACCTTAGTGTTACCTTATGGAGAAAATTTATTTATTGTTTACAGCTACATAAATACTTCCAAATTTTACAATACCTTCATTTAATTGGTCTTCTATAATCGTATTATAATTTTCAAATAAACACTCATCATGTACCAATTTATTGGCGAGCCTGAAAAAACATTTCTTTGCTATCTCAAAATTGTTCACCAAATCTTTACGAGATATTTTCCATAATAATCCAGTTCCATAATCACCGTTTGATAATTCCAGTTTCTTTTCAATTGCTCTGTCAAACTCAAAATTCTAAAAATCATTTTTTCCCTCGACAATTCTAAGCGAATCTAGAACCCAGAATGCACTTAAATTGTTGTTGATCCTTCCCACCGATACTCGCAAGGAATTGACATCTGATCATGTTCCATGGCATGGATAATCTAATAAAAATGGTATTTTCAGAGAGACTGAACTTTTCTGCACCTTGCAACAGGATTCATTTTATAAATTTCGTCCATCAAAGGAATTTAGGAGCGTTTGAAACACACTATATCAGATTTCCCCCCCCCCCCCCCCGAATAATTTAAATTTTAAAATATTTTTTGCATTTTTTTCAAAAGACGAAAAATGTCTCAAAATATAAAATTTCTTTCTCTATTACGGAGTACAATTTTAAAAAAAATCTTTAAATCCAAGTCTGCAATCCTTGGATAAATTTTCTCCATAGGTTAATATTGAGGTGAGCGAATTCAATAGGGTTTGAAAACAGCAGCCTTAAATAGAGTTGTTTAGTTGGGGTGGCGTCTGCAATTTGTTAGTAGATACAAAGATTAAATCCCTGCCTCTGCAAGCTCATGAGAACAGGCTAGATATCGCAGCCAGACTTTCTTGCCAGATATCGCAGTTCGTCAACAGGTCGTATTATGAAAAATACCTCAAAGATTTGCTAACATCACCTTCACTACGTCGTATTGACATTCTCTTGCATTGCGCTGCCCAAAAGAATATATATGCAGTTTCTCCTGTTGCAGGGTTTTCAGTTTAAGTGAGTTCACGAAATTTCATTTTAGAAAGGTTCTGTCACATCCGGAATCACACAATATCCTGGCAATTTCATATTTATTTCAGGACGAAATGGAAACAGTAGGAGTTTCCAACGTCCCCCATTCCCAACCAAACGACTGCAAAAAACGACTCCAAACCGAACGGCTGCAGTCGTTCTCAGTCTATCGTGTTTCATCGTCAAGGTATCTTTGCTCTTTTTACAGTACTCTCAATCGAATTGGTTTCTTCTGCTATGAAGTAACGGATTTTTTCTCACGCCGGTCTAAGATAGGGCAGATTGTTGATCCAGGCGACAAGCGAGCGTTTTTTTCAAATTCCGATACCTTTTGGCAGCTGTTTAAATCGAAATCCCACTACATGTAAAATTATCTATATCCGTTCGAAGTTAAAAGCGGCGTCAAGAGCCGCTAGGTACTTCGTAAACCATATTACCTTCACCTTGACATTCTTCCGAATTCCTAAATTCAGACATAGATGAAACTGCATCTGATTTTCTGGAGTTTTTCCTTTATATAATTTTGAACAAAAAATTCGATATGATTAGTAGCCTAGTTTTGGTAAAGAGTTAATTTTGATCTGGATTGCGTAGATAGGTAAAATCCAAAACATTTATAGCATCAGTCTTCTTTACGAAACTTATACTGTTTTTGCACAGCAGCTACATTTTTGTATTTAACGCCAGGGTGGTTTTGAGACCTACAAAATAACTTAGGATAAGTATGTGAAGCAGCTGAAGATGGAAAGCTATTTTTTAGTGGAAAATTTTGTTGCCAAAAGTTAGTTTGAACACGATTACCATTCTCAAACTTCTTAACACCAGAACAGCTATTAACTAGCAACGCAGATTCTCGACAATCTATTTAGCTTTTAATAAAGTTAATCAATTCAGTTACTCTACAACTGTTTTGGGGGTTACGTTATATATGATACTCCGATACTAAATCTTATGGAAGTAATTTTAATGATACTGGATTCAACAAGTTGTCATATGAACCAAAAGAAGCATCCAGTGTTTAAAATTTCAATTGCTCATTCCTCATTCATCATACAATGTTCTAAGGGCCTGTTCACATAGGAGTCCGTTGCGTAGCGTTAAGGGAAAGATGACGTTGAGACGAAAATAAACCAATCATAGGCGTTAAAATTTTCATTGCTAATCGTTTGGAGGCCTGTGATTGGTTTATTTTCGTTTCAACGTCATCTTTTCCTTAACGCAACGGACCCCTATGTGAACAGGCCCTTAATCATTTAATATTCAAAGAATGATTAACAGGTACGGTATTTGTTGTAAGTAATCACAATTTCCTTAGTGTATGTATTCATGTAACTGTAACTGTTTTTGTAACCTTTCTTATAGCATGCGTTTTGGCAACAGTGTAGTTAGTTGACATATGAGCATGTAACGATGTAGTACTGTGTTGTGCTTCCCAATTAAACTTACTTTATATTTATTATCTTTATATTTATTCTCTTTCTAGGTGTTTTTCACACACCTAGAAAGAGAAAGTGACGTAAATAAAGGAGTAGAGGTTAAGGAAGCGAAGAAAGCATACGCGCTACTGCTAACCCTTTTGGATGACACAGTGTTAGAGACTATGGCTGCAGAAACAACTGCATGTCAAATATGGACCAGTCTAAAACTGAAATATTCAAAAACCAGTGCGGTGAGTCAAATTTTAGTGCGAAAGAAACTCGCAACTTTGCAGAAACGCCGGGAATGCAGCATGCAGCAACATATTAATGAACTGTTAGCTATCGTGAATGAATTAAGACTTTCAGGTGCGGAAGTAAAAGACATGGACGTAGTTATTTATCTGTTAATGTCTCTAACCCCGGATTATGTATTTAAAGCCTCGATTGAAAATCAGCCGAATGAAACTTTAACTTTGGATTTTGCTGTGCAGAGTAGTGATGCGACATCGATAACAAAACATCGATGTATTGAAACATCGATATTCCATATTAAAACATCGATGCTAATAAAACATCGCCCCAAAACCATCGATGTTTTAGAACATCCATTTTTTAAAACTGGTTTAGTAATCTTTAACATTAATGTTACTTCCGTTAGTCGTGGGGGGAGGGGGTGATTTAATTTTACTCTCTGATTGGGCAGGCACAAATGATAAAAACTTGGTTGCTTTGGGCTACATTGATGACTCAAAATTCTCGTTGTAAATACCGCCATGTTTTGCCTTCAAATGTCCAGATAAGTTCGTGTATATTGCCAGAAGTTTTGAAGGACTTAAGGCAAATATTGCATTTCGCCAATTTGTCAGAGGTTTTGTAAAAATACTTCCAAACGGTACTTTTGGGAGGCATCTTACTAATAAAATTAACGTCAACTTATATAAAACCATCACAAAACAAAGACTTAAATGGATGCACCCGTGTATATACTATTTCTAAAATAAAACCCCATGGAAGGTTCTGGAGTGTCAGGAACATTCCAAGCGCTCTGATTGGTTCATTGGTTGTTAATTGCCATTTGTCTGTTTGCCAAGGAATCATTCCCCCTTTTGTATTCGTCCTTTTCAGAATTCAGACTTACATTTACTGAGTGTGAAAATTATGCTACGTGGTAAATTTTTTATATTACGGTACTTTTTCATTAAAAAAAAACATCGAGACAACGTAAAACATCGAGCACAAAACATCGATGTTAAAAAAACATCGGCTTCAATAAATCGATGTTAAAAACATCGATGTTTTTATCAAAACATCGATGTTTTGAAAACATCGACATCGATGTCGCATCCCTAGTGCAGAGACTCTTAAATGCCGAAGCATTGAAGTTTGAGAGAAATCCCGAAAATGCTCATGGTCGTGCTCCTGTCTCGAATGACAATATAGCTTTCAGTAGAGATAAGCATGACATTATTTGTCACAAATGTAAAAACAGAGGACACATCGCCAAGTATTGCAAAATTAAAACAGTTTGCTTCTACTGTAAACGTCCTGGCCATTTTAAAAGAGACTGTAGAGTCAGACAAAAAGTAGAATCTAGAGAATCAGCGGCAGTAACGTTCATGGCGGGTGAGTCAGTTGAAGGTTTTCTGTTGGATTCCGGAGCGTCCACACATGTGCAGTAAAGGTGAGTGGTTTGAAGAAATTAAAACCATTTTCTGGAACTGTTACCTATGCCTCCAAAAATGATGGTTTGAAGATAGAAGGTATCGGCAACATACCTGGAACATTACATGGTAGGAAAATATTTCTAAAAGAGGTGTTGTATGTACCTGAGCTGAATGGTCAATTAATTTCTGTCAAGAACATTCAAAAAGTAGGTTACAGTGTGATTTTTAAGAATGACATAGCTGTCATTGAGAAATGTAAAGAGAAGCTTGAACTCGCTCGGTTGAATAACAAAGGGCAGTATATAAGCGAATTCAAACCCGTTAAAGCTTCGACTGTATATATTGTGAATAACAATGCAGAACTGTGGCATAGGCGTATGGGGCACCCATCTAACAAAGTTCTAAAGGAAATGGGCTTGCCAATATCTGAATCCATATCAAGTTTTTGTGAAGAGCGTGTCACTGCAAAATATTCTAATACTCCAGTGAGCAAGAATCCTAGAAATCGAGAAGATATGTCAATGAGAATGTTTCACAGTGACATCTGTGGTCCTATTGATTCGCCCACTAGAGAGGGTGAAAGGTACTTTGTTACAATCATAGATGATTATTCAAGGTTTTGTGAGGTGCATCTTTTAAAACACAAAAGTGATATTGTTGAGGTTTTTAAACTATTCATCAAACAAAATCCTGGACTCTATAAAATTAGGTGTGACAATACAAAAGAGTGTGTCAGGTGTGACAATACAAAGTGTGTCAGGTGAACTAGCCCACCCCTGCAAGAAAATGGCATTCTGATAGATCCTTCTCCACCATATTCAGCTCCTCTAAATGGTGTCGCTGAGAGAGCAAACAGATATCTCTTAGAGAAGGCTAGAGCTCTGATATATGAATCAAAGTTGCCTAAAACCTGTTGGGGCTATGCTGTGCAAACGGCTGCATATCTTAAGAACCGAATTCCAAATCAGACTGTTGGAAAAGTGCCATTTGAGCTCAAGTATTGTAAGCCACCTGATCTAAATATTATCAAAGTGTTTGGTTGTGATGCATATATGAGGGTTCCTGATAATTTAAGAAAGAAGCTGGATCCTAAATCGAGAAAGATGACATTTATAGAATACTCTACTATGGGTTATCGTCTACTAGACCCAGCCACAAAACCGGTTGTAGTTTCTCGCAATGTTAAATTTAATGAGGAGAAGAAATGTATAACAAACATGATTCAAGATAATTCTATAGAATTTGAAAATCTTGCCAATGAATAAGCAATTCCTGATTCAAGTGGTGTGGAATCTACGAGTCCTGAAGAAAATGTCAGACCAAGAAGAAATGTTAAACTTCCTGCCAGACTGGATGACTATTTTGTATATGAAGCCAATGTGACAAATGTTGACTATATCATTTGAGGATGTGGGAAAAGTGCCCAAAGAAGAGCAAGTCCCATGCAGGAAAGCTATGGATGAAGAAAGTCTCTAAATAAAAACAAAGTATGGAAGTTGGTTGAACCGCCTAAAGATGTAAAGATAGTGTCCTGTAAATGGGTGTTGCGCATCAAAAGAAATGATGTATATAAAGCTAGGCTAGTTGCTCGTGGTTTCGAACAATCTAGGAATTGATTACTTTGAGACCTATGCTCCTGTCATCAGTATGTCTTCGCTTAGACTTGCCATCATTCTCCAAAAAGGTCTCAAAATCTATACATTAGATGTTAAAACTGCTTTTCTGAATGGCGAACTGCAGGAAATAATCTTCATGGAGCAACCTATGGGCTATGACGATAATAGTGGTCGTGTATGCAAGCTGCTTAAAAGTCTCTATGGGCTCAAACAAGAACCCAGACAATGGTTCAAACGCTTCACTGACTTCATACTTCACCTGAACTTCCAGCAGCTAAATAGTGAAGCATGTGTTTTTGTAAGAAGATCCGAACAGAATGAAGTCTTCATTGTATTGTACGTTGATGACCTGTTGATTGCTGGTTCTGATGATTCAGAGGTAAGAGTTGTGATTCAATTACTCAGAAATGAATTTGAGATGACCAAAACTGAAATTGCCGATGAATTCCTAGGAATATGTTTCGAATATTCTCACAATCAACTTTCTTTAGGCCAGAAGGCTATGTTGAGAAGATTTTAAATAAGTTCAAAATGGCAGAGTCTAAGCCATCAGATACTCCTCTTGTGCTAAGTTAACTTCCTCAAATTTTATGCTTGGTGAAAGATTTAATGGTCCCTACCGTGAACTTGTCGGGGCTCTGCTTTACTTGTCTATGACGACCCGTCCTGATATTCTGTACTCTGTCAACTGCCTGAGTCAAGTTCAAGAGCAGACAACTGATAGTGCTTAGGCTGGACTGAAAAGAATGCTTCGCTATCTAAAAGGGACATCTGAACTCAAATTGTTGTTTTGTAAAACTAATAGTGACAATATTATGATTAATGTTTATGTCGATGCAGATTGGGGGTCTGATGGATATGATAGAAAGTCTGTTTCTGGTTATATTATTTTCTTTAATAATTGTCCTGTTATTTGGTGTGTAAAGAAACAAACATCCATTGTCCTGTCCTCTACTGAGGCAAAAATCTTGGCTTTAGCAAAAGCTGTTCAGGATCTAATTGTTCTTTACAATGTAATTAAGGAAATTTTAGAGTGTGAAAATATTTATATTTCCATTTTTGAGGATAATCAGTCAGCCATGAAGGCCATACTAAATGAAAACAACTGTGCGAGATTAAAGTACTTACATATTAAATTAATATGTTAGGTATGTTATAAAATTGTACAATATAAATCTTGTGTATGTAGCTACAGAACATCAGTTAGCTGATTTATTTACAAAATGTTTGCCAAAACCCAGACTGTCTGATCTAAGATATCAATGTAAAGTAATGTGCGATTTAAGGGAGGGTGTTGTAAGTAATCGCAATTTCCTTAGTGTATGTATTCATGTAACTAACTGTTTTTGTAACCTTTATTATAGCATGCGTTTTGGCAACAGTGTAGATAGTTGACATATGAGCATGTAACGATGTAGTACTGTGTTGTGGCTTCCCAATTAAACTTACTTTATATTTATTATCGGCCTCTGATTCAGTTATTATCTTAACAGTATTCAACAATTTGTTAATGTTACAAGTAACTATAGCTTTAGTTTTGTCGTAACGATCATTCAATAATTTCGTGCACGAGTCATAATTCTCTTCAGTAAGAATAAATCCAGCAACAATATTGTATGCATCTCCAATTAAATGAGTTTTCAAATAGGTAAAGCTCTTAATTTTAGAGAGTAACACAAGCTTATTAATAGTATTAGAAAAGCTATTCCAAAATTCAAGGAACAAACCTGAATTACTGCTGGAACGTGCAATTTGCAGCATATGCAATTTTAATGCGGTTACAGTTTTGTTTTCTGAAACAGAAGCGTTTTAAGAGATATAAGATGTTGTAGTAATTTCTTTCAATTTACATTTGATAATCCGGTACTTTATTTTGAACTTTATTCCAACTAGCTTTTCAGACTGTTCTCCACATATTTTAATTTCCTTTTGAAATTCTGAAGGATTGTTAATCTCATTTTCGATTTCTAGATCCAAATGCTTCAAGCATATTCTTTACGCTCTAACGGATCAAGAATTGCTAACAGTGAATCACATTCCGTTTCTTCTATTGTGTTGTGACTGACAATAAAGTGTAAACTTCCGAAATAAGCTTTTTAATGCCAGTTCTACTGGAAGGTTTTAGTTATAATTTACTGACATTTTTCATGTTTCAAGTTCCAAAATCGAAATTTTCACGCATTAATTAAAAGCGTTACCTTTAGCCCAACGACGAGAAAATCAGATGAAAACGATATTCAAAATACCCAAGAAGGGTATATAGATATGACCAAACATTTTCAAATCATGAATCACCTTTTCCAGTCCCCTTTCCCGGGTTTCGGTACCACAAAATGATATGTAATAAATCCAAGAGTCTATTTATGATTGTGGGAGAGCATTTAATAAGTATATATATTTTATATTATTTACAAAAATAGCACTTAATTGCCGATATGAGGAATTCGGCTTACACCATGAATAATACATTCCAATGCATGACAGGTATTACGAACAATGTTT
The DNA here is from genome assembly GCA_907164885.2 of Dolomedes plantarius. NCBI lineage: Eukaryota > Metazoa > Arthropoda > Arachnida > Araneae > Dolomedidae > Dolomedes > Dolomedes plantarius. The sequence goes on from OU015492.1 coordinate 83,592,200, forward strand.
TCATGTAGAGTTAGTGCATGATTGATAATTTTTAAAGTTTTCTTGGCGGCTTTCCAGTCTGACAGTTAACGCCATATTTTCTGTTTGCTATCAATTCTCAACAATAAAATACTAAAAGGTGGACACGAAATGACAAAATAGGAATAAAGAAAGGTGTAAAAAAAGAAGTTTCGAATGCAAAAGGGATACAAAAAATAAATTACAAAGTATAAGACGGTTTTTTTTTTAAATTAATGAAAAGACACTTAAAATGGTATTCTAGAATTTGCTATTCTGACAGCATTACTAGGAGGTAATTTGATTAAACATGTACAAAATTAGAGATCTCTAACACTTTCATACAATTTTAAATAGTTTCTCGCATCTTTTTCATAGCAGCAGTATAAAATATCTCTAATGCATTTTACGAAATTATCTCAGAATCTTCAATACAAGAATTTTAAATAAGAATATAGAAGTGAAAACAGAATATAAATTCGAAACATAGTGAGAAAATGTGAAAATATATTTTCATAAAAACATAATATTTACATGCAATGTTGATTTCAGAAAACATTCTCTCTCTCTCTCTCTTATGTAACATTAAAAAAGTTAATTACATGTCAGCATTGATACTATTAACATGATCTACCTTTGTGAAGGTTCGTTAGTTTTATACAGCACCTTTCCTTCTTTGCCAATTTTGAAAAGCAAAATTATTTTCATATTCTCAAAGAAACTTAAAATATTTTCTTAATAAAGAATTAAGCATCGTTTTCGTCATTTTTTAACATTAATATTTCACATATTATTGCACATAAAAAAGTAACACAATAACAATGAAGATATTTTGTGAACATAGCCGTTTAAATGATTCTTCTTGGAAAAGTTTCCTCACTATGTCATTTTCAGTCACTGTTGTTTGAAGTTCAAGGTTGATGGGAATTCATGAAAGGAAGTATTTCCAGTTTTATGACGAAATAAAGAAAAGCAGCATCGAACACAGCAATGTTCTGTTCTTATGAATCATCATGATATAATTAATCAGTTTACAAGAATTCCTTATTTTCGTTTCATTGTTGACTTAAACATATAGAAATGCATCCCATCATAACATATTTTAAAAGATATTAATTAGTCTTGCTTCTAATGTGATATATTTCTTTAAGCGTTTTTTTTAAACTTTTTTTTTATGCTCTCAAGTCAAGTGGCATTTCATATCCTAACATCATGGGTTAAGATATTAGTTTAACGTTTTTTCTTTCTTAATTACCATCTGCTAAAAATAAGGTGGGTTGAATGAATATTGATGGCGGTCTATGACATTTTACGGGTTATTAATAGAATATTCCCGCAGTTCTGTAAATTGTTCAGTTAATGAAGCAGGCAAAAGTAGTTCATCTATTTGATTTTCTTAATCTGCCGTAGCCAAAGGTATCTTAGATAATGAGTACCCTTAAAATAATGACAAAATTTTTACGGTCTCGTGAATTTCTATTTCCTCGGTGACATGAAATATTGAGTCAAATATCGCTTAAACGGTAGGTTGAAATCAGATCGATCTGAACTACAGAAACAGCTGGTGTACTCAAACGCTATTGCATAACAGACGTTTAGTAAGCAGGTCTTACCACAAAAGAGAAGGCGAGCAAAGAGGATTGTTTAGCCCAGCTCCAAAGAGGAAGTAGCCCAGCTCCAAATATTAAAGGATTCTGAAATTTATAAAAATAAAATATTATATGCTTTTTGAAAAAAATCATTCCCTTTTGCTGTCAGGATTAAATAGACGTTTTGAATCATTACGTTAAATGTGAACATTTTAAAAAATTATTATAACATATGAAATGTTGATCGACGATGAAATTAAGCAATTTACAAAAAACTACTAGAAATACAACGATTAAATATCTATGAAATTGGCAATAAAATAATTTTAAAAACTACGTATCAAGTTTTGGGATGAAGCCAACTGAAACATATTTAATTCCCAGTATTCCACAATCAAATTTATTTGAACTTTTATATTTGTTTATACTTCTTAGCATATTTTAATATTTATCTGCTTCCGTTACTTTTGAGGAGAAAGATTTTAATGCCTTAAGGGAAATCCAAAACTTTCAATCACTCAGTAACGTATCAGGAAAGGAGGAATTTTCCCAACTGCACATCAATTTTGATAATGCACAGAAAGTTGACTTTTCAGGTATGATAGCGGAATTTGCAAAGGTATTTAAACTATAAACATATTTATTTCTGCATATATTTCAATATAAGGGAACATATTTTAATAGTTGAGATGTCTTATCTTTCGAAGTTGAGCCACACCTTTAATTACTATTAAAGTATTAAATAATTTTATTTTGTGAACTTTTTAAAATTTCAGCATGCTAAGCTCAGACGGGATCTGGGATTCAGAGTTGTTTCTTCATGGTCAAATTTTAATTACAAATGCCTTGTCTCATGTAGATATTTTAAAGTTGTAAAAAAAAAAGTATTTGTCTCAAAAGTCGCGAGCCAAAAACCACGTGCACGGCTACCTGGTTTTTGTCTCGTGGTTAACATGTCGTCTAATGTGATTGGATTAGTTAGGACTTCTAAATACCCAAACTTTAATGTAAACAATTACTGGTTATTAACATTTTAAACAAGAGTTGATCCTAATGCCGAATGCCACAGCTTTTACTAATCAAAGACCGATTCCACACTGAAATTACAAATTTCATGATGGACTTTCAACAAGTTAACAATACCGAATGGTTTCTTGGACAATTCTAACCACCATAATTATCTCTCTCTCTCGGAATTCTTACTCAGATTCAATGGAATGTTTAAGGGGAAGAAATAGAAGTAAAATTTAAATTGTTTCGGAAATAAATAATAATTTTTGCAACTTAATAATTAAATTTTCTACTAAATTTGCTTTGTCAATTTTTGTTTTGCAAGGTTCTTTAAGTGGTAGAAGGTAACAGAACGGAACCTGCAATTTATAGCCGATTCAGAACGATTACAAACAGCTATATGACCGACGAGGCTCGAAACAGGCGAGTCTTGTACATAGACATAGACATGGTACATTAACGAGGCACCAGAGTGCTGGGCTCCATATCCTCGGTATGGATAATTTTTTGTGACTATATTTCCCTTCTCAGGATTAAAAGAAAAGTGTTGACTTGAAAGATTTAAGAAAAAAAAAATTAATAATAATAATAATAATAATAATAATAATAATAAATATAAATAAAAATAATACTTATAATAATAATAAATAAATAAGTAAGTAAATAAATATACATTTGACAACTATTTCACGTGGCAGATCCAAAAAAAAAAAGATACGGTGGCTGACGATTAAGCAAAAATCAGTAAGATAGTCTTCAGGTCTATCCATCAAAAAATGACAGGTCAGAACCAGAAGCGCCGGCAATTGTAATTTAGAATTTAGAAGAGGTTGGAGGGAAAGTTAAGAATGGGGATGAAGACCAGGGTGGAAAATCAAAGTAGCCACAACAGCCAGCTAAATAAGAGATGAAAAAAATTAAAAGAAGGAATGAAAGCCTAGCCAAAATCTTCTAGCAGATATTCGTTAAACAGATCTGTCGGTGGAACCGAAAACGACAGTATGCACTGGGCTGTGTCATCTGAGCACACACTTTGAAACTATAAGAACTGCTTGGCGAACTCGTACAGAAATTTGTTGGGTAATTGCATCAATTTTGGCTTATAAATTAACAGCACACTTACAAATATGGTAAGTTATTGTTTCTACATTTAAATATCTAGTTACAATTTCATTTTTTCGGGTATCTAAATACAACAGGTATCCTAAGTTTTTGGGGTTTTTAAAAACTATTTTGTTTTAGACAGCTTCAAGAATTTTAGGAAAGGAAAAACTCTTTAAAATATTCCCTCAATATTATCACGAAGAAAAACTTATTGCGAATTTGAAAAGCCGGTTTAGCTTTCTCCGCCAGAAGCGGAACAAAAAAAAAACGCATAGTGCAAGTAAAGGCAGGTAAAATGGCGTGCAGAGAGCACTCCACAACAGAAAATTTTGAAAAGAAAAACTTGCTAACGTGATAATCAGAAAAGAGGAGAAAAAAAAACGAGGAATATCGAAAAACTTAGATTTCTTGGTAACTGTGTCAGTTCGAATTGTGTCAGCATTTAACATGTCTGTTGATAATTCATTAATTGATACCATGCACACAAGATTTATTTCATTATTAATTGCCATATCATTAGATGATTCTTTTTTAATTATTGGAGCTCTGGAAAGACAGTCTGCATCTATGTTTTCAAAACCCTTCTTGAAAACAACTTCATAGTCAAATCATGATAAAAATGTGGCATATCGAAGTAAACGACCTGAAGTCATTGAAGGTAATTTTGTGCTTGGATAAAAAATTATTGTCAAAGGTCGATTGTCAGTTACCAATTTAAAGTGTCTTCCAAACAGATAGTTGAAAAAATGATTTACAGAAAATATAATTGCAAGAGCTTCCCTATCAAGCTGTGAGTAATTTTGCTATGCTGTAGTTAGCGATCTTGAAGCAAATGCAATTGGTCTCTCTTGTCCATCAACGATGTGTGCAAGAACACCTGCAACACCTACTGTACTTGCATCGCACGTAAGTATTATTGGTAATGCTGGATCATATGAGGTAAGAGTTATCACTTCCTATTTTGATTTCAATTTTATGAAAGCAGCTTCACACGCAGCTGTCCATCGGAAATCCAAGTCCTTTCGAAGGAGCTCTCGAAGAGGATAGATAGTTGATGAATTATTGGGCAGGAAACGAGAATAAAATGTAACCATTCCTAGGAATCTGCGCAATTCTTCGCCGTTTGAAGGGCGGGGCATCTCCATTATTGCCTTGACTTTCTCTGGGCTTTTAGCGATCTTGTTGAATTCTACAATATGTCTTTAATATTTGATTTGCTCTTGAAAGAATGAGCATTTATTCCGATTCAAGTGAAGATCATATTTCTTTAATCTTTGTAGGCATTGATCAAGATTCTTTTAAAATTCAGCTTTTGTTGTCCCGTGCACAATGATATCGTCAAAATAGGACATAGTTTTGGACAAGCCTTGGAGAATCTGGTCTATAACACGGTTAAATTCGCTTGCAGCTGTTTTAATTCCAAATGATAGCCTATTGATACGATAGGTTCCACAATAAGTTGACAAAGTTTGAATTATGCTGCTTTCTTCATCTACTTGAACATGAAGATAAGCTTTGTATAAATCAAGGCAGCAAAAATATTTTGAATTTTTCAAACTGTTGAGAATATCATCAATTCGTCTGATAGGATAAATTGCATTGAGAAGACGTACATTAACACCAGTTTTGTAATCAACACAGAGTCAAACGTTACCATCTGGTTTTGGGATTATCACCAGAGGTGATCCCCAATCACTTGTAGCTATTTTTTAAAAAATTCCTTGTGCTTCCAATGTATCCAATTCTTTATTAACTTTATCTAGAAGGGCGTATGGTACATCTCTTTCTTTGTGAAATACTGGCTTACTTTTTTCACGAAGTTGTAATGACACTTTGACTCCTGGAATACAGCCTACTTTTTGCACAAAAATTTCGGGATAACTACAAATAATATCATCATTGTTACTTATAGACTGCACTCGCAAGTCATTAGATTTTTTTTTCTTTTTAGAATCAATTTCTTGAAGGTTGATTTCAAGATGTCGCAAGTACGACCAAGTATCGTACTTGCGACATCTTGACCAAGTAATGTATCATTACCATCATTACCAAGTAATGTATCGTACTCTTCAGGAACTCTATACAATTCTTCACAGGATGTTTTTCCATTGTATAACACATTTACTATAACCTTTCCATCTGGTATAAATATATTACGTGTGTATGATCGGAAAGCAACACTGGCATTTTGAAGATCAGTTGAAATGTTAAGTTTGTACAATTTATCACATGGCATGAAAGTGAACCCTGCACCTGAGTCCACTTCAAATTGTTCTTCATGGCCTTCAATGTTCACATGAACAAAATATTTTTCAGCATCTTGCAAAACTTTTTTCCTGTGTTGGAAAATATCGATTACCTGGTTGACACTATAACGATAAAGTGATTCTTCATCATCAATATAGTTTGTAGAATTTGGATTTGTGATACCACTATTTCTTCTTTTTTTCTTCAAGTAATGTCCGAATGCATATCTTCCTATGTCCTGATTTTTTACATGCACTGCAATGGAGTCGGTTGTAATCAGATTTGCAATTCCATGTTGTATGATTATCTCGGCCGCAACGGAGACAAAGATTCTTAATTCCAAGTCCTTCATAATCGATTCTGGATTGTGAGTTTGAACGCGTGACTTTGGATTTGGTTTACAAACTTGGGGGTTCGTCACGTCTGGGACTTCGGTATCTCGAAACATTGTTTACATTTTCATTAAAATTAGTTTTAGAAGCTGATTTCCTCAAAAGTTCTTGACTATCAATGTTTGACGCTTCTAAGGCTATTGCCTTTTTCGCTATTTCATCAAATGAAAGGATTTTAGACTATAAAATCTGCTCTCGAATTGGGTTATCTCGAATGCCACGTACAAATTGTGCTCGTAAAAAGATATCCGTTATTGACGTTTTACATTCGCAAAGGGAAATAAATTCACAATCTATAATATCTCGTCGAAGTGTTGCGATATAATCAGCAATTGCCTGATTTTCAGTTTGATATATTGATAAAAATTTATGTTGGGACACAAGAATATTCTTCTTCGGACAAAGGTGAGTTTCGAACGTATCTATTAGTTCATCATACGTCAAGTCAGCTGGAGTCTTTGGCGATACTAATGCAGCTAACATGTTATAATTTGGTGCGCTAACTGAATTAAGAAGTATCTGAGCACATAATTCTTTGTTTGAGATTATTTTCTTCATGTCAAGAAAATTTTCAAAATGTTGTCGATAAAATTTGAATGATTCCGTCTTAGAATCGAAACATTCGAATGTCTGAAGTAAAGCAGAATGTACTGACTGTTCATTAGAGTTTGACGATTATGGAAAGCTTGCTGCTTGCTTTGGTAACGGTTTCTCAAGAAATTGTTTTTGCTGAGTTTGAAAAACAGCCTTAAATTGTTGAAATTGATCAGCGTTCATATTGAGAACAAGTTAGAAAACGAGGTTTGAAACTTAGGCCTAACGCATGCATAGTACTTGAATAATAATAGTAGCAAAATATATGCAGGAAATAAATGTTCAGTTGAAATATAAAATGCGTTTAAAAAGGTTTTTACCTCGTCTCCAACTGTTATATCTGTTATATTTGAAGTTGACTTTAAATAAAAACACCATTGTAGAATGATACGCTACTCATTTATTAGCCGAACACATCACAGCAAGTGGCTGTTGCCATACATAGAATGGAAATACAACAGGTATCCTCTGAGTTTTTGGGTTTTTTAAAATCTATTTTGTTTTAGACAGCTTCAAGAATTTTAGGAAAGGAAAAACTCTTCAAAATATTCCCTCAATATTATCACAAAGAAACACTTATTGCGAATTTGAAAAGCCGGTTAAGCTTTCTCCGCCAGAAGCAGAACAAAAAAAAAACGCATAGTGCAAGTAAAGGCAGGTAAAATGGCGTGCAGAGAGCATTCCGCAACAGAAAATTTTGAAAAGAAAAACTTGCCAACGTGATAATCAGAAAAGAGGGAAAAAAACGAGGAATATCGAAAAACTTGGATTTCTTGGTTATATTTGACAACATGATTTCTTTAAAATTATTGTGAATATTTTATAATGAATTATAGTATATATTTTGCGGGTTTTGTTTCTTTCCGATGACCCTTCACTTCTTTTAGAACTATTCGTTCTATAACTAGATTTTTATGTTAGTTCAGCTAGTGAAGACTGAGGGCAGCATACAAAACTAGGGAAGATGGCAGTTTTGTAAAACAAGAAAGTACGATTTCTAACCTAATCAAGTTCTAGCATTTAGATGCAGTATCAGACAGATGTCTGAGCGACACAAGATGTCTTGCCAAGTACTCTCGAGTGGTATTACGTGATTTTACTGCCTGCGAAAGAGCGGTATCATGTTTCAGGCAAATATTTAGAAAATGCAACATCTGGAAATTTTCCGCATCAGAACCAGTTGCTCTTTATTTTAACAAAATGTAATCACACTTGGAATAATTATTTCTATAATCATGGGAAAATGGATATGAGGTTTTCAACTACAGTGAGGACTCAATTAAGTTTTTCAAACAGATAATCCATTCAAAGTGGGCATTTTTTGTATGCATGTGAACTAATACTGCAATGCCCGTAATCTGCATATTGTCCACATAATGTCAATATATTGTCGCGTCCGTAGTAATATGAAATTTAAAAAATATAGTCACCCAATTTATAATTGTTGTTTATGCCACTTGACCGACAGCAACATCATATCAAGTCCCGAGTTCGATGAAGGTGCGGCTCCTGTTTTGATTGGCCCCACAAGGGTCGGAGTCCAACTTGGTCAAAGGTCCAGCCCCGTAATTTTGAACCAAGTGATGAGATCAGAAACACTTGACCCTGCACCTCCAGAGGATATTTTGAGAATTTGGAGGACATTGTAGCCACGACAGATTTTACGTGCACCAGCCGCCATTAGTGTACACGGCAGTGGATTTTGTCAGCAACGAGCATCGAACCAGTGACTTTGAGATCACTAGCCCGCTGCCCTTACCAACTGGGCCACTGCGCCCCTCCTAATTTATAATTAACCGTAATAACATTAGTAGAACAACACAGTGATGTAAATTATATTCTATTGTTTAGAAATAAATCTGAGGACTATTTAAATTTAACTAGTCCGAGATATGTGTTATTATCTCACTTATAATCACTACGGTACGTTTTCGACCTTAGTTACTTGGCCCGTTTACATCTGAAATATTTTACCGATCAAAATAACAGAAACGGGAAATTACAAATATCTTCATAGATAAATGGGGAGCTGTAATAAGTAGAATGGAAACATACCTGTTAAAAAAGATATTGCTACATACTCACCTAACCTTTCTTCAGAACTGTTAATTCAAATTATTAATAGGTTCATAAAGACGTTGCTGTCTTATGCATGAACTTTCAAGTAAAGATATATCTTTTTAAGTTAAGATATTTTTCTAAGATAATTATATCTCGTTTAATGTAAGGCATTAACACCAGCACTTCAGCAGCTAAGATACCTCTATCTACTACCAGTGTTAAGCCGGCCACGTGGTATAGTGGTTAGCATCGTGAGCTTCCACGGATTGGTTGTTAACCTGTTGTCCCCTCATAGGAAGCAATGATGGCTCACCTAATTGGTGCTCCAACAATAAAGTAGTCAGCAAAACTACGCGATGAATTACAAAAAGTTAATGCCCCATGACACGTGCCTCCGCATTAGGAAAAAAAAGAAAGAAAAAAACTAACAGTGTGTTGACTGGCTTCGTAGTTCTGTTGTTAATTTTTTATATTTTCTCAGTATTGCAAATAACGATATTCAGAAGATTTAACAATTGATAAAATTTAATTGGCGTGTTTATCGGTTCTAATTACATGCTACTGTTTGACGTCATTATATAATCCTACGGTTTATACATTTCCGATAGGAAATCCGTTATAATATCACTACGACAAAACCGCTTAGGTTACCACATTTTAAAGTAAATCCATAGGTAACAGACAAAAATCATTCGAGCAAGACAGTACTGACTCGCTTCTTTTTTTTTCTGTGCACGTGACTTTTCGCTAAAACAAAAGCTGGGGGCATACGAAAGTACAGCAACCTCCGATCAATTTCGTAACAGACCATAACAAGTCCTGAGCTGTCAATTTATAATGCCTTTCTACTGATATCCGAAACATATTTTAACATTCGAACGATTAACGCCATCTCGGTAACTATAACAATTGATTTTTAAAAAGAAAATGGCTTTCTGAGAATATATGTAAAAACTATTATTGTTTTTGAGCAATTGTCAATTTTTATAGGATACATACACTGTGTCAATAAAAAAATCGGAATGAAGGAAATCAATGAAGAGATTTCATTGATTTAAGTTCACTGACATCTGTGTAAACTGTGTTGTAGCTTCCGGATTTTAGTATACAAATTTCCGCCGTGAATCGAAAATACAGCGTTCCTATGGAATCTTTCGTAAGCGGGAAAGTCGACAAGTGATAAAACAAAATCACAATTGATTTATTCTTGAAACACTTTTGAGTTCTCTCAATTTTATATCACATAATCAATCAAATCATACAATACCACATCAAACCAAAATTACCCCAAATCAGGAACCTAAACAGGGAAAAGCCAAAGAGAACTAGCTTCTCCCTAAATTAAGGTAATTCATAATTTATTACAATATATTAACAAAAAAAGCTATTAATTATATTTTGCTTTTTCTAACATACAGTAAGATTACAGATATGACATCCACCCAATCTAAAGTGCACTCATGGACAAAAAAATTAGCGCACCAAGAAGGAGTCGTCAAAATGAAACGAAATTTTACATACGTAATGACTACTTTGATATAAGTAAATGATAAGAAAATCAAAGAAAAAGGCTAATTTATTTCAGAGAAAACGGCAAAAGAATGGAGGAGTTAATACTCAGTTGGACCCCCTCTAGCGCGAATGCACGATACGATACGATCGGGCATTGAGTCATACAAGTTCTGTATGATGTCTTGAGACATTTCGTTCCATATTTGCCGTAACCTTGCCTCAAGTTCGTTCAAACTCGTGGGATGCCCAACTCGTCGTCCCAAATGATCCCAGATATGCTAGATTGGAGACAAATCTGGGGATCGGACAGTCCAAGAAAGGGTAGTAACAGTGCGGAGACAGTCTTGTGACACCCTTGCCGTATGAGGCCGAGCATTGTCTTGTTGAAAAATGGCTCGTGGGAGCCGTTGCATGAGTGGCAACACATGTGGTTGCAGGATTTCATGAACATACCGCTGGGCTGTCATGGTGCCACGGAAAAATACTAGGGGTGACCGTGTATTGTAGGCAATGGCACCCCATACCATCACACCAGCTGTGGGAGCGATGTGTCGCTGTACAGCAAAGGCAGGATTGAAGCGTTCGCCACGGGTTCTCCACACACGAACACGATTGTCATCACTGCCGAGATTGAATCTGGATTTGTCGCTAAAGACGACCTGGTTCCATTCCGCTGCAGTCCAGTTTCCTCGTGCGCGGCAAAACTCCAAACAGAGGCGTCGATGGGTGGGCGTCAAGGGCAGCACACGTAATGGGCGCCGCGATACCAACTGTCCTTCAGCCAGGCGCCTTCGTATGGTTCGAGAAGACACATATGCCCCTAGTGAAGGTGCTACCTGTGCCTGGATGGCGGCCGATGAAGCAGTTGGCTGTACGCGTGCATTTCTTACGATGTGGCGGTCTTCTCGACGACTGGTCTGTCGAGGGCATCCTGAGCCTGGTCTTCGTGTACATGACATCTCTCGGGTCCACTGGTCCCAACACCTCCTCACAACACAATCAGAGCGACCTAATTGACGAGCTACTCGCCTAGCTGACCACCCAGCTTCCATCATCCCCACGATTCTCCCCCTCTCAAACTGCGACAACTGCTTATATTGTCTTCGAACACGGCGTAATGGCATGTCTATCTCAGCTCTTCCTTTGTAAATGATTCAGCACACTCAAACAAGCTTTGGTTACCTATTTTATACTCCAGAGAGTACGATGTTCAACGCTCTCTACCGGCTATACGTAATGCGCAATCACGCTGCATTTCTAATCATTTGCATATCTCTCCGACATGTACCTTCATTGCAAGTTTCGTTACGATCCCGCAATTATTTCTTGGTTCGCTAATTTTTTTGTCCATGAGTGTATAAATTATAAATGTACATTGAAGAATCAATTTTAACTTCCGTAGCTTTTAAGATTCTTTCTCTCTGCGTGCAGTTCAAATGCAGGTAAAATTAACTCACACTAAAAGTTTATATTTTGTTGCCAACCATCAAGACTCTTAATTATGTCAAGTTTATACGTAATGCATAACATTCTTACAAGCTCCTTTTAGCTGGTCTGATACATTTAAGAACATTTTGGGTGACAACTGATAACAAACTAAAACTATAATGATATGAATTCGAGTGCATGCCATCAAGAACTGAAGCCTTTGAAGACTAAATACCAATATGTGTATGGTTATCTACAGTGTGAAGCCTATTGTTAGCTATTCAACAGTGCATATAGTGTGTCTCAAAGCTATAGAGACATCAAAATTTTCCCCATAAAAAGTTAAATATAACATCACAAAATAGATTTCACATATAATTATGGAGAAAGTGAAGTTGAATGCGGAGAATTTTTTAATGTGAATGTAACAATATTACCAATAATTCAACCCTTTTTCGAATAACTGTGAATATTCTATAAGGAATGCTGTTTACAAAGTTCTTCAAATGTTCTGGCTTTATTCCAATCCAGCCTTGTTCGACGTGTTCCATCAGTTCTTTCGCTCTTGATAATTGCCATCCATTCACGTCCCCTCCGTAGAGAACATCCCTAAGAAAGTGGTCACTCTGGAAGAGTTCTTTTTTCCCGAGGAGTGGAAAGTGACAAAAGCGAAAGTCAACGGGATCTCATGCTTCCCCAGGATGTGGTGAGGAGGAGAAAATACTTCTCATAGGTAATGCTCATGAGGTGTTGATTATCTCCGACCCTCATTTCGAGAATAGATCTCCCGCAGGCAGCAGATTTAAAACTGGCCCTAGGCCCCATCTCACCGGCTGGACCTAACATACCCCAAAGGTTCACTTCTAGGTTGAGATTGGGACTAAGCGAGGTATAATCCATTTCTCTTACATGATTACTGTTAAACCATCCATCGTCCTGCTGGAACGTCGCAATTATTCCCTGTGCGAATCTTTGTAGTCCGTAGGAGGTGGTTACTGAGTTCGTTCTGGTAATCTTCAGAGTTTTAACTACCCTTGGAACAATATCAGTGGTTCCATTAAGTAATGAAGGTGCCATCCCCCTAATCGTCCTTTCATTGCATTTGACATCTGGCCCAAAGAAATCAATCTGGTTTATAGTGCTGTTCGAGTTTGAGCACAGGTCGCATTTTCCAAAGCACTATGTTACCGTATTTTTCTGATTCTACGACGAATTGTGCCCTTCGAAATGGTTTAGCCTACAATCTGGGAAATTTAACATATGCACAAATTTTAGGAACACGCGACGAGATAAATGGAACGATCATTTCTTTTCGTTGGTTTTCTTGGCCTTGCACACCGTTTCCTGAGTTGCGTGGTAACCTTTCTACGGTAAAATCTTATAAATCACTATCCTTTATCTTTTCATAACACCACAAATTTTCGAAACAGACAATCCATTTGCCTTAGGACTCCAAATTTCAGTTACCACCTCACCAAGTAAGTTGCAAGGCATATGTACAGCAAAATTTTTTGCAAATTTTTTTGTAAACTACTGGGTTACGACACATGTGCAGGTGACGAAACAAAATAATAATTTGACTTGATTTTTATGTTAGTTTCGCATAATCAATGACATGAAGGATTCTAAAAGTTTTGTTGTAGAGGTACTTCTATTTGCCTACAGACTTGGTTTCCTCCCAAAAAAGACCTTAGCTTCACTTTGAAAATTGGAAATTGTCTATACTTTTGAGGTGTACCTCAGTGACACCGACGTACTCACTGAAACTATATATATATATATATATATATGTGTGTGTGTGTGTGCAGACCAACGGCGCCAGAGGAAAGGAGGGAGTTCAGCCTTTGACGCTGCAAAGGACAGACGATCTAGTGGCAGGGAGAGTTCGAATGTTAAAGAGAGGAGAGTGGTGTTGAACGCTGTACTGAACATTAGCGGGAGTTTGTAATGTAAGAGTTAAGTCCAGGAAGCTGTACTGAACAGATGGTTCAACTTGATCGATGGTTCAGTGCTAGCGGGCGTTTGAATGTAATGTAAATTATAATCTTAGAATGCTGCTGAGTGAGCGGTTTAGCAACATCAGAAATTGAGTGTAATTTTAAATGAAGCGAGACGTTTAATGAAAGTTTTGTTTGAAGTTGCTGTTGTAGATTTCGTTGGAGACGAATCCTATTTTCTTTAATTTGTGAATAAATGTTAATTATGTTAACTATGATAGTTACTCTGCTATCGTCCACATCAAACCCACGACTTACACACACACACACATATATATATACACAGCGATTTCCGCTTATAAGAATCACGTTTGTTATTACTGTTTTTGATTCTTATAAGCGGTTGATTCTTATAGCCGAAATTTAGGTTTTTTGTACAGGTACACACACACCTATATATACATATATTAGAAAATTTACCATAAAATACTCTTTAATTTACGTTAATTATCTTTTATTAAAATTATTTTTTATAATTTTAAAAATAGAACTTAATTTCTAGACCTATAAGTAGATACACATGATTATAGTAAGAGAAAAAAAAATTCAATATTTGGTACAACATACCTGCTTAACAGTTTAACATTTCAACTACAGGAAAGGTGCAAGATAAAGTTTTCTATGGTAGCTTGACGTAATGAAGTTTTCAGGAGGCTGTTTATACCTCTTTCAATACCAATAGTCTCAGACTAAGATTCACCTTCTAGCTTACGTTTCACGGTTTGATAACGTGCTGAATCTAATAATGTCACATTTGCCTAAGTGATAGTGGACACTTCGCCGAAGGTTTATGTGTTTCAGGGTCCAGAAAGCCGCAACCAGGATGCGGGAGGTGGGAAGAAAAAGAGTCCCTATTTTTGTTTGTCAGTGGAGAAAAGTGAAATCGGACTCGGACGGGTAAAGATGCCCCCGGGTCAAGCTAATAGGACAGTGTTGTGGTAAAGCGTTTAACGAGAAACATTATGTTATGTCTAACAAAGATAGGGATGAATTTTACGACTATATTCCATCCCATCTTATCAATCTTTCTTTAAAAAAAAAAAAAAGAATTCGTGCCTCTTGAGGGTTTAGGTGGCTTTTTTGAAAAAATGAAAGGAAAGCGAAGGGTGTAAACTGATTCTTAAAACCGGTGGATTGATTCTTTAAATCGAAAATTTCAACATGGAAATAATACATTTGTTTTTGTTTTTCGATACTAATTCTTATAAACGGTTGATTCTTATAACCACTGATCACTATAAGCGGTGGTTACTGTATATATATGTATATATATATATATATATATATATATATATATATATATATATATATTTGGAGAATTTTCGTTTTTGTATCTCTTTGGCTTCTAGCAAAATGAGTGAAAATACAGTAAAGAGAATGCATGATATTTATTTATCATATTATAAAATTTATATAACATACTTTCGCATGTGGAAACAAATCCACTAATGACAATCCATTTTATGTCAAATATATTTCGTTTTCTTCTCATAATTTTGTGTCATTTGGTAGTTTCAGAAGGCCGAAATTTCGCGAATCGATGAATCTTGTAAATAATATATTAAATAAACATTACACGTTTGTCCGTTTCCCGAAGGTAATTCACACATCAAAATAAATATTGTATAAAAAAAACTCTTATTAATCTATAATCTCAAATGTATTTATTTTGGAATATATAACGTGGAATAAAACTTAAATGATGACATTCAGTGCTAAATGATATCATTCAGAGCTAAATGACATAATTAAGTTTTATTCCACTTTGAGGAACATAGTCTACAATTTACGAAAATTTTAAAATGCACCCCTTTAAGCGGTAAATGGGAACAAAAAATTACTAACAGTTCTAAAGGGTTTTGGGTTCTAAATTTATTGGATATAACCGAGCGATATGCAAAATAGGACAGGATGAATAAATCGATCCTTAAAAATAACCAAGGAGCAACGTACATTTTAAATTACCTTTGAGCAAATAGCACAGCGGAACGAATTTGAATAAAGTTTAAAGCCTGGTTGTGCAACTATAAATTACTTTAAATTTGGTACACGCTGTTTGCTTCATAATATGTTATTCGCTATGAAGCGATTTACTGTGATCAATATTTCATTCAACTAGTTTTAAGGAGGGAAAGGATAATTTAATTAAATGTGTTAATTTTTTGATAATGTAACTTTTCCGCAAAATATCACTTCGCAATTTAATCACCTTTAAATTTCTTTACTCAGTTCTTCAGATATCAGTATGTTAGCGTACATTTGCTTTACAAGCTTATATAATTTGTTTTCTAATTCAAGGCAAATGTCCTAAGTATATTAGCCCATCCTCGCCATGATTACTTTGGCAACTTTATTATGGGAACATCATATATGTCAGGGTTTTCCAAAGTGTGCGATACCGCCCCCCCCCCGCTCCCCCAGTGGGCGCTGGAGTGATCCAGGGAGGTGGTAGTAGCTAGGATTCAAATTGGGGGTGTAAAATTAAGTAAGGGGGCGGTGGAAGCTTATAAAAAGAAGAAGAGAAAATTTTGAAACATCTTTGGGACACTGGGCACAGGAAATGAATTATTTTTAATGTCCAATCTTAATTTTATTTTAAAATTAACCTTCGTTATCTAAATTTTCAGTGTGTAATGTAGATGTTATTATAGCTGATTTTAATAAACAATTTTATAATTTCAGACTTCAAGGTGTCTTATTTACATCTTTCATTACCATGTTGAAGGACATAGGTAGAAGTTTAGATACATAAAACGACTCAAATTTGTCACTGCACCTCCATTCCTTCGCTTAGGAAGAAAAAATTCCAGAGGGGCGCTGAGCAATTTTTTCCTGAAAAGGGCGTGGTAGGCCAAATAAGTTTCGTAACCCCTGGTATAGGTGAACCATTGCTACTATTCGGAGACAGAACAGGAACATCCATGCCTTAACCTGGATTCGAACCCAAGACCACATTGTTAAAAGCTCGTGACGCTGACCGCTATACGATCTGGGGGGAGGAAGTAAAGTTGTTACAACTACATCATAGTTACTGCACCCAAAATCTTGTAATGTTTCATAGACTTTCATTCGTGGTGCACAAATGCAGTATGTATATACGTATGTTAGCTTTTGAGCTGTGGATTTGTATCAATGATTACGACATACAAACTAAAATATTATTTAATCGGCTTTATTTAGGTGCCTGACTTATCATTTTATATCTTTATCCAAACGATGATGTGCAGTAAGTCACGGTCTAACCCTCGTGTAGTAAAAAATGTCTGTAGTGCTCTCAACCAAACCAAACCAAACGATGCTGTAATTCTATTAGAGAGGAATATGTGGGTATATACAATGGTAATTAAATAAAGGACATAAAGAGAAATAAATTGACTGCATCCTCTCCGTATGGTAAAATGGATTTTTAATGTTAAAAAAAAAGTTCTGGCTTCTGAATAAAACTGTCGTCGTATCTAATCGCATACATTATATGTTTAAAAATTTTCAAACGAATAATTAATGCCCCAGTAATTTGTGCATGCCCGTCTAACTAGACGCTCAGGGCATAAAAATTATGTAAAAGAGTTTGTTATCTTCATACCACAGCAGTATTATGAGGGCAAGCCCCAAAATAACCGATTTAGATCATATTCAGACCAAGCTTTTAGAGAAATCAAACATATTAAACCGCTTATTTATTTTAATTTATAATTTTACATTCCTGTTAATGGTTAAGTCTGCGTCTATATAAAATATTCCTTTCAAGTTACTTGAAAACGAGAATATTTTACCCCACTTTCTACCCATTATCATGCATTCCTGCAAAATCTCTCTCCTTTTGAGCTCGCTAATAACGGATGTTCCGAGTCTTTGAAAAACAAAATATTTGACCTTTAAGCGCGCGTGTTTCTTTCCTCGTAATCGCGACTCGTGAAGTGGTTTCTCGTTGGTTCCGATTCAAAGTACCATCTGAAACCAGCTGATCACCTCCAGTATTTAGGTAATGCTATCGAAAAATTTTCGGTTGCCAAATCCCGCAATCCCTTCTCGACACACGCGTGAGGTGAAATTATCAGGCGATGTTTTCTTCCTTTTTTATTCACGTTGAGTATTGATTTTCTGTTCGATTAGTACTTACTCATCTTACTATATTTAGAATCAGCCTTATCTAATTCGTCTGTTTGTAGCAGTTCCGGGACTTGTTATAAACAAAGTGATTTCATTCCATTCATGGTGTAAATTCGAATCAAATAGTGATGAAAAACGTATTTTGTCAACTGTTATCTATAGAAGGTTCGCATTAGGATATATACTAATACAACGTTACATAAGAGATCGTTGCTTTAACGAGTTACTCTATTGATCTATTCCTGGAATCCGGGATGATTTTTTCCTAGTTACTGCATAATGATACTCTTCATAAATATGTAGAGGGAGGATTTAAAACGATTATGTAACTAGAATTTGAATTGTGATTAAAAATAATGCTTTTGGAGAATTTAAATCCCAAGCAGAAAAGTAAAATTTATCACACTTTTTTTTTACACTTTTTGAGGTCGAATTTTTATGAGTTATTTTAATTTAAACAACACTACACAGTAGTGATTTTCTGGTAATCTGGATTTTCAGTAATCTGGACAAAGAAGTTTATACAGCCTTCTTTCGTCAAATAATTCTCCGTAACTTAACACTCAAAACGTATTTTCTTTATTTGTTATCAGCAGGGCTTTTCTAGGGTTACGCGGGGATAGGGCGTATCCCCATCTTTTTTTTAAAGTATTATTTTGGCCTAACCTAACCGAATTTTAAGAAACCTACGAATTGATTGTTATTATATAACAAAATGTATTTTTTTTAATTGCGAGTTTTTTATTACCCTATGACGTGACGTGTGAAAACATGGTACTAAAAATATGCACCTTTATTTGAGAAGACACAGTATACCCACCTATTTTTTTAGAAAAAAGCACTGGTTATCAGCATTTTTTTATATACCAGGCGTTGCCCGTTATTCGTACATAAAGAACATCAACGTTTGTAAAAATGTTACAATTAAACAATAACATATTGAAATTAATTCATAATGATGTATAATTTGCAAATCTATGTTAAATATCACTTTGTTCAGCTCTTCTAAGTAAATACATGTATTATGGAACCATGGGTATACTATCATTCTGACCTTTGCTATTCAAATTAATTTCAGTTTTCTCTTCTGAGTCTAATTTATATTAATATCTCAGCTAGCTTAATCAGGAGCAAGCAACGTAGTATTGAGCTTCAAGAAACAAGCCATCTAGAGGCCGATAGCAGAAATACGTGCCTGGGAATTAGAGAAATGATGAAAAAACAACATAAAGGTCAAATGAAAATTTGATATAGCGATTTCTTAAAAGTGAAATCGAAGAGGGATAAGGTGTTCACGTAACCTATATTTTCAGCAAAGTCCTCAAACTAACAATGCAAAGTTTGACCCAGATAGTTTAAAGCAGGGGTGTCAAACTCAAAGGCTACCTTGGGCCAAACAAACAAGGTTTAACTATAGGTGGGCCGCAAAAAAAAATCAATATTAATAGAAACGTAGGTTTATTTACCTAATTACAGTATATTCAACATAAATATATGCATTTTGTTTAATAATAGCACAAAAAAGAGTATCTTTAAAAAACATTTAGCGAATTCTTCCTATCTTCTTATAATTCTGCGTCGGTTATTTCATTATATATTATTATGTGCCAATATATTGGCCGCAAAAATGTTCGTCGCGGGCCGCATGCGAATTGCGGGCCGCGAGTTTGACACCCCTGGTTTAAAGGGTTTACGATTGTATAAAAAAATGACAAATAAGTATCAGAATTTCATTTCTGGGCTGTATACACCTTTTGTATTTATCAACAATTACATGCTGTAACTGTCATTACTGTAATTACTGGTGTTAAACCAAAAGTAATCAAGAAAATCTCGGGGTAAAGTTTAGAACATATTTAATTACTCTAGAAATCACAGTTACAAGGGACGGATTACATTACACATTACAAAACAATTGAAAAACATTTAGAGAATAAAACAGTAAGTTGACTTAACATAGTCCAAAATTGGACATCAGACCGACAGGTCTTTACGCTACGAAATCCTGGCTTTCTCTGGCTAAAAGAAAAACAATACAACGGAAGTTGCACGCAAAGTCTATCCGTATGGTGGCGACATCTACATTTTAGGCTTCGAAGTATTATAACGTGTGTTACAGACTCCCCCTCTGGTTCTGATGCCGTCCCGGCAAGGAACCAGGAGGTAATTTTTTGGGACGTCCTATTTTCCTTAGAGGAGCCACATGTCCAGTGTCTCTTTCTACTACAGGATCATGATAGTCCTTTAGGACAGAAATATGATAAGTTCCAAGGATTTGGTCTGGGTTGGCCGGGTCGGCAATTTCATATGTTGTTGGTGATCTCAAGGTGAGAATGAGGTAAGGACCTTCTCTCTTTGGCATAAATTTCTTGCTTCTGTTGTTCCGACTTATGGGATGAATGGTCACCCAAACTTTGTCACCAGGTTTGAAGTATTTTGTCTTCTTCGTCGATCGAAATTTCCCTTCTGACGATCCTGTTTCTGTTCAACTCTATCTTTGACATCTAAGAGTGAGTTGGCAAACCTCTTGAGATATGGGGTGATTTCTGGTACGAAGTTATCATTGTCGATCACTTGTCGAATATCATGCCTGATATCGTCTGTCGTTCTCAACAGTCTTCCAAATTGTAAGTAGGCAGCGGTGTGACCGGTGGTGTCGCACACTGAGGTATTCATTGCGAAACGAATTAGAGATAACTTGTCTTCCCAAGCCGCATGTTCTTCCCCCACCAGAATTGCTAGTCGAGGCTTCAAGTAACGATTTTTACGTTCCGATGAATTGGCTTGCGTGTGGTAGACGGTTATGATGTCTTGTGTAATCTCTAGCAAGTCACAAGTCAATTGCATGAATTGTGACTTGCTAGAGCACTTCTGTGACTTGATGCTGTGACTTGTATCAGCACTTACGAACTGTGGCCCGTTGTCATTTATTAGTCTTCGCGGAAGGCCATATCGTAGGAATACTTCTTCGATGAGTATTTTGGCACAGTTTGCTGCAGTGGCTTCAGCAAGAGCAAATAGTTCTACCCATTTAGTGCTTGTATCTTCAACAATAAAGATCAATTTCTTGCCAGTGGAGGTTTCCGGAAGAGGGCCAAAAAGATCAATGGCCAGAGTTTCAAACCTTTGTGCATAAGCGGGTGTTCTCAAGAGTTCTGCTGGTTTTTGGGTTGTTGCCTTATACCGATTGCATTCAAGACAAGTCTTGATGTACTCTGAGATGAACTTTTTCATACCTCGAAAGTAGTATCTGGATGCAATCTTCTTGTATGTGTTCTCTACGCCATAATGACCAGCTGTCGGGGCATCGTGGTACTCTTGATTCTTTCTCGCTCTTGTATAGGAACTACGAGTTGAGCTTCTTCTTCATTCTCAGGTGAATACCTATATAGGATACCTTGGTTCATTAAGTATCCACGACTGGTGTAATTAGCAAAGTTCTCATCCTTGTCCACGCTTTCAAAGCAGTCAATGATTTTCTTCAATTCTTCGTCCTCCAGCTGTCCCTTCCGAATATCACTGGACTTCCTGGATGGCATGTAAACAGTGATTGCACACACATTAGAGGTTGTGCCTTCAGCGTACAACGGTCTTGACAGCATGTCGGCTACTACATTGGCTTTTCCTGGGGTATAATCAATATTCAGGTTGAAGGACTGAATTTTTAAAGCCCATCTTGCCAGACGGCCAGAAGGTGACTTTATACTTAACAGCCATTTGAGAGGTTGATGATCTGATGCGATGAAGATTTGTTGATTTTCTACGTAACCTCGAAACTTCTCTAAGGCCCACACTACCGCTAAGGCTTCCCGCTCGGTTGTGGAGTAGTTTCGCTCTGCTGGGATCAACAGACGACTTGCATATTCGATGACATGTTCATCGGAGCCACTTTCCTGAAGAAGGACTGCTCCAAGGGCATAATTACTTGCGTCTGTACGGATGGTGAAAGGTTTTGATCCGTCAGCTTGCCTCAATATAGGAGAAGTCATCAAGCGCATCTTCAATATCTCAAAGGATTCTTGTTGTTCAGGACCCCAGTGCCAATGCACTTTCTTCTTAGTGAGGTTACTAAGTGGACGTGCTATTTCAGCAAAGTTGGGGACATATCTACGAAACCAAGAGCAGGTTTGTAGAAAAGATTGGACTTCTTTCACATAGGTAGGGACTGGAATTTTTTGAATAGAAGAGATTTTCTCCTGGACAGCTGCAATTCCATCTTTCGTTATCCAGAATCCCAGATATTTTACACGTTCACAGGAAAAGCGACATTTATCTCGGTTTGCATGTAGTTTGAAGATAGACAGTCTTTCGAAAACTATTTCGAGATCTTCCAGATGTTTGTCAAAAGTTTCTGTTAGGACGATGATGTCATCTAGGTAAGACATTGCGAAAACATCTTTCAGGCCACTTCGAAATTTGTCAATTAATCTTTGAAAGGTGGCAGGAGCATTTCGTAGGCCGAAGGGCCCTGTAAGTAACGGTACTTCCAAAAGGACAAATGAAGGCAGTTTTGTCCTGGTCAACATCAGCAACCTTTACCTGATGATAGCCCGATTGCAAATCAATTGTTGACATGTAGGATGTTGCTGTTGCTTCATTCAATAGATCGTCCATTCGTGGTAAGGGGTAGGTGTCCACTTTCGTAACAGAGTTCAACTTTCTGTAGTCGATACAGAGGCGTACTTTACCAGTTGGCTTAGGAACAAGTACCACAGGTGCAGCGTAGGGGGACTCGCACTCTTCGATTATATTCTGCTTCAGCAGTTCTTAAATCTGTTCCTTCAAAATCTCTTTCCTTGTAGGATTCATCCTATAGGGTGACGTTGCTACTGGGGGTGATCACCTGTGTCGATACGGTGTTCAATAAACGGCGTCGGTTCTCCCCCTGGTTGGAAACATGTCTCATTTTTGTCCAGGAGTGTGTTAAGTTTTCTTGTCTGTTCTGGAGATAGGTGTTTACCCTCATCTTCTCGAAGTTCGAATGCGCTGATGGTTATATCTTCTACGGTCTTCTTGAAGAACTTGTACTGTTTTTGAGGATTTTCGGAAAAATGCCATTTTTCGCCTTGGACATCAAGGACAATTCCAGCTGCATTGAGAAAGTCCATTTCTAACAGAGTCTTATTTCCCTTTGCTTCAGGCAATACTAGAAATTCTGTTTGGATAACTTTGCCTTCAATGTACAGGTTGACGACAGTACTCAGATCAGTAATGGTCTGTCGAATTCCATCAGCCATCATAAATGAAATTATCTTGTTCACAAAGGTGACGTTGTGCTCTTGTAGGAATTTAAACAGCTTTTCACCTGCGATGGTATGGGAAGCACCGGTATCAGCACAAACAGCAATCTTTTCACCAAAAATTTTGAGGACAATCAAACTCTTCGATTATATTTTGCTTCAGCAGTTCTTAAATCTGTTCCTTCAAAATCTCTTTCCTTGTAGGATTCATCCTATAGGGTGACGTTGCTACTGGGGGTGATCACCTGTGTCGATACGGTGTTCAATAAACGGCGTCGGTTCTCCCCCTGGTTGGAAACATGTCTCATTTTTGTCCAGGAGTGTGTTAAGTTTTCTTGTCTGTTCTGGAGATAGGTGTTTACCCTAATCTTCTCGAAGTTCTTAGGCTTTTAAGCTGATCAAAAGTGGTAATCTTCAATTCTTTGATCCAACCTTCGAGATAAGAATTCAATTCGAAACAGAAGTCTCGCCACGTCGAATCCGGGTTTTTCTTCTGTTGGGAAAAATACTGCCTAAACCAGTCTCCTGTAACTCGAAATCTTTTGAGAAGCATTTCTTTTACCTTTACATAATTTTGAGCATTATCTTCATCCTCTCTTGCGATGAGCTATATCAGGCGGCAATGAACCAATCAGGTATGCTGTCCAAGTACTTTCAGGGATGTTCATGAACTTCACTTGACGTTCAAAAATAGTCAGGTATAGACCAATTTCGTCTTCCTTCGAGTTGAACTTCGGAATAATTCTATTCAATTCAAACTTCGGGTTTTCTAGCTGTTGGCTTACAACAGGCGTTCGTGACAGTTTTTCCATTTCAAGTTGCATCCTCATTTTTTTCCAATTCGAACTCCCTTTCTCGTTGCTTGGCCACTTCCACAGCTTTCTGTTCTTCTGCTTTTATACGTTCTTCCATAATGAAGCTGAGCATCTCCTTGACTAATTCCTCATCATACTTTTCACTTTCGGTTATGAGATCCTTTAGATCGTTTATTTTGAGATTGTCCGACGGAGCCAGACCCAATTCTGTAGCCAAAATCCTCAAATCCTCTTTTCTTGATCTTCCCAGAAATGCCATTTTTCGTGTGTTTAGTCTATTTCAAGTAATTTTATAAATTTCAAAAAGCAATTTGCAAATTAGAGGGGGAAACTAAATTCCCACAATTTACATTAATTTGATGAACTTAATAGCACTTCAACTGATATTCAAGTATGTTTAAATATAAAACGCACAAATGAAAAAATTATTCTTTAAAAAATAGTTAAAGTTAAAAGCACTGATAAAGTTAAAAGCACCGATAAATGATATTAGAATATGTTAAATTAGAAATACCATTCATAAATTGTTTCATTCACTTTGAAGTTATAAATACTGTAAACTTGTTTACACTTAGTAGAAATAATTAAAATTATTTTCAATCAGAAACTATGTCTACATTTAACAACATCAATTAAATTAAGTTTGTAATAATGTTACGATTTTATCAATCACTGTTCAAATTTCCAAGTGACACATTCAAAATTAGATAACTAACGAATATACTGACAATGTACTGACAGTAACGAATATACTGACAATAAAACAAGTAATCTATCCTCAGCTTAAATTCTTCTTTACCTTTTTCATAAAGCCCAGAACATACATATAAATCGAAAACAAAAAGTAAAACCTTCAAGTTTCGCTTTCAACCGTCATTTTAGAATAGTTAAGCATTTTCATTAGGAGAAAAAGAAACGAATATCAACTCAAAATTCAACTATACTGCAATACTGTAACATACAAGACTAGCAATAATCAATTATGTTAAATTGTTACTTTACAATTCCAGATGAAACACTAACACAATTTAATTTATATGATGATTTGAAACCAGAAGTAAACAAATGAGAAAAATCATTACAATTTTATGCAAAATAGAAGATCATGATTTACGTAAAATGAACAACACTTATCTTTAATCACATTCGCAAGGTGTGAAATTTTCTTGTCATTCGCAGGATGCGAAATTTTCTTCTTGTCATTCGCAGGGTGCGAAAATTTCCTCTTGTTGTCGGGGCGACAACCATTTCAAGAACCTAAGCCTGTGAAAAAAAAACGCGAGAGAGAGCCGGGATATCTTACTTCGGGCCAAACGTTGGGGAGCCAATTTGTAACTGTCATTACTGTAATTACTGTTGTTAAACCAAAAGTAATCAAGAAAATCTCGGGGTAAAGTTTAGAACATATTTAATTACTCTAGAAATCACAGTTACAAGGGACGGATTACATTACACATTACAAAACAATTGAAAAACATTTAGATAATAAAACAGTAAGTTGACTTAACATAGTCCAAAATTGGACATCAGACCGACAGGTCTTTACGCTACGAAATCCTGGCTTTCTCTGGCTAAAAGAAAAACAATACAACGGAAGTTGCACGCAAAGTCTATCCGTATGGTGGCGACATCTACATTTTAGGCTTCGAAGTATTATAACGTGTGTTAAAATGCAATTTTTAAAGTTCCTATCGTCTGTTTTCAGCGTAGTGTGTCAACAGAAGACTTTGCGCTACTAAAATCTTATCAGCCAATCAAACTAAAAAAGGATTTAAATGGTCTTTAAAAAAAAGTAACTCCAGATTGTGTTACGACATGCATGCAATTTACAAAGTTTCGTTTAGTTCGGAATTTATCTTCCTCAGTCAACGATCTAAATCACGGTGAATAAACAGAATGCCGTCATGTCCTGTTGCCGAAATTTAAATAAACTAAATCACAATTATGATTTTCTAGGACATCGACGGAAACTCATTTAGTACATCTTAATGAGAGAGGCAGAGATAGGCAACTCCTGTGTACATGACTGGAAATGCCCTGGATACTGAGTACGCTGGAGACGCCTTTCTTTGCATTCACGTAGCAATAACTAATGTCGTGGACCATATCTAACGACGTAGCCATTACTAATGACGTAGGAATAATGATTTAGCCATAAAAAACTTTTCTGAGCTGGGAAGGAATAGACACAGGTTTAATTTGGATTTATTAAATTGTCTGTGTTAACATATGAACGACTGGAATTTGGGGGGAAAGTCGTTAACCCTTAGGAATCCCTTCCTCCAAAGTGCTTGGCTTGAACCATTATCTTTTTTCCCCGGTCATTTGAAGGTTAATATTTTAAAGAGTAATGTATGAATAAACTGAAGAAAATTAAAGTTTTGTGATAGTTAAAAAAAAACAAGGTATCCCACTGTTTAAAGCTCATATCACGCGTCTTTCGTTTCGCCATTCATAATACAAAGACAACACATTTTTGTAAAAGTTTTATGTTGTTCTATCGGGAATAAAACCATTGATTAGTCATAGAAGTTAGTAACAACCCATCACAACAGGCATTTATCACTGGTGTGAAACTTCACATGTAGGCGACTGAAGAAATTTGCCACATTCTTAGCAAAAAATACGGTCTTAGCAATCATTAACACTTAAAAGTAAACACAGAATACAAACTTTTAAATTTTCCCATTAAGTTCTCTATAATTTTACACTAATTTTCTCATTAAGTAACTTTTAAATTTTCCCACTGAATCGGGCGAAATTTCCTCCTATGTTAACCTTGCGAGGAAAGACAACCAGGACATGACTTCTTCAGATTGCTAAAGTAGCTGAATTTGCTCAAGTAACCTGCAGATCTGAGGCTCTCCGTTTCGAGCCGTAACCGTAGCAGAATAACAATTTAAACCTACAAATAAAAAAAATAATAATTGGTTTGCTTTCTGTTTGTCTACAGAACCAAACGAACCAAACTCTATGAACCAAACTCTAATTTTTTCTGGAAATACGTAATAACTCATTTTAATGCGTAAAGAATTTTTCGAGTTGCAATATTTAAAAAAATTATTCAGTTGCAAAATAAAAAAATCCTGCTGAACATAGATAAATCCCTCGGAAAGTAATTCTTTTTATTTATTCTGAGTTTTTTTGCAGGAATTTTCAGGGATATTTAATGCTACAAATCACGCTAATCTTTTTTTATATATATATGACTAATACCTTTAAAAATTCTTTTTTCTTCCGGTGCTCTCAAAATCAGTATAAGACTGTAAAACTACTTTTTTCTCATCGCAAAACAGATTAAGTTCTTTTAAATATTTGCTCTGATCAAATTTACATTTAAAGAATCTTTTTAACATAACGGTCAGCTAAACTCAATTTCCTTTTCAAATAAATCCGAACGAATTAAATTTCTTTTCAAAGGGAAAACCTATTCGAGGTATATATATATTTTTTAATCACACGTTATCGACGTTTACTCCTCATGCAAATTCTATAAATCAGTTCTGCAGTTAATGCACAGCTTACGCGCTAAAAATACCCCTGAAAGCCGAACTTTGATCTATCGAACAAAGGTGACTAACTCTCGTCTGTGCATGCATTAGATTTTAATCCTCTGGCGACGCCTTGATCGATAAATGGGAATCGCTGGGTGAGTACGTACACAAACATCAGCCAATTAATGAAAGAAAACCCTCCTTTGATAATTTTATTGAAATGTTGAAAAGATTTGCTAAGATTTTTCATAGGAACAATATATTGTAACCCTCTACATTTCAAAGCATACATTCAGTAATGCATACGCATTTACATATACACGCTTATATAATTTGAAAGATGGTAGCATTAAAATTCTAAAAATATTTCTATATCATTTTGTATGTATGTGAGCAAAAGCAAAAGACGGGATGGCCTTAGGCACAGCCAAATTTCCAAGATTCTTTCCCCCTTTCAGAAACAGATTCCCCAGTTTTCCACCTCAAGGTGCAGACAGATTTCGAGGTCCTTCTTATCCCGTTCAGAAACAGATTCCCCAGTTTTCCACCTCAAAGTGCAGACAAATTTTGAGGTCCTTCAGTTTTAAGGTTGTTGTGTACTAACCCTATTGGATTCGCTCACCTTCATGTTAGCCAATGTAAAATATTGTCTACTATTTACAGCCACATAAATGCTGATAATCCAATAAAAATAGTATTTTCAGACAGCCTGAACTTTTCTGCACCTTGCAACAGGTCTCCTTTCATAAATTTCGTCCACCAAAGGAATTTAGCAGCGTTTAAAACACACTATACCAGATTCCCCCCCCCCCGAATAATTTAAACTTTAAAATATTATTTGCCTTTCGAAAAAAAAACGAAAAATGCCTCAATGTGTAAAATTCCTCTCTCTATTACGGAGTACAATTTTTAAAAAATCTTTAAATCCAAGTTGGTAATCCTTGGACAAATTTTCTCCATAGGTTAACGTTGAGGTGAGCGAATACAATAAGGTTAGTACACAGCAGCTTTAAGTAAACGTGAAATATAGAGCCAACAGCTAGATTTAGTGAGTTTAAACCCTCCCATCTTTAACATGAAATTATAAAACAAATTCTTGTGGTTGGGAAATCACTCTAAAGGAGATTCTTGGAAGATACTGGTATCTTTGAAGCTATGTTTGGTCTACACGAAGGAAAATTTTTTGATAGTTTATCAGATTTCTAAGATGTGATCTACTATCAGAGACTTTCAACACGAGATTCAATAATAATACGGCAGCTTAAATACTTATTACACAAGGATTTTCACATGGGCAGGCGTATGCTGTCTGAAAAATCCCATAGCTGGCCAGACCCGAGATTTAAAGCGAGTTAGCAGTTGTGGAAAATATGAAGAGGGAGTATTATACGAACTAAAGAGCGGCAGTGAGGGATAGGATTTTTTTTAAAAAGGGGGAAAATATTTAATTAAAAAGTGGTTGCTTGAAAAAAAATAAAGCGAATAAAAGGCGATTTAATAAAAGGAAATTTTAAATTATGTGTCATGTGTTCAAACATCTTCTATACTAATAAAGAGACAAGTGGAAGTCGAGAGATCACGTGACCGTAACTCATCCGGGCGGGCACCGATCCTCGAAAAAAAAATGGCCGACAAATATACAGGAAACGGTGTAATTTTTTTTCTCATGAAAGTACATAAATGTTACATATTTGGAAAGAGCTTCGAAAACTGATAATTTTTTCTGCGTACACTTATTCTGTTAATTCAATAGTTTTAGAGATATTTTCATTCTAAAATCACTCACTGCTGAGAAACCAAATCATCTGGTGCAGTGGTGCTGCCATCTGTCTGCAGCGACGGGAATGAAAATTGAAAGGAATTTATTCACTTGAATTTAATACATTTGTAGGCTTTTTTTTTCTTTTGTGGGGCCCGAAGTACATAAATATGTTACACGGATGGCTTGAGCGTAGCTAGGCGAAGCCCGAGACTATGTAATAAATTAAATAGTATGTAATAAATTAAAAGAGTAGGCAAAAATCAGTTGAGGCTCACAAACTAGATTTTCGATACTCAAACATACTTGATTACGATACGTTAGAGTGGGATAGCAGCCTATCAGCACAAGAATATGATACTTGATAATCTGATACACGCATCAACCAGGTTTTCAGAAACTGAAAAAGCTTATCATTTGGTTTTTAGAAGCTTAAATTTCAGTTGGTTTAGAGTTGGTTTAACTAACTGGTTGTAGCTATATTAATTGGTGCGCATGTGAAAGTTTGACCCTAAGTAAGAACATTGCTATAAATTTATTAATAACTAGCTGACCCGACAATGCTTCGCTATTGCTAGCTTTGAGTATATATATGTAGATTAAATGAACCTAATTCAAGGTTTGATATCAATTATTGTATTTAGTTAAAAGTAGATATTTAGATACACATAATTTTTAGTTTCAAGATTACAGGAGTTGTAGTTACTGTTTTATTCAATTTTAAGTTCATTGCAATGCTCTTGGATATACAATGTTTTTGGTGATTCCATTTGGCATATATACAAACAAATCCCTTGGTTTTCAAACACGGGAGCATGCAACGTTGTCCATCAGGAAAACATGGATTCTCCAAATTCAATCCACATACTTGCAATGATTGACCTTGTGATTTGTTTATCGTTATTCCAAAAGCCAGTTTCATTGGAAATTGCAATCATTTGAATTGGAATTGCATATCTGATGGTATCATTGGTATACGTAGTATTAGCACATCCTCTCCTTTGAATTTACCAATTAAAATTGTTGCTTTAATAACATTGTTTAATAATCTCTTGACTGCCAATCTGGTACCATTGCAAAGTTAATGTTTCTAAGAAGAATGATAGGAACACAAACCTTCCGATTAATGTTGTGTGGGGGCAATCCAGATAAATCAAGTGAATTTAAGAATTCAGTTGGATAATTTACTGCAGTGGCGCGCCCAGGATTTAATCTTGGGGGGGGGGGCGAGTTGAACGGATAAAAATAATTATAATACAAATTCAATATTCATAATGCAATTTCTGTTTCTTTGGGGGGGGGGGGCAAGGCCCTTGGCCAACCCCCTGGGTGCACTACTAATTTACTGCTTCATCTTGATATATAACAGTACATGTTGATTTGTAAGAAGCTGTTTCTTCTGGTAACATACAGAGCATACTGACACTACTGACAGCACGTCTTCTTACGTGGGGTGCCAGAAAACACTCTCCCTCCTTCAAGACTCGGGGGTCATGACCTTACCCCTCGCCTCCCTCACAGGAATGTTGAAGGAGCATGAGAGGGGTGGCTATCAGGGGTTGTTAGGTGCTGCCACCCGTACGTGTTGTTTGAAAGTAGAAGATTCAGAGATAATATCTGAACAGACGGCGAACGAAAAATATTTTTAACTTTCTTTCTACAGGTCAGATCGAGGATTTCAATAACTTTAAACCTTCTTGGGACACCACGGACCGTTTTGCAAAAAACCGCGTTTAAATCGGTTCAGTAGTTTTTTATTCTATAGAGGACACACATACGAACATTGCCTTTTATATATATAGATTGAGGGCTTATAGGAATGAAAAATTTGTTTGGTGTAAACTAAGCAGAATGATTGCATGAACTTTTCATGAAAGGTCGTAAGACCTTTTGACAAACTGTCATTTTATCTGAATGAAAGGGGAAACTTACGCAAGTTAGATCACAGAACATGCTGAACCACCGAAGTAGAGAGTAAAAAATAATTAAAAATTTAAAATGAAATAATAAATAAATGAAGTGTATAAATAATTCATTTCAACAGAATTTAAATTAAGGGAAAAAAAGAATCAATTAAAACAAAAAGATAGTTTAGCAGTAATTCAGAAGCAGTCCTTTATACGTTACATTAGAGTCTTGGCGTTAGGACTTTATTCAAAGTACTTCGATCATGTGTTGCACATCAGATGTGCTATATTTTAGTTATTCTTGCAGTCTACAAAATATACGGTCATAGTTAAGCTGAATCTCATTTCGTTTGCATGAAAGAATAT
Source organism: Dolomedes plantarius (assembly GCA_907164885.2). Taxonomy (NCBI): domain Eukaryota; kingdom Metazoa; phylum Arthropoda; class Arachnida; order Araneae; family Dolomedidae; genus Dolomedes; species Dolomedes plantarius. The sequence continues at coordinate 83,623,823 of OU015492.1, forward strand.
AAATTTAAAAGAGCTAAAACTTAAAGAAGAGAGAAAGAAAAAAAAAATCTGGTCGTCAACCATTTCTTCTTATACTGATTTCATAAGTACCATATTCTTGCAAATATGGCGTTTCTCAGTGCCATATTTTCTGTATTTAAATACAGACAGGCTAACTTAAATTTCACCTTATGCACATGGACGAATCAGGCGATAAAAACAACTATAAGATTATCATTATATACATGAAAGAAATATCAGACTATCATTAGTTTAAATATATGATTAATTGTTCGTCAATATGATTGATAATTAATTCATTTTGAAATTTCCTTTAATTTTATAACGCGTCAAATGTTATCGACATTAAAAATTCCATAAATATTAACATTTACAGCTTCTTTTCGAACGGAAGGAAATGAGTTCCAAAACTTTAAATCCAGTTTTCTCCATTCCCTCTCTCTGTGCCTTATCATTGCGATGAAATTCTTCAAGTGAAATGTCATCCGCTGATAATTAGTTGAAATCTCGGATTCCTTTCAGAGAGAATTCAATCCTCCTTTGAACGGAAATATGCATTACAAGTATATAGAATTCAAAAACTTCACATTTAAATAATTATTCTGAGAAGAGTATAAATTAATAGTCAAAAATATGTGTAGGAAGAGTCAAAAATATGTCAATCTTTTTAAAGTAAACAGAGAAAATTCCACTTTCTAGAATTAAATGCCAACATTATATAAATGAAAAGCCAAAATATTTATAACTCTGTGAAATGCTGCAAAAAGTTGGAAGTAATATCAAAACTTTATTTTAAAATGATGTTTTACATTATACAACGTATGCCGCTGTGGGCATTTTTGCCATATACAGTAAACATTGTTTTTAAGAGCACCGGTTATAAGAACATATCGCTTAAAAGAGCGGAATTATTAGTTACCGGCCAATTCTCCTGTGTAATGATGGATACAAAATACGGTTATAATAACATCGTTAATAAGAACATGTCGCTTTTAGTGACTTAAAATTAATTGGTTTCTGGGAAAATAAATCGCTTATAAGAGCATGTTAATTGTGAACGGACGGGAAGTAGCAGCACTTTGTTCTTCAACCATTTTGTTTTATTCGGAAAGAAAAAAAGAAGTGACATGTACAGCACATCTGGCAGCTCATGTGCGCCCTCTTACGGTAAGCAAAAAAGGTTTTGTCGCAGTTGTTCAAACTCAGTTGTTATGGTTTGAACAACTGAGTCTCAGCTGTCTCGCAGTTGTTCTGGAGTGAAGTCCATATTCAATGATGAGTGCAAAACGTATAACTTTTACGGTTGAGGGGAAAAATTCATATAATTTCCTGATTAGAAAACGGTGGAAAAAACGGAGCATTAGGGCATGTTCACATAGAATCCGTCAGCGCCAGCGTTACGCGTATTGACATATTTTAAACCAATCACAGGCCTGAACAATTTCGTTGCTAATCGTTTGGAGGTTTGTAATTGGTTAAATATATTTCAGTACGAGTAACGCTTACGCTGACGGATACTATGTGAACATGCCCTTAGCCAACGAATTAAAGGTGAGTTATGCCACGATTTCAAATATTTTTAAGCATGGAGAAAAATTAAAAGAAGAATTTGAAAGAAACCGGACTACAATTAAGAAACTTGAAAAAGTCCACATGCTGACATAGAGGAAGCCCTTTTGCAATGGTTTAAGGACTGACAACATTCCCCTAAGCGGACCGATTTTGTAAGTGAAAGCATGCGAAGCTCTTTAAAAAGCATGATTTCGTTTGTTCAACTTCGTGGATCCAGAGATTTCGGGAGTGGCATTCCATTGTGTTCGGGAGATTCAGTGGAGAATCGAAGACCGTGCCACCGGGAGTTTCTGATAACTGGCTTAAAAACCGTTTGGACTACGTTAAGAGAAGGTTATGAAGACCACGAAATCTTCTACGATGATGAAACTGGCCTATTTTATAGGATGACCCGAGATAGGACATTGCGTTTCAAACACGAAAACCGCAATGATGGTAAGCTTTCAAAAGAAAGGATAACAATTATGGTTGCAGCAAATTTAACTGGAACTGAAAAATTGAAACTTTTAGAGATCGGAAAATACAAAAACCGAGGGCATTTAAAAATATAAAATCGTTGCCAGTTGATTATCATTTGAATTCTAAAGCTTGGATAACAGGAGAAATCTTTGAAAACTGGTTGCGGAAGTGGGACCAAGGACTTATTAAACAAAAAAAAGAGAATTCTTCTTATTGTGGACAATTGCCCAGCCCGCCCTACGGTTCAATGTCTTCATGTTATTCAATCCTCTTTAAAATAACTTTTCTTCCTCCCAACACAACCTCCGTATTAAAACCTATGGACCAAGGTGTCATTATGTCCATTTAAAGTTCATTTCAGGAAGAACTTGATTCTACAGATCATCGACGATATTGAAAATAAGAAAGAACCGAAGATTTCAGTACTGGACACTATCATCATGCTAGAAAAGGAATGGAATAACGTTAAACCTGTAACGATTTGGAATTGTTGCTGGCTTTCTTAGGGTTGAAAATCCTCCCGTTTTTCAAACTCAAGACGTTAAAGATGACACGCTTCAAGACTGGTCTCGAGATTTGCCAATTGAACAAGATTAACTTCAGGAATTCGAAGACATAGATTTGGCTCTTGCAACTTATGGGAATGTAACGGATGAAGATATTGTTGCAGGCGTAAATGCAGAGATGATGATATTGACGACAGTGCCAGTTCAGGAGATCTTTTAAACTAGTTTTCTTGCCCAAGTTTAAAAGAAATATTTTCAGCTATCAATACTGTTAATAAATTTTTGGCTTGCAATGACGATTTTGTGAAGGATCCGATAAAAACAAAAAGCTGTCAAAGAACTTGTCGCGATAACCGAAAATTCTTTTTATTTACAAAATAAAACTAAACAATCAAATATTACTGACTATTTTTCAGAAAATCAATAAACATGTAAAAACAAAATATTGCATTATGTATGTACATTCATAATAGCTACATAATTTTATTCATTTTTCTTTTTTAATTTTTTTATAATAATGCATTTGAAAAAAGTTTAAAAATACATACTTATATGAAAATAAACAGTGTGTTTTTCGTTGATTGAACTTAAACCTTTTAACCATTTTTTTAATGTCATGTTTCAGGTGTAAATAGAAATTATGTGACAATGAATATGGCATTTCCAGCAGTTTTAAGTTACCTATCGGATATAAAAACTATTGATTATATAAGAACCAGATTTCCCCCTGAAAAAGTCCCCTGGATGTTCTTATAACGATTTGTACTGTACTTTGCCTGCTTTTCTCATTTCTTATTAAGGAAGTAAGGAATAAATAACTGTGTGCTTGAACTGCTGTTCTTTTAGGGATACTTTTGACTCTGAAATCACATTCATAGTTTAAACAAGTAATATAAAATATTATCTATTATTCTTAGACAAATCTCTCTCTTTTGATAGAAAAACGTGTTCGCAGCAATTCTCTTGGATTCAAATACACAAGTAATGGTTTAAAGGTTAGTTTCAAAACATAATTGTGTTCCTAGTTTTCTTAACTCAAACTATTCACAAGATCTGATTACCCTATATGAGCAAACGGGTGTTTTGCTCCAAACCCTCTGGGATTAAATATCAAATCTTAAATATTATTCTTACCACATGTTGCACCCTAAACAAAATGAGTTATCCAGGTCAGCATTATTCCTTACTGACTATGGAATGAGGATGTATATAGACATTGAAGTCTTGTTTAAGATTTTTATCGTTAACTTTAATGATGTGCACAAGTAATTTGCAGAAAAAAAAACTGTAAAGTAACCACCGCTTATAGTGATCAGTGGTTATAAGAATCAACCGTTTATAAGAATCAATATCGTGAAAACAAAAACAAATGCATTATTTCCATGTTAAAATTTTCGCTTTAAAGAATCAATCCACCGGTTTTAAGAATCAGTTTACACTCTTCGCTTTTCTTTCATTTTTCTAAAAATGGCACCTAAACCCTCAAAAGGCACGAAGTTCTTTCTTTTTTTTTAAAGAAAGATTGATAAGATGGGATGGAATATAGTCGTAAAATTCATTCCTTTCTTTGTTAGACATAACATAATAGTTTCCCCCTTAAACGCTTTAGCACAACACTGTCCTATTAGCTTGACCAAGGGTCATCTTTAACCGTCCGGGTCCGATTTCACTTTTCTCCACTGACAAACAAAAATAGGGATTCTTTTTCTTCCCACCTCCCACATCCTGGTTGCGGCTTCCTGGACCCTGAAACACATAAATCTTCTGCGAAGTGTCCACTATCACTTAGGCAAACGTGACATTAGTAGATTCAGCACGTTATCAAACCGTGAAACGTAAGCTAGAGGGTGAATCTTCGTCTGAGACTATTAATATTGAAAGAGTATTGAAACAGCCTCCTGAAAACTTCATTACGTCAAGCTACCATAGAAACTTTTTCTTCCTCCCTTCCTGTAGTTGAAATGTTAAAACTGTTAAGCAGGTATGTTGTAACAAATATTGGATTTTTTTTTTCTTCTCTTAATATAATCATGTGTATCTACTTATAGGTCTAGAAATTAAGTTGTATTTTTAAAATTTTTAAAAATAATTTTAATAAAAGATAATTAACGTAAATTAAAGAGTATTTTATGGTAAATTATCTAATATATGTATATATAGGTGCGTGTGTGCCTGTCCTGAAACCTAAATTTCGGCTATAAGAATCAACCGCTTATAGAAACAAAAACAGTAATAACAAACATGATTCTTATAAGCGGAAATCATTGTATATTATAAAACCATCAGTTCCGTTTTAATCCAAAAATTTCTACTTATTTGTTTAACTAATGAGTACATATTTTTCACCATTTAAAAACTTGCTTTCTTGTTTGTTTGTGTGTGTGTTTGTCCCTTACAAATCTTGCAATCCATTTTTAACTAACTTCCCGACTAGCTAGACATGTGAAACTTTTAGAATAGCTCAGAACACGATGACAATGCATTTTAAAAATACTTTTAGCAATCTTTAAGCAGATTTGAATTCATTTTCATTTAATTTTGTTTTGTAGACTGGTGCAGCCATCTATCGGCTGGGACGGGAATGAAAAGTTAAACGCAAGTTAACTTCCAATTAACTTCATTTTCTTTCAAGTTGATGGGATAATTCATCAAAAAAACTTTTAAAATGCATTTATTAATACAATTGATACTTTAAACAAGTATTTATTAATAGAATTGTCAAGTTTATATGATTCAACAGAAAATTTTAAAATATGGTATATAAAAAGTTCTTTTTATCTTGTAATTATTAACATTTACGATAAAAATTAAAACCTGACGTGTACTTAAATATTTACTTACTTGTTTCATAAAAACTGATTGCTCCAAATCTTTCTATTTAAGGATATTCAATATCTTTGAAGCAGGTCTGCCATATCTTTGACGAAATAGCTAACTTATAACAAATTAAAGATGTGAAGCAAATAAAAATTTCTCTAAAACATTCCCGTGTGATCCACTTGAAAATCAGCAGAAAGACATCTTGAAAGTCATCTCGGACAGGAGACCGATGTAACTACCCATAAAATCTTCAAAAATAACTAACTACCTGTTGTTTAGACGGACACTGTGGCCTTTTATTTTTTTTTCAAGGTAACTTGCATTTTTAAATTGCAAATCATTAACGCATTGTAAACTGGTATGTCAACGAATAAGTATTTATTAAAGTACTCATTTAGTACGTCGGATAGCTGAAGAATAGTACGGTCACATCCGTGTTGATGCCCTTGACAGTGAAAACACTTGCTCCCCTGCACATCCCCAGAAAATCCTCACTGGCCACACGTTAAACACGTTTTATTCCTTTTAATGTGCTTACGTTCAAAACTATATTTAAATTAATCGAAAGCAAATTTGAAACATATTAAAGATTTTGAAAAAAAAGTCCTTTTTCTGTGGCAGCTAATTTATATTTGCAACTTTAATGAAAGGAAGAATGCATTAACTTCCTGTTCTAATGCTGTGCCACGACTTTTGATTCCGAACATTCAATCAAACGCATTTTATTTCAAACGTTGATTTGCAAAATAATATCGCTATTCCTAGTGTGGTCCTAATTTCATTATTTGACTGTATTTACCTCATTTCGTTTGTAAGTAGCTGTATCTATAAAATGAAAATTCAATTAAACTGTACAAGTTGTTTTTATACTGTTATAAATATTCTATTCTTTTTATCATTTACTCATGATTGAATTTTACGAATTTATTTGAACCTTTTGATTTGTTACCATTACAGAAGTTAGATGGCAGCACCACTGTGTCACTTCAGGAAAATCGAAGCATCGCTTATCTCACCTAACTCATCATTTTTCGATTCACTTCATTATTCGATTTTCTACAATCAGTTAATCATCTAGTCTAATTTTACTGAATCGACTTGATGAATTGATTTGATTGTTTACGTGTGTCAATCTAGGTAATCTTTCGTAATCTATAGTTTGAACTTAAAAGATATTATAACATTGATGTTTTGCATGAAGCTTCTAAAAACGACGAAGTCTTTCGATCATCATTTGAATTTAACTATCAGTGACTTTACTGATTTGTTTTTCTTATTTTCCACTGTAAAAATTAGGAAAATTGCTTGTTCCGGTAAAATGCACTTTGATTACGTACTCGATTTATAAATATCCGCCTTCCTTCCCATGTCAACGTATTTCTATGTATATTTGGAATCTAGAAGCATAATATGGATATGAATATTTTTTCTATAGCTTTTGAAATATATATATACTTATCAGATTACACCTGTTGAATATAATTCATTGGTATAGTGAGTTTATTTATTTTGTTCAATTTACTGGCTGAAAAGGATTCAGAAATTTCATTTAATATTAATAATCAATGGTAACTCTTTTTCTACTGTGCAATGAGGGCTATAAAATATTTGTAGTTGTTTCAATTTGGTGCCATTAAATTTTTTCCTGGTCTAAACTATTTGCTATCATACCAAAAGAAAAAAAATATCTTGGTTTATTGATGTAATGCCAAAAATTTGTTGATTTTTGCCTTTTTTAATGCATCTCTTCATCTCTACTTGATGCATTCAAGTAACTGTTCAATGACAATGATTGATTTAAATATTTAATGCATATTAATTTTAGAAATGTATGTAACATTGTTATATTTAGTATTTATCAATTAATAGTTCTTGCTCTATCAGTCTTTATTGTTTAACATTGATTAAATATGTTATTATTTAAAAAATCAAGTGAAATTACAATAACTATTTAATTTACACCACCAATAAAGAAAATGAATTTTTAGTTTGCTATAAGTGTTTTTTTATTAATTAGATGTATTATCTCTCTATTATAATGTTGGTTAATCCTTAAACTATTCATTATTTATGGATTTCCTATAATGTCCTTATATTTTTTACAGACATCAAAAAACTTTATTTACTGCATCTATTCTCAGAATTCATAAGAACTAATAATGGTAAAATTGCATGTTTTGTCAAATCTATTAAGTAAACAAAGATGTATATATTGCATTATTCCGAATCATCCTTCTGATTGTGAATTCAATTTATATAACTTCTTTGGTTTAACTATATTCTCTTATCTGATATTAATGTATCAATTTTATATAAATTCTCTTTCTTTCTTAGTTTGTGCTACCTCAGTATACAGAAAAATCACTGCTGTATTTGCCTGACAACATTTTCAGTTTTTAACTTCAAATGCTTTATCCTAATTCAATTGGCATAACAGAAAACTATAAAAGCTTCTAATTGCAATTTGGTCTTTTAGTCTCATGTATTAAAGAGATTTTTTTCCCCAGCTATTTAACTTATAAAGAAACCCTTTTAATTTTTTTTCAGCATGGAAATTAATTGTCTCAAATAAATGATAAATGCATTTTAAAACTTACCTCTAATGATTGATTGAATCTGTTGTTCTTTTACCTAACATGTCTAAATATCTGTGTATGTAAGCAAACATAGCCTCTAAATTCAAATTTAAAATTTACTCATTTAATTCCTGTTTGTTCTTGAAAATCTGATATTACCCATGAAATATTCATCGAGGTTGAAAACTTATGCTAAAAATATTTAATTAAAGTTTGACAAATATAACTATTAGGAAATATATGACTGTTATATCTGTTTTTATCAGAATTTAACAATTTTTCCGGATTCCTACGAAAGAAGCAACTTTTTTGCCAAAGATCCTAGTAATTTTCGGCAGTTTAGGACTGTACCATTTACTGCAGATGAAAACATATTTAAGGTTTTATAAAATTATGTTGATTTTTAGAATAATAATTTTTTATTTATTATGTTTTTCTACTTTTTTTGCAGTTGTTATAGTGTGATATTTTATGCATTTTCATTTTCATTAAATCAGATGCTATTTGTAAGTTCCCCTTCAATAGATCAGTTATTTATACATGAATAACATTAACCCAAAAACATGATTGATATTTTTTATGTAACCAGAATATTTTTATGTGGTCCTAGTTTCTTGAAGTTTTTTTTTTCTTAATGTATTCAAGTCTTTGCAAGTTATTCATTATAAAACTGCTATCTTTGTATGTTTAAATTACTCAAGAGGTAAAAAAACTATGTTTGAATTAGATCACTTTGTTGTGAAATTTCTATTTTCCTCTTGTGTGTTTTTTCTGAAAATGTAAACTTATTTGAAATCCTCTTTTATAATGTTTGATGACTAATTAGAATATGGAGAACTGCCTATCTAACTGTAACAATACATCTATGTGTAATATTTTGAAATCCTTATCTTTCTTTCATTTATTTTACAGACATGTGTTGGTTAATAAGGAACTCATTAAAAATAGAATTTCTACATCTTGGTATGAATTTATATGGGATATGAATTTCAAACTACTGAATTTTGTTATTATAAATTTATTGCTTCCTTCAAAGGATATTTAATTTTAGGCTTTTTTGTGTAAATTCTATAACTGTTTTGTCAATAATAACTTTTGTCATACTTAATTATGGCAAGTTTTTTTTATCAGTATTAAATTTCATACAATGGGGATATATTTTTTGCTCATCTTAAATATTCTTTCGACCCTACTTGCAAGTTACTGTTATTTATTCAGTTATAAGTGAACTGCATTTGATAATCATATGAATGAATAGACAGTGGCAGAATGATCAATGCTTAGCTCTTGATACTGAAATAATTTATTCTCAAAATTAAGTACTGTTTTTTGCGAACAGTACTGTTAAACTGTTCTTTTCTAAAACACTATTTAAAAAATTTTGTATACCTGTATATGTAAAATTTCTTTAACATTTTTTGTGGGTTTATTCTAAACGCAAATCAAACCTGCAAATTCCTGTTGTTTGAATTAAAAAAATAAAATTGTAGGCTAAAATTAACTTTTTCTTTTGAAATGATTAACTTTTTGAGCTTAGAGTTGTATTAAATGTACAAGGATTTTTACTAATGACTCAATTTGATATATTTATGTAATCATAATAGCCCTAATCATATATAGAAGGATGTATTTTAACTATTTTTTTCTTTTTTACTATAGTAATTAGAAACATTTCATCAATAACAAAATATTAGCTAACATCTCTGTTCTTTTTTTAAAGTTTTAATGTATGATTTTGTGTTTAAAAAAAAAATACCATAACAGAATCGGATAAATTTATTTATCATTTATAGAACAATTGTTTTAAAAACTCAGTTTGCTGCTACTTATAGAGTATGTTTTATTAACCTCTTGACATATGAGTAAAATAAAATTTGAATCATTTAAAAAAATTTCAATATATCTCATCTTAATGGTTGTCTAAGCTTTATAAAAAGCAGAAAATTTACATTGCTAAATGTAATTACTTTAATAATAAATATATTTTTAGTTTTAAAATAATTGTTTTATAGGCATACTGAAGGCAAATTAAATTGACATAAAATACTTATCTCAGGGATATCAATGCTTACAAGGACATAGTACACAAATAACCTATTTCAGACATCATTGTATATCAAAGGGTTAAAGAAGCCATAATTAAAACTTGCATAAAATATTTTTAATAATTTAAATTAACTAATGTGTTAATATTTTGATATTACTGTACATAAAGTATATTTATCAATCATAGTTTATCACATTTATATTTGTCTTACAAGCTCTTTGGATGTATTTACAAAATATGGATTGTTTGATACATTAAAATTTGTTAACTTTTTCTCTTCCTTTATTTTTAGGTACCTTGGAACAGGTGCTTAATCAATCTTTTCAAAACTGTTACAAACAGTAATTGGATTCATTTGGATAAAAAATTCTGAAGTATTCTGTCTTCTACAGTGTCATCATAAAAGAGATCTCTTAAAATTAATAAATAAATATTTTTTTATTGTGTGTAGACATTTTAAAAATAATATCTCACGTGCTTAAAAATGTTCTGTATATTTTACTGCATAAATATTTTAAACATAGTTTATGTCTAGTTCTGCATTAAGTTATTTACTGCTACAAGCACTAATTAAATAGAGAAACCAGAGCATTATACAACATATATAATTTAGTGAAGAAATAATGAAATTTGCAATCATTCTCTCAATCTTGCAATCTTCAAAGCATATGCAAGTTTTGATTTTGCTTTAGTGTACACAATGTACACTAAAACAAATATGTGTATTTCAAGCTTCTGCAAAAAAATTTATGTTTACCTTTATCTCAGTACTTACAAATTTAAAAATGTTCTTGTTTCAGAGCTTATTTTCTTTGATTTTTTTAGCAATCTACTATATCAGGGGTTCTTAAACTTATGTAGTCTAAGGACCCCACTCTTGAACAACATTTCCTTTTGCGGACCCCATCCCAACTCTAGGCATTTTAAGTTGTTTTTAAGACTTAATTTCTGGTTCAATAATCTCATAGGCACTACATTATAATAAATGTAGGTAAAAATGTATCGCAGGTTATTTTAATAAATAGTCTTGCGCTTTTATAGAGATGAACATTTTTATTAGGACATAGAATAAAAAACATAAAATAAATAAAAACAGTAATAAAAAGAATTTTAAAAGTTACAAATCATAATACATTAAACTCATACAAACATTTCTTGGTCGAATATTGGTCAAAATAGATCTTATTATAATATGTTTTCTGTAAATGATTTTTACTTAATGAGATGGGTGCAGTGGTTCCAGGGCCGCCCAGAGGGGGGAGGGGCAACTGGGGCACTTTGCCCCAGGCCTCCAACTGCCGGAGGGGCCCCAAAAAAATTTTGAAAAAATTTATTGATTTGATTTCCTCCGAAAGAAAATTCTGAAACTTGTACTGTACTTCAAAATTCAAAATAATCTCCTAAAAAAAGGGCCCCCCCCCAAAAAAAAAAAAAAAAAAAAAAATTTATTCGATTAATCAGATTTCTCGGGGGCCCCAACAGATGTTTGCCCCACTCCCCGTAAAGTCTCTGGGCGGCCCTGAGTGGTTCTATTGAAAACAGAACCGCAGTGTCAGGCTCTATGTTGGAAAGTTTTATTCTGAGGTCCGCTTCTACATTGAGTTTGTTTCTATACTTTGATTTCATATATATAACAGTACCGAAAAAGCCTGTATACATAAATATGTTGTGCAGAACGGAATCAAATGTTGGAGGGCTTCATTTGCAAGTGCAGGGTAATCAGATCTGAGAAATAACCAAAAGTTTGTGAGTTCAGTTTTGTTGAATTGTAGTTTCAAAGACGTATCACATGATAATTCTACGAGAATATCTTGTTCAAGTATAGATTGTTAATGTCAAAATTGTTTCGCGGACCCCCGGTAATGGCTATGTGGACCCCCAGGGGTCCATGGACCTCAGTTGAAGAATCTATGTACTATATCATTATTTTCTAAGAATTGTAGATTGGAAATAAAATTTTTGTTTTCTGAATTGGACATTTTGCTAGGAATATTCTGATACTTGAATTAACAGCTAATAATAATAATTTAGCTACCCATTTACTGATTATTCTAAAAGATTTGATATTGTCAGGTACAAAAAATTTAAAATGTACCACTTATGCAGCATTCAAATGGTTTTGGTATTCCTCATTAGATATACCTACAACTATATTTTACTTAGGAAGTAAATTTTTTTTACTTAATAAGTTGGAATTCATGGTAATGATGGTTGACTGTTTAAATTATATGAATGGCATTTATATTTTGTGATTAATTATTCATAAAATATAATTAATTTGAAGTTTTTGAAGGATATTTAATTATTTTTTGACTATTAATCATTTTTATGTTTCCATCACTCTGAAAATTAGAATCACTGTACTGTTCATATTATGTATTGTAATATTTAAGAATTAGTGCCTTTATGTCTGAGGAACAAAACTGATTTCAAATCTTTTAGTATTTCGCTATAGAATATCTAGTCTTCCTGTTACTGTTTTAATAATTATTTTTGCTTATACAAGTTAAGTATCCTTAGTTCAAAATGCTCTGGACTTAGATTATAAAACTTTATGAAATATGCCTGAATAGAACTATAAAGATGTGAAAAATACTTCCTTTTTGAAATATTCTTATTTTATCTTATAACAAATGTGTTAATACAGATGAAAGAAATAATATATTGTTATTCATTTTTCTTAGTAAGCAACATCAAATGAGGTTGACAGACTAGTATAAAGAACAGCTTTGTTTGTATTTCTTATAGTGTCACTTGTTTCATTAATTATGCATAGATTTACACTCTTTTGATTGAATGTAGATTTACATGCATTTGATTCAAAGTTCTCTGTTAGATTTTAAAAGCTTTCTATTTATTATACCTCTACCAGACTTAGAGGTTTTGCTTTAAGCATACTCTTGTCATTTTAAATTATATACATTGCAGTATGACAACTAGTCAGAAACAAACCATATAAACAGCTATTGACTCTATTTAGAATCATGATTGATGATAGTATGTTAATGATGCATGCATACCAAAGCCTTTTTTTTTTCCTTTTGCAAAATGATTTCATTGTAAGTGTCAGTCGGGGGTTTCAGAAGTTTGTTTTGTTTAGGAATTGTTCAGCTGATCAGCTTATATACTGTTGATCAAATATTAAAGGCAATATCTGGTCTAGAGTTGTGATAAAATTACCAAAATTTATATTTCACGTTTACTATATGAAGTCATATTTTTGTAACTGTTATAAAGTGTCTGTCAAAGATTAGTTGTTGTTTTAAAAAAAAGTGCACCAGCAGCTAGTTTATTGCTAGTTTGTGTCATAGATTTATCTGAATAATATTTTTAAACTGTATGAGTACATTTTTTATATTGAAGTGTTCTTACAAGAATACCATGTGTATTCATGATTCTAAGGATAAAAAAAGTTCTGGTAATTGATGTTATCTTATGTGCATCTTTAGATAAGCAGTTTGAAAAAGAGGGATAAATAAATATAAAATATCACCCTCGAATAATTCTAAACATATAGCAATACATAACAAGTAGTAATATTATTCATTTGCAGTATTTGCTATAATACAAAAGCTCTTTTACCTCTTACACGGTTCTTTACAAGTGTTAGAATGTTTTAAATATGATAAATTTTAACTTTTTACTGAGGGAATTGGAAAGTAAGTATCAGTTTGTAAGTCATTTATTCTCCCTTAAGGAAAATAACCCATTTTGGTAGGATAACATAACTTAGTGTGTACGTATTACAAATATCTCTCTGAGAGAATTGTCTGAGAAATTTCGGTCACATTTTTCTTGTATGTTAATGTTGCCTTTTTATATTTGTAACATTGTTTTACAAACTATTTTAGGTCAATGTTTTCCAACAATGCATTCACTGAATAATTCTTCCTCAGAAGTAGATACTATCTCTGGAGAGAATTTTGTCTGCAGTGAAACAGATGAAGATATAAATTTGAGTTATCAGTTTCGTTTGGATCAGGGCAAATCACTTTATAATTGTTCTTACTGTGGTAAAGCATTTGCCTATAAATCGCATGTCAAGCGACATATGCTCATTCATACAGGCGAAAAACCATTTGCATGCCAAACCTGTTCTAAAGCCTTTGGACAAAGAATTGAATTGCAGAAACACATAAGAACTCATACTGGAGAAAAACCTTTTAAATGCCCCTTATGTGAATATCGTTCCACGCAATTGTGCCATGTTAAAAGTCACATGAGGGTCAAACATCCTGAGTGTAAGGATTTGGATAAAGGACCTTATCAAAAGTATTTTGAATTATAATGAATTGATAAAATAAATATTTGGACTTTGATTAGTTAACATGAATGTCTTTCTTTTTGCGTGAATGTGCATTTTTAAATGATATGAAAGTTGTTCCTACCAAGTTAAATATATAATGTCGAAATAAATACTTGAAAAATGTTGATCAGTAAAATGTATAACCTTTTTATGTTTCTAATAGGAGACGGACATGCAGAACAAAGGTGGTCATAGACAAAATGTGAGAATATTCACGCATAGTATAGGACATTTTCTATAAACTGCTACCTTTAGGAAATATAACTGCCCCAGTTTAATCACTGCTGCTTTGTGAGAAAATGTTTAGTCTAACGTAGTGGTGCACAGCATAGGCGTAGCGTCCGGGGGGGGGGGGGCAACTTAACTTGAAATAAATTAGAAATAAATTAAAACGTCAATAGAAGTTCAGTTAAAATCAGAAAATTGTATTAAACTCTTAAGAAAGTTGGTTTTTTCCGCTGTGAAACTGAAGATTCCTATTATATCTTTAGCCTTAACATAGTTTTTAACAATGATATGATCCATAACAAAAATTCGATGCTATTTTTTTTCTCATTGTATAATTTTTGAATACACTCAAAGATTAATTCTATTGTTATTCAATTTAAACAATCATAATATTTTATATTTTAAGGGCCATCCGGCAGTCAATGTGCTGAGAAGGTCCCTAACTAAATTCAATTCGTGTCCCCCCCCCCCAAAAAAAAAGGTAGAAGCACGCTACGCCTATGGTGCACAAACTTCATTCGACTGTAACCCACTTTCTGTATATAAAAAATTACTTGGCCCCCCCAATGAAAATATTTTGGTAGTAGCCAAAAATAAAAAGCAAATTTTAACAAACTTTTTTAAAAATCGACAAACTGTAAATTTTGGGTATATATTTACTTTACATAATAACAATGAAAAAATGTCTCACTTACCTTCTACACTTTTTTTTTCAAATCTCATGGGACTAAAATTTCATATTGAAATATTAATATGTATTTATATTTCATTTTGGTAAAAATTAACAATAGTTAAAATTAAGAAAGAGCATGATTTGAAAATTATTGGCATATTTATAATTTTTTTTTATTAAATAACTCAATACGATATAAATTTACTGCAAACTATCCATGACCCCTCAAATTATTTTCGGGACCCTCCTGTGGGTCACGACCCACAGTTTGTGCACTACCGGTCTAACGGTTAAATAATTTGCTTCAATCGCATGGCTATAGCATGTTTCCCATACCTCACCAGAGTCACTAAAAATTCTTATGTCGATCTAGGTTTGTGAACTTCAAGGGTCTAAAAAGAGCATTCCTACTTTTTTGAAAGATTTTAGCATTTATAAGAAAAGAGTTTATAGTAGACAAAGTACAGTAAAACCTCGTTGATCCGGATCAGATTTATAGGCATTATTTTTATTTAATGTTCACATTAGATAATCTTTAACTGTCATAGCAAGAACGTAACTACAAGTACGCCAAATATTCGGTTTTTAGTTCGATTCAGTGTACAGTTTCTGCGTAGATTGTACAATAAATTATGGTAATAAAATGCCATTTGTTGAGTTTAAGAAAACTTTACTAGACTTCCCAATTCTTTGTTAAGAAATGATGTGAAAAGTTATTTTTATACCGGGTGGGCAAAAAATCCTTAGAAACTTTGAAAATTCATAAAAACCGGAAAAATAACCAAACTAAAAAAATGTTTGCAGGGTTAGCATCGCTAAGTCACGGGAATTTTTTTAAGACAGGAAAAATAAACTCGAAAAGCAGCAGACAGGTGGCGCTGACGTACACAAGTCAAAGGGGTGCATCTATCTGGTCCATCCAATCTGTTGGAACTGAAAGATGCAATCCGCCGAGAGGTGTCATGTATATATTCGGACCTGCTGCACTCTGCCGTTGCTGGATTTGTGACTCGCCTGCAATGTATTATCCCCTGTGGTGGGGGTCAAGTGGAACACCTACAGCTGTAATAAACGATTTAGAAGCATTCTTTTCGTTATTTGTGCATCTTTTTTTTTACTTGTGTACGTCAGCGTCACCTGTCGGCTGTTTTTTGAGTTATATTTTTTCCAGTCTTAAAAAAGTTCCCATGACCTAGCGATGCTAACCCTGCAAACGTTTTTTTGTTTTGGTTATTTTTCCGGTTTTTATGAATTATTAAAATTTCTACGGACTTTTTGGCCACCCGGTATTTTTTAATGTCTTGTTAACAATACTATGTAATTTTGTAACAAAACATAGTTTTTTATCGTAATAAACGGTATCTGCTTAGTTAAGGATTTTGTTTTGCTTACTACCCATGTACTCTGAGGGTCCCGCGTCAGACTGACTACCTGACCGAGACATATGCTCTATGGCACCCCAAGCCCACGGTCATGAAAGCGGAGATGGGCACCGCAGGCCTTGGTCCACAGTGCTGAAAAGCAATTCGGACTGCTGTGCCATGAGTTCGTTAGTTATTACCCGGATTATCCAGGTTTTCAATTATCCGGATTGCCAATGGTCCAGGTAGTCCGGATAAACGAGGTTTTATTGTATGTGTATTTCATATAACGATAATATCGTAGAGGAAGATGTTTACCAGTCACGAAGTCGTGAAATGAAAAAATGCGTCCCGCAAATGACGAGAAATTAAAATTTGGATTACCAGAAGGAAGAAAGAATCATTTTTGATTCAATAAAATGTGTGTTGTTTCCCATGAATTTTTTTATTAAGATCTTTTAGCATAGTAATTATTAAAATTGGAATTTTTTTTAATCTTTATTTTTAATCATATAAAACGTTGTTGAAAACTGTACGCTCTTATCCGATAGTTATTTGACATTCTTCGAATTCATCTTACATACATAAGTAAAAGGCTTTCTTAGAGGTTTTCTTAATTAATGTCTTGACATTTGTTTAGTTAGTCCCTTAAAGTCATGAAAATGACTTCAGAAAGTCAGTAGACATTTTGTGGAACTAAGGCCAATAATCATTTAAATTGCTATTGAATGTCTTGAAATTTGTTTAGTTAGTCCCTTAAAGTCATGAAAATGACTTCAGAAATTCAGTAGACATTTTGTGGAACTAAGTCCAATAATCATTTAAATTGCTGTTGTTTTTAGCTAGATACAAGATCATCTTATTAATATTCTCCAGAAATCAAATAATAGGAAAAAATTATTTCATTTCATAAAGGTTGATGAATTAGCTTCCTTTTTCCATTTTCAGGATGTCTAATGGTCACGGAAATATGAAAGTCACGATCAACTGGTCTATTAAATCTCGAAAAAGTAGTGAATTTAGCCGACCGGACACTAATTTTTTTGCTTATGTGGAAATAAACTTGTATTCAAAATATGTAAAAAGAAAGTCCTGTTTTTTGGCCGTGAAAAGAAACTTATTACTTAAGATCACATTTCTAACTTCTTTTAAATCACTATTAACAATGGCGGGCTGCCATACAGTGCTTCTGCTAAATTACTTCCCTAGTTGTAAAAATCAGCCTTTTTAGCGATTTTTTTCCCCAAAATGGTAATTTTATGCATTATACGATTAGATATGAACCATTGCACGGCATAAACTTTACTTGCAGTAAATTTTCATATTTAATTTAAATTTTGATCGCATTATTTTTGTGCAGACATCTACTTCTTTTCTCTCCCCCCCTATATATATATATATATATATATATATATACATATATATATATATATATATACATATATATATATATATACATATATATATATATATACATAGATATATATATATATATATACATATATATATATATATAGTGGAATCTCGATCGATCGTTCCCCGAATCATCGTTTTCCCTTATGTGTCGTTTATTTCACCCAGTCTCGATGATCATATTGCTTTGTTATGTTCCCGCATCTATCGTTTTCATGCATTTTTCATTCAGTTCACTCGATTCCTTGAAAAACTATAGACCGAGATTCCACAGTATATACACTCATGGACAAAAAAATTAGCGCACCAAGAAATAATTGCGGGATCGTAACGAAACTTGCAATGAAGGTACATGTCGGGGAGATATGCAAATGATTAGAAATGCAGCGTGATTGCGCATTACGTCTAGCCGGTAGAGGGCGTTGAACATCGTACTCTGTGGAGTATAAAACAGGTAACCAAAGCTTGTTTGAGTGTGCTGAATCATTTACAAAGGAAGAGCTGAGATAGACATGCCATTACGCCGTGTTCGAAGACAATATAAGCAGTTGTCGCAGTTTGAGAGGGGGAGAATCGTCGGGATGATGGAAGCTGGGTGGTCAGCTAGGCGAGTAGCTCGTCAATTAGGCCGCTCTGATTGTGTTGTAAGGAGGTGTTGGGACCAGTGGACCCGACAGATGTCATGTACACGACGACCAGGCTCAGGACGCCCTCGACAGACCAGTTGTCGAGAAGACCGCCACATCGTAAGAAATGCACGCGTACAGCCAACTGCTTCATCCGCCGCCATCCAGGCACAGGTAGCACCTTCACTAGGGCCCCCTGTGTCTTCTAGAACCATACGAATGCGCCTGGCTGAAGGACAGTTGGTATCGCGGCGTACATTACGTGTGCTGCCCTTGACGCCCACCCATCGACGCCTCCGTTTGGTGTTTTGCCGCGCACGAGGAAACTGGACTGCAATGGAATGGAACCAGGTCGTCTTTAGCGACGAATCCAGATTCAATCTCGGCAGTGATGACAATCGTGTTCGTGTGTGGAGTGCCCGTGGTGAACGCTTCAATCCTGACTTTGCTGTACAGCGACACATCGCTCCCACAGCTGGTGTGATGGTATGGGGTGCCATTGCCTACAATACACGGTCACCCCCTAGTATTGTTCCGTGGCACCATGACAGCCCAGCGGTATGTTCATGAAATCCTGCAACCACATGTGTTGCCACTCATGCAACGGCTCCCAGGAGCCATTTTTCAACAAGACATTGCTCGGCCTCATACGGCAAGGGTGTCACAAGACTGTCTCCGCACTGTTACTAACCTTCCTTGGCCTGCCCGATCCCCAGATTTGTCTCCAATCGAGCATATCTGGGATCATTTAGGTCGACGAGTTGGGCATCCCACGAGTTTGAACGAAGTAGAGGCAAGGTTACAGCAAATATGGAACGAAATGTCTCAAGACATCATACAGAACTTGTATGACTCAATGCCCGATCGTATCGCATCGTGCATTCGCGCTAGAGGGGTCCAACGGAGTATTAACTCCTCCGTTCTTTTGCCTTTTTCTCTGAAATAAATTATCCTTTTTCTTTGATTTTCTTGTCATTTACTTATATCAAAGTAGTCATTACGTATGTAAAATTTCGTTTCATTTTGACGACTCCTTCTTGGTGCGCTAATTTCTTTGTCCATGAGTGTATATACATACATACATACATACATACATACACACATATATATATATATATATAAAAATATATATATACACTCTGTTACAAAAAAAAATATATGCACCCAGAAGGAAACGAATTACTATCACGAAACTTAACAGGTATATAGTGTATGAGGAGATAAGCAAATGATTACAAATTCAGAAGAACAGACCATTTTATTAAGAAGATATAGCATGAAAAAGGTTACAAATCGCTAAGTAGTAAATCTACCTCTGGCAGCTATACAAGCCGAAGCACGGCGTGGCATCGAATCAATGAGGTCACCTATGACCTCTTGCGGAAGATCATGCCATAATCTTTGCAACTGGGCAGTTAATTCACCAGTATTCCGTGACGGCTGCAGTTGCCTTCCAAGCACGTTCCAGACGTGCTCTATTGGCGAGAGGTCTGGTGACCTGGAAGGCCATGGGAGTACGTCATATCCTTGAAGATATTATTGGGAGTGTCGCGCAGTATGTGGACGAGCGTTGTCTTGCTGATAAATGGCACCTGGGCGACTTGATAGAATAGGCAGTACAACTGGCGTTAAAATCTTAAAACTAGAGTTAAAACTAGAGGTGATCGTGTGTCCCAACAAATCGCTCCCCAGACTGTCACACCTTGTGTAATCGCCGTTTGCCTCTGGACAACAAATGCCGGATCGAACCGGTGGCCTGGCCGCCTCCACATGCGTATACGCTGATAATATCTCAACGCTGGTCATCAGCATTGAGACTGAATCGGGATTCATCGCTGAAGATCACACGCCTCCAGTCGGTCACATTCCAGCTTGCCCGAGGTCGGCAAAAATCCAATCGACACTGCGTATGATGTGGGGTCAGTGGTAGGCGTCTTAATGGACGTCGGCTCCTTATACCTGCGTCGGCCAGTCGTCTCCGAATGGTTTCCCTTGATACCACCGGATGTCTGGAAGGTGGTAAATGGCGTCGAACGGATTCCAGAGACGTTATTGCGGACATGGTCACTCTTATGATTGAGCGATCCTCGCGCGCATTTGTGTTCCTGGGACGCCCTGATCCTCCGCTACGGTAGACTATCCCTTCTGTGATCTATCGTTGCCAACACCGAGCAACTACCATATCGCTCCGACCGAGGTGGCGGCCGATACGCCTGTTAGACCAACCTACTTCTCTGAGGCCTACTATTCGCACCTTCTTAAAGTCCGACAATTATTCGTACTATCGCCGGTTACGGCTCAGAGGCATCTCTAGTTACAATACCGTCCATCCAAGTCGACAGATTTGTTTGAATACCCCTATGGCACGAGCAATCATGTTTTTAAACTCTCCCAGCTGCGCATCTCATATGCGCATAGCACGCTTACCCTTGTCTCATTGGCGTCGAAATTTTAATCATTTTCATATCTCTTACTAGGCTACATTCCTGCCAGGTTTCATGATAGTAGCTCGATTTCTTCTAGATGCATATATTTTTTTGTGTAGAGTGTATATATATATATATATATATATATATATATATATATATATATATATATATATATATATATATATATGTATATGTATATATATATATGTATATGTATATATATATATATATATGTATATATATATATATATATGTATATGTATATATATATATGTATATGTATATATATATATATATATATATGTGTATATATATATATATATATATATATATATATATATATATATATATATATATATATATATATATATATATATATATATATACAGGGTGTCCCAAAACGACCGCATAAACTCTGCCCAGCTAGATTCCTCGTTAGGAGTACATAAAAACTGCCCAAAGAAGCGTTCCCGTACGATCCATAGTTTACGAGAAAAATGCGAAAAACAAAGTATGACGTCACTGCCAGTGCAAGAAAAAACACTTTATTGAACATATCAGCAGCATGCACAATTTAAAGCAGATGTTCAAAGTGTCCGCCGTGCATGTCGAGGCAGGTTTGAGCACGCCGTGGATTGGCTGTCATCACACGTTGTAGCATCGCGGGGTCCACCGAAATACAAGCAGCATGCAGACGAGCAACTAAGTCCATTTGTGTTGTCACTACGTCTCGATACACCAGTTCCTTGAGATGGCCCCATAGGAAAAAATCCAACGGTGTAAGATCTGGCGAACGTGGCGGCCATAGAACCGGACCCCCACGTCCGATCCAGCGGCCGGGGTATTCCATATCCAGCCAACCACGTACAGGAGCACAGAAATGCGCCGGAGCCCCATCATGCTGGAACCAAAGTCCCTGTTTTGCCGCTAATGGCTAATGGTATGTCATCGAGGAACTCGGTTAAGACTTCATTGAGAAACACCAAGTACGACTGCCCCGGGAGCCATTCAGGCAGCAGATATGGTCCAAGCAGGCGATCCCCGAGTATGCCGGCCCATACGTTAAGAGACTAACGTTCCTGATGTTTCTGCTGCCGGATTGCATGCGGATTGACCTGGGACCACATATGGCTCTTGTGATGACACCTCAGACCGTAAAAGCCTTTGCACAGTACTTTTACTCGCAGTCATCTCACGGGCTAATGCGCGTGTGCTTACCTCGGGCGTCTCTTCTACCCACTGCAGTATTGCATCCGCCTGTGCTACCGTCAGGCAGCTCCGCGGTCTTCCAGTATCGTGAAGATTGGCTGTTCGCAAGACGCTTCCCGTATTTCGCAGTCTGTCGTCCAGCCTACGGATGACGTTGACATCTGGAGGACGGCGGGACGGATATCGACGGGCATACTCCCTAGCAGTTCGTAAGGCATTTCGATTACATCGGCGTACATCAAGTACATGTCGCAGTAGTCACGAACGGAGTACATGGCCACCATACGAAGACTACCGGTAGCTGCAAGATGCAGCCTT
This sequence comes from Dolomedes plantarius, assembly GCA_907164885.2. Taxonomy (NCBI): domain Eukaryota; kingdom Metazoa; phylum Arthropoda; class Arachnida; order Araneae; family Dolomedidae; genus Dolomedes; species Dolomedes plantarius. The sequence goes on from OU015492.1 coordinate 83,646,366, forward strand.
TTAAATACCAGTTCAACAGCGGCTTAACGTCATTCCATGGCGCGCGCGTATGCATGACGCGATATGCGCGGCGAACGTTTTAAACATTGTCGTCTGGAAAGATATGCAAATATTGTTGTTGATATGTCCAATAAAGTGTTTTTTTCTTGCACCGGCAGTGACGTCATACTTTGTTTTTCGTATTTTTCTCTTAAACTATGGATCGTACAGGAACGCTTCTTTGGGCAGTTTTTATGTACTCCCAACGAGGAATCTAGCTGTGCAGAGTTTATGCGGTCGTTTTGGGACACCTGTATATATATATATATATATATATATATATATATATATATATATATATATATATATATATATATATATATATATATATATATATATATATATATATATATATATATATATATATATATACATTATATATAAACAGATACACCCGAATTTTCAGAATTTCAAGATAACACGAACTGCTGACAGTTTAGATATACCTTTTCCTACCATTGTTATTCATTTTGACAAGCTTGGAAATTCTAGTACGTATTTTTGGAAGAGTGATAAGTGAGAGTAGCGATTTATGAAGTCTCTCGTGAAAACGAAACTCCTCAACCATGAGGTTATCTTATGACAGTGAATAATGTAAGATACTAAAGAGGAGGAAAGCAAGGGCTCTTATGCCCTTGAGAGACCATATGAGTCCTTGCTTATAGTCCTTTTCCCCCTTCTCGTTTAGATATCGTTTAAAGATTGGTTTTTTATCTGTTAGTTCTTAAAATATAGGTTATAGAAAATTATTGTCAAAAACTAGTTTTCATTTCTTGCTTTCACTGGAGACATAAATACAAAATTCGACCTTTCTGCAAAAAAATTTTAGATTTAAAAAAATTATAATTATGGAACAAAAATATTAATTTGAGAATTGGTATTGTTTATAAATAATACACTTATATTTAATATTATTTCAGGATGAACCTTCGTGATTTTCTCTATAGATTTACGAATTAGTGTGTCGCCAAACAAGCGTGAATTCTCCAATTGCACGTTGTCAGACATTCCACACAAACTGCCTGATTTTTTCCTGCATAACCGCGAACATTCTTTCAGTATAATATTTTCGCAAACTATCATCAAATGGTAGTGAACAGAGATCGGTTGGTGATCTGATGGGCTAGGCGTTTCGAGGTCATCGTCCACTTCTTTTTCTTTTGCGGCATTTTTTTTTCTCTTTCTTCCATTACCATGGCAATCAATCTAGTACACAGGAGAAGTTTTGTAACTTCCCGATCGAACTAAATTTCCGAAATGAATATTGGGATTATTTTGCCGAGATAGAGATATTACAAAAACGAAAGTTTCTAGAAAACTTTCGGACAATGATAGTTTTTACCCATTTCATTCACTCATAGTGGGAAATAAACGTTTACGGGAATAAAACATTTCCATTATTATTATGGTGATGATGAATATGTTAAATTAACGCTATTAAGTACTGTTTGAAAGACGATGCCATCAAATATACCTTTGGAGAAATGACAGGCATGCATTCATTTATGGCTACTGTTTGGGAAAAATATCTGAAAATGTATTAATAATCTCTTCCACTGTAAAGTATTTTAAGGGAAAATTATTGCCAAAATGGCTGTATCAATACATATAATATGGGGTTCCCCGGAAAACTACTTTCGTTTTTTTCCGAAAGGTAGCTGTAGTAGCACGCAAACGCCTTTAATGTTATTTGAAACATTTTTTTTTTTGAGAATGCATTGTGGCAACTGACATATCAGCTTGCCTTTTTTAATAAAATTTATCAAAATCGTGGAATTTTTACGTAGAAATTTTTTGTTGAAGGATGGAAGATAAAAAAACAACATTTTCGTCACGTTTTACTTTTTTTTTATTTCCGCAAGAATAAAACAGCTGCTGAAGCACTTTAAAAAAAAATTATGATGCACTAATAGAACGCACATGCCAGAATTCATTTGCAAAATTTCTTTCTGGTGATTTTTATCATGTTTTTATTAACTTGCTTTCTTGTTTGTGTGTTTGTCAAGCACAAATCTTGCAATCGATTTTTAACTAACTTCCCGACTAGATAGGCATTTGAAACTTTTAGAATAGCTCAGAACACGATGACAATGCATTTTTTTAATACTTTTAGCCATCTTTAAGCAGAATTAAATTAATTTTAAGTTATTTTCAGCTAATTTTGTAGACTGTTGCAGCCATCTATTGGCCGGGACGGGAATGAAAAGTTACATGCAAGTTAACATCCAATTAACTTCATTTTCTTGCAAGTTGGTGGGATAATTCATCAAAAATTTTTTAAAAAAAGTATTTATTAATACATAGAATTGTCAAGTTTATATGATTCAACAGAAAATTTAAAAGCATGGTATATAAAAAGTTCTTTTTATCTTGTAATTATTCAGTTCAAGACGTATCACGTTCTGGTAGACCAACTGAGATTGATGATGACAATTTAAAAGCACTGATTTGAAGCTGATCGTCACATAACTGTACGTGAGCTTGCCGAGAGTCTAAAGTCCTTCAAAACAACCTTTGATAACCATTTGAAAAAGCTTGGTTTCGAAAAAAATACTTGATGTTTGCACCCCATATGAACTTAGAGAAATTCATTTAACACAACGTATGCAACAAATTACCATTTTTGAAACGATTTATAACAGTTTATGAAAAATGGATTGTTCACAGTAACAATTGACGCTAAAGATCATGGTCCAAGTCTGGTGAGCCCGCTCAAACAACATCAAAAGCTGATATTCAGGAATTGAAGGCCATGTTATCAGTTTGATAGGATTATAAGGGAATTGATTATTTCGAGCTTTTACCAAGGAACGAAACCATCAGTTCCAGTGTGTACTGTCAACAACTAACAAAACTGAAAGATTCTTTGCAACAGAAACGTCCAGAATTGGTGAATCGTAAAGGTATTGTGGTCCAACATAACAATGTGAAACTACATACATATCTTTAGTCGCTTGTCAGAGACTATTGGAGCTTGGTTGGGACGTGTTACCACACATCTATCAGACTACCATTTGTTTTATGTTGTGGCGTCGTGGCCACGCTCTCCTCTTACCCACCTGGTCGGTTCGCAGAAAACGACAGTCTATTGTGTTTTAAACGGTATTTTTCAATAGGCGTGTGTTGGAAGTCGGCAGTGGACAGTGGGGTAATGACGATTTTGTTTAAACAGTCAAAGTTCTCGCACCGCCGGACCCGATGGCACCAGCACCGTGGGAGATCTCTTTTCAGGAGCTGTCTGGAAGGCTGAATAGTCATCCAGATTGTTCTCGAAGCTTTCGGAGGATGCTTAAATAGAGTCGCGTGCTAGCGGCGAGGGACAGGCGGACAGAGAGAGAGACACTGACAGACACACAGAGGTTTCCAGTAGGGTTTTGACCCGGGTTTCACCGAACCCGAAAACTCGGGTTTTTCAAAGATTTTACGAACCCGAAACCCGGGAAATTTTTAATGTAAATCCGGGGAATTAGTTATTTATCTAATACAGTAGAATACCAATTATATTCCTTAATTTGGAACCAAGACCGAATTTAACAAGTAGGACTCCATACGGCTCTCAAACAAATGAATAAAAAATACGAGACGAAGTGAGATGGAGATATATTGGCGGCGTCGTACGTCATAGCTTTATTTCACTAAAGTTAATGAGTTTGGGATTCCCAGCAGCACGTACGTTAGAGCAATATTTCAGCTACACGACCATACCTGCTTTCTGTGGTTTGTGTTTGGGTGTGTTTATTCTATAAACTTTTCAGGTCTGTAACAACATATGAAATGATTCGACCAACTTCGGCGGAAGCAGAACGAGCATTTTCTGTAATGGGTCTCTTTACTAATAAACTCAGAAGCAGACTCGATGATACGTTGAGTGCAATGATGGATGTAAGGTAGTTTTATAAAAAATGAGATATTTGTACCATTTTTATTTATGTTATACATATATGTATATGTTTATTAACATTAAATTTATTTACTGTTATTTTTACATTTGAAATTCTGAAATAAATTAAATGCTTCTAATAAACTATTTATTATTTTAGTTCTTTGCTATTGACCCCCTGGAACCAACCAAGTAAACCCGGGAAAACCCGGGTTTTAAATAAAAAAAATCGCCATACCCGAAACCCGGGTTTTAAAAAAATTGTTCAAATTCGAAAACCCTAGTTTCCAGCACGGTAGAGCGGACAGACTTGAAAGAGCCGAGGACGAACGCCGAAGGAGATATCAACGGGGCAGGTCAACACCTCCTAAACGAACGTTCGTTTAGGAGGTGTTGGGCAGGTTCTCTGCTACGGGAAAAGGCGATGTTACATGCCTAGTGTAGCGAGTTGGATGTAGCTTGCATCCGTATTGTTTATACTTATGTAAATATTTTTCACTCGACCTCAAATTAATAAAATGAGCTTAACTCACCAATCCGGCTCTGTCCTCTGTGAGAAACGGCTTTTCGAGTACTAAAAGAGTTGCTGGGACGGCCACGACGTGACATTTTTCAACACAGCTCTTTGCCAGGTAAAACCATCACTTCATATAACAGTGTCAAATCCCACTTGGAAAATTTTTTAGCAGAAAAAGATCTGAATTTCTTTGAAAGTGGAACAATGCAATTGCCTAGAAGTTGGCAAATGGTTACATAATAAAATGGTCAATACATTACTGATTATTTCTTTGCATAACCCCTTCCTTCTCGCTCCCGTGAAAATTACGGGGTGAGGTTTCGCCCTCTATTTCTCTTGACCGTGATATTTCTGGATTGTTCAAAAGTTACACACCAAAAAGATTTAAAAAAATCCATTTAATTTGTCCTGAAATTCTTTTATTCCTTATTTTACATACCAGATGGAAGCACCAGTCTATTTATAATGTAATTGGAGATGGTTTTTTTAACTAGATGTGGCAGATCAAGAAATAAATGGAATCCTCCCGAAAAAAAGGCACTTTTTTACCGTTTTCTTGATAATTATGCGATCGTTAAGGGGTTAAAAAAGTTATTTCTTTGTATGAAATATTGTTTTTTATGTTAATGAAAAAACTCGAAAGTAATTTCCGGCAACCCAATATGTAGGTAAACATTAATTTTTTTTTTCTTTTTCTACTAACGCGGACCCATATCACGAATTTGGTGGCTACCTTATTTATGGATCACAATATCGGCGAACCAACACTGCCCTGGCAACACAGGTACGTCCCAGACTTATCGGGAATTTGAACTCGAGCTCACTTTGTGGAAACTCGCGACGATAACCAATTAAGGCCTGTTCACAATGCATTCGGAGCGTTGTTTAGCGTCACTACGTTGGCTCCGATATTGTTGACATGAAATGTGATTGCTTTGACGTATCACGTGGTCAATTAATTCAGCTCTGTGATTCATTAAAATTTTCAACGCTGACGCTACGTAACGCGCCGTCAAACAGTGTAAACAGGTCGTACGTTGTGGGCGGCATTGTGGATCATGATGTATCGACATTTTTAATACCGATATTATCTATCTACTAATGCAGACATCCATAAACGAGTATCGATATATAAATACACCTATTATTGGTATATCAATTCCAGAGTTATAAAATCGATATTATTATTGATAAAGGTCATTCTTTTTATTTATTTAACCTTAAGTCCAGCAGGCATGCTAGTTTTTTGGAAAAAGGAAACAATCAATATTCACTCTAAATAGCTACATTTCACTCTACATAAGGCAAAATGGCATTTCCTGACTTGGCTTTCTATGTACGCGTTCCCTTACTCTACTTTCTGGGAGAGAAAGCTGAATTTGCTGTCCAAATTTGAAGGAGCTCATTTGACTGTTATTTATAAAGAATATCAAGGTTGCTCTATTTCCTGACTTGTTTTATTAGTTTTGATGCTTCTTTCTTCTTATCCTAATCCTTTGACATAACTTCTTAAATAACTTTCTATTGCGGATGATTATAAAAATATTCTTTTTTAAATACCAGAAAAGAATAATAATATAATTGCTTGAAAATAGTTTTGGGATTTAAGTCATTTATACCACACTCTACGTTCGGAGCTTCGCTCCGACCAATTTTTTATTTTTTCCCTCCCTTACTATTTCCTTGCAGTCTCGACGCGTTTTTTGTTTGTCCCATTATCTATTCTCTTTCCCATGTTTGTTTCCTATTTTTATCGCTGAAGTTTTGCATGTATTGTTAAGTTATTCTACGTTGGAGGGTTCAGCCCATAGATTGTAGTTTCCGAGATACTTCCTAATGGTCCTAAAGTCACTTATAGTAATAATTTAAAATAAAATTTGAGCACATTTAAGAGCAGGTTACGATTTCTTTATGAAATGAAGCAAAATTTGATTCACACTAGAATTAATAAAATAAAATGTCTGTTTGTTAAATCTTTCTTTCAGCGTCTAGATTTAAAAATATGTTTGTTTTACTCTTATGCACATATCTTTTATTTATTTTTTTTAAGATGCAAATTCGCCATTTTGTGTCCTCAGTTAATATAAGCACCAATTAATTCTAATTACTCTGTTCAAGATATGGCATTTGTTTAATTTTGGTTATTTCTGTATTAGCTGTCATTTCTTGATCAATATTGCCCAATATTACAAAATGAATGAATAAGGAAACAGTTTGCGCTTTCAAAGAATTTCTTCTGGGACATTTCTCTTCAAAATTTGAAAGAGATAAAATATAAATGTAAAATATTTCCAATGTATCACAATCTCTCTAAAACATAAAGAGGCAAATATTTCTCCATTTATTGCTTTTTGTTTAACCTTTTAACTGTCGTGCCCGAGATAGTCTCGGGGTAGATTTTTTTTCTTGCATCTTATTGTCAAACCCGAATCTATCTCGGGACAAGTTGATTTGGGCTTTATTCAATAGATGACAGAACTAGTATTCTATACCATATCGTGGGAGGTGAATTTTTGCGTTATTCAGTAGATGGTAGTTTATGTACGTTATTTTGTACTAAACATTTGATTTTTGCAATAGAAAGATTGACATTTTCCGTACCAAAATCATCAAAATAACTTGACAGTTAAATGGTTTTTAGTATACTGTTATTTAGAATCTGCTGATAATGTTTTGTTTGATGTAATTAGATAGTATACATTAAATAGATTTTGAGACTTTGTGGTCAACTTAATTAAGGAATTATTTGTATTATCTTGTATCTTACAGACCTCTTTTTTTTAGTCTTTTGAAATGATTAATAGATTAAAAAAATTTAGTATTATAAATTATTAGCTATTACTAGAAAATAAGATTTAAAACATTTTGTGGTTTTTAATTCATATAACTTTTTTGGTGGGGATATTTATTTAATAATTATTCTCTTCATAGCCATGTAAAAATTTGTAATTCATTCTAGTTAACATCATTTTTCCAGAGAGTGTTGCTACGCGGCCATTCTAATCATGGGTTCGTCTTGTTGTTGGGTTTTTGTGGTCTGTTTGCTAGCTGGGTTTGGTTCACGAGGAGCCTCTCCCACTGTGTTAATACTCTATTGTTACCTACTGTATGTGACAATGTTACAATAAATAAAGAAGTTGTTCAAAACTTATTCGATACAGTCCATTAACTGAGCTGTTTGTGTCAATTTGAAACCAAGCCCTTCATTACAGTTGTAAGACAATGGAGAGCTAGTAAATTATTCATATGTTGATGAGGAGTAGGTTGTGGTAAATTAATTTCTATGGGTTGAGGAAAAATATTAGAAAAAACAAAAAAACAGCCTTTTTACAAATATATAAGATTTTAAGAATGGGTGATTTTTATGCTAGGATCTTTAAAACAAGTTTTGATTTCACATTTTCATAACTGCTATCTGGGGTAGGGTATTATTTTTCATAAATGAAATAAACTGAGAAAGTATAATTAAATGTGAGCTGTGGATTACGACTTTTAAGAATTTTACACTTTCAAGACTTTAATTGTTTATATAACGCGATAAAACTGTTTCAAGATAATATAATGATACAATTGAATAAATAAAATAATAGAATTGAATGAAAGAATTTCTTTTTATATGCAGTTATGAGTTCTTAAAGTTTTATTTGATTGTTTGGTATTTAAATCCTTGAATGATTATAGCCTCGTTTCTGAAAGAACACAACAGTGATTTGTAGATATACCTTTCTCTTAATATAATTAAATAGAGTTACAAAAATAAATTGTATGTAATATGTAATATAGTATGCAAATAAATTATTTGTAAAATATATGTAAAAATAAATATAAATTAGATATAAATTAATATAATCTTTAATATAAATTATATGTAATATTCGACACATCATATGCATTGCTTTTAAAGGCTTCATCTTTAAGCATTTAATGTTGAAATAAACTCACACGATTCAAGAATTTAATATCTTCATCCTCTTTTCTTTTTAACATTTAACTCTTTCTTTGCAAACGTAATGTTATAGGTTATCTCATATGGTCTATTTTTCTGTTCGATGGGATTAGTGACTAAAAGAAATGATGATTATATTTTACCATTAATGGCAATCCAGTATTTTTTTAACTTTTACCCTTTATTTTAAAATACAACTTTGATCAAATTTGGTAAATCTATTATAGGAACGTTAGTTGTCATCTTTATCTCTATTTTTCTTTTCTTTATTACATCGTTTATTTTTTAAATTTCTAAAAAGAATCTCACTGAAAAGCTGAAATATAAATATGTCTGAGTCTGGAAGCATCCGTGCATTTATTTAAACTTACATATTTAACTGAGATTACCAAGCACTTTAAATTTTTGTTTCCGTAAGTTTGAAACTGATCATTTTCTAAACTTCTCAAAAAAAAAAAAAAAACTACTGAATTTGAAGGAACGTTCTTTATACTTCTTCCACAATTCATTGACTAGTATACAATAATAAATAAATGTCTGTATTCCCTGTGTTTTACATGCCTAAGTTAAGTTCTTCAGGTTTTTAATCTCTTGACGATTAATCATTTTTCAGCAGATGAAGATCACTTAGGCGACTACCATCGCCAGTTTTCAATTTTCGTTGTTTTATCATTTCAGGATGAACGATTTTCAGATCATACGCCAAACCTATGAGCGCCATAAAGTCAATAAATATCTTTGTTAAGTTGAGAGTATAACCCAGTTCACTCGTTGCATAGTCCCAGGGAAAAACGTGATGGTAGTTGTGCCAACCTTCTCCGACCGCTAGTAGAGAAACGATAGGATTCTCTCTTGCCTCTATGTATTTATCAAATGGTTGATCTCCATAATAATGAGCTGCGCTGTTTACGAGCCATGTGATGTGTAGACTCAAGCATAGTCTTGTTATTCCAGAGACAATGGCAGCGTTCCATACGGATTCACCCCAGCACCACACTGGAATTATTGTTGGAAGGGAGAAGCAGAAAATCAACACCATTGCGTGGTAATACCTAAGTTAAAGAGAGAGAATGACTATTTGTGAACATATCTAGAGAGTAAGTGAAACAGATCAGTAAAGAATGAGAGATTAAACAAAAATATCTTTTCGTCGCTATAGAATAGCATAATTATTCGATGTTTTAAGTAAAAAACAAACCATTGAGAGAATGGTTAAAATATGTGTGTAAGTGTAAAGAATACGTTTAATACAATGTTCAGAAATTTTCTAGCGTAAATATTCATTTAAATCAACTAACCTTTTGTGGAATCTGACTATAGGGTCAGCCCATATATCCGTAAGAGTTACAGTTTTCCCTTTCTTAGCCACATCTGGGTGTTTTCTGCAGAGAAGCCATCCCATGTGGGCAAAGAAGAATCCCCTCTCTATGCTGTGGGGATCTGCATTGGTCTCCGTGAATTTGTGATGAGCCCTATGGTCACGACACCACTCGTATATATCATTCTGCAAGAAAAACGAAGTGATTATTTTTGAGTAAAAGATTACATATATATATTATATATATATATTATATATATATATATATATATATTATATATATATATATATATATATATTATATATATATATATTATATATATATATATATATATATATATATTATATATATATATATATATATATATATATATATATATATATATATATATATATATATATATATATATATATATACATACACACACAATGCTGGCCATTAAAATTGCACCACCAGGAAGGAAATCAAATAACAAAACTTTACTTATTATACGTATACAGCATAGTAGGAAGAAAACATGATTAAATTTGTAGGCAATTTGGGGGTATACAGGGTCTAAAATTAGTATACACAGCTGCTTTAAGTCTATGCTATGGTATCCATGCCCATGTGTCTAGGCCCTTTATGCCAACCGCATCGGTGGGGAACAAGTTCCTATATCTCCATAAATATCACGACTTACATCAATTATTTAACTCCATTTCAGCTAGGGTTTTAAATACCAGTCAGATTCTATTAGCAAATAATCATAACGAAACCCCTTTTCACTGACCCCAGAGGTGAAGATCAGGTACCAAATACCGCTATTATTGACAAGGCGTAGAGGAATTTTTTTAAACTCTATTCCAGTTCTTGACTAGTATCAGTCCACTATTTTTAACAAGCTATTACACATGATCTTATAAATGAACACTTTCCAAAGTATTTTTTGATTTGGCGTTGTTAGTTTTATAAACAACAGACTATACTAAACGACAAAATATAGTATTTAAATGTTAAAACTATTTTCCTTTTCTTGTAGAAAATTTAATCCATTCAACTCCAGTTTACAGATATTAATGCCTCAAGAACATAAGTTTCTATCTAATTTACTACTGGAAAAAAAAGAGCTTCGTATAGTTTTAAAATTTTATTTCACGGGGACACAAATTTTCAAAATATTTGCCAACGTCCATAAATTTTGATTAATACCTCATATTAATGATTGCCTTTCCAGATATTAACTATAACAAACTATAATTAACAAGAAACTGTTAGGTGAAAAGAGCACATTTGGTAAGTAGCCATGAATAGGCCCCGGTTCCTCAAAATATGAAAATGGCATCCATTAAGCATATTCAAAAACATTAAAGATCAATACTAAGATCATTTATCAATTAGTATTAATCTATAAGTGCTGGCCAACATTAATATTAATTAGCATTTCTAGCTAATAATTACTTAATATTCTTTAAGAAAATTTTTTTCATACTAACCTGTGCGGCAATACTTGTGAAAATGCAAAGCAGAGCTCTCAAAGGCCACCTTGCTTTGTAAGACTTATGCGACCAAAGTCGATGCGAACCTGCTGTGATGCCTATATTGCCAAGAGTGAGGTAAAACCAACCTGAAAGTAATAGAAATAATAGTTTTGAGTTACTAAACTATAACTATAAAAACCTATTAAAGGATCATGTAAATATATTAGCTGAATATCTGTGCTTCGCTACGGAGTACATTCAAATTAAATACAACGGTCAATCTATGCAATTAATTTGTATGTTTAATATCCATAAAACATACTAATTTGAATTAAATTCTTAAAAAACTTCCATCTCAATTAGCCGAGTGGTTAAATTTTATCTTTTACCTTATATCAATATCTTTTTTGTCAATTTATTTTGTTGTTATGCCCGTGACGCAAAATTAATTTAAAGTATCACAAAAAGAAAAGAAACCACGTGATCAGAATTTAATAAATTAAATTCTAAAAATTAATCTTTAAAAATTCACCAGAAATCAGAAAATGGAGGTAAAGATTCAAAAAAGATTTCATTTTAAAGGAATTTTTATGATCTTTCTCGTGATATAAATTTTATAACCCACAAATTATTATTTTAAGTGCAAACTGTAAAGAATACTACAAAAAAGCTTAAAAATTTAATTTAAAATAATCTAAGAAGAATTTTTCAAAAATATCTCGTAGTGCACCCCTGCAGTATAAGAAGAATCGCCACGCAAAATTTCAGCCCTTTAGGTCCAGCGGTTTGGTCTGTACGTTATCTGTCAGTCAGTCAGTCAGTTACAGAACTGTTTTATCAGGAACTTTGACTGAAGTTGGATTTGTATTATCAGTGTAATGTACAAAGTAAAAGTGCTGACCAAAATGAAGGCGACTGTATACTAACCCGACTGGATTCGCTCACCTCAATGTTAACCTATGGAGAAATGTGTCTACTATTTACTGCTACATAACTGCCGATAATCCAATAAATACGGTATTTTCAGATAGCCTGAACTTTTCTGCACCTTGCAACAGGATTCATTTAATAAATTTCGTCCACCAAAGGAACTTAGGAGCGTTTAAAACACACTACGCCAGATTTTATTCCCCGAATAATTTAAATTTTAAAATATTGTTTGCATTTAAAAAAACGAAATATGCCTCAAGGTATAAAATTACTTTCTCTACTACGGAGTAAAATAAAAAATAAATAAATAAATCCAATTCAGCATTCCTCGGACAAATTTTCTCCGTAGGTTAACATTGAGCGAATCCAATAGGGTTATTATACAGCAGCCTGAATGGGTAATCTTAAAATTGGTTTATGCTTGTACTTACTTTTCATTTACATAATATCCGAAACAATAAGGAAATATTCACTGAACATTCGTGTTTTATTTCCTTCTATTATTCACGGAAATAGCATTTGTCTTTTTTCCCATTATTGTCAGTATATGTGAGGGCGATTTTTTTTATGATAATCTCACAACAAGTATTATTAAAGGGAAAGGAAAAATTCTAAACGGTTGTGACAAAAAGTGAGATCTATGCAGTGAACACTTTACATACAAAACACCAGTTTTAGTTTTATGGGTCCAGCTGTTTAATCTTGAAAGAATAATACAGATTTCGTGAAAATCGTTCCGCAAGTTGTAGGAACTTTTAATCACATCTATGTTACACCCCGCAATATCGGAAGGTTTTTATTCCTTCTTTTATTTCAGATTTCATTGCTACCATTTTCCGGCTGAAAGATATTTTTGTTGACAGCAGAATTTGTTTTATAGAATAAACGGCCCATTGTGGCAACGTAGCTCTAATCTGAAGAAAAAGAAAGAATTTGAGTATTTTTGTAAGATGGCAACTCTGATGAAAATATTTACCGTAAACCTTTGAGGACTAAGACTTCTTTTTCTCAAAACAATAGGGATTAATTATTTTCAGATTCTAAAATTATGCATGTCATAAATATATTCGAACAAACTTTCATTTCGGAGCAATATTGAAGTTAGTTCGTTTCCAACGAATCATAGGTGGTCAAGTTAACCCTGTTAGAGGGACAGTAACTGTCTCTGAATGCTGTAAAAGGGGAGTTTATGACTTCAAGAAAAAGAAATGCATTTACTCCTTAGAAAAATGCTTGTTATTACCTTTTTTCAAGAATGATGTGCATTTTTGTTTGTCGTTTATTTATGTTTAAAAAAAATAATTTTTTTAAATTCAAATTTCTGACATTACAGATTAAAAAATGGCAGAATTGTTTAGCTATATAAAAAACATAATAAAGAGTCCTTTATGTAGTAGATCCAAAAAGTTCCCTATAAATGTACGAAACACTGATGTAGCTTTAAGTTTTAGAGAAAAATTTTAGAGCAGCATTTTCTGAACAGGAAAGCAAATTATTCTGCAGTTTATATTGCATAACTATGGATGCCTAATTTTTTATCATATTCAGCCGAACCAATATGGATTTTTCCTAAGACTAAATGACCTATTTATGTAACTGTCTTTGTGATAATTTATGCAATAATTGCAGTTTTTCATTCTTAAGGGGGCGCAGGACCTTGATCGACGAAATGACTATAAATATGATCTAATTCTAACCAGAAAAACTCAAATAATATTAGAAAAATAAATTGTCTTTCTTTATGCATATAAAGTACATATCTTTAAATATGTCATATATAAAAATGGAAATTACAAATCTATAAATAATTTTCAAATTAGCAGCTTAGAATTTTATGATTGACTTCTAATTTTGAATTTGTGCGCAGCATTACTTTTAAACTATCGATAGGAAACTGATGAAACTACACTCATATGTATATTCCATGGTACTCTACATTTTAAAACCAGAAAAATGTGCAATTCTGGAATAATTTCTTTATGTGGGAAATTTATGCAAATAATTGCGATAATTTTTGAAGTTTTCCAATTTTATGCCCAATTTTTAATTTAAATAATATTTATAACAATTTATATGGTTTTACATTACAGGTAAATATATAACAAGTGTATTATGACCATTAATTATTTTCTGTAAGCATATATCTCAATTTTATGATGTGAACAGCACTTTATGATTTTTAATCATCAGTTAATCATATAAACTTTTAAACTGCTAATTTGAAAACTATTTATAGATTTATAATTTCAATTTTTATATATGACATATTTAAAGATATAAACTATATAAAGAAAGAAAATTTCTTTTTCAAATATTATTTGAGTTTTTGTGGTTAAAATTTGACCATATTTATAGTCATTTCGTCTAGCTTTAATGTCCCGTGTCTCTTTAATAGTTTATTCGTAAGTTTTAGACGTAATTTTCAAACTTTTTTTTCTAGATAATCTACGTATTTCAAAATCTAATTGCTTAAAACTAATTTCAAATAGTTTTTCTTTAGACTAGGGCTTCTTAAACTGTGGGTCATGACCCACAAAATTTTGGGGTCACGAAAACTTTGACACCAGTTCGCAAAGGGTGTCCCTTCAGCCCGAAATATTATTTCGTCAGATTCTTCGATAGTGGTTAGAAAAAATAATTAGGGAAACCATTTTGATTTAAATTATTTAATGAAAATCAGATTTCATAACATAGATGCATAAACCGGGATATAAATTGATCGTTCCTCGCTTTAATTTATTTTATTTATTATCAGTTAAATTTCTGTGATTTATTATCAGTAAATATATTATTCGTATATTTGTTTTATGCACTTATGTTTCATTTTGTATATTTATTTTCTTTATATATCTAGGGACGCGTAAAATTTTCTCGAGCGAAAAGGGGTCACGAGTTGAAAAAGATTAAGAACCCTTGGTTTGGACCAGTGGTTCGTAACCCGTCGGTGGTCCGGGAGAACACAAGAAATGGTCCACGAAGTCCACAGTGATAAAAAAAAATTGGCCTCTTAATTTCAAAACAACCGCGAGTTAACCAATTTTATAAAATTGAGAGCAAAAGAATTTTTTTCTCGATTTTTTTGTTAAGATTCTAAACATCCCTGTATTTTTTCCGTTTTCGGACGTTTCGATCTGAAAAAATCCCTCTGCTGCTTAATAATCCCTAATATATTTTTGCGTAACGCGGAGTCGCAGCGTCGCAGTCATTTTGCAGTAAAGCAAAAGCCAGCTCAAAAATATCATTAATTTTTAAATTTTCATAGGCTTTTTCTTCTGCTATTAAGATTTCTTCTACGTTAAATTTGTTGCTATTTAGTTCATTTGTAACATTTTTATAAAAGTTGTCTATCACAGACAGTTTGTTTATTCAGAAAATTAAACCCATTTTTGCCCCTAAAAGGGTTGATTGGAAGAGGGCCCCCCCACGACGAAATTTATTTCTTTATTATTTTAATTTCTTTATTTCTTTCTTAATTTCTTTATTTTTTTTGGACAAGTGGTCCCTGATCAACGAAAAGTTAAGAACCACTGGTTGAGGCGATAGAAACTGTAACCCTGATTTTCGTCTCTCGCGCATATACTATGCCTTTCCGATGGGTGGCGTTAGGTATGTAAATCTCGACCTTGAAGTATTTCCTCTGGTTTGAGTATCTAATATCTGCGCGCTTTGCAATACGGCAGACAGTGTTAACATTAGTCACATTAACCAGCTGCTTGTGAACAGCTGTCCAATCCTTTTCATTGAATGTAAGATCTGCCATGATGTGACAGTGCTGGCAGTAGTCTCGGATCTCTCACTTTTGCGATCTGTTCATGTGATCGACGAGGGCAGTAAATTATAGTAATTTGTTAGCGAAGTTCCAAGTAAAATACTATTCAGTGGCGTAGCGAGAGGGGGGCAAGGGGGTCTATCATGCCCCGGGCGCCACTCGCTGAGGAGCGCCAAATGGTCCTTTTCACTAATTCTATGTATAATATTACAATATGTTTTTCGGGAAGGGGGCGCCAAAAAGGTATCTTGCCCCGGGCGCCAGTTATGCTCGCTACATCACTGATACTATTCTTACTTTGTGTCAGCTAGGAAAGCTTTTGAAACCTTTCTTGGCTGAGTTTTCTTATGTTTGATTGCAGCGTCTTAGCTGCTTTCTAGAGCAGTGATTCTCAACCTTTTTTTTTCGTCACGGTACACTTTTAATAATTAAAAATTTTGGCGACAACTAAAAATAAGATAAATTTAAAAGAATTTTGCTTGGATAATTAATTGATATACCTATAATATATTATGTAAGAATAGCATGCTAAATAAATCGCAGTGGCAGAACATTTCAAGAATCTCGAGGTACGGTGGTTGAATATCACTGTTCTAGAGAATTACCACAATAGCTGAGATGAGGATAAAGTGACCTTCCACAATTTTATTTTTTTTTACTAAACTATGCTGAACGCAGTATCTAGCACAATCTCCTTTTCAACTGTCTGTTCAAACTGACATGACTATCTTGTTACTGCGAAGCGTATCGTTTTAGAAAGCATTAATAAATCTTATTTTGCATACAATGAAATGAGGTGGTATGAAACGATCGGGCAGTGGATATCACGCTTTCTTTATGTTATCTGGTAGAGGCGAAAAGTCCATAATAGATCGTTTTAGACAGAATAGATAAAATTAAGCTAGGAAAAATAAACTTACTGAAAATAATTGTTTTCCATGATGCAGAAGTGAAACAAAGGTAAATTCCATAGAGTGAAACCAGGTGAAGATTGATGTAAAAGACCACATTGAACCAGACAATTCTTAGTTTATACTCTACGTTTTCCACTTTTGGTTCTTCGTCTGTGTTATTCTTCATGAGAGTAGAGGAGGTAGGAGTCATTCTTTCTCTGAGAGAAAAAAAAATTAAATTATTACTTTACACAAACTACACATTTGTACAATATCGTCCTCGGGAAGTTTGGAGATCCGGATTCGTTACAAGCGGTCTTTATGGTACAACTATCTATATTACGGTACAACTATCTATAAAAATTTCTGAAATAATTTTAAATTTAGCTATAATTTAAATATCATTTAAAAGTTTATCTTTCTTGTTTACGTATTTGAATCCATTTTGATACCAATAAATTACTGTCGATCAAATGAGGAAACGGATTTCTCGACAAGGTTTTATGAATAAAGTATTTTTCATACAACCAATTTCGTAAAAAAATGCTAAAATAAATGATTAGAAAATGAGTTAAAAGCACATTAATAAGAAAATGAATCCCTTTAGAAAATTAGCTACATATCTCCATCTAACTCTATCTAATCTAAAACTAATCTAAAACTTAAGTATTATTCAATTCTGAATCCAGTGAGTCGTATTTTCTTTTAAGAATATATCAAGTTCAAAATTTCATTAACAACTGTGTTATCTTTAGCATAAATTTAAAGCAGCTATATAATACTTATTCTACCATTCCTAATGCAACTAAACACAATAAATATTATTAATTAATTTAATGAAAATTGTTGAAAAAATAATAATATTATGAAACGGAGTCACTTAATATTTTTTGAAACTGAGAATTTTTTTATCACATTTCATTTAAAAATCGTGTTTACACAGTTAAAAAAAAGAATCAAAATCAAGTTTTATGATTAAGTCCTATAAAAGTATTTATGTATCTCTTAGTAGCAGTTTGCTGTAGCATTTACTATAATATTAAACGTAACAGCATTTTATGCATATTATAGAAAATTAACTTGATATTTTAGCTAATTCAGGGTCTTTTATGAAACTTAATGGCTAAATTATTTACACGTAGTTATAATTACAACTAAGACAGTGACAGATATTTATACAGATATATAAACATATTTGTTATTAAAAAATATTTTTTTTTTAAATTTCATCTCTCTTCCATAGAATGACGAAGTAGCACTAGTGAACTTATTTAATAGAAGTTAATTCAAGTTTAAGTTTTGAAAACAAATTATACTTTACATGATAAATGATCCCTTTAATCAGTGAAGAAACGTGTTTTAAAATCTAAGCCAATCATATCAGTTTGCAACCTATATAATAATTCCTTTACAGTTTTCTGCAGCGAAATTTCTCAAAAAATTGTCCTAAAAATAATTTTTGAAGAAAAATTTTGAAATTTTTCATTGGACACCGTAGGCTCCGTCACCTCATAACTATAGGTATTGCATCATATATTTGTGAATCTTTTGTCACTGAGAAAAGTACGCCAAACGATATTAAAGCAGTTTATCAACACATACAAACTGAAATTCGTCTCAAATAACTGCAGACAAATGGAGAAAAACGAAAACGTTTGTATGATATAAATTTGTGCTGGATTCTAAACTGATACAATTTTATATTCATGCAACTACACTCACCAGAAAATTGAAGCAGAGCTCTATGTCTCAAAATTAAAATAATATAACTGAAAATAAACTTTCAAAACGAACGCTCTAAAAGATGTAGAAAAATGAGAGGGTAACATACTAGCTCACAGAAAAATTCATATTTCCTCTGAAATGAAATCAGATGAAAAACTACGCCTTTATGGAAATAATATAGCTGAAAATAAAATTTCAAACGAACGCTCTAAAAGATGTAGAAATATGAGAGGATAACGTACTATCTCACAGAAAAATTCATGTTTCCTCTGAAATGAAATCAGATGAAAACTACACCTGTTCTATGAAAATTACACCACACGGTATTAAAGCAATTTTATAAACATATACAAACTAAAATTCGTCTCAAATAACTGCAGAGAAATGGGGAAAAACGAAAATATTCGTATGATTAAATTTGTGCTGGTTTCTAAACTGATACAATTTTATATTGATTCAATTATACTTACCAGAAAATTGAAGCAGAGCTCTATGTTTCGAAATGAAAATAATATAGCTGAAAATAAACTTTCAAATCGAACGCTCTAAAAGATGTAGAAATATGAGAGGGTAACATACTAGCTCACAGAAAAATTCATATTTCCTCTGAAATGAAATCAGATGAAAAACTACGCCTTTATGGAAATAATATAGCTGAAAATAAATTTCAAACGAACGCTCTAAAAGATGTAGAAATATGAGAGGATAACGTACTATCTCACAGAAAAATTCATGTTTCCTCTGAAATGAAATCAGATGAAAACTACACCTGTTCTATGAAAATTACACCACACGGTATTAAAGCAATTTTATAAACATATACAAACTAAAATTCGTCTCAAATAACTGCAGAGAAATGGGGAAAAACGAAAATATTCGTATGATTAAATTTGTGCTGGTTTCTAAACTGATACAATTTTATATTGATGCAATTATACTTACCAGAAAATTGAAGCAGATCTATATGACGAAATGGAAATAATATAGCTAAAAACAAACTTTCAAAACGAACGATCTAAAATATGTACAAATATGAGAGGATAACACACTATCCCACAGAAAAATTCACATTTCCTCTGTATACGAAAACACAAAGGAACAAGTTTTTGTTCGTCTTATTTACAACTCAACTAAATGCAGAATGAGGAGCACTTATATATAAATGCTTCTTTTGCCTTGATTTTTGAACTGTCATAGTGGTAACACAAAATTATCGAAAAAAGTTTGCTGGAACAAAAATAGGAAATTTAGAACCGGATCTTTGATAAGTTTCACAAAACATGATTGAGTGGTGTCATCCGAGTGTGTCAAGCTTCAACTGTTAGCGTGGTTGGCAAAGTACAAAGTACACGATCTCGAGGGTGGAGCGACAATGTAACCTCAGGTCATAATACGTATGGCTCTAGTGTTCACGTGAGCGTCGTATGTTTGAGAGAACACTGACGCGTAATCTAAAAATAAAGCGCGTAAAAAAAAAAACACCTAAAAATAAACCGCGTAAACTAAAAATAAAGTGTCCACTTGATATCTGTACTCGTAATCAAATCAAAGAATCGTTGATAGCATATAGGTGGCGAAAAGATATTCAATCCTTATTCTTTCATCCGTATTTAAGTTTCAGAGCAGTTATATATTGAAGTGTTCTTTTGTAGCTATACCCTCCACACTCTAATTCCTAGATGAGAAAGCATTCGGGGGGACAATACTCAGTCCATAAGGGTATCCCGAATTTTGCGTTTAAGTTTCTCACAGTCGTCTAGATATGGCGACTTCCTACTTTTCCGGCGAATATATTACATGAATTCCAACAGGATAAAATTTCGAGGCCTTTTCCCGCCCTGGGCCTTTGCGCGCATTGCGCATCCCTGCTCAATCGTAGTTAAGGCCCTGAAAATAGCCCACTGAAACAACTTTTACTTTCTTCACGGACATAAAGTTTGTGTAACATAGCAGATAAAACTAAATACAGAGGTGAGAGGTGATCAACCTAAGTGCAGAAGTAGAGGGTATTTAAGGCATTACTCACACAATTATGTTATATATATATGTTATGGTAAATGTGATTAATCCGGTGATTATATATAATTGCCAGTTATTATATATAATCACCACTAAATTTGGTTAATTTGATAAATTTTCACTTATTTATCATATTTACCGGCATTAATGGTGAATATGTATAGTTGCCGGTTATTATATATAATCACCAGTTTATAACTTTTACCGTAACATACATACATACATACATATATATATATATATATATATATATATATATATATATATATATACAGTGGACGCTCGTTAATTCGAACTCAAAGGTTCTCAGAAAAAAGTTCGAATTATCCGATGTTAAGAGAAAATATATAACTTTAAAAGTGTATCACTGAAGATGAAAAATCTCCTAGTATGTATAACCCCAGAAAATATATTGTACTATGTTATCTAAAATTAAGCATATTAAAAAGCAATACAGACTTACCTTAATCATAAAATGAAGCAGAAGATATTTAGTAGAAAGTAAACTTTAATTAAAAATATGAATTACACTTTGGGGAAAAACTGTAAAATGGATGTTTGGTTTTGTTTAGGATGCCTACATTGTTCAGCCAGCTTCTCGATTTGAAGCAAACATTTCAATTCATTTTCAGAGGAAGGTTCCATTTGAATAAATATTTTCAGAGTTTTAATAGAGTCCATTATGGCTTTATCCATTATGGCCGCATTAAAAATATCTTTCGGCAGGTAAGTAGAGAAAAGCCCTGGCAGTTTCCTACCAAAATAAGTGCATACGTCTTCGTTTACATTAGAGCTTTGGCCACATACAATTTGATAAGAAATATTGTGCCTTGACTTAAATCGAAAAAGCCATCCACCATTGTATTTAATCTTCAATACCCATTCGTCTTGCCAATTAATCAGCCTTCGTCAGCACTAGGGGTCTATTTATCGGAAAATTTCGAGATCTAACATCCTGGAACCATAGCAGTATAGCTTTTTCTAGATGTTCTTGGGACGCATTTCTTATGCGTTTCCTTCCTCTAGCAAATTTTTATTTTTTTCCATGAATCTAAAATTGACTCCTTGTTTTTCAAATAAGTTGACAAGTTTTTTTTAAATTCCATAGTCAGCTGCTAACTTTGTTTTACATTCGCCATTCTATACTTCAATTTCTGTTTCAAAAAATATTTCTACCTCTGTCTCCAAAGTTAGGGTTTTGTACTTTCCATGTGTAGCCATCCTGAATTTTTACACGTTCACACCACACATTGGGGAAGAAAAACTAGATCACATTAACTTGTCTGCACTGCAGGCATAACTGACGCAGCTCCCTGGAGTCTGGAGTAAAGACGAGTTTTTCTGAAATTCTAAGAAAATCGATACAAATAACAGGAAATCGCTTTGTTCATTAAGCACTGATAAGATTGGTTTGGTTTGGAGCTCTACGGTAAACTTTTGCAACACGAGAGCTAATTAGACCGGGCAATATGATCGTTGCAAAGCAATATGATCGTTGGGACTGGATAAAATGAACGACACATACGGAAAAACGATGGATCCGAAAACGATCGATCGAGATTCCACTGTATATGTATATAACGCGTTTTGAGTTGCACACCAATCTTAATTCACAGAGAATACAAGTCTGTTTAATAACGTTTTGGATAACGTTTCGGTGTTAGGGGCTCCCCAAAATTTTTATTTTAAAAGAAAAAGAAAAAATTCCCAGTTTTTTTTAATTTCATCTTTTTTAATAGTAATTTTTTTATATATCCTTTCAAATTTGATTGATTGGTTCATCATATGTGTAGTTATATGTATAGTTATATGTATAGTTCACCATATGGATGGTATAGTGTATAGCATAAAGGATTAATAAGTTTTTCTGGTTGCATTGTATTGGTGTTTTAATGATGAAGTTAATATGTTGTATTGCTTTATGATATTTGATAATGCTCTAGGCTTCTGCGCTTCAAATAGCCAATTCTTGGTAAAATGATGTTTTCACAATGATTCATGATTATATTTTGTGTGTGTCAATTTTGGAAATTTCACGCCCACATCAGTGTTAGGGGGCCCCCATCTCGAGTTGTGCCTATAGTCAAGAATTTTCTAAATCGGGCCCTGGGCAATTGTGCGAACTCTTGTTCGCATAATTATATATACAGTGGAATCTCGATCGATCGTTCCCGGAATGATCGTTTTCCCGTATGTATCGTTTATTTCACCCAGTCCCGAATAAATTCCATAGAAAACAAGCAAAAACAGACCGCATGGATCGTTCCTCGATCCATCGGTTTCCCGCAAAGTTCGTTCAGAATATCGCAGCTTTAAATTAATTTATCGGATCGATCGCTTTTTCATAATAATTGAACCTGAAATTTAAATGTCTGGATTGAGCTAGAATGACGCTCTAATTAAACAATGAGCAGAGCATTTGAGATTCACGCTCTCGTATTTTTGTTCTTTCCTGTTTAGCCTGGTTTCGCGTTATCGTACCACTCCCATTATTTGTTCGTCGTTGGTGTTCCTTAATTCTTTAGCCTCTGGAGTATCCTATTTTCGGCAACTCATTCCAAATTCTCCGTATATTCAACATTTCTGTTCTTATCAGTAATGGCTCACATTCAGCCAACCTGAGTGGTTCCTGCTGCACTCTACTTATTCTGTTGGCCTTGGGAGGGAGTCGCCCTGTGTTTGGTCTAGGGTGAGAAGTTTATGATTGCTGCATTCTACACTACCCGATGGGGGTTTGGCCCGGAAGTCAGAACTTCCTGCTGGTCTTATGTCGGACCCTATCCAGTGCAATGGAATGGTTCTAGTTACAAACGATTCACGGCTGCCGCTTCCCCTACCCACTTTGAAAAGCATTGGGACGTTGCTGAACGGTCAAACGTAGCCGCGCAGGTTTCAGATTATCTCTTTAAGTTTTCGTAGCTTTTACTATAGATATTTTTAAAAACTTTTAAATGAATTGTTCAGCGAAAAAAGTACGTACTCTTCGAGAAAGATTAAAAATTATTGAAGAAGTGGAGAAAAATCCTTCTGCAAAACGCGTTGGCGTAGCCAAGCGTTTAGGAATCGCAGCGTCGGAAGCATGCTTCGTTTGAAAAATTGAAAAGATTTTTATACTCTCACACAGTAACCGATACCGAAAAGAATGCAATTTGCAACACTGAAAAAATATTGTTTACTTCTGTAGAGAAAACCGCCAAAAAGTAAACGAAGATTAAAGACTATTTTAATTGAATCAAAACTCCTGTGTAATACGTGTATTTCTTTTTTTATTATCATTTTCTTTCATTTCAGTACAACTTTGTAATTTTATCTTCAGTTACACAACAGTTATGTGTGCATTTATGTATGTGAGTAAATATATATTAGGGCTATCAAAGTTTTAGGTATGTTAGTACTTTTTTGCATGTTTCGCATCTATCGTTTTCCCGCATTCATCGTTTAGTTAAGTCAGTCCCTTCGAAAACGATAGATCGAGATTCTACTGTAGATATATATATATATATATATATTATTTTTCTTATAAAAGTACATGGTATCACAGTATTTGGGAAAAAAAAATTTTATAAAAGTGCAAGTACATAATACACGATGAATCAAAAGAATATTACTGAATTAAGTGGTAACAGAATGGATTATAATAGTGAAAGTGAGTGTGAAGCAGAATTTCCCGGAAAGGGAAGGAGGAAATGCGTTCAGTGTAATAAATATAGTTATTCGTCTCATTCCGAGCTTGAAAATGAAGTAATAAATTTACATTCAGTAGCTACCTGTTGTCCAGATTTGTGAAATAAATGTCTACACCTTGTGACGTCAGAACGTATTTCACCATATTGATATGTGGAGAATCGCCAATCATTTTTATTCTGGGTTAGCGGATCGTTTAATATTCAATACGGAACAAACTAATATTTTTCGCATAACAGAAATTAGCAAACCATGGGAAGCTATAGGGTTTTCTTAATTTTTCCGTTTTGTGTTTGTCATATATGAATAAAATAAAATTTTCAAGTCCTAAGAGTTATAATTGACACTCAATGGCACATAAATCTTGTGCTAGCACCCACTGCCCGGCGCTACGTCATGTAAAAACCATGGGCCTATATTTTCAGTTCTATACTGTAAAAACGAAATGCTGCTTCAGGCTGAAAATGGCTACCTGTTTATGAATGTAATGTTTGTGGGAAGTGTGTTTACCTGTTTTGCGTATCCCACCCATGTATCTTAAAGGTATTTTCTTACCCATTTAGTTATAGTTTCGTTTTAGCAATATATCCAAAAAAGTATTTCCTTTTTGCTGTGTAGCCTACATTCTAAATTCAACAATTTTAAGATTTCAAAACGTATAGTACCGTGCATTGTCTCGATTTTACCGTGTATGTTAAATAAGATAAAGTGTGGGATTGCATGCGTGTTAATCTACATTCTTAATTCAGCAGTTTTAAAATTCCAAAACGTATAATACCGCGCATTGTTTGGATTTTACCGTGTATGTTAAATACGTTAAAGTGTGAGATTGTATGCGTGTTAACCTCCATTCTTAATTCAGCAGTTTTAAAATTTCAAAATGTAATAGTACCTCGCATTTTTTTCGATTTTACCGTGTATAATAAATACGACAAAGTGTTAGATTGTATGTGTGTTAACCTCCATTCTTATTTCAGCAGTTTTAAAATTTAAAACCGTATAGTACCGCGGTTTGTCTCGCTTTTACCGTGTATGTTAAATACCGTGTATGTTAAGTGTATGCGCGTTGACCTACATTCTTAATTCAATACTTTTAAACTAAAAAAAAAATATAGTTGCCAGTGCTGCACTTTTATTTGTTTTAATCGTATACATAGCAACGTGTGACTGCGTATAGATGATAATGTATGCATTCTTTATGTAGTGCTTTTAAAAGTTATAGATGTACACTGTAAAAATGAAATGCTGTTTTGGGTTTATCACAAAAAATAGAACCAGAAGGGTAAGAAGATATGTTTAAGATACAAGATTGGAATGCGAAAAAGAGGTAAACCCGCTACTCAGAAACATTACTCTTTGAAACAGATACTTTTTTCAATCTGGAGAGGCATTTAGTTTTAATATATACTTATATATAAAGAGAGAGCGATTTTGTACGTGGAGGGTAATCTCCAGAACCACTGCACCTACTTGAAAATTTCTTTCACTGTTTGAAAGGTACATTATTCCAGATGTACATAGGCTATATATTATGTATATCTGATCATCTATACTTATATATAAAGAGAGAGCGATTTTGTACGTGGAGGGTAATCTCCAGAACCACTGCACCTATTTGAAAAATTCTTTCACTGTTTGAAAGGTACATTATTCCAGATGGACATAGGCTATATATTATGTATATCTGATCAGTAGAAATAAAGTTAGGGGCTTAATCCTAACAATCTCCATTGTTTCCGCTACTGTCCTCTACCGCTTTTTGTGCCAAAGTCCTCAACGATCCTTAGCGTGGTGCTATCGCGGTGGGCTTCAGTTCTGACGATAGTGGTTCGAACCTAGCCGTTCTCCGGCACTCCTTTTTCTTTAAAAAAATTAACTTTAATTATTTACTAACGTAATATTAATTTGAATAATATTTTAGGAATATTATTTGAAAAAAAATTTTAATATTATTTAAAAAAAAAACATTCTTTACTTAAAATCCTTTTTTTATTTTTGTATTTTCATTTCATCTCTTAACCTCTCTCTTTTAAAAAATTAACTTTAATTAATAACTAACGTAATATTAATTTGAATACTATTTTAGGTGCTTAAAATAATTAAAAATACATTCTTTACTTAAAATCCTTTTTTATTTTTGAATAAAACTACGGTCTCAAGCACACCTCTTTCTTTTAAAAAATTAACTTTAATTAATAAATAGCGTAATATTAATTTGAATATTATTTTAGGTGCTTAAAATAATTTTAAAAAAATTCTTTACTTAAAATCATGTTTTATTTTTGTATTTTTATTTCATCTCTTATTCTAATTTTGGGATACCAATGTGTATCTATACTTCTATAATAATATACAAAGAGAGAGAGCAGATTTTGTACGTGGAGGGTAATGTACAACTTTTGTACATTAAAATGTACCTTATATCTTTTCCTTTATCAACCGCAGTCAAGTAACCATAGCAACACCCTTTAGCTTACGGGGTCCGTTTTTCGAAATTGCTCTTTACAACGGGAAAATGTTATCTACTTCCTATACCCATTTTACGTGGGGGACATTCAGCGTGGGGGGTCAGGGGAAAGAGTGGTTAATTGCTTTCTTATTGCTTTGTTACTATTGAAGAAGAATTTCAATAGTAGTTCATCGGCACTCCATGCCTCTTTCATCTCTCAAAAGGCTGAAAATAGATGAACCGCGGGTGAACCGCCCTTCTGATGTGTCTCGCCTGAAAAGAAATAGCCTCTAGCTAGAACGACAAAAGATTATTATTCAGTCCTTTTTTGAAAGATTCACCCTCCGTTCCCAGAATGTCACACAATTGTTCTTTCGGGGCAAAAGCGTTAGGAAAATCACAACGAAGTGGAATTCGAGACTATATCTCTGCCGACATCACACCGTATTTTTCGAGAGTATGTGCTTCGGATATATGCTATCCCACCCCGTAAGGAAAAGGCTTAATATTTTTAAGATTCAAGTAGAGGAGGTATTGATAAATACAAAAAGGATTTTTGAAACTGGCAACGTTAAAGGGTTTATTGAAGAAAACTACATTTGGAACTACGCTTTTTATTGGACATTTAAGATAAAAAAAGATTTACAATTTATTGGCTATCAACTGGAAATTTATTGGTATAATATTTTGTTCAACCCGGACAAAGTCGGGACGGGCCGCTAGTAGTGTATAACAACAATTAACCGCACATGGCTTTGCTTTTATTGTGTACGTTAAACATAGAGGCGGGAAAGTTATTCGGGAATTATCCACTTAAGAAGGGGTCGTGCTTCCCTAACCCCTACGATTGAGAAGGCTAAGTATGTATAATGTTTTACCTTTTGAACTTTTCCATGGGTAAAAAAATTTGGGTAAAGCATGGGTAAGAATGGGTCAAATAAAAATGTGGAATATACAAATTAAAAGCATGATATCAATAGAACCGTATGTAATATACGCAACATATAAACAACCGGTGGGACTGTAGATATATATTTTTATCTAAATTTTAGTTACAATCTTCCATCTGGTGTACATAAAAATGAAAGGAATTTCACAACGATAAAGCTGATACGATGGAGAATTTGAGAAATATAACAAAGCGTTTCCTTCCATCTGATAAACATCCGGGTTATGTTTAATTGTTTGAAAACTTTTTTTCTCTGATTTTCTTTCGATAACAGTCCTAATATTGTTTGAATAGGTTTTATAATTGACCTCGCGAAGTCATCAAGTTTTAAAGAAGAGAGATAGACAACCACATGCGAAATACGTTAGATTAAAATTATAAAGTTAGGAACAGAAATATGCTTTAACGTGGTTTAATGTTGACCATAGAAACTACCCAGATATCTAAATTTTAATTCTCCTAAAAATGGCTTTTTAAAATTTTCCCTTAATGTATTTAGTAAGTTCATTTACTTAAATTATTTCTCTTCAGGGATTTTTTTTAAGCGGAGGCACTTGTGTAGATATTCGCCTGTAGTTCACCGCAGTTTGTTGGCCATTTTATTATGGGGGCACCATATAGGCAGACTAGCATTACCTCCTATGAAGGGATGACACAAACAGAGGTAATAAAAGGGCTCGACGCCGGGATTCGATCCGAGCACCCTTAGTACCGAAAGCCAGAGCGCTGTACCCCAAGATCACCACAAGCCCTCAATGACATATATATATATATATATATATATATATATATATATATACATATATATATATGTATATATATATATATATATATATATATATATATATATATATATATATATATATATATATATATATATATATATATATATATATATATATATATTTGAGGGAGGGAGATTGGTTTTAGCTTGGTTTGGTTTAGACGCTACGGTCAACTTTTTGCTACACTATGGCTAATTAGACCGGGACCTACTGCTTAAAGTTGATTTCGAAGAGCTACAAACGTCCATGCTAAGATTCGGACTCGAACCCACAGACTCTGGTAGCGATTGCCAGTGCCCTAGCAATTCGGCCATCATCCGCCGGGAGACTGGGGAGAAAGCGAAAGAAGTCTACATATCGAATGAACTGTAGAACCTATATTATCTCTTTGATACTTGTTTCGAATGTTCTAAATACATGTATATTTTTAATATTATTTTTATCTAAAAATATCTATATAAAAAATATTTACTGATTACTTTATCTTGGTAAATATTTCTAGAAAATCCTCTTGGTATTTAGCGATAATTAATGATTTCCAGATGTTACCCCCCCCCCCCCTAAAAAAAAGAACCCTGTTAATTAAGAAGTATGTATAAAAGTAGCATAAATTTTCAGTTGATGCAAAAAATATTATTTACAGATAGCCTAAGATATAATAAGATTAGAGTAAAATACACAGAATTTACTTACCTCATAAGAATTTTTTTAGTTCCTTATCCTGCCCACCCAATTTGAGTAATCGCGTATTCGTTTAACACAGAATCATTTATATATCTTCGTCAAGGACTTGTGGACAATAGTGGGGAATTTTGACCAAAAAATTTCCTTCTTCATCTAGATAAAAATTTATTTCTGCATAATTTATTTGACCATAGATTGCGAAATCAACCATGACTGTAGCAGGATAAAGATATATATAGACAAAAACTTTTCCTTTTTCTACTAAATAAGCTTTTTCCTTTTTGAGAACTACAAATAACACATAAACATTTATATATACATGTATGTATATCTGTATAATTCTCTATGTCTATATCTAACTTATTTCTCTCTCTCTCTCTCTATACATATATATATATATATATATATATATATATATATATATATATATATATATATATATATATATATATTAATATTAATAAAAGAGAATGTTTGCGTGTGTGTGTGTGTGCGGCCTCCAGACGAATCTATGAAACTTACAGCCATGAAATTTGGCACACGGGTAGTGCAGACTATGGGAAGGTGCACCTCGAAGCCCGAATTTTAAATTTTATTCTAGAAATTTTTTATTTTATGTTTTGTGGGATATTTTATGTTTTTTTAACTTCAGATTACGATATCTCGGCAAAAAATGATCGTAGAATTTTGATCTTTTTACAGTCTAAGAGTACAGACATTTCTCTTTCAAACAAGACCTCATTTGTTTAAAAATAATTTAAAACAGACTAATATTTTCATAAAAATATTAAACCCACTTTTTCGAGAAATTTACGCACTTTTGAGGATCTACGGTCGATGCTCTTATTTATCTTACAAAGATTTTTTATCTTACAAAGAAAATATTTACATCATCTGGAAGATGAAAGCTTTCTCATTCATATAAACCTCATTTCAAGTCTCTATCTTAAAATTTCGATTTTTAATTGAATTTTAAAGAACGATACTTCAACACAAATTTTCTACGCCGTTCTTCAAACGCGGTAGGAAGAAAAGCAAATTCTCCCATTGGGTTGTGAACAACGATAACGGAATGTTTTAAATCTCATGGGGGGGAGGTCTATTTGCAGGAAGTCGAATGAACTCTCATTAGATTGTCAATCGTATGATGGCAATGGAGTGTTCGAAATCTCATGGGGGGGGGGGGAATGTTTCCAAGCAGTCATCTGGTGGACGGATGGCTTGAGCGTAGCTAGGCAAAGCCCGAGCCTATATATATAAATGGATGTATGTGTGTATGTGTGTATGTTCCAGCTTCACTCTGGAACGCCTGGAGCAATTTCAACCAAACTTGGTACACATATCACTTACAATCTGGTAAGAAACACGGGGGGGGGGGGGGAAGACAACCCTAGCACCAATAGGGGTCAGGGGGCAGGGGGCACATGTAAAAATATTCGAAAATGACTGATATAAGTGTGGAATCCATAGTTTTCGGGGTCGCTGAGATTAATGGTGACACTTCCGTTGCCGTCTATATGAAAGTTCAGCCCCCATCAGCATTGAGGGGGGAGGGGGGAGAAGGAGTGAATATAAGATGTTCAAAATACCGAGAGTAGTGTCGAAACCATAGTTTTCGGGGTCGCTGAGACGAATAGTGACATTTCTGATGCCGTTTAAGTGCAAGTTCAGCCCTCCCCCCCATTAACACGGGGTGAAGGGGGGAGAGAAGAAGGAGTGAATATAAAATGTCCAAAATGACTGAGAGTATTGTCAAAAAACTAGTTTTTGGGTCGCTGAGACGAATAGTGACAATTTTGATGCCGCTTAAGAGCACAGCCCCCCATAAGCATAGGGGAGAGGGGGGGGCAGGGAAGAAGGGGTGAATATAAAATGTCCATAATACCGAGAGTTGTGTCAAAACCATAGTTTTCGGGGTCGCTGAGACGAATAGTGACATTTCTGATGCCGTTTAAGTGCAAGTTCAGCCCCTATTAGCATTGAGGAGAGGGGGAGGGAAGAAGGGGTGAATATGAAATGTCCAAAATGACCGAGCGTAATTTCAAAATCATAGTTTTCGGGGTCGCTGAGACGAATAATGACATTTCTGATGCCGTTTAAGTGCAAGTTCAGCCTCCCATAAGCATAGGGGGAAGAGAAGAAGGGGTGAATATAAATATCCAAAGTGACCGGGAATAGTTTCGAATCCGTAGTTTTCAGGTTCTCTGCGACGAATAGGGACACTCCCTATGAAGTTTAAATGCAAGTTCAGCCTCCTACCACCATTAGGGGGGGGGGAAGAAGGGGTAAAAATAAAATGTCCAAAATGATCGAGAGTAATGTCGAATCAATAGCTTTCGAAGTCACAGAGATGAATAGTGATAATCCCGATGCTGTTTAAGTGCTAGTTCATCCCCCATCAGCATGGGGGAGGGGAAAAAGGGGAATATAAAATGTCCATAATGACCAAGAGTAGTGTCGAATCTATAATTTTCGATGTCTCTGAGATGAATAGGGACACTACCGATGCCATTTAAGTGAGAGTGCAGCCCCGCATCAGCATTGTTGGGTGAGGTGGGGGTAAGAATGTGTGAATAAAAAATGTCCAAAATGAGCGTGAATAGTGTCGAATCCATAGTTTTCGGGTTCGCTGAGATGATTAGGACCCTCCCGATGCCGTTTAAGTGCAAGCACAGCCTCCCATCACCATTGTTGGGGGAGAAGGGGTAATAAAAAATCCAAACTGACCGAGATTAGTGTCGAATCCATAGTTTTCGGAGTCACTGAGAGATATATAGTAAACAAAAAATGTTGTTTATAATCAAGTTTTGAGTTAAATTAATAATAGAGTGAATTAGTAATTTTTCTTTATCATTTGCATACTGTACTTACTTTGAAATATGTGTAAATTAAATTAGATTTTACACTGTAGGTAGAATCCATTCCTTTTCCTGTGTAATAAAAAAATTGGGATAAATAAATACCCGGGCAACGCCGGGTAAATAGCTAGTATATATATATATATATATACAGGTGGTTATCAAGATAATGGAAACACCTATCAATATTAGCGGTGTTTATGAATGTGCTTCGTATTCCTTAAAAAACGAGTCTGGCAACCGGTATTTTTTTTATATAATATACTGTATGCATTTTTCTACTACCAGGTAGCAGTAATGAAGCTAAGGGCATCGTGCTTTTAGGGGGAACATCGTAAAATGTCAAATCTTGCAGACCTTGCAAAAAGGGCAAATTATTGGAGCGCGTTTAAATTAGAGTCTCTGTTACTGCAACCCCCAGGGTAATCGGTTTTTTTTAGCTATGGTACCGAAAGTCATGATAACATACAGAGTGCACTGAAAAACATCCTTTGACAAACAGAATAGTGGATGAAAGGGAGAGCTGAGAGAAAGAGACGGACGAGGTATTGAAGCGGATTGTGACATGAAGAAAGAAAACAATTGCAACCAAAATGACTGAAGAGCTCAATCTGCATCTCCATGTTCCGGTATCAACCATTAGAGGTAGAAGGGAACTTCAAAAACAAAGCATTTACGGAAGAATAGCTATTCCAAAGCTACTTGTAATAGATGCCAATAAAAAATATAGTCCCAATGGTGTCACGAGCGCAAATCCTTGTCGAGTAATATGTCAAAAAATGGCATTTAGTCCGACGAATCATTGTTCAAATTGTTCCTCGCAACAGGACATTTCGCAACACATTCTGAACATGCGTATGTCTGGAGAACACCTACACAAACGTAAGATTCTGGCTGTCTCATCTTAACTGTCAATGATGAGGTAGATCTATCAGGGTTTAGTATGGCATCTCATGGTTTTCTTCAGGCCCTATTGTAACCCTAACAGGGAGATTGAATGGGAGGGACTATGTCAAAATTTTAGTTTACCAGGTCCGTCTTATGGTGCAAACATTGTTTCTTGCAGGAGATGGCGTCCTCCAGGATCATAATCTCCCTATACATACAGCTAGATCTATCAAGTATTGGATTGAAGAATAGCTATTATATATATATATATATATATATATATATATATATATATATATATATATATATATATATATATATATATATATATAGTATGTATATATATATATATATGTATATATATATATATATATATATATATATATATATCTATATATATATATATATATATATATATATATATATATATATATACATACATATATATATATATATATATATATATATATATATATACATACATATATATATATATATATATATATATATATATCTATATATATATATATATATATATATATATATATATATATATATATATATATATACATATATATATATATATATATATATATACATACATATATATATATATATATATATATATATATATATATATACATATATATATATATATATATATATATATATATATATATATATATATATATATATATATATATATATACATACATATATATATATATATATATACATACATATATATATATATATATATATATACATACATATATATATATATATATATATACATACATATATATATATATATATATATATATATATATATATATATATATATATATATATATATATATTTATATATATATATATATATGCATATATATATGCATATATATATATATGCATATATATATATATATATAATATATATCTATATATATATATATATATATATATATATATATATATATATATATATATATACATATATATATATATATATATATATATACATACATATATATATATATATATCTATATATATATACATACATATATATATATATATATATATATATATATATATATATATATATATATATATATATATATATATATATATATATATATACATACATATATATATATATATATATATACATACATATATATATATATATATATATATACATACATATATATATATATATATACATACATATATATATATATATATATATATATATATATATATATATATATATACATACATATATATATATATATATATATATATATATATATATATACATATATACATATATATATATATATATATATATATATATATATATATATATATATATATATATATATATATATATATATATATATATATACAGGGTGTTTATAATTAAAGTTTAAGTTTTAAAATGCTATGAAAGAAGAACCACTGATGAGAATGTCGTCAAATTTGAACGGCATGTTATTGAAGAAGGAGGAAAGCGTATGGCAGAAGAAGAAATTTAGTTTTAAAAGTTAGCAACAGATGGAGCTGTAAGCGGCAGAAGATGTAAATTAAAATACCTATCATGCGCACGACACATTTCAGTATTATAAAACCGCTAGGTACACGGCTGTTCCTCATTTCGCGTCTCAGACGTTCGCCATGGGTGTCTCACTGCAGGACCACGCTCTGCTGGTAAAGCTGTATTACAAGAACGATGATTGTGCAAGAGTAGCTCTGCAAAACTTCAGGACACTGAAGGGTATAAAAGAAGGCGTTGGTCCAATGAGTGTCGTGGGTCTGAAAAAAATGATGCAAAAATTCGAAACGACAGGTTCGTTTGATGTGCAATCTGGTAGAGGGAGAAAACGAGTGCATTCGAAGGTAGTTGAAGACGTGGCCACAGCATTACAGGAGGGGTCGGCCGGTGGTGTGCAACCGTGCAATGCACGAGGAATTGGCCGAACATTGGACAGGCCAACGAGCACGGTGCTGAAAATTGTACGAAACATCCTGCAATGCTATCCGTACAAAATTGGCCATGTGCGGGAGTTGCTTCCGTCTAACCTGCCAGCAAGGGTGACGTTTGCGTTAGAATTTCTTGGTCGCATGGAAGTGGATAATGAATGGCCGTGGAAAATTTTGTGGACAGATGAAGCCCATTTCCATCTGACAGGGTACGTCAATACCCAGACAGAAAATACACTGGCAACGCACCCCGTACCACTTCTTCCTGAAAAGGTCACGGTGTGGTGCGGCTTTACGCCATCATTCATCCTACAGCCATATTTTTCGAGCAGACGGGTGCTTCCGGTCATGTTACCGCTACCGTCACTGGTCAGCGCTATGCGTCTTTTTTGCGCAACCACGTCATTCCAGCTCTGCAACAGCGTGGATGTGTGGATGAAATCCTATTTATGCAAGATGGCGCTCCTCCGCACATTGCACATCCCGTGAAGCAGCTGCTGAGGCGCCATTTCGGAAATGCTAGAAATATCAGCCGTCATTTCCCTACAGCCTGGCCGTCCCGATCACCTGATCTTACTTCGTGTGACTTCTGGCTGTGGGGTTATCTCAAAGATGTTGTGTTCCGTGCTCCAATTGGAAATTTAGCGGAATTAAAGGCAAGCATTTCGCAACACATTCTGAACATCACCCCGGAGACACTGCGATCCGTTGTGGAACATGCTGTTTGTCGCTTTCAACTTGTTGCACACAACGGTGGACACCATATTGAACATGTTTTGCGCCAGTCTCACGACATTTCCGAACTTCTTTAATGAATAGTTCTTATGCGGTATATCGCCGCAAAACTCTTGAAACCGATTTGTCCTTTTCGGTGTGATATGTACAGTCATGCAAATAAAATTACTCAACAATTCTAAATTGTCAATGCGTTTTAATGTGTAACTTACACCTTAGCCGTTGTTTTACGAATCATTTCTCATTTCTCGTCGTGATTCTGCCGCTTACAGCGCCATTTGTTGCTAAAATTTGAAATTAAATTTTTTCTTCTGCCATACGCTTTCCGCCTTCTTCAATAACATGCCAACATGCCGTTAAAATTTGACGTCATTCTCATCAGTGGTTCTTTTTTTATAGCGTTTTGAAACTTAA
Source organism: Dolomedes plantarius (assembly GCA_907164885.2). Lineage (NCBI taxonomy): Eukaryota > Metazoa > Arthropoda > Arachnida > Araneae > Dolomedidae > Dolomedes > Dolomedes plantarius. Next base: position 83,682,290 of record OU015492.1, read on the forward strand.
ACTTTAATTATAATCACCCTGTATATATATATATATATATATATATAATAGTTAAGGATTTTGTTTTGCTTATTTCTCGGATTATCCGGATTGCCTATGGTCCCAGTTAATCCGGATAAACGAGATTCTACTGTATAGTTTAATTTATCATAGTTCCTATTTCTGAATGAATAGGGTTAAGGAAGAATTAAAATATTTGGTGGGAAAGTGTTTCTTCTTGAATGAACTAATGAAAATTTTTAAATCTTTACCAGTTGATGACGTGATGCACATTTCGTGTCTCACAACTGAAAAGTACTAAAATATAGGCACGTAGAACTCACCTTTAGTCTGAGAAACAAGTTATTCATAAACTATGGAATGCAATTAATAATTCCTTAGTTTTCTGAAAGTCTGAAGAGTACGTGAACATTTCATTTACAAATTTATTTTTTTATTTTTTCCGCCTTATTATTTCCTTATCACACGAGACTTAGGAGAAATTTCTAACGACGACTACACTGTCTAAAGTACCTTTTATCGTATTCTTAAAAAATATCTAGGTCTCAACTCGTCTGCATTTCGGACTGATGTGCTAAAATCTGCACCCATTAGGTATGTCGTAAATCTGTTGGAAAGTCATAACTTCAGTAGTTCTTTAAAATTTCAGATTCGGGTATTTGGTTCATTTGCGAGTTTTGTCTTCAGTGGGAATTGCGAAATCACTATTCTACGTGCCAATTTCTGAAATACAATATTACTATTGCGACTACATGAATTTATTACTTTCATTGCTTATATTTAAGAATCAAAGAATAATGTAACCTCATGAAACCTGAAGACGTCAATTTAGGGTAAATGCACCTATCATGGGCCATGCTCCTATAATGGGCCACCCTTTAGAAATGTCGAGAAATTAAGGGTCTATTGTTACGTTATGCAGTGGAAGGGGTGGGGGTCATTGGCTACTACTTGCGAGGATCCCTTAGCATTAGATTTTCAGTTCATTCTTTTACTTTCTGCGAAGTGTAAGGTGTATTCCGCTAGAGAGAAGAAAATTTGTGTTTCTTTTAACGTCTGCTCAAGAAATCTGTTAAGGTAAGTGAATTTTTCAAAATTTTTTATTTAAGTACTATAATGCCTGCTAATTGACTTAAACTATTATTCATTACGATAGTATGTATAATTCAAATTGTACAGTGATTAAATGACAAAAAACTTAGATTCCATTCTCAAAATAGCATGCCCCATTATGGGATCACGAATTGTTACACTGTCCCTGTATTGGGCCAGCCCGTGTACTGGTACAAATTATTTTTTCGGAACTGTCAATATTTGCAACAACATACTAACTGTGACAAGTAAAGCGGTACATCACCGGCAACATTAACCACAATTTTTAAGTAAATTTAATTTTGGATGTTTAAGTTAATAAATTTATACTTCGGTTTTTATATATTTAGTGTAGTTGTACTGTAGTTATAAAATGAATAAACCGGTTTAAAAATATACATCATGTTTTTAGTTCCTTTTCTTTCCAATTTTATGATATTATAGAATTGATTTTTGTTCCATAACAGATTAAATAGATGGCCCATTAATGTTGTGATGGGCGATATTGATGGTCCATTATTGGGTGGCCCATTATGGATACATCGGATAAAATAATGGCCCATTATAGGTGCATCAGGTTGGTTATTATTTATGTATATATATTTTTTTATGAATGCAGCCAGTGTGCTCCAATTGCTACTACAGATGTAAGATAGTTATTAAAATGGCAGGTAAAATTTTGGACCAGTTTGCTTTATCTATAGCTGTGAAAATTCAGATTTACTTCAATTTTTCTCTTAACCGGCCCATTACTGGTGCGTTTACCCTAATACAGAAGTTACTGTGTGAATCCATAAAGTTTATACCCAAATACTTCACTAATCTATAATAGAGATCCATATTAGCATATTCACAAGTGCAGCATTACAGTGCCTTCAGTCTTTAAAATTTATGGTAGTTTGCTATCTTCAAAGACTACACATACTGCCCGAGGTAGCCTAGTGGTAGATCGTTGGATTTGGGGAGGGGGCAGGGCCGCCCAGAGGGGTGGTGGCAACTGGGGCACTTTGCCCCAGGCCCCTAACTGCCGGAGGGGCCCCAAAAATTTTGAAAAAATTATTTATTAGATTTCCTCCGAAAGAAAATTCTGAAACTTGTACCGTACTTCAAAATTCAAAATAATCTCCTGAAAAAAGGGGCCCCCAAAAATTTTTTTTTAAATTATTCGATTAATCAGATTTCTCTTACTACAAAATAGTCTTCTGAAAAATAGTCTTGGGGCTCCCAACAGAAGTTTGCCCCAGGCCCCGTAAAGTCTCTGGGCGGCCCTTGGTGGGTGTTCGACGAAAGCCATTAAACTCCCTCGTGTCTGGGCTGGATATGGGAACGTTCAGTCTGTTGACTGGAATATGTTATATTCAGAAAGCTTGAGTCATTTTCTTCTCCAAAGCATGCGAATTCATACATGTAGTTGCTTGCTACGTCAGACGTTCGAAGATACAAGATGAGTCAAACATACAGAAATAAAATTCCAAAGAATTGCAATGAAAAAATAAAATAAAACGCGAGCCTTTTGGCCTCATAACCTATTGAGAAGGAGGTTTATTGTTAATTCTGATATTACAGAAAGAAAGGCTCGTTAAATCCAATTATGTATGAACATTGCATTGTGATTTTTTAAATGTTTTGTGAAATTAAACTATTTTCATATTCGCCAGAATTTTTTTGTCAAGACTAACAAAGATATTTCTTAACCAAATGCAAAAATTACAGCAAATAAGTGTGAATTCACAAAAAAGTATTTAGCATGTATTTGGATCCTCGTAGAAAGTTTTATATTACAGAAATACAGATACCAATGCAAAGAGAGATATTTAGGAGACTTTTACCATTTTACATTCATTCTTTAGAAGAAAATTACTTCTTTAAATTTTCGGGCAATCTGAAATGTGTTTCATTAGTTTTTGTTGAAACTCTTGATTGCGACTTCGCTCGAATTCTTACTTGTATTCATGTACTGCTCACTGAAAGCCAAACAGAAACTATTGAAATCACTATTCTAAAATTTAATGAAATTTAGGAATTTTCGCAATATACGAATTCGATATATGACAGAATTGACATTATTCTGCGCCTAGCGTTTTTTTTTCTCAGATCTTGGCTACAGTCCTACGTGCCCCGTAGGCTCAAAAACGCATTTAACAAACGTCATCTACAGAAGGTCGTCCGTACTTTATGGAAACGATTTTGTAATTTATTTTTGCCTTTTTAATCATCTGCTACTGTTTTGTTTGAATTGGAATGTGAATTAAAAGATTTATTTTGAAAATGGTTCCTAAAATTGATAGTTGGCTCAAAGGTTACGTAACTGAGCTTTCCGAGGAGAAACATCCGTATCAACAAGTTATAAAATGGTGTAAAAATCGCGGTTAAGGTATTTCAAAAACAGGTATTTATACTACAGGGTGATTTTTATTAAACTGACACTACCCAGAGCCTCCTGTCACCAAAATTGATAGAGGGACTAAGTTCCAAAGTCGCCGATAGGAGAAGATATGGCGCTGTTGTTGTCGGCGCACCCGAGAATTTGCACAAAATGCAAATTCCCGACTACGTAGTCGACAGTAACACCAGTATTTCGGGCTATAAAGATAAGGGGTGAATACCGAAAAAAGTTGTAATAAGCAGACATGTAATGAACATGTAATAACAAAAAAATTTCATTGCAACAACTCTTTATGCAACAAATTCACTTCTCCCTCCTTCAATGGGACCACCATCCTGGTGGACTACACATTGCATCCTGAACACGACGTTCTCAACGGCCGAGCGTAACATGTCACCAGGAATGTTCATCACAGTCTGTGAAATGTTGTCCTTTAGGGCCGCAAAGTTAGAGACTCAACCAAGATACACCTTTGGCTTTAACTAACACCACAGAAAGAAGTCACATGGGTTAGGTCCGGGGAGCGAGGTGGCCATGCAAATGGAAAAAAAAGCCACTGATGACCCTTTCTTCTGTAAAGCGATGGCGCAACAGATTCCGCACCGATCTTTATAGCCCAAGATAACTGGGCAGAGAAATCCTAGCGTGTTTACTGCTCCTAAGGTAAGAACATTATTGTTTTGTTTTAATATAAGATGTATAATAATGAGACAGAAATACAGCTGCTGTGTTTTAAGCGAACACAAAGATAAGACAGCTGAAATTCTGCGGGAAATAAGCGTGTTTTATTTTTCAATCATCCCTATATCCCTTCAGAAAAAAGGGTGTTCACAAAGCCCTATTGTATGTAAACAAATGTAAATAATTACTGAAATTATTACTCTAAAGGAAATCGTTTAATTAATAAAAGATGTGCGATACTTACATATATAATGGAGTATTAGTTTTTGAGGTTTTGCATATTTTCAATTAAAAATTTACCTTCATTGGCTATTGAAATTCATTTGATATGTTTGTTTCATTTGATATATTGTTACTAATGTTAAAAAATAAAGAAAACAATCAAAATTATAATTCTCGTTATTTATTATTAAATTTAAGCTTTTATTTTATATTACTTATGAATTGAATGATTCTACTCATTTAATAATTTAACTAAGAATATCTTTTATTATGCTATTAAAATTAATAGTGTACGTTGTTAATTTCAATTCTTTATAATTATGAAATACTTTTCTTCTATTCAGCTTATTTTGAGGTTATGGCAAATTAAAGATACATGTCTGAGCTAAAGCCATCATTTTTTTAAAATCGTTCTCAGAAATAAATTATTTCCAGTTAACTTTTCTACTTGAAATTAATGCTTTTTTCTCTGTTAACTATTAGTCAAAAATATTTAGTATCAGTTAATAATTTTTTTTACTATGAAAACTTCATAAAACTGGTGAATATGCTGAAAACTTAATACAGAATTTAATCACTCTTAAGCTAGTTTCGATAAGTAAATAAGTTTTCAATGTATGATAAACAATGTTGTCACTATAAATGCTTACGCAAAATCTGTTGTGTATAATTTTTTTAAAAATTAATATTTTCCGATCTTTTTACTATGATTACAATAAAACCCATAGTCTGTGAAACTGCAAAAATATAGCTGATTTGTCCTTGTCAATGTTATTTGGTGTTTTTTTTTAATTCGCTGAAAAAAATTTGTATTCAGTAATTTACCAACTTGACAGTTGTAACTCCAGTTTTAAAAAGTGTAATCTGCGATGATTTCATTGATTTTTTTTCCAAAGGAAGATAATTCTCAGTATTAAGTGATTAAATACTGAACTGACTTCCTATTTTATTAGTTCTGATTAGAATTTATTTGTGATTGATAAAAATGTTGCTTTTCTTTTTAAAGGTTGTTTTTTATGATGTATTATTCATACTTATCTGCAAATAAAAATATTCTTACATTACTATGTTTCTGTGTGCGTGTTTTGGTTAATCAGTAGTATTTCTCGCATTTCTTTTCCATAAGATATTTCCTTCACAATTCTTTTCTGTATTTTCATTTCCTTAATTATTCAATTACAAAATTCTGACTCATTTATTCTGAAACTAATAAACAATTATTCTGTAAAAGTTTATATAATGAAGTATGGCTCTTCATGTGTCAGATGTTTGTCATCTCATGTTTGGACATTGCATACTTTGTAGCTGCAGCTAGTGTGTGCTCTTATATTTGCATGTAACTAACTAGCTCGAGAAAATGTACCATTATTTACTCATTTCCTTCAAGAATATTAATGAAGTTTAGTAAAAAAAAGCAGTTCAAATGAACATTTTGAATGAAAATAAACAATTGTTAAGTTGAATAAATTAATTCATATTAAATACGCACAAAAAAAACTTGTTTTCTCTTCAAAAATACAAAAAATCCATATTAAAGCGTATGGTTTATCCGTGTCAAAGCCCTGCGTTCGGCGCTCGCCACCTAGTGGCAGCGACCAAATGTGAGACGCATTTTTAACACTGAGTTACTCCTCCTTCTTTAGCTTCATGATATTATTGTAAGGGTACCCATAAATATTAAATGCAGTGCACTGTATTTTCAATTACCGCTGCAGTACATTAACTCTCATTCAGGAACATCTTTAGTATTACGAAGAAGAAAGATTTCCAGTGTATCCACACAAAATGAGCATTCTGGAATTTGTCTGAACTTAAGAATGCAACATATCAGGTGGATAAAATATTTTCTCTGGGCCAATATTTTCTTCGATTCAGATCAGTTAAACCTTTCGCATATTACAATTTTATTTCATCATGAAGATTTTCCATTATTTATTCTAACGTTGCGATAATATTCAACTAGTAGATTCATCTGGCGTATCCGAGTCATGAATTTGTTATCAGATTCTTCCCGACGCCTTTCTCGATGATTTAGCCACTCTACATCTTATTGATTTACGGCCTGCTGATTCTGCAATAAATTTTACTAGAAAATTTGTTACGTTCCTTTCGTCCCACTTCCAAACAATCTGTGTGACTCGATTTTAATATTTAATAATGCTGTCTGAAGCCTCTGTTCGTCGTCAACAGTCAACTCTGTGTCTTTATTTTTGTTAGGAAAATGAACCTTAAAAGGGCTATCTAAACTTTAGTTTATTAGATCATTTACTTGTATTACTTTCCGACATTCATGCTATCATTTTAGACTGACGTAACACTTATTACCTAACAAGTAATGGCGTCACATCAACTTTGACGTCATACACTGCTGGCCACCCAAATTGCAACACCAAGAAAGACAAGAGATATCACAACAAAATTTATTTTGTAGATAACATGTTGACCAAGTATCAAATGATTAAATTTATAGACTTCTGTGAAGTGTGGTTCCTGCCAAAATCAGTAGCCAGAGTAGCCGCCATTGTTGGAGATCACCGCTGCCACACGCCTCAGCATTGTTTCAAAGAGACTTTGGATGAGTTCTTGGGGTACAGCAGACCAAGCAGCTTCCACACGTTGCCAAAGTTGATCTGCTGTGGCAGCTGGGGATGGAATCTGGGTCAATCGTAGAGCAACCATGGACCACGTGTTTTCTATCGGCGAAAGATCCGGAGAGCGAGGCGGCCAGGGAAGCAATTCAATCTGGCGATTGACGAAGAACCGTTGGACAATGCGTGCCACGTGTGGTCGCGCATTATCCTGTTGAAATATGGCTGTGGGCAAGCCCTGAAGGTAAGGAAGGACAACTGGCTCCAACACCTCGGAGATGTAGCGCTGGCTGTTTAAAGTACCGGCAATGCGTACTAGAGGTGTGCGAGAGTGATATCCAATACCGCCCCATACCATAATACCCGGTGCAGGACAAGTATGGCGGTGCATAACGCAGCTGTTCAGCATCCTCTCTTCACGGTGTCTCCAGACTCGAATGCGACCATCGTGGTGTTGCAGACAGAAGCGTGACTCGTCAGTAAAGACAATTTCATTCCATTCTGCGTCCACATCCTTCTGTCATCGCACCATTGGCGGCGGAGACGTCTGTGGTTCTGCGTCAAGGGTAGACAAAGCAATGGACGTCTTGCGGACAGACCACTCTGCTGTAAACGGCGTCGAATGGTACGCGTAGACACTGGATGATGCGTTACAGACTGCATGTGCTGTGCTATGGTTCGTGATGTGATCGATCACTGAGCGATCCGTCACTGCCATGCGCACAATTTGCCTGTCATCACGTGAAGTGGTGCGCTGAGGTGGATGCGATCGCACACGCTGGTCCGTCGTACCCTCCTGCATCCAACGATCACATATCCGCATTACAGTTGTTTGGTTTCGTCCAACACGACTACCGATTTCCCTGAAATATAATCCACAATCTCGGTAGGCCACTATCCTTCCTCTGTCGAACTCGGATACTTGATCAAAAGATGATCGCTGTTTTTGACGAGGCATAATGGATCGTTTTTTGAAAAAATCACAAGAAAAACACAATTGCCGAACTTGAAATCGTCGAAATCTGCAAGCCTTAAATAGCGCTTTGAAGTGGCACCACAAGCGCGCGTGATGTGCGTCTGCGCTGATATTCTAATCATTTGCATATCTCACCTCCGCTAATGCATGTTGTAAATTTCATGTTATTTGCATGTTTCCTTCAGGGTGTTGCATTTACAGTGGCCAGCAGTGTACATCTGAGAAATGGGGATTTTCATTTATTTTCCCCATGGTTTGTTATTTTTCCTTTCCAGTGTATTTTATGCAAATATGTCAATGTTATGTTACTGGCTTGTATAAATACTGCTCGAGTAAGAGCAAAAGTGCCGCTAGCAGCACACACAGTTGAACTCACGAGCTAGTGAGATTCGTGTGTTAAAAGTCTCTGTGTGAGATTATTTTGATTATACAAATGTTTTAAGTTATTGCTTTTAATACTTTCAAATGTTTATTGAAGTCCTGAATAAACTTAATTTTTTAACTTATGTCTTGCTGATTTCTAAACACACCTCATGCCAGACCAGTGCGTGCTCTTATATTGTCACTCTCTGTGACAACTGGTTATGGGCCCCACTCATGCACTCGGGTGTGTGGTCTAATTGAAGACAAGCAAGCTGCCCGATTCCTGTGGAAGTAGCTGTTTGATTCCAGTGATGGCCGTTCCGAGTTTCCGGTAGCGTACGTGTCCAGCGTAGATCCAGTGAACTGACAGTATGCTGAACTGACTTTGCAGCAACAGTATCCTGAACTGACAGTGCAATTTTTCATCGGCAGCTATAATTATGATGTGCTTTGACGGCGGGCCAGGTCTGTGAATTTTGTTTTGTTTTGAGCTGCTCTCTTTTACAATTATCAAAAATGGATCCTATGGTGATAGATCCATTGGGGGCGGACAATTATGCCACCTGGGCAAATGATGAAAAAATGTTGTTAATGAGTAAAAACTGCTGGAGCATAGTAAATAAAACTGAAAGTAAGCCAGAAGTGGTTAAAGATCAAGTTCCTGATCTTAAAGAAGTTAGAGATTTTGAGGCTAGGAAAGCGAAAGCTTATAGTATAATTTATCTAAATATTACAAAACCGTATAGAGCCCTTCTGAGAGGTATCGATGATGCTTGCAAGGCATGGAACAGGATTGAAACCCACTCTAGACCGGATTCTCGTGCCCGAATCTTTGGGCTAACTGATGTTTTTTTTTTAAAATGTAGGAACAATGAGTCTGAATACATAGGCCTCTTTGCCGCCCATTTGATTGACATTGTTTATCAATTAAATGATGCCGGCTAGCCTATTGACGACTGGTTTGTTGCTTTCCAGCTTATCAGACATCTCCCGACCGAATTTGCTGGCATAGTTCAGACGATCTATAGATATCCAGACCCCCAATTCACATCTGATAAAGTTTTGAGTGAACTTTTGGCCGAAGAGTCTCGTCTGTTACAGGCTCAATGTGACCAAGAGGCAGTTGCACTCGAGGCTACTCGAAAAATGAATTTAAGAACTTCTGAAGATCGCAAGTGTTTTCGGTGTGGAAAGAAAAGTCATCTTATTAAAAATTGTAGGGTCAACCAGTCGAACACACCCAAATTTGTCAGACCACCTGAAGCGTACAAAAGTCAAAACCCCGCAGAAAATCTCTAAGAAAGAGGACACAGAGTAATTGTATTGTTGAGGCTTCCCTGGGCGACAGTAGTGATAGAAAAACCGCCTGGGTTTTTGACACCGCGGCTAGTTCCCACTTCTGTTGCAATAGGTCCCTTTTTGTCCCTTTAAGTCCGGAACCTCTGACTGTGGCCATTGATGGTATTGACTGTCCTATTGAAGGGATAGGAAAAATCAAAATATTTTCAGATATAAAAATAGGCAAGAAGATGTAACTCTGTCAAATGTCCTTCATTCGCCAAGACTTCGGCTTAATTTAATAGCGGGGTCTCTGATAGAAGCAAATGGGACTGGATTCGAGGGTAAGAACGGTCAAATTTGAGTTCTTGATAAGGATGGCCGATTAATTTTCAGTGCAAAGAAACATCAGGGGTTGTACTACATGTACCCCCAGTACCCTACGAAGGCCGAATCCCCCGAGGTCTTGAGTACTATTGACAATTATCTCAGTAAGTGGCATTGTAGGTTCAACCACATAAATAGCAAATATATTATCAAAACTAGTAAGGAAAACTGTGTGCGAGGTTTACCAAAGTTTAAAAATACTGAGGATATGAAGTGCGATCCTTGTCAAGCAGCAAAATCTAAACGTGTCTCGTTCAAACCTATTGCGAAGATCAGGTCAAATAAATCTCTAGAACTAGTGCACATGGAACTAGTGCATCATGGAACTAGTGCAATGCCAGAGAAATCTAAGGGAGGGCACAAGTACTTTCTTAGTATTATAGATGACCACTCGCGTAAGCTAACGGTTTTCCCCTCAAAGAAGAAACAGAGGTCTTCGATGTTTTTAAGAAATGGCAAAAGAGGGCCGAGAGGTTCACCGGAAAAAGGTGATTAATGTAAGAACTGACCAAGGGTTGGAATTCTGTCACCAACAGTCCGAAGATTACCTAGAACACCAAGGTATACGAACGGAGAGGACCAATACTTACTCCCCTGAGCAAAATGGGGTGAGTGAGAGGTTCAATTTCACAGCCGTAGACGGGGTAAGAGCACTCCTAGAGGATAGTTAGTTGAAAAAGTCATTTTGAGAGGAGGCAATAAATAATTGTCGTTATTGTTATTGTGAGACTGTTTATGAGTCATTCTGAATTTAAGTTAATATTGAGGTGTCAGTCTACTGCATTAAATATTTAGTTTAACTGAATTAAAGGTCGGATCCCATATATATATATATATATATATATATATGCCTAATATACTGGACCAACCAGGGAGAAGACTGGTGTCCAGCACATCACAAGGGATGATGATGATAAGTCGTGGCTCGAATAAACGACGCGGCAAGTTACGACATTACATTTTATTATACGGAGAATACGTCTTAAGTATACAAATCAAACAGTTACAAAATCCGAAAAGCGTACATGTATGTTGATCAGACGGCTAATATAAACTTTGTCATGTGATCATGATAACGATTAAGGATTTGCTGTTGTCGACAAGTCACATGGGGTTTTATGTAATCTGCGCAAAGCCTACATGAAATCTCGAATGACGCTGCGCAGGTTTGAAAAAGGAAGCCATTTAATTTTTCACCCGAGGGCTTTTTAGGACTTAGAATTGAAAGCGAATATTAGTTCGTACGCCCAAGGGAATTTAGAATAATTTTAGAATTTAAAATGGTATGGGGTTTTTAATGTTATATATATATATATATATATATATATATATATATATATATATATATATATATACAGGTGATTATCAAATAATGGAAATACCAAGGAATAACACGAAATACTCTATTAGTATGGAGAAGGGACGTTTTTGGCATGTAATACACCCTGAATTCGCCTAGGAACAGATTTGTACAAGACATGAATAGTGGTTAAGGGAGTATTATACCACTCCTCATGGAGAAATGTTGAAAGTAAATGTAGAGTTGGTGTTGGTGGATATCGATACTTGACTATTCTCTAAAACAAACCATAGTGGTCCGATAATATTGAAATCGGGGGAATGTGGGGATTATGTAATATGTTTGTCTCTGTTTTCATGTTCCTCAAGCCACAATTTGACAGGGCTGTCTGTATGGAGAGGAGCTTTATCATCCTGGGAAACACGCTCTTCAACAATAAACAATGTTTGCGTCATAGGATAAACCTGGTTGGCAAAAATTTCGACATAGTCCTTCCCAGTTTATCTCCCTTTTAGGAGTACTAAGACTTGGAGGAGACTTAGGAGTAATAAGACTTGCTGAAAACCATGAGATAACAGCCTAAACCATGTCACATCCGTCTCCATGATTGATAGTTTTCACGCGACAATCAGGATCATATATTTGTTTGGGTATTTTCCAGTGGTTCGCACGTAGCAGTAAGAGAGGTGCAGTAAGAAATATTCCCATTTGTCGCCTCCAACAATCTGCCCTCTCTGCAAGGTTTGCAAGGTTTAACATCTTACGTTATCCCCCCAAAACGACGATGCCCATAGCTTCATTACTACTACCTGACAGTAGATTAATATATAAACTATATACTATAGAAAATACCGAGGGCCATACTTGTATTTTAAGGAATACGAAGCACTTTCCTTAACACCACTAATATTTATTAGGTGTTTCCATTATTTTAATAACCACCTCTGTATATTTATATATATATATATATATATATATATATATACTCTGTCACAAAAAAAATATATGCACCCAGAAGAAATCGAGCTACTATCACGAAACTTAGCAGGAATGTAGTCTGGTAAGAGATATGCAAATGATTAAAATTTCGACGCCAATGAGACAAGGGTAAGCGCGGTATGCGCATATGAGATGTGTAGCTGGGAGAGTTTAAAAGCATGATTGCTCGTACCATAGGGTTATTCAAACAAATCTGTCGACTTGGATGGACGTCGCACCTCGGTCGGAGCGATATGGCCGACGCAGGTATAAGGCGCCGACGTCCATTAAGACGCCTACCACTGACCCCACATCATAAGAAGTGTCGATTGGATTTTCGCCGAACTCGGGTAAGCTGGAGTGTGACCGACTAGAGGCGTGTGATCTTCAGCGATGACTCCCGATTCAGTCTCAGTGCTGATGACCAGGGCATACGCGTGTGGAGGCAGCCAGGCCACCGGTCCGATCCGGCATTTGTTGTCGAGAGGCATACGGCGATTTCACAAGGTGTAATAGTGTCGGTAGCGATTTGTTGGCGCCATGAAGCTACAGAATAATATTTTTAATGCTAGTAATTACTGTATTGTGGCTGGTGACTTCAACGCACACAATACAGCTTGGAACTGCTATAGATCAAATCGTTCTGGCCAAGCCCTTCAAAAATATGTCACTGATAACTCTAATATTAAATTTCTTGCCCCCCCCACTTATTTTCATTACATGGGCTCTAGCACTATCGACCTTGCACTCACTAAAAATATCCCATATCCATACACCATTGAAACTTTAAATCTCTTCAACTCTGACCACCTTCCAGTTTTAATTAATTTTGATCGGTAGGTCGACATCCAAATCCCAATCCCCCCACTCGCACTAACTGGAAGCAGTTCCAAGAAACTCTTCAATATTCCACCCTCTACTACCCCATCATTCGAAGTCCCGAGGACATTGAGTATGCCACCAACAGCTTAACGGCAGCAATTGAATACGCGAAGGCAAACTCTACGCACGCATTGAAAAAGCCGCGTTATCCTAACCTTCCTCTTAATATTGTTAAATTAATTAAAGATCGTAACGTGGCTCGTAAATTATTTCAATTTACCCGTCTCCCCCAACACAGGAATAATTATCATCTCCTGCGCGCACGTGTTCGTCGCGATATTCGAACTTTCCGTAACTCCACATGGGCTGAATTCATTCAAGGGCTAGATCCCGCCGATAACTCCGTCTGGCAATTTGTCAGACATTTACGTAAGCAGCACACGTAATTTCCGCCCATTCACGGCCATCATGGAGTTGCAATGACTGACTTAGACAAAGCCAACGCCATCGCTGACTCCTACAGAGAGCAATTCTCTCCTAATGACGACTTGGTCGATGAGGAAAATGTTATACTTGTCCTCTCGACCATTCAAAATTTCCTCTCCACCCCCCACCCACACCGACTCTACTTCCACCACTACCTTCTTTGAAATCACGGACATTATTCAAAAACTTAATAAAAAAGCTCCTGGCAGACAACATTAACAACTTAATTCTCAAAAACCTCCCTACTAATATCATACTTTACTTCACTGTCATAGTTAATTCCATCCTAAAATTTAATTTTTTCCCCACTTGTTGAAGACTTCAATAATTAGCCCTATCCCCAAGCCAGGGGGCGATCGTAATCTTCCCCAGAGTTATCGTCCAATCAGCTTGCTGTGCTCCCTCAGTAAGGTGGCGGAGACGCGTAATTCTTAACAGAATCACTGAGCACCTCGACCAGAACGAAATCATCATCCCTGAGCAGTTTGGCTTTAGGTCTGAGCACAACACGACGCAGCAGCTCCTAAGGGTAGTGGAATTTGCCCGTGATAGGTTATAGGGTAAACAACCTACCGCTGCTCTGTTTCTCGACATTAAATGTGCGTTTGACAAGGTCTGGCACCCGGGACAAATCTTTAAACTTATTCAAATTAACCTGCCAGCCTGTCTCATCCATTTGATTCATAATTATCTTCGTAATCGGAATTTCGCCTTCCGCATACACAACAGCCTGTCCCGGAACAGGTACATCACGTCGGGAATTTTACAAGGCTCGATTTTAGGACCGAGCTTGTTCAATTTGTTCGTCAATGATGTACCGCGTGGAGAAAATACTCTCCTAGGTATGTGGATGACACTGCTGTCCTTTCTTCTTCTAATAACGAAAACTACCTGTCTATTCAAATTCAGCGTCACATTGACACCTTAGAGGCTTGGTTTACGCGCTGGCAAATTAAAATCAATCCCTCGAAGTGTCACGCGATCTACTTCAGTAATCGCTATAGCAATCCTCTGCGTCTTTATATTCATCACTCCCCACTTGAATGGGAAAACACAGTGAAGTATCTTGGCGTAACTCTGGATCGAAAACTAACTTGGAAACCCCATATTACCAATACTATAAGTAAGTGCAATGCTGTCACCATGCAACTCCGCACCCTATTTTTCAGTCCGCATTTCTCTATGAGAAATAAAGTTCTACTATACAAGCAATGCGTTTTACCTGTTGCACTGTATGCTGCCCCTGTGTGGTTTTACGCTGCACAAACGCACATTAATAAAATCGAAGTTCTCCAGAATAAAACTCTCAGGCAAATTCGCCGAGCTTACCGGTATATGTCGAATGTGACAATCAGAAGAGACTTCGCCATTTCAACTGTCACCAAGCAGGCTTATAAAATTTCCAAGAAATTTTATGATAGCCTGCCTAATATTAATAATATGATCATTGGAGAATTCCCAGATTACGATTTCAGTCTTCCTGCTAATCGTAAACGCCCAAGGGCGTGCCTCCTTAGGATCTAACGTTAAGTCCCTTACCGCGATATTCCTCTTATCTTGTTCACCTACTTATGTCGCTGTCATAGCGCAGTGCAATCGCGCTGACCTAGTAAACCCTACGTTGAGGGTTCGGGTCTAGGTGATGTCGCTTAGTCCTTATCTTGATACTTTCACTTTTCCCCCGTAGAAATCTGCAATCATCACATTATGAATTGTATGACCCTGAATAGGGCCTTTTTTTTCTTTACTTGCAAACTTAATATCTTGTTTGCTGAGGGCCACCTTTACCTTACTTGTTAATGTTTTCACTGTAATATCTTCTTACTTAATTTATTCTTTAATTTTTAATTCTTAATTTATAATTATTATTAATTTTACCCTTCAACTCTTGAAGGCTTTAAACTATTAATTATAACTCTTTATGTAAATTGTATCCTTAAACTTAAACTACCTTAACGATTTTTTAATACTGAGCACATATACATTGATGACATATTATCTTGCGACAGGAGTTAAAACCAGCTGGTCAAGGCACTCCACTACTAAAAAATCAACTCAGCAGTAAGCTACAGAAAGAGGGGCGACTCTCCCAACAATGTCTTCAAGGATATGACGTACTCCGATGGCCTGCCAGGTCACCAGACCTCTTGCTAGCAGAGCACGTCTGGGACGTGCTTGGAAGGCAACTGCAGCCGTCTCGGAATAGTGGTGAATTAACTGCCCAGTGGCAAAGATTATGGCATGATTTTCCGCCGGAGGTCATTGATTCGATGCCACGAAATGTTTCTACTTGTATAGCTGCCAGAGGTGGATTTACTACTTACTGATTTGTAACCTTTTTCATGCCATATCTTCTTAATTTGTAATCATTTGCCTATCTCCTCATACACTACATACATGTTAAGTTTCGTGATAACAGTTCGTTTCCTTCTGGGTGCATATATTTTTTGTGACAGAGTGTATATACACTCATGGACAAAAAAATTAGCGCACCAAGAAATAATTGCGGGATCGTAACGAAATTTGCAATGAAGGTACATGTCGGGGAGATATGCAAATGATTAGAAATGCAGCGTGATTGCGCATTACGTATAGCCGGTAGAGGGCGTTGAACATCGTACTCTGTGGAGTATAAAACAGGTAACCAAAGCTTGTTTGAGTGTGCTGAATCATTTACAAAGGAAGAGCTGAGATAGACATGCCATTTCGCGGTGTTCGAAGACAATATAAGCAGTTGTTGCAGTTTGAGAGGGGGAGAATCGTCGGGCTGATGGAAGCTGGGTGGTCAGCTAGGCGAGTAGCTCGTCAATTAGCTCGCTCTGATTGTGTTGTGAGGAGGTGTTGGGACCAGTGGACCCGAGAGATGTCATGTACACGAAGACCAGGCTCAGGACGCCCTCGACAGACCAGTCGTCGAGAAGACCGCCACATCGTAAGAAATGCACGCGTACAGCCAACTGCTTCATCGGCCGCCATCCAGGCACAGGTAGCACCTTCACTAGTGGCCTCTGTGTCTTCTCGAACCATACGAAGACGCCTGGCTGAAGGGCAGTTGGTATCGCGGCGCCCATTACGTGTGCTGCTCTTGACGCCCACCCATCGACGCCTCCGTTTGGAGTTTTGCCACGCACGAGGAAACTGGACTGCAGCGGAATAGAACCAGGTCGTCTTTAGCGACGAATCCAGATTCAATCTCGGCAGTGATGACAATCGTGTTCGTGTGTGGAGAGCCCGTGGTGAACGCTTCAATCCTGCCTTTGCTGTACAGCGACACATCGCTCCCACAGCTGGTGTGATGGTATGGGGTGCCATTACCTACAATACACGATCACCCCTAGTATTTTTCCGTGGCACCATGACAGCCCAGCGGTATGTTCATGAAATCCTGCAACCACATGTGTTGCCACTCATGCAACGGCTCCCAGGAGTCATTTTTCAACAAGACAATGCTCGGCCTCATACGGCAAGGGTGTCACAAGACTGTCTCCGCACTGTTACTACCCTTCCTTGGCCTGCCCGATCCCCAGATTTGTCTCCAATCGAGGATATCTGGGATCATTTGGGACGACGAGTTGGGCATCGCAGGAGTTTGAACGAACTAGAGGCAAGGTTACAGCAAATATGGAACGAAATGTCTCAAGACATCATACAGAACTTGTATGACTCAATGTCCGATCGTATCGTATCGTGCATTCGCGCTAGAGGGGGTCCAACGGAGTATTAACTCCTCCGTTCTTTTGCCTTTTTCTCTGAAATAAATTATCCTTTTTCTTTGATTTTCTTATCATTTACTTATATCAAAGCAGTCATTACGTATGTAAAATTTCGTTTCATTTTGACGACTCCTTCTTGGTGCGCTAATTTTTTTGTCCATGAGTGTATATACATACATACATATATATATATATATATATATATATATATATATATATATATATATATATATATATATATATATATATATATATATATATATATATATATATATATATATACACATACAAACAAATGCATTATGTATGATGAAGAAATAAATCTGTTACTATCAACTCTTCAGTAAATAATTTATTTCCGAGTTGTATTAATGTTCCAAACACTACTGTCTTCCCACGTACTCGTCGATCACTGAAGTCAAACTCTGACAGTGTGAGATTAAACGGAAAGTGTCGCAGTTATACTCTAGCAGCAAAAAGGGTTCATTTTCCCATATTTTTTCTATTTAATCTTTCGTCTTTGGATTAATGTACTTAAGTGGTGGCATTTCTTGTGGATGAACAACAAAAGTTTTCGATAAAAGAAAGAGAAAAAAATACATGAAGAAAACGCTATGAGTATATTACTGACAAATCATTGCCAAACATAAATTAAAAGATCATGATAAAGAAATAATTTTCTTCAACTACTCTTAAAAGTTGTACAATCCTCTCTTTATATCTTGTCGATAAATATTCTATAAAAATTCATATTTGTTATTATTTCTGTGGGGTGAGTATCTGTGCAGTTATTTCTTTTATAATAAAAACTTGTAATAAACTGCACAATACTGACAAACAATATACAGGGTGGTCATAAAAAAACTTTGCCGATATATGGATCTCTAGCGGCTGTTTCGTTCAACCGATCGATATGAGATTCAAATATAGTTATTCAGAGGTATGAGCTCGGGATTCTGTGAACGGCAATAAAGTGGCGCTCACGGTTACAGTTATAGGTATAGAAACTCAAAATTTTTGAATAGCAACGCCCACTTTTTCCCGTCGCAAAATGCCCAGCGTATGCGAAATCCCTAAAGAGCGTTGGAACGGTCCGGGTATCACTAAAAACGATCGCGTTATGCAAGCACAAAAAACAGCTCTGCGAACGGTCTACAAAACCACGCTCGGGGCTTACGGAGGAGATTTACATATGACAGAGGCAAGACACCAATCACTGATGACAATACAGATAGGACAAAAGAAAACTTTTATTTGGATTACACATTTTCCACATGGGTGCCATCATTGTGTTTTTGTTGGCCGTTCGCAAAGCTGTTTTTGTGCGGGCATAACGCGTTCGTTTTTTATGATACACGTACTGTTCCAACGCTCTAAGTCTTTTTGCATGCGCTGAGCATTTTGCGACGGGAAAAGGTGAGCGTTTCCAATTGAAAATTTCGAGTTTCTGTACATATAACCATAACCGTGAGAGCCACTTTGTTGCCGTTCGCAAAATCATGGATGTCGAACTTAGCAACCGAACATAAACCAATACACTAATCTCAATTTTAGAACATGTAATTTAACCCCAACATCGTTCAATCAAGGCAAGCAAATAAATTTTAACATAACAAAACTTAGTTTATTTACACATTTAACATATTTACAACTAACAAAAAGAATCTTTCATTTCCCGAAATCAATGCACAATAATCTTTTTTTTCCCCTAATTGTATTTATTATTACCTTTCCAAGGTTAGGGAGCGTCCCGAGCGCAAAGACAACTTGAATTTAACTGTTTTTTCAACACTAAAACACCTTCTCACTAAAAAACTCCTTCCTTACGAAAAAAAAACTAAATTACCTAGCCTGAATTGGAACTGAACAAATCTAATTTGTGATTTAACACTCATCCCAATTGCTTTTCATCAACTCACGTTGCTATCTTGGCCTTCTCGCCTCGCCGAGGGTTAGGGGTCACGCTGCTACACCGGGCAGGGGGCTATCCCTATTTCTTTCACGATGAATGATCACTTTCTTTCAGTTGATAATTGTAGCCGGGCTTTCCTTGGTGCATACCTTCACTATTTTGCACTGGCGATGGGTATCTCTTCACGTCGTGAAAACGGGGCGCTGGGCTCTCCTCGTCGTGTAACTTCTCGATTTCGTCCTCGATGGGGGTGTAGAAAATTGTATCGAGGGGGCGCTGCGACGCCCGTAAAGAGGGAGAAGTTTTCGCTTCTCAGTTCGCTCCTCGCTCTCGTAAAAACAGGGTCATGTAACCCGCGTTGGAATCTCTATCTGGGGAAACATTTTTCTATTTATTTTTTACAATTGTTGGATGTTACTAATAAACCAAAAAGCCCAATCTTCGTTGTCATCCATTTGTAGTACAGTAGAGCCCCGATTATCCGCGAGCGGATTATCCGCGGTGCGGATTATCCGCGTGTGCGAGTGCAGCGAAAAAAAAAATTAATTGCAAACCTCAAAAAAACCAATTTTAATTTTTAATCCAAGCCAACTTACAAGGAAAATACAATAGACCCCGTACGGAGGTGTACGATGTTTAAGAAAATAAGCACAGTGGACTGTAAATAATATAACATAAATTTAATAGCGAGGCATTGTTTGCCATAGTAAACTCCGCTTGTTGCAGGAGCTCCGTGCTAGACAGATACAAAGTTCGTTCTGATGCATTCTTGCAGCTAGAGGGCGAACATAGACAAATGGGTGGAGACGTTACGACAAACTTTACGTAACAGACCCTGCAGTGCGAATGTCGAAAATGAACGTCGAAGGTGAGAATGTCGACGAAGAGAACATAGAAGAGTGGCTGGAATGCGACGCAAGTGAGTCGGGGTTTGAACGACTGACTGGCATAGAGATAACGAACAAAGCAATGGGAGTAAACGAGAATGAAGAACAAAATAAAAGTGAAGACGAGGTGCCTACGCGGATGACACACGAAACTACTTTCCAGCACGTAGACGGATTGCTTCAATATTTAGAGTAACAAGACGACGATGCACATCTGGCAGAAAAAAAATCATGTTAAGGAAAGTACAATTTAGAATAAAGAAAATGGGTTTTCAAAGCAAGAAGCAAAAACGAGTGACTGATTTTTTTAGAAAGGTGTAACTGAACACTTTTTATACATACAGTATGTATGTATTGTTTTTGTTTACCGTTCTTTATATTAGTGATTTAGATATAGAGCAAATGTGTCTGCTGTACTGTACATATGTAAGTATTTTAAAAGTTTCATTATGTTTTTGTACAATAAAAACATATTTTTTATGTTGAAATCTTTTTTTCGTGTTTGCAACTCATTTTTAGACATTTTCGGGTTATCCGCGATTTTTGTTATCCGCGGTGCCCTTGACACCCAATTCCGCGGATAATCGGGGCTCTACTGTAGTTCGTCATAAATTCGATAGTGGTGCATCTAAGGCCGGAAATTCGTAGTCAACTATAGAAGTCGCTTTCTACTACTAAATAGTGTCAAGAACATTTGTTGTCGTTCCACCTTAAAAATTCGTTGTGGACATTGTGCCTTTGTGTAGAATCGGATCTGTTGTAATTGGACTTTTTTGTGCTCATCGGTTCGTTTTCGAAGTGTGTTCAAGTCGTCGTTTTGGGTGAGAAATTTTTGTTGAACGTTTTTGTTGAATTGGTTTATTGTGACATTTGCTTTCATTGTCGTTAGTTATTTTGTTGACTTTGCCATTCTGTTTTCGTTAGTTTGGTTTCGTTTAATTGTTGTACTAATTGTGTTAGAAATTGTTGTAGTTGAGGTTGATTTTGTAATATTTGTTGATTTGTGTTAGCGATTGTCAAAATGTCGAAATTGATAAAGCTCAAAACCAAACGGGATGTTCATAGAGAACAATTAACATTAAGATAATTGACAAAATTGATAATTATTTGTTAGAACCGGATCTGAATCCTGATGTCTGTGAGTCTTTGTTTGAACAGTTAATTAGTAAAAGTAAAATTTTGTGTATGTTAAATGATGACATAGATAAACTAATTAATGATGAGGATGAAATAAGGGCTGAAGTTTTAACTGTAGATGAATATTGTGAAAAGGTAATTTCTGCAAAAATTAAATTGCAAGATAAAATTAAATCGTTAAACTTAAATTCTACCACTGAACATAGAACCACCGAAAATTCGTTACCATCGAAAACTCGTGTAGAAATTACTGCTAAACTTCCCAAATTGTCTATTGCAAAATTCTATGGAGAGCCGTCCGAATTTCTTGAATTCTGGAATCAATTTGAAAATTCAATCCACAATAACCCAAATTTAAATGAAGTTGATAAATTTTGCTATTTAAAGTCCATGTTAGGCGGGAAGGCTCTCTGCAGCATAAAGGGGTTTTCAATTAATAAAGAAAATTACACGCAAGCAATCAAGTTGATTTCTGAAACTTTTGGCCAAAGTGATATTTTAATAAACTCGCACATCTCAAATTTGCTTAATATTAAACCAGTCAAAAATTCTTCTAACTTTCAGGCTTTGTGTAACTTGTATTTCGATTGTCAAACACAGATTCGGTGTTTGCAAAGTCTGGGAATAGATTCCGAAACATACACTACTCTTTTGACAAACATAATCTTGAAAAATCTCCCACATGATATAACGTTAGAATTTGCTAAAGTCAGTGCAGAAAAATGTCATGATCTGCAAGAGTTAATGAGCTTCTTGTACAAAGCGGTGAGTGCGAGGGAACTGAGCGGTGAGGTGAGTCTCAGCGAATCCAAGGTCACTCCACCCCTCAATTCTCCCCATTGCTACTCAGAGGGGGGTCTAACTCTCAGCCGAATCGCACAAATAAGTCAGCTTTGGAACTTCACGCCAATGTTTCGAAGAGCACGAGTTCTAGCAGGTGTCTTTTTTGCAATGACTCACAGCATGGGAGCTCAGAGTGTGATATTTTGACTCTCCAGGAAAGGAGAGATCAGCAAGTCCGTAAAAAACGTTGTCTGATGTGTTGTAAGATTAACTGTTTCGTAAAAAGATGCAAGGGGCCAACATGTAGCTTTTGTAAGGGTCGCCACGCCAAAGCCATTTGCTTTAAACTCGAGAATGACAAGAAGCCGAGAGTGGAGGTTGAGAATGACGTGTCATTAAACCATGTGGTAAATGATTTGAGTGGGGTTTTGTTGCAGTGCGTTAAAGCAGAAATAGTGGGTTGGAAAAAAATCGGAATTAGCCTTAGTTTTGTTTGATAACGGCGCACAACGTACTTTTATTCGCAAAAATGTGTCGGAGAGACTAGGTTTAAAGGTTTTGGATTCCGAAAATTTAAAAATTTATTCTTTTGGTGCTAAGGCTCCTAGTACCGAAATTTGTCGCAGAGTAGAGATAGTTTTAAAAAATGTGTTGAACGGAGAGGAGTTTATCGTTGAAGCGCTAGAGGTCGAGGAAATATCAACCGCTGTTGTGAAACTTCCTAGTAAAGAGGTGTCGGAAAAAATGAAGTCTAAGGGATTTGTGTTGACATGTTCAGATGAGTCATCAGACAAGTCTATTTCGCTATTGATAGGATCGGAGTACTACTGGAATTTAACTAGAGGTGTCGAAAGGTTGAATTCTTTGTTAGTGGCAGTTGAAACTTGTTTAGGGTGGTCGCTTCATGGAAAATGTGGTAAAGCTGACGAACTTACATCTGTCAATCTGGTCCTCAATCAAGAAGAGTCAATTTCGGCAGAATTGAGAAGGTTTTGGGAGTTGGAGAGTTTAGGTGTACAGTATTGTGACTCAGGTGTTGATATTAGGGATCAGGAGATGATTAGAGAGTTCAATGAGTCGATTCGTTTTGTTGATGGGCGCTATCGAGTAAAATTGCCGTGGAGGTCGGGTGTGAAGGGTGGTTTAGAGGATAATATAGGAGTTGCTCGTAAACGATTTGAAGGATTGACTCGCAAGTTTAAGATGGATAGCAGGTTTTTCGATGAGTACAAAGGTGTTGTTGATGAACATTTGAGAGAAGGTATCGTTGAAAAAACCTTCTCTAAAAAATCCGGAAGAAAGATCATTTTATTTGCCCCATCACGCTGTCATACGGAAAGACAAAACAACTAGTCGAGTACACATAGTATTCGATGGATCTGCACATAACAAAGAGAAAATATCTCTCAATGACTGTTTGCACGCAGGTCCGAACTTGCATCCCAACATATTCCAATTGCTTTTGAAATTTCGCCAGAATGCTGTCGCGTTCACAGCTGATGTAAAGTCGGCTTTTCTGCAAATAGAATTGGATGAATCAGATTGCCAATTCACTCGTTTCTTCTGGGTTGATGACCCTAATGAACAACCATTTGTGCTCAACTTCACGCGGGTTCTCTTTGGGCTAACATCGAGTCCATACCTTCTTGCAGCCACTTACCCCAGTCAAAATAGACCCGATTTTGACGAATGGCTAAAAAAAATATGAAAGTTTTGAAATTTGGTGGAGATGTTTGTTTAGGCATGCTAATGAACATACTAAAAGTCCACACCGATCAGACTTGAGCTTTCGCCGCCATCTTGGAAAATGTGTACACTTTTTTGGTTTTTTGGAAATATCTTTAAAAATATTGATTTTATAAAAAATAATTAAATACAAAAATTAAAGAGCATTAAATTATGAACAAAAATAATTCATAACATTTTTTATATGTCTAACAGGAACAAAGATAATTGACTTTGAAAAGAGCGCACTATCGCACCTGGGACGCGCAAGCGCGGTTCCCCATCGCGGTGGGGGGAAATACCCGCGCATGTGCATACCATAATCAGCCAAATTAGTTTTACACTAAATGGGAAGGTTTTTTGTATTTTTTCAAATAACTGGGGAAATATTAACTTTACGTAAAAAAAGTTTATTTCAAAAATTAAAAAACAAATTATGTGCAAAAACGATTTTATACATTTTTGTCGTAAACCTAACAGGAACGAAGATACTGACTATAAAATGCGAGTTGATAATGGAGGCAGCTTCTACACAAAACATATATTATATTTTTTTATAAGTCTAATACGAACAAAGATAATTGACTTTGGAAAGAGCGCACTATCACACCAGGGACGCGCATGCGTGGGTGCCCATCGCGATGGCTGGAAGACACGCGCATTTGCATACCGTAAGGCGCCAAATCGGTCTTACCCTAGTATTTTCCTAGCCAGTTAATAGTTAGTCACCGCTCCGTGTGCGTCTGTGAACAATGGCTGATACGGAACTATGTTTTATATGTAAAAAATTAATGTCAAATGATGATTTCGTGAATTTAGGAGAAAAGGGGATCGTCGTTTTAAAGAGAGCTAGTGTCCAAAGAAAAGACAATAAGCATGAACAGTTGGAACATTTAAAATCTGTTTCGGTTCATTCGTTGTGTCGGAGAAATTACACCAGACCAGGAAGTATAAAAGTTGATTTAAAAAGAAATGCAGAAATCGCGTCAACATCCCAAAGTGAAGAGCGCGCGATAAGTTTACGATCTTTGTTACCTCAGTTCGATTTTCGAACAAAATGTCTCTTTTGTAAGGCAGTGATAGACGAAGAATTCAAAGCAAGACAAAAGAAAAAACCAACTGACAGGCGAAGAACTATATACAAAGTTAGGAGTCTCAAAATGAAAAACAAAGTTCTTGAAGCTGCAGAGAATAGACATGACCAGTGGGGAGAGGAAGTTCAGTGTCGTATAATAAACGTTGCTGATTTAGTTGCAGTTGATGCGATTTATCACCAAGATTGCTTCATGACTTTTTTTCTACACACTGCACCAATCAGAAAGAGAGGGCGGCCTGAGTCGGATTACGTCTCATCAGTTGTAGACGAAATATCCTTCTTCCTTGATAATAATGACGACTGTCAATTATCACTACCCGAACTCAAATCTCAAATTACAGGGCTAGTTCCAGACGACATCACTTTGAGAAATAAGTTGAAACAAAAATACGGGGATGGGATTATTTTTGTTCAAACTCCAAAAATGTTACTGTCATATGTTTACTTAATACTGGAATGAAAGTCTTATCAGACTCTTGGTACGACAAAAGGATTCGAAATGATCACGAGGAGCGTCTACGAATAGTACAAACTGCTGCAGCCATAATAAAAGAAGATATCTAGACACCAGTTTATGACAATCATTGCTACCCTCCAAGTGATAACTTTTTCAGAGATGTGAACAAGGGTATTCCAGAAAGCCTAAAATCTTTTTTGGAGCACTTGATTATTAAGAAAAAAGACTGCTAGGGCGGAAAAAAAAGTCACATCATAGCTCACGTCATTATATCAGCGCTAAGGCCACGATCATATATGTCTCCTCTGCTCAATGGTCTTGCTTTATTTTTGTACAAAAAGTTCTGTTCCAAGAATTTAATAACAATGCTCTTGAATTTGGGATTTTGTTCTTCTTACTATGAAGCCCAAACACTTGAGATGTCAGCCATAAATAATCCTCAACCCCAAATGCGCGGGGGATCATTCTGCCAATTCGTATTTGACAATGCAGATTTCAATGTGTCGACAATCGATGGCCTGAATACGTTTCATAGCATGGGGGGGGGGGCATTGCTTGTTTTACTCCAGAGTCAGCAGTGGAACCCGGGACGAAGATAAAAAAATTAACCGAACTTACATCCGCATCGACAGAAGGCAAAATGGGAATCATTCCTCTGGAAACGTTTGAAAATTTTCGAGGGCCTGGGTTAAAAACAATTACTATCGAAGATTTGAATGTCTTAAATCCTTTAGCGGAGGATTTACCACTGCCTAAGCCATCTGATATCTCCT
This sequence comes from Dolomedes plantarius, assembly GCA_907164885.2. NCBI lineage: Eukaryota > Metazoa > Arthropoda > Arachnida > Araneae > Dolomedidae > Dolomedes > Dolomedes plantarius. The sequence continues at coordinate 83,708,332 of OU015492.1, forward strand.
GGATGTCTGCTAAGTGGTTAGGTCTTCCACAGATACCTGAATTGAATTCCATTGTATAACCAGAAACCAGCCTTGTGAAAAGACCAAAGTAATACCCCTTCCTTTTGTTAATTCACCACCAAGCAAGTATGACACCATTTTCACTGTGCTGAAATATGCTGCCCAGCAGTGTGTTAAAATGCACCAAAAGTCTTGCATACTCACGTTTGACCAACCACTGTATATTAAAGCTCGAGAGATAGTCTCAGCAGCATCCAACCCATTATTATCAAGTTGTATTGTGAGGCTTGGTGGATTCCATCTTTTAATGTCATACTTAGGCTGCATTGGGTATATAATGGCTGGAAGTGGGTTAAAAGAAATACTCTCTTTGATTTATGCACCTACGTCAGTAGAAAAATATTGCCTGGCCATGCATACGCTAGGGCCGTCCGAGCTCATTTATTGACCCAAACAGCTTTAGCAAATATAATTTTTGACGGCATGGACATATCGGATTTGGAATGTAAAAATCTCCGTGAGTTGTTTCGAGATTTTGCTACTGAACCACCTACACAAGAAACCTTAAACACACGCAATCAAATACGAGCCATCGAAATTAAAATGAGGAAGACTTTGGAGCACCTGAAAAAGAAACGCCCAACTGCCTGTGGGGTTGGAAGCGTCAAGAGAAAATTCTTGTGCCCATCACAACTATGGATGCAGTAGCTCCCGATTCAGTTTTAAACATGGTGTTTTGCAACTGTAAGACTGACTGTGGAGTAAGATTCGGATGTCTGAAAGCATGCATCAACTGCACAACGGCCTGCAAGAAATGCAATGGGGTATGTCAGAATGGCATCAGCCCTGTTGATGATGACGATCGAATGAAAGAAGTTGATGAATGGGCCGATGCTAGCGGATCCATAGACGATCTATACATGCCTGACGAAGGGGAGAGTCCCGTACCGAAAAGAACACGTAAATCCTGAAGTCGGTAAGCTTTAAGAATTATTCGCAATTGAAATCTGATAGTGAATACCCCCAAGTTTACTACATTCATGTAAAAAATTAATAATGATTAATTATCTACATAGCCAAAAACATTAAAGTCTATTTTCTTGTTTTTAAAGAATGCCGAAATGGGGGAGAGGTTAGAAATTCAAAGAAAAGCGCCTGCAACGAGACTTTAAAGCTACTTCCATTATCAACACGCATTTTATAGTCAATATCTTCGTTCCTGTTAGGTTTACGACAAAAATGTATAAAATCGTTTTTGTACATAATTTAATGTTTTTTAATTTTTGAAATAAACTTTTTTTACGTAAAGTTAATATTTCCCTAGTTATTTGAAAAAATACAAAAAACTTTCCCATTTAGTGTAAAACTAATTTGGCTAATTATGGTATGCACATGCGCGGGTATTTCCCCCCACCGCGATGGGGAACCGCGCTTGCGCGTCCCAGGTGCGATAGTGCGCTCTTTTCAAAGTCAATTATCTTTGTTCCTGTTAGACATATAAGAAAATGTTATGAATTATTTTTGTTCATAATTTAATGCTCTTTAATTTTTGCATTTAATTATTTTTTATAAAATCAATATTTTTAAAGTTATTTCCAAAAAACCAAAAAAGTGTACACATTTTCCAAGATGGCGGCGAAAGCTCAAGTCTGATCGGTGGGGACTTTTAGTATGTTCATTAGCATGCCTAAACAAACATCTCCACCAATTTTCAAAACTTTCATATTTTTTTTAGCCATAAAACCTATTTTGACTGGGCTAACTCTGAAGTACCATTTTCAGAAATACCAAGAACAACTGCCAGCTACATCGAATCTACTTTCGAATTGTGTCTACGTCGACAATCAAATAGGAGGAAGAGAAGAGGTTTCAGATGCTCTGAAAACCTCATTAAAAAGTGTAAAAATATTCAGCGATGCTGGAATGGTACTCAGAAAGTGGACATCTAATTCATCCGAACTTCGTGAATTGTGGAGAGCCAACAACATTGAAATCGAACAGCCGGACACTCTTGTTCGTTCTGGCTTATCGTCGAAGGTCTTAGGTTTGGCCTGGGATCCAGATAGTCATACGATATACTTTTCCACCACAGAACTTGTGAAATTTATATCTCGTAAAATAGACACTAAAAGTTTTATCGCGAAATTGAAACATTTAGAATATGAAAATGGTCCACTTACTGCAACTGAATTAGAAATTGCAGAAAATACTTGTATAAAATTCGAACAGTCTCTAGCCTATCCTTCGGAATTGCATTGTTTGAAAACTGGCAAGCCAGTTCCCACCGAATTGAAAATCTTTAGTTTAGCCCCATTCTTAGACAATAATGGAATACTTCGTTTAAAGGGGAGGATTGAGCAGGGTGAATTATCTGAGAATGAAATTCATCCTATTATTTTGCCTAAATCAAAATTTGTAGAATTATTGATTATTAGAGAACATAGCAAAATTTTACACGGTGGGGTGTCAGCTACTTTGGCAAAAATTCGTACAAAATTTTGCATTGTGAAGGGTAGGCAAGAGGTAAGGAAAATTTTGAATAAATTTTTGATTTGTCGGAAGTATACTTTGAAACCCGCGAGACAGGTAACTGCTCAGCTGCCAAAGGACAGGATTTTGGAAAGGCCGCCATTTTCAGTTACAGGGGTCGATTTCACAGGACCTGTTTATCTGAAATCAGGTAAGGACATTCTTAAGGCCTACATTGCTTTGTTTACCTGTGGAGTGACACGAGCAGTTCATATTGAACTCATTTCCGACATGTCAACTAGAAGTTTTATTTTGTATTTAAGGCGATTTCTGGCTCGAAGGGGAAATTGTGAAGTCATCATTTCGGATAATGCTAAAACATTCAAAAACACAAATGACATTTTCGGACAATTTTCAAAAATAATTCTAGACAAAAATTTGAAGGATTTTGTTGCTATTAACGGCATAACATGGAAATTTATTGTGCCTAGTGCCCCATGGTGGGGTGGATTTTATGAGAGGCTCATGAAAAGTGTTAAGGATCCTTTGAAAAAGATCCTAGGCAAGGCTTTATTATCTTTTGAAGAAATGATGACTATCCTCACAGAAATCGAACGTGTTTTAAATAATCGATCACTTACCTACGTAAGTAATGATTTAAATGATCCACATCCTCTTACTCCGGCTCAATTTTTGTTTCCTGGTCAAAATTATAGTTATCCTGTGCATTTTGCTGATCTTTTCAACAATGAGTTATCGACAAAGGAAAATTTAAATCGCAGAAAATTGTACCAATCTAGACTTTTGAAGCAAATTTGGCGTAAGTGGAAGGAAAATTATCTGCTTCAATTAAGAAATGCCCATAATTTTATAGTTCCTTCTCCTAAAGATAATTTAAAAGAAGGTGATGTGGTATTGTTGGAAGGGTCAGCGAAATCTAAATTACTTTGGCCTTTAGGTATCATCGATGAAGTATTCGTAGGTCGTGATGGACACGTAAGATCTTGTCTTGTTCGTACTTCAAGTGGCCAGTATAAACGTCCCATACAACTTATATATCCTCTTGAATTAAATGATTAATGTTTTGTATATACTTTAATACCTTTTCTTAGATTATGAAAATTTTAAATTTGTTTTGAAGAACTGTGTACATAAATTTAGGTCTCTTTTTGTCAGTAAGTTTAAAATAATATTTGTTCTCGTATTGATGTAAATTTGATTATTGTATTGTATTTTGAGTGTTAGTGACATTTTATTAAGTAGTTTATATACCCTACATATTGTGTAATTAGAGGTGAACATTTTGTTCACGGTGGGGTGTGTAGAAAATTGTATCGAGGGGGCGCTGCGACGCCCGTAGAGAGGGAGAAGTTTTCGCTTCTCAGTTCGCTCCTCGCTCTCGTAAAAACAGGGTCATGTAACCCCTGTTGGAATCCCTATCTGGGGAAACATTTTTCAATTTATTTTTTACAATTGTTGGATATTACTAATAAACCAAAAAGCCCAATCTTCGTTGTCATCCATTTGTAGTAGTTCGTCATAAATTCGATAGGGGGATTGCTTCTCGGCTGTGGCACGGGAGCTGGGTCTCTTGGTCTCGGCTGCAATCTGAGTGCGGACCTCTCTATTTCACTTAGTCAACGCAGTCTCGCAGTGGCCGTAACAGGTTTATGTGGAACCCTCAAGTCCACTTAAAGTATAACTTTTTAAGTCGTGCTGGAGATGGGGACCTACAGCCTCCCCGATCCAGACTCTCTCTCCCTCTTTTTTTCAAACTCCTTCTATATATTTTATTTTAATCCCTTTTCACACCCATGACTCCACCTTCTCATAAACTTCAATCAGCCAATCCGGACACCGTAAACTTTTTATTCGCTATACTCCCTTCACACTTTCTCATTGGCTTCTGAACTTAAACCTCACGCCCTCACTGCCTGCCCTTTTCAGACCAAGATTTTCACAGGGCGATGGGGATCTCTGTATACCATAAATTCAACATAAAAGACCTTTGTAACATGATGTCATTTTTTGGCTCCGTCAACTAATCTATGTCTCCAATCTCAGATCTTCCCATCTTCAAATCTCATAAAGCTGTCTCGCACGGGCTACGTCCTAAATAACACTATTCAATAACTACTGTCGGCGTTAAGTTTGATTCCGGCCTTTTATCACCAACATGTAATAAAGCTAGCTTTTTATTTAAAAGCACTTTACTACAATCACTCGATACCCCAGTCCGTTGTTCATATGAATATATGAGAGAAAATAGAAAAAAAAACACTTAGAAAAGAAGAATTATACGTATCCTAAGAAATAAAAAGTAAAGGTTCATTCGTGAATTAACCTTTACTTAATTCACGAATGCTGAATGCAAACTATTCAAAACGTTTATTGAAAATTTAATGAAATTCAGAAATTTACATAAAGTGCAAGTTTGACAGATAAAAAAATATTATTCAAAATTTTACGAATATAAATAATGAAAAAAATTAAATTTTGTTTAAAATATTGAAAAGAAAATTGTTTTGGATAAATGTTAAAAGAATTGTTTTTAATAAAATTTATTCAAAAAGTTTTAAACAAAATTTTTTTTACATATTGCAGATTTAAATAAACAATAAAAGATAAATTGTTTTTTACCATTGTATCTTAACAAAATTTGTTTTAGATAAACCGAAAGTAAACAAATTCATAAAATTAGAAGGCCCGCATCAATCTCAATATGCATATAGTGAACTAATGTCATGATTTCATGTAAATGATACCCAGTTTTTTCATTGCAACCATATAACTCTTCTATTTGTATCAAATTCTGCATATGTAATTTACTGTTAAAAAAGGAGGAAAACTTTGAGGAAATTCAGATTTCCATCTATCAGTATCTAGAATAAGTGAAGTGACGTTAAAGTTTACCACTTGACGTCAAAGGACGTTTCTGCCTCGTCATGCATTTCTCATTCAACGATCCTCCAGACATGTCATACGATTTGAAAATCTCTATAATAAAGTTTAGCTTCCGTGAAATACGTTTGCTCACAGCGATAAGAAATTGGGCAAGCGACGATTTCTAAATTTCAGTGGTAAATAATACACACACTATTTAAAGAGTACTAAAACAGTATCGACTAACCCGCTGGTCAGTTACATATTTTTCACGCATTTCTGAATTTCCTGGGAGTTTCGATTGAAGATAATTCTAACTTGTATGAAAATGATGCGTTATTGATCTCAGTTTGAAATTTCCTTTACCCATATTTTTCTCGGCAACAAAAAGAGAGAGAAAATTAATTTTATCAAGGATTATTCGTTTGGCTAAGAGGCGAACTGTGTGCCCTATCAAAAGTATTAATGTAATATTCAGACTCACACGCGTTGGGGGTTAAGGCTACCGTGTACTAACCCTATTGGATTTACTCACCTCAATGTTACCCTATGGAGAAAATTTGTCTACTATTTATAGCTAGATAAAGGCTGATAATCGAATAAAAATTGAATAAAAATTCAGATAGCCTGAACTTTTCTGCACCTTGCAACAGGATTCATTTTATAAATTTCATTTACCAAAGGAATTTATTAGCGTTTAAAACACACTATACCGGATTTTTCCAGAGTATTTTAGGGGGTTAAGGCTGCTGTGTACTGAAACTATTGGATTCGCTCACCTCAATGTTAACCTATGTAGAAAATGCGTCCATGGATTGCCGACATGGATTTTAAGATGTTGTTTTAATTGTACTTCGTAATACAGAAAGAATTTTTTTTACACCTTGGGGCATTTTTCGTTTTTTAAAAAAAATGCAAATCATACTTTAAAATGTAAATTTTTTGGGGAAAAACTGGTATAGTGTGTTTTAAATGTTCTTTGGTGGTTGAAATTTATAAAATAAATCCGGTTGCAAGGTACAGAAAAGTTTAGGCTATCTGAAAATACTATTTTTATTGGAGTATTCGGATTTATGTAGCTGTATATAGTAGATAAATTTTCTCCACGGGTTAACTACTATGAAATAGTAGTTCACAACAGACAATTTAAGCGATAACTTGAATGGGCACTTTAAAAATATAATAGCACAGTGCAGTGAGATTTTCAGGGACTCCAGAAAGTTCCAACAAACGAAGAAAAAAATATATTTTAAAGTTTTCAGTGTTTTAAAAATATAATTTTTGACAAGATATTACACATTTGGGATAATACTATAGCCAGGTATAGATACATATTACTACGATTTTAAAGTAAAATTCATTCTGGTAATGTAATGGTGTATTTAGTCTCTTGTCGCAAAAGATGACTGGAGTGATTTACCCTTTGAGGGGCGCCGTTTGCACAGAGCAAACGCCTAAATCTAGTTTTTTTTTCACTTGCATTCAACGTATTCCAGTTAAACGAGCAGAAAAGTGGTTAGTATTGCCATCTGTTATCAGTTTAAGGAAGTAACAACATATTACAACCTTTAATTGGAAAATTTTTCAAGATTCTTTAGGTTAAAAAAATCAGGGGGAAATCTGCACCGTGCAAACGTTGGAGGTTGTTGTCCCTGAAAGGGTTAAAAGACCCTCCAACTAATCATTTCATATAATATGATTGATTGGTTGATTAGTTATCAAACAACCAATCATATTATATCAATTTCAATTTATTGTTTTTTATAAATAATTTTAATTTATTAATAAACAAACAAATAAATTTAAATAAAAGCAAATTAAATTAAAATATGTTTATTTGGAGTTAAACCGCTTTTTTATTACGTGCATATGCTTTTTCACAGAAACCTAAATTTCATTCATTCTTTGTATCTCTGATAACTATGACTATGACAAGGCATAAATTGTACTCCGCCGTAATATTTTTACATTCAAAAACCATTTATCAATGGTATTGGGAGCTTTTGTTCCGGGACTGCGAAGGAAAAATCAAAACAAGTGTTATCTACCTGATTGTTATCATTGCGCGCGTGGAAGTCTTTCACTCAGGGAAACAACAATCGACAGCTAAATATTTCTGGTACTTCCTCGAACATATTTCACTAGCGGCGAATGTACAACATCCTGCTAAAACGCGTCCTGTGCTCTGAGAACTCTGGGTGAAACGACGTAACTGAAAAACAATGCGAATTAGCAGCGTATTCTCCTCGATATTATGAAAAATATTTTTTTCCAACATTATTAGTGCATTTACAAATATGTGAACTTCTCTGACTAATATCTTAAACATTTTTGTTACAATTTAATGCCTTTCTATGAGCCTAAATCAATGATTTTTGTATTTTTCAAAATTATCAGTGTACAGTGGCATCTCGACTTACGAGTGTATCGACTTACGAGTTTTTTGCGATACGAGCAGTCTCTCGGCTGATTTTTTGCCTTGGGTTGTGAGCTAAAATTCAGGTTACGAGCCACCCTCAGTTACCCCACCGCTAGTTTGTGAAGTGAACGCCCTGTAACGTTCTCTTCAAATGAGCACACGAGAACCATATTATATTTACAGACTTTATGTACAATTATTATACAATTATATACTATTATTATTCTAAGACTAATTTCCAGTCTTAAACCCAGAGATTAACTCTCAGCAATTATCACACTGGGCAGCTTGCACTGCCCACATTTGAGTGGCCCTCCGAAATAGAACAGCATGCAGCCTCTCATTTCAAAGACATACTGAAAGGGAGGATGTGGGACAACTTTTTTTTTTTCGGAAACTCCTGCAGATGAAAGTGAGGAAAGCGTGGCGAAAAGGGTAAAAATCAGCGAATAAGATTCAAGTATTCAGTTCATTCTTTCTCCTCCACCTCCGTTAGCATCTTCAAGTCGTCTGATCTCCACAGTAAATGTTGCACATTATACTTAATAAAATCAGTTTATTGCAGTACAGTCCATTGTATTGTGTTTTTATACAATATATGTTATTTATAAATGCATTTTTGTTATTTAAAAACTTGTAACAAAAAATTGCGGGTTTTTTTTTTTTTTTTTTTTTTTGGGGGGGGGGGGGACGGATTAATGGCATTTCAATTCATTTCAATGGGGAACATTGATTTGACATACGAGTAATTCGAGTTACGAGCTCTGTCACGGAACGAATTAAACTCGTAAGTCAAGGGACCACGGTATATACAAATATGTGAATTTCTCTCACTAATTTTCAGTCCTTTATTTTTTTTTATCGAAATATAATGCTTTTCAAAAGTACTTTTTCAGTCACTGTTTCAGCCTTAAACAGTGCTTTTTGTATTTTCCATGTACTTCGTGCACTCCAACAGTTATTTTATTTTATAAAAGCATTTTAATTTTGAGATGTTATAAATTGTTTTTATTTTCACCACTATGCATTCGAGAGAAATTACTTAGCATGTGTTTGGGAAGATTTCCTTTTTAATCCTTAAAGCCTTTGAGGCAGATTTTCCCTTACTTTTAGCTCGAAAAGAGTTTTCGACTGAATTTTCCATCCACTAGCTTAGAGTTAAAAGTATCTGAAACATTTTTTTAGAGGCATTTGAAAACCAAACCAGAGGTTGGTGTAATCTGTCAAAACCTTTTTACAAGCTGAGAGTAGGCAATAGAAAATTCAGTCTCAAATGCTAAAAGAGAGGATTTAATCACAAGGTTTCGTTCTATCTTAGCAGTTCTATTTTGGTAGAACTAAATCACAAGGTTTAGTTCTGTCTAGTAACTACTTTTCATCTCATCGAGATGAAAAGTAGTTGGTATAAAGTTTCAACTCATGCATAACATATACATGTATATACATATTTACAGTGTTAAGTTCAGGCTTGATAGCATGTTTGATAAAATAGATCTATTTTATCTATTTGAAAATTTTTTAGGCAAAGGAAACTGATTGCTTTTAATAAGTTTATTAGGTACTACACCTGAAAAAAATCATATGTTATATTTTCACACTAAAATATTTGATTTCAAAGTATGGCTTAATACAATGCTTTCTTTTTGGAGGCCTACAACATAATAAGGCTCTATTTGTGTTGGTACATTTCTGTGTAAATGAAAGTAATGAATTTTTCATGAGGAATTTATGTCTGGTTAAACCAGAAAATTCTCATGGTTCTTCTTTATTATTTATGTAATTATCTATTGAGAAATAATTGTAATCGCGATTTGTCCAAGTTAAAATCTGACATAATTGTCAAATTTAAAAGAATTATGAACTTAAATTAATCTTTAAAAATTTCACAAAATTAATTTGGACGCAAGGTAATCAAAAAAACTAGCCGAATATTTTTGTATAAGTCTGAGTATATCTGCTAAGAATATTTTAGTATTATTTCTGTTATTATTTTGCCAAAGGTTTACATTTACGAACAAGCTTTAATTTCGAATTAGAAAATAGAGTTGTTAGATTATATATAAGTTGTGAAATATAAAGAAAAGACTAACAGCCTATCTTCAAATGCAAACATTCATAGATCTGCAAATTAGAATTACCATTACAGTTTGTATTAGGTAATTTACACTGCTCTTTCATGTCATGGTAACTTCTAGAATTCTAATTTGTAGCATATAAATCAAAATAACTTTCCTTGTTGTTTTACAATATGCAGCTTTGGAAAAGATCACTGTAATAAGGATAAAATGCGTACACAGAATGAACAGGATTGAGGAACAGTCTAAAATCAAGCTCACGACTGTGCATACCGAATGAATAAATTGCAAATAAGAATTTTAAACATTTATTGTATGGAAATTGGGGCAATATCATTACAAATGACAAATTAGACAATCTAACTAATTTATTTAACGAGTGTTAAGCCTTCGTGAACGTTGTTGAGGCAAGAATTTTAAATTATATACCATTACTAGCTGAAAACCCGCCCTTCGCTACGGAGTACATTCAAATTAAATAGAACGGTCAATGTATGCAATTAATGCCAAATATATATATATATATATATATATATATATATATATATATATATATCCTGGTATATCCTAATATCAAAGAACATTTAGTAATATTAGGCACAGAGACTGGAAGAGTAGGGGGAAAGACGATTCCTTGAGCCCAGACAACTAATTAAGTTCAGGCCCCGAGTAAGACCTGAAAGCACGGAGATAATCATTTACACAACACAAGCATAGTCTTTTGATACAACTTGATATGCCGATGAAATAAAATCCCTATTTTACAACCTGAAAATGGGTTTATCAAGAGTTGGTCGCTCTAGGGTTGTGCTACTGGATGTAACTCTGTGGGAAAAAACTAACAAACAAGTTACATAAATAACATACCTGCCAAAGATAATAGCTGAAAATGTTTTAGTAATTTCTTCTTGATACAGTACTGAAGTTCAAGGAGAAGTTAAGGATTCAATAGAATATGCTGACATCACAGAGCGGTCAAAATTTCGATTTCATTCTAGTTGTCCATCTACCAAATTCGAATCTGACGGACGAAACCATCCGTATACACCTAGTGGTGTATCTTTCGTATTAAATGCAGAAGTAATTTTAACACATTTCACGCATTTTAATATTCCAAGTCATCAATACTGTATTTCAAAGCATCACCATTAAACAGTAGAACTGCATTAATATTCACTTACTGTTCACTCTATTCATGCTATCCTCCTACTGTATCATGAAGCCTTCTCCTCCAATATCGAGAGGGAAAAAACCCCAAAAAAACATCTTTTTTATAAGACAACGTTATGGTCGTTTAAATCGTAAATCACGCGAGGTATTCCTGTATTTCGACAATACAGCCAAAAACGCTGATCAAACATCATTCAAAAATTTCGTGACAGCCGGCTCGATTAAAATGTTAAGCACGTGGGTCGTATATTCTCGGCTTTGGAGATCGCGCTATTTACACTTGGTCACACCATAAAAACTTCCCACGTTGATAACAGATTCGAGTATTCGGGCCTTTTTAAAAGATCAGCGATTATTCTTGTTTTTCACCATTTCAAACTGTGGGAGAAAGGATCTCAGTATAATCAGACGATACTGAAAAAAAGAAAAAAAAAATATTCTAGCGCCGATCTACGGTCGACAGATTACAGAACAACCTGATCTAGTTAACCCTTGTGTAAGAATTTCGCCTCGAAAGACGAATCAAAACAACAATGTCCTGACACGCTGTATATTAATTTCCATTTGGTCTTAACCAACGCGAGTAAATCCAAATTCTAAAAAGGACAACTATGATTATAATTTTGGAACAGATATGTACTATAAATCAAATGAGATGCAACATATTCTGTTCACAAATTTAATGTGCATATGTACATTTTAATTGACATTACTCCGGCACAGTGGAGTAGCGAGCATAACTGGCGCCCGGGGCACGATACCTTTGCGGCGCCCCCCTCCCCCCGAAAAACATATAGTAATATAATATATAGACCTTATATTGGCGACCCCCCAAAAAACATACAGTAACATAATATATAGACCTTATATTGACACCCCTCCAAAAAACATATAGTAATATAATATATAGATCTGCGAGTGGCGCCCGGGGCATGATAGACCCCCCCCCCCCCCCCCTCGCTACGCCACTGCTCCTGCATGTTATCAGATCTAAATCGAAACTTCTCATAGAGAGATAAAAAATTCATCATATCTATTGAAAATCAAACATCTGCCCACGTCATCACGAATTCTTCCGAACGACGCTGCGTTCATCCACGTGGAGGCATTACGTCACACATTGGTCGAGCGAACGGCAATATCACCGTTCTCTCAATCAACTCAACTATTCTGTAGTTTCCTTTTTTAAAGACTAGATGATGGCTTTCTGCATCAAAGTATGAACGTTTGAGATCCGCAATTGTTGAGGGCGTTTGAAGCTGTCCAAAGTCGGATTTAGACATAAATCCTTAATTTTTTTATGTAGCTAAATGCAACAGTATCGCTCAAATGTCAACCAACTTCTTAGTGAATATTCGCTAGCCACGATAGCGTCATTTAGGGATGTTTTGACACCCCCAAATCGATACCTTTATTCAAAGCGTGGTGAGAGAGGAATTTGGGATAACTCTGAAATACTCTGGATAACTATGAGCCCATTCATCTACGCATTAAAGTATAATTTGAATTCATTAGAATATTAATTTATGTTCGCATGTCTTTGAAATTTTGTTCCTCATATAAGTCAGGAAGTGGAGGACTTTATTTAGTGGCATGTACTCAGCTGAAATTGATGCAATATTTCTGCACGGATGTGGAATTTTTTTCCCTTCCAATCATGAAACACATTTTATGTCTTTAAAAATCTTTATCCAAGGCATTAAGATCTTTTTAAAATATGTAAACAGTATTTTGGATTATATCTCAAAATACTGTATCGTATACTTCTGATATATGCCTTATCATAAGCATTCTTTCAGTGTTTATACTGAAAAAAATGTTGTTGAAATTGAATAATACTGCTGAAATCAATAAAACATACGAGATTTCCTCGCCAGATGGTGCCACTAAACTATGCACCCATTCTAATTCCGTTTTACGTATAGAAAGACCGAAATCTGGAGAATGTCGACATTCTCCTGTGAATGTCAACATTCACATAGTCGCGTGGTGTATGTCCGAAATATTTGCTAAATATCCTTATTTCTCACTTACATGAGAAATAAGGAACACATTGCCGGTGAAATTATCTATATCACCGGCATTGCCGGTGAAGCTATCTATATCACCGGCAAATGTCGACATTCACCATGCACTGATGGTGAATGTTGAGTAAAAATATTTTTGTTACGTTTTTAAATCATAATTTATTATTAAAACATATGATATATGTCAAAATAGGAGAAAGCTTAAGTAATAGCACATACAGTTGGCTCTCTCTTTAACGACTTTCAAGGGACCGTGAAAAATCGTCGTTAAGTAGAGATCGTCCTTAAACAGAATTTGTGAAAAAATAACATTTCCCATAACGTCGGAAGGACCGGGACTGGGAAATATCGTCTTTAAATAGAGATCGTCGTTAAGTAGAGCGTCGTTAAACAGAGAGCCAACTGTATAAATAAACTGTTGAACTTAAAATGAACAGTACATTCTAAATGAGAAAAGAAAATAACACCAATAATAAACTTAATTATGTGATTGGCATTATATATCAAACTCAGCTGCTTCTGCTTTACTTATTGCAACAACAGCTGAGTTTCAGATAGTATACGGAACAATTCATCCTTGATAACATAATATTGTATATTTGTTACCCCCGGTTTTAATGGTACAATTAACTTCTCTTCATAAATTAATTTTGAAAACTCCAAAACGTTTTAATTGTCTGTAATCCAAAGGTGTACTGCACTTAGTTTTAGCAGAAATCAATTCAGAAAGTATTCTAGAGTACTTTTCTTGAGAGCTTTTAAAGACTTCTTGAGAGCATTTAAAGTACTTTTTAGAGGTTTCTCGTTTCGACATCCACCAGAGCATATCTGTGCTTGTCGACATACACCGGTGATGGTCCGAATGTATAAGAATATAATCAAATATTCGGTCTTTCACCGACGTATTTGGTATGTGTTGACATTCACCGGAGAATGTCGGCATTCTCCAATTTCGGTCTTTCACGGTAACATATGTACCTTATTCTTGTATAATTCCATTGCACACTCTGAACATAAGCAAAACTACTATACATGATTTTTCCTTAAGTTTTCTCCTTTACATTAAATAACTTTCATGTGTTTAAGGCAACTTTTCTTAATGTCCCTATACCAGGCCTGCACAACTCGTAATGGGATGATGGCCATATTACTTTATGGGAAGTTGCCACGAGCTGCAAGAAAACAGGATGGACAGGGAAGAGCAATTTTTTTTTCTAACGAAAATAAACTATTGATTATTTTTTTAAAAACTAAGTAAATATTAATATCCATTGCCTATTGATTCCTTTCGTAATATTATAAGTCTAAAAAAAAATTCCATATTTTTTAGATTTATAAATTATACGTCTTCGCAAAAGGCTTTGCAAAAGGATATGATGCTCAGGGCTGCCCTATTAAAATGTACAACTTATATATTTATGTAGGATTCATCTCCTCTTTTGCCTGGTATATGGTGCTTACATCAACAGAAATTTTGAGTTTCCTCTCAGGATTTTTGAACTCCAACGAAGAAACGAATCCAACTTGGAAACGAAACATGCCATCCCTAAAATGTTATTTTGTTTCGACTTCGGTATTCGAATACTGGGCAAGATTCCCAAATTTGTATCTTAAATATATTTTAGTAAAAGTTGTTATTATTTTTCTACAAAAATTTTAATGTTTAAGTATTTAATTAATTTGTTTAGCAATTAACTTCTTTAGGCATTTATAGTAATCTAAGATATTCGAGTTTTAACAGGTGAGTATCTCGGTTTAGGTGAAAAATATAGCAAAATTTTACTTATATTACGTAAATGTACATATTTATACGAATGCAAGTGCGATAAAAAATAATCAAGAAAGCGATAAATAAGTTTTAAAAACTCTTTTATCCGAATGTAATATCTATATTGAACAAGGAGTGCTTTCAAGCATTTATAGACAAGGTATAAATTAAGGTATAAAACGAAACTCCCCTAATCATGTTCTGGTACAGGATGTTACTTTACGCTGCGAATTCATAGAAATAACAATAAACCAATTATATTGTGGTAATTTATGTGTCATATCAACTGTGACTCAAACCTGGATCTTGTCAGTTTGACACTTTAGATAAACTCATTTCGTTGCCTCTGCATAAAAAATAATTTTATTTTATCAGGGTAAAGAAATAGACTTATACAAAGATATACATCTCCAGTATACACAGCAGCTATGGATCTCGATTTTTCTTTAAATTTTTTCCAGTGACTGACAAAGTGCTGCCATCTAGAACACAATGGAAATAACTACAATTTATCATGAATTGCGGTAGAATATTTAGAATGCTTGGAGATTAATAATAATAATAATAATAAATATATAAATAAATAAAATTCACAGAACAGTTACCGGAGTCACTCTGCAAAGATTATTTTTACATACCTCTGCATAGGTGACCCCTTAAACTTAAAAATTCGACCTTTTCCGATAAATTGGCTCCTCTTTGAAATATCATCAAGATACGTATAGCCATCTGAAAATCTCTCCCCTTAAGATCACCTAAGGCTTCGAGTGACCATATCCCTACCCTCATCCTAAATATCTAGGAAGACCTAATTGTTAAAATCTTGCTTTCTGCTGAATCAATCATTTTAATTGCTTCTTTACATCTGAAATTGGTAAGCACTACCTGAGTAATACCTTCTAAGAATAATTTATTTAACTTAAAAGATATGGCTATTCTATTTAGAAATTTAAATGCTATCGTAAGTATTTAGGAGAACCTTTCCCTCTTAGCACTTCTTTGCCGTTTTTTTTTTAATAGGGGTGGTACTTCATATTTACAGGATTATGTATTGTACGACTATCTATGCCTTTTAATTCTCCATAGATGGCACCACTGAACGAATGTATTTAGACGTGAGTACTTGAAACAGGAAGGTGAAAGACCTCCACCCTCACGGCCTGGATCAAATCCTTGTGTGTATGTGATCATATCCTTGTACGTAGTTATTTTAAAAATCGCTATGTCATGTTCCTAAAATGCTAGGATAATAATGTGAATCGCGAATATTGTCTGAAAACGTATGTTAAACAATGTCTGAAAATGTATATTCTGGGCCTCATGGGCTCAGAAATGAACTTTGAAGGATACCCGCAAAGGCAAGTGAAAAAAGGGTGTTCAGTTTGACGGTGAATTTTTCCTTTTGCTAAGACAGGATTCAGTAAGGTGTACTACTGGGTCTGGAAATATTTGGCGGTGAAGATTAATCCTTGGAGCCAATTTTTAATAAATGCCTTTGCAACTTTGAAAAAAATAATAAAAATAAACCCAATTTCTGGGTTTACAGAAGAGGTCTTTTACCGTTCAAAGAAGCTGTGTGTGGTGCCACGTTTCTCGAAAAAAAACCAGATCACTTTGTGGAGAAGGGGAGTATTATCTTGGAATAAATAAAAAAAAAAGAGGCTAGTTTAAGTGATTCGCTAGAATGATTTTGCTAGGATCTGAGGGAATAAACTAATGTCTATGCATAATTTTGAAGATACCATTGCAGCTAGGTTTGTGAACATAACGATGCTTCTCCAAATAATCTGAAAGTAATTGAACGAGAAGAATGCTAGTTTAATGAAGTAATAAATGCTAATTTTAATGAAGTAATGAAGTTAGGTGGAAGGTTGTTGGATGTCTCTGAAACGAATGCTACTTCCACATTTTTTTGGGGGTGGGGTGGGGGAGAGGGGGCTTTAAACTTCGCAGGTAATAAAAATTTTGGGGCTTGGGGGTATAATTGTGTATACGAGGGGAAATTAAGACAGTTATCAAATGATTGGTAAACCATAGATGTGAGCTTGGGTTATGAGTGTCGTGATTTGATGTGAATTGTCCAAACGTGCTAGGGAGGACCTCCAACATTTTCCTGTCCATGTATAGATAGATATTGTGCTGGGAGAGGATAATATTTTCATATTTTTTTTTTTTTTGCTGTAAATTTGTATTTTCTCCTGTATGCATCATCAACGGATGATGACTATTCCGAGATACTATTCCATTCTCATATTGAGGTGTACATTACTGTTTGTCCGGGTTTATTCCGTTGTCAATATGAATATATCATTGGTGATCGAAACTTTTAGAATGTTCGTTATCAACTGTCACATAATACTTGCTGTTGATAGCATGCTTTTCCTCCGATGGAAAATTATTTTGCCTCTGTATTTACCGAGTTGCGAAGAATCCATCCTGACGTTTTACCATCAGAACAATAAATATTGCAACCTCTATGCTTAGGCAAGTGTGAAATGACAAGACTTTCATAATAGAGTTTTACTGTACATCATTACTGTATGAAAGAATTTCTCAACCTTTTACGACTCGCGACCCCCTACAACAGTTACCATGCATTCTGCAGCTCCCCTGCATATTTTCATTAAAAAGTCTTTTTAAGACCAGAAAAAACACTAAAAGGCATTTTATATACTTTATTTCTAACTAAATGTTTTATTTAACAAAATGAAATTTGTAACAAAGGGATTAAATTAAGAAATATTCATCCCTCAGTCAAAGATGTGTAAAAGCATGAATAGAACATCAAGAAAAAATAGTGCACCTACCATATGGATTCAGAATTATATAACAATAAAAATCTCTTACTTAAATAGAATTGCTTTATTCAGTCACGGAAACTACAATAGTTATGCCAAAAGTGACAGCTCAAAGACCAACTGACGTTTAAAATTTGCTTACTGTACGTAGTAAGTAACCGCGATTTTCATTTGCCACTAAATAAAGACAATTTATTTCTGCATTTGAGCTTTGAATAGGACATTTTCCTTTCAAAATCATCACTGCCGTACAGTTTCCTGGTAAATGAATACTGATAAAATTTTTCGGTTAAATTTTCTGAGTTATTTAAATTGATAAAACCAATAACCTCCCATTTTTGGTATAATTTACATTTGTAAATGTTTGTAATCTACAATTAGGTTGATAAAAAAATAGACAACGCTTAATGTCGACAAACCAACATTTAACTAAACTGCTGCGAACTGCAATAGCTCAATATATACCAGATTTGAATAATTCAGAAAAACAAGAAAAATTAAAAAAGCTATTAAAACTATCAAAGAATTTTGGAATGTTTTATTATTCTAACAAATGGAGAACGATTTATTCCATAGAAACATTTTGAAAAATAACGATTAAAATTTCTTTTATATCAAATATAACCTTTTTTCTGTTTTCGGCTCTTGAGTACATAGGCTCTTAACACTATCTCGGCCACCCCTCTTATATACTGAACTAAATACAGGTTAGTCTTGGTTTTGAAACTGTTTTACCCTTATTTGCTAGCCCACACCCTTTCTATGAATCATGGCCTATATCTTTGAAATTTCAATTTAACACTCTGAATAATGTATAAGCTGTCTGTACGGAAGCTTATGTATTTATCTTGTCAACAGTTACGACTGAACGATTGCAAAAAGGATTGTCATATTGTAAATTTTCCAAGTAATGTAGGGTTTAGAGCAGCTATACTAAACTTTTTTTTTTCTCTCGGGCTGCAATGTAGAATATTATACTTCATAATACAGGGTGTCCGGGCTAAAGGTATCCAAAAGTCATGACTTATTTTTGCTGAACTACCCATTAGAAAAGTATTTAAATAGTATTTAAAAATAGATTAAATAGATTTAAAAAGTATTTAAATAGAACATCTCACCAAGTTTTAATATCAATCATAGATTTCGATGTGTGCACCTTTTGTAGCACGACTAACGTCTAAATGGTAATCCAGTTCTCTCCAAGTGTTTCGTAGCATATCAGGCGTTAAGACTTTTTGCTTGGGGATTCATTAAATCTGTTGTGTATAAACAAATTGAAACTATGGATGCGTTGAAGAAGCGTATTAGTCAAGCAATTAGTGTAATAACTCCCGATATGCTACGAAACACTTTGAGAGAACTGGATTACCATTTGGATGTTAGTCGTGCTACAAAAGGCGCGCACATAGAAATCTAAGATACTATGATCGAAGTCTATGACCGATATTAAAACTCTGAGAAGTTCTTTCTATTTAAATAATTTAAGATTCTAATGGGTAGTTCCGTAAAAATAAGTCATGACTTTTGGAAACCTGTAGACAGGACACCCTGTATAATATAAATATATACAACTCAAAACAAGATGTATTCAAACGTTTATTTAAAAATGAGCGTGATTTTTGATGTAGAGACAAACTTTTGAACATTTTAAATCAGGTTTATAGTTGCTACACGCTACTCTCAATACGTCATCAAAGTAAGAATCGGTAAGCCTATTTCTATATACGTTTCTCGCATATTTCATTTTGGAATTTGATTATTCACGAATATACGCAGATGCGACAACGTGAGCAGCAGGTGACCCATTTTTGTGCAGTTTTGTATTGTCAAGCACTTATTTCCAAAATTATGTTTACAGAAGAACTTGCCCGGTAATGAGTGCGACCATCTCTGGCCTCACATAAAAGCTTGGTGGGCCGCAGTTTGAGCACCATTGGTTTAGAGCATTCATGCAGCAATCTAGAAATGTAAAAATGTATCACTGATTTAGCAATTCCCCCTTACATCCGAGGTGAAATGTGCAGAGAGAAATTTAAGATTTGAGAGAGGGAATATTAGTATTCGAAGTCAAGTTCCCAACAAAAGATAGTAAATTGTCTGGATGTATGGAAATACATCCAGGCAATTTAATAGCTTTTAAAATTCAGCCTTTTGAAAGTTAACATTCTCATTTATAACATTTAACCTGTATGTAGATACTTTTGAATTTTGCTAATTTTAAAAACCTAATTATATGTAGAATCATAATGCCCTTATCAGACCCGGCGAGAATTTAATAGAACCATCTTTATAGAACTGTTACGAAATGTCAATCGTATCTTATTTCAGTTTTATTAACTGTGGATTTAAGTCATACTGCTAAGGTATCGGATATTTTTTTGCATACAAGTTTGCATACAAGATTGCATACAAGATTGTCAAGTTTGCGAATGAAGTCTTTGACCAATGAATTAGACATAACTTACATGTAACTTTATTCACAAACTGGGTAAAATATACAATGACAGACATTACATTAAAAACAAAAATTTGTCTACAATTTTATACTCTGTACACCTGACTGCAGTCTTGCAGTTCAGACGAGTTTATAATTGCCTTTAAGGCACAAATGTGAATCCACAGTTTAAGACAAAGCACTTCAAAAAGACTTTGATAACTTCTAAAAATTAAAAGTTCTATACAAAATATGGTGTATGACTTTACAATTAGGAACTCAAACGATACTACTCATGAAGTTTTGCACATCTCCTCTTCAGACGCTTCCACATGTTTCATTCGGGTTCCATCACCCGTTTTTAGTTTTCGACTTTTCACCAACTCTGGATGTACAGTTTTTAAGTCATACGCTTGTCCAAGGAATGCCATGAAATCGATGAACATCTTCGTTAAGTTGAGGGTGTATCCGAGTTCACTGGTTGAATAATCCCATGGGAATACGTGATGATAATTGTGCCATCCTTCGCCGACTGCCAGAAAGGAAACAAGGGGATTTTCCCTGGCCTCAATGTATTTGTCATAGGGCTGATCCCCAAAATAATGAGCGGCGCTGTTTACGAGCCATGTGAAGTTGAGACTAATACAGTATCTTGTCATTCCAGCTATGAAGAAAGAGTTCCACAGCGTTTCACCCCAGCACCAGACTGGGATCATGGTAGGAACATAAAAACTAAACAGTAGTACCATCGGAATATAGAATCTGAAATGAAGTTCAAAAACTTTAGCATTCAAATTTCACACACTTAAAGATACGAGCTTCCATACATTACAGATCATTCGGATTTTCTTCAGCACGATTTTTCAAGGCTACGGCCCTCAGGCCCGTTTAGTCTCCTGCCTACCGAAAGTAGTCCAATTTAACAGCTGTGATCTTTAAATCGTCCATTTAAATCTATCTAGCTTTAAGTGCACTTTAAGCCTGTTACCGAGACTTCGTTAATGATTACATAAGGGGAAGGAAGGATTCCAACATCATAACTCGTTAACAAACTTTTGTAGTGTATATACACGTTTTACTCAAGTTGAAGTCCCTCGCGGATGTATTTGATTCAAGTGTTTATGACCTGCTTGCTCTAGTCACGGCCAAAATTTTCTTATAGCTAAGCAACCTGTGTTACCCCACCATTATGCATAAAAGGATATTCACAATACGCTTGATATAATCCGAAAGATCTATTTAAGTCTTATTTTAAATATCCTTATATTTATTGCGATGATTTATTTCCTCCTGGCGACCACCTTTTAAATTGGAGAGAAATTCTACGGCGTTGGACCTTAAAAAGGTTCTCCCATTCCAATGGAAAATCAATGTTTTAATGAATATTGGACTATTTCATTGTAGCTACGCTGAAATATGTATTCATATTGAAATTTCTGAAAAAGTGTAGCTGAAAATAAGTGAAGCCCAAAAATTTATTCCCCAGTGGTTTGACTATAGCTTTTCCACTAGCTCGAAGTTGCTTGTTATTTGAAAAACAAACTCCCAGAATTGCAAGTAATGTTTAAAGGGACAAGGGACCTTCAACCTCGTTTAAAAAATTTAAATTCTTAACTCACTATACAGAAGGAGAATTAATATTCTTTACTATAATGACGACCCTTAGAATTCAAAATAAGGATTTTTTTGCAGAAGAATGCCTGTTTTTCAAATTTTTAAAAAAAAATTCTAGTATTTTTCAAAATGCCCCATATCATTTAAAAACCTAGAATTTTTCAAATAAAGGTTTGCCATATATGAACTTAATTGCGCATTGAATTTTTGTTTTGTATAAACAAAAAGTCAAATGTATGTATATATTAAATTTGTTATTTTTTAAAGTTTTTGCATGTTTCTAATTTATCTCATGGTCTATAAATTTGCATCATTCTTTGAAACCACAATTTTTCACAGTTTTGTGACAAACACTGTAGTTAACAATCGTGAGGAATTCGAACAAAATTAAGGCGCGTGGAGCATTTTGAAAAATTCTAGTAATTTTGAAGAATTTTTTGAAAAAAAAAAGTTTTATTCTTCTCCAAAATACTTATTTGTGAATTCTAAGTGTCTTCAATGTAGTAAAAACAATATTAATTATTCTCACTTTGTATATGCCGTAAAATATTGAAAATTAAAAAAAATCAGGTTGAAAGTCCCTTGTCCCCTTAGAATGTCATAACCAGAGAGCAAGGGCAGAGGGGACACTTAAAATTTAAATTCCCCAAATTGATGAGTATTAAAAGAAAACGAGATTTGTTCTATATACATACCGTCTATGAAATCGAACTACGGGATCTGCCCATAGGTCATCAAGGTAAACAGTTTTGCCCTTCTCTGCAACAGCTGGGTGCTTTTTGCACATCAACCATCCCATATGAGCGAAAAAGAATCCTCGTTTTATGTTGTGTGGATCTGCGTCAGTTTCCGTAAATTTGTGGTGCACCCTATGGTCGCGACACCACTCGTATATATCATTCTAGAAGACAAAAACAAGTTAGATTGGGGAAATTTGGCCTTAAACAGATTCTGTCAGTAATTAGAGTAACCAATTTTTATATAAAAACTTTGAAATGTTAGTTTTAGAACAAAGTTTAAATTTGTAATCCTATCTATGAAGGTACATTTAATAGTTAGACTAGTTTGGATTTAAGATTTTATATTATGAAGTGCTTGGAATACTAAGGAAATTAATTTCACTTCTCAGAGACGCGATTTAAATTTATTCGTAAATGGAACATTATAGGGTTAAGTTATTAGGACTAAAGAAGCCCATGACATTTAAGCTGCATCTCATTTTGGAGAATCACTCTATAGATGGGAAATACCCTCTTGAAGAACTAGAGAAAACACTATTCATTATGGTAGTGGTCGTATGTCAGCTTTGCGATATATAAAAAGCAATGAAAGCTTCATCGCAATACTTTAACATTTTTTTTACTCTAATCCGAAGACTGATTTAAAAATCCATTTATAGTATTGTTCTCCGCATGCAAGACAGTTTCAGTCTAACAAAAAAAGCAATTTTTTACTTATTCAGATTTAAATTTAAGGTTATTCAGTGAATTAAGGCAGAAGCCTGAGAACTTAAAACTACTTCGAAAGCCGAAACATGCGTAAAAGTTTTTTTTTCCTGAATTGCTCTGCGGAATATAAGTATCGGTTAAATTTATGAAACGAAACTGTCAGAATTTTGCAAGAGACCAAGTTTGTTATAGTTTCTATTGATTTTACGAAATGTGGAATTTAAGTTATTACTTATAAATTTTTAACCTAACACGGGACAATACATATGAATTTTGGTAAATTAAAATCATGATTTAAGTATTATACAGACTTATAATTACATACCTGGCCTGCAATGCTTGAAAAAATACAGAGCAACGCTCTGAGAGGCAATTTTGCCTTGTATGAACGGTGAGACCATAATCTGTGTGAACCTGCAGTTATTCCAAGTCCACCGATATTTGCATAAATATAACCTGCAAATAAGCAATTTCAAATGGTTATAGAAACAACCAGCAGTAAAATATATAAAGCACAATTACAAGAACGAGGAAAGATTCTTAAATGCAAAATTTGTACTGTATTTGCTCTAAGACTGTAAATCACTAACTTTGCATGCTTTGACTTAATTGTTCTAATCTCGTGTCTCAATTACGAAATTCCCAGGCCTATCAATTCCAAGACCTACGAGCAAGATTTCTACATGTGAAGTAAAAACTACTGAAGCTAGATTTTTGCAGTCCTAGCCTCCGAACATACGAAATTTACGCTGTGTGAAAATTGTTATCGTGGCATATTTGTCAAAATCGCCCATTGAGCATTACTCTGAATAAAGACTATACGTCACGATGACACTATTTTCGCATGGCGAAGTTTTCGTATGCCCCGAGACTAACGCCGAAGTATACAGATTGTAATTCGAAACTTCTCTACCCTTGAATATTATATAGTTATGGTGCAAAGTGCTCTTCTTGCATCAATAGAAAAATTACTGGCAATCGTTTTAAATCTAGAGACTCTCGCATTAAATTTTAAGAATTTTTCATGCTCAAAACATGAAGTTAAACTTTTATACTTTACAGAAATATTCTTATAACTGCGAGTATTGTATAGAAAATAACCCAAAATCCACGTATTTAAGAAAGCAGTTTCGGGTGCAAAACTAGAGTTCCGTCTATTGATCATAAATGCTGTATTAAGCTTACAATACACAGCGCATTGATGAAAATCATGCATAAATGCATGACGACCATTTCATTAATTTGTTCAGGAAATCTTTTCCCCCATCCTCTACGTTTGAACCAAGAAAATTACCTAGAACTGCGGTATTCGGTATCTTAATTTAAGGCTATTATAGCAAACTTTGTTTAGAATCATGTTGAAAGAATTTCAAATAAATAAAGTTAATTTATAACAGTCAGAAAACTTGCTGTGCAGAGTCCAATGCTTGAACAAGAAAGTAATTGAATTAAAATGTTAAATTCCACTTGATAAAAGCCTGTATTTTTTTAAAAAGATAACGCAATGGTGGGATTTGTCGCGTTCTGACCATACGGTTCGACGATTAACACAATGAGCTTATTCCAATTTTATATTCATGTATAAAATAAAGTTTCTTCATGACTTAGCTCCGACAAATCGTGTTAGAGAGACAGCAGACTTCTTTTTTCGAAAGAAAAGACAGCATAAGCTTTAAAAAATTTACCAACAAACAGATGCACTTAGGAACACAACTTTGTGACCCCGAAATTCGCATATTCTAATTTTCAACCCGAAATCAAGTGCAGATTTCCCCCAATGTACACTGTACTTGGTCTCTCTCAGAAAGAAATTAAGATTTTTCATCTCCAAGGGATTATCTAAAGTTCCTTAGTTGGTATCTCTAATATCTACCGTATTCCTTTGTTTTTTTCCTTATTTGTATCAGAATTTGATTTAAAATAGAAACTGAAAATATTTTCCCTGAAACAAACATGTATAAAACTTACAAAACCTTGCAAATTTATTAAAATTTAACAATTTTTATACAAAAACATTTTGAAAAAATTTCCTGCGAATAAAAATTACAGAAATATACATATACAGCTTAGTTCAGCAAGTACTTTATATGAAAAAAGTGCTTTATATTTTGAATTTTAAAAACAAATTCTAACAGTTCAACTATTTTGTAAACATTGAACACCTTTACCATTATTTTACCTTTATATGGGCACATTAGACTTAAAAGATCAGTCTTTAAATTTAAAATAAAATGTCTCTGATCTTAATTCTTAGATGTGCGAAACTTACAGATCATATTATGCATCTAAAGTACAACAAATGCAATAAGTATCACTTACAAACTTTCCTCTTTAGTAATAACTATTTCCCAATGTGGAAACAAGTTGTTAATAAAGTAATAGTTTCCCCCCAGAGGGGGGGGGGGAAGTCCCTTAATCTATTCAACTACTAATGTCTTAATACGTAGAGTTTGACCACACAAGGTTTTCCAATAATTTTGTAGGGAATCCATTTTCTGGATCATAAAATAGTTTTGAATATCATCCAACTGATACGTTATAACAATGAAGATAAAAAGAAAATCCTGGTTTGTGTATAACCCCCCCCCCCCTGTTCAAAATAACGAAAGTCTAAAAAATATTTAACTTGCGATAACCAATACAATTATGCGGGCTTAGTTTTGAGAAATCACGGGATATGCCTTCATCGTATTAAGATGAACTGACAGCATTTCCGCTATTTTAGACTCTCACAAACTCTTTACTCAACCCCTTAAAATATAGCTGGGAAACTTTACAAATTCGCGATAGTTGAACCTTCAATTTTCTGAAAATTAAATAAGAATACTTACAAAAAATGCTGGTTTTCAGGAAAGCTGCTGTTAAACCCAGATACACGCCATACAAGAAGCTCATATGAAGGTACACGAAGAGAAGGACATTGAACCAGACGATCTTCGCCTTATACTTAGGTTTCTCTTCAACTTTATTGTCTATATTTTGCTGCTCGACAACCGTTGCAGAGTTTGGAGCCATTCTGCAAAAATCGGAAAAACTCGTTAACATCTGTAATAATTTCGTTTACAAATCTATGAAGCGAGAAAATTTCTAAGTTCAGTTAGTCAGGTTAGAAGACTAAAACAATAACAATTGAATTTCTTATAAAAAATGCAAATTTTTAAAAATCAGCCACTCACTACTGGCCATTGACAATGAAAATAAGGATAAAACAAAGTTCAACAAATGACAAAAATAGTAGCAACCTGTTCCATTTTAACTGAAGTCATCAAGATCCATTTGTTCTAAAAAAAAGTGTACCTATTGAAACTTTCAGATAACCAAGTCAAAAAGTGTTTAGGATTTCCAACGTCTTGGTGTATATTATGGACCATGGAATGTAATATGTTAAGAGATCCTCCATGGGAGTCATCACATGACAATTATCGAAACCACGAGATCACAGCGAACTTTGTTTCGTAGAAAGTAACAACACATTCAAATTTAATTTATCTTTGAGTTATATTCATTGCTTTCAAATGTCCTTCGGTAATCAGTATAGGTGTAATCTCACAATCATGTTGACTGAATTATTGAATTTAGTTATTTGCAAACACTCATTTCATCCAAAAGTTCACCACTTAAGTCATGCAATGTTTACTCTCAAAAGTTATGAATTAATGCCAGGATTTGTTTTAAATTTCCGATACATAAGTGTAATTCCTTTATACAAGTCAAAGAGCATTTACTACCAAATTTACATGTTCTACCCATGATGCAGCAACATTCATGAACTATTTAAACGTGTATATTAAATGACGTTACCAAAATTTATAAAGGTCTTTTACAGTCCTAAATATATTGAAAACTTATAATTAGCCTGGAAGCGAAAGATAAATTTTGAGTTTACATTTACTTATGTCGTGTATATTAAATCAAGAGTACTTGTATCCGGATTATAGGCATGTTATGACAGAAGACTTGCAGCTGTTTACACCTACTTAAAAATTATAAAAATATAAAATTATAAAATTACACCTACTTAATGAATTTTTAGAAATAAGTATTACGCAAGAGCGAAACGATTATACGGCTGTCACTAGTCAAAATTTACAATATACGAATAAAATGTCCAACTCCTTTTTCCTATAGTTTTAACTTTTGCAAAACAAAATAACTGAAGCTCAAATAACGCAAGACTATATATATATATATATATCCCGTTTTGTTCGCAGTGGTGTACGTAATTGGGTGTTGTCCAATGCTGAGGCACTTTATTGAGACATTCGCTTTGTCATTCACCGCGATTTACTGGCTACTTTATTATGGAGGCACCATATAGCCAGCATACCTATGAGGGGGGCTAGACTGAAACGATCAAGCTTTGCTTGGGATTTGAACCCAAGACCACTGCGTGGCAGATCAGAACGCTAACCACTACATCATTTGGGCACGTTGTTAATGTAGCTAAGTCATTTGAAGACAATTTTGATACTTACTTTAGAGGTATATATGCAAAGAGACTTCGAAATCGCTTATCTGCGCTACTCATAAATGAACATTTTGAATTATTTTACGCCGAACTTCATTTTTAAAGAATTTCCAGTGATCATCAAGGGAATATTATGGTTTTGTAATTTAAGAGCCTTAGATGAACGGATCGAAGAGTAAAATAGTATTGGTTAACCCATGAACAAGACTAACACTGAGAAATACTTAAAATTTAAGACAGTCATTTGCATTCTATTATGTTATCTATATTAATAAAGCAAGATCCGGGTCTGTCTGTCGGTCACACTCTCCGGGTGTACCGCCTCAATGTGTGGGTGTGTGCGGCCTATAAAACTTACAGCCATGAAATTTGGCACACGGGTAGTGCAGACTATGGGAAAGTGCACCTCGAGGACCGAATTTTAAATTTTAATCTAGAAAATTAATTATTTTATGTTTTGTGGGATATTTTATGTTTTTTTAAAACTTCAGATTACGATATCTCGGCAAAAAAAAGATCGTAGAAGATTGTAAAAAGATCAAAATAAGACTAGACATTTCTCCTTCAAACAAGACCTCATTTGTTTAAAAATAATTTAAAACAGACTATTTTCAAAACATTAAACCCACTTTTTCGAGAAATTTACGCAATTTTGAGGATCTACGGTCGATGTTCAATTTTTTATCTTACAAAGAAAATATTTACATCATCTGGAAGATGAAAGCTTTCTCATTCATATAAACCTCATTTCAAGTCTATCTTAAAATTTCGATTTTTAATTGAATTTTAAAGAATGATACTTAAATTTTCTATCGGTTCTTCAAACGCGAAGAACGGCAAATTCTCCCCTTGTGGTGTAAACAACTATTGAGTCATTCATTCACTTTATTCATTCATCATCTTCCTTTGATGGCTTGTGCGTAGCTGGGCGAAGCCCGGCTAGTTCTTAATAAATGAAGCAGTAGTAAGTTGTAATGTTTCACTTTTCTTTAATAAATTTCTCAAATTGGGTTTAGGTTGGTTGAGAGTGCTATAGTCCTTTTTTGGCTACACATGGGTTAGATCCCAAATAGGGTTTAAAATGGTATAAACTTCGTATTAATTTTTTCCTGAATACGGGTGGTACCAGGCGTTGGATTTTGATACAGTTGATACTTGTGGTTGTACGTGGTTAGAGGGTGTTACTGAAGTATAAATTGTATTCAATTGGCTTCATTTTTGATCGCTAGTAATGTGCATTTTAAAAAGGACCGGTGGAATCTAAAATTGTTTGCAATAGATTCTCATTTCTTCATATAGTAGCTTATGTTTTCTTTCCAATCCTATATCACGTTTGTTAATCGAAGAAGTTTGACATTTAGTTTTCTGGAGGTGTTTTCCAGTTGATCTTTCTGTTAAAATAAACCGTTTCAACTACATTTATCTTAGACTGATCATCTCGGCCGAGTTCTCTTAAACATTTCAGAGAAATGTCAACTATTTTAACTGACCGACTATTTTGTTCTCAATTGTTTTATATACTCGAACGTCAATCATAAGTTTTCACTCTACGTGAAATATTTTTTCTGATCACTTGTTGAATTTTGTAGGTAATTTGAAACCGCTATAAGCATTTTAAAGCTGTCGAAAGGAAACTTTTAAGAGATACGTTTAAGATTGTAACTTGAGTTTCAAAATATGACCGTAGTACTTAAATTCAAGTGCTAAACTGTTAAGATTCATTCTACACTCGAGAATACGCTGCACTATTTTAATAGGCACATACTAAAGGGAAAACTTTGATACTAAGGAGCAAAATTAGTCTTTCCTATTATATTAAACCTACTTTAAGAGACTTACCAATTGTAAAGTTGAAATTTGATTCTTGGGAGGAAACTATCTCTAATAATCTGAACTGTGTCATCTTGACACATACGTGCTGAGGACTGTTTGCGCCACTTAAAAATTCAGATGATTCTGTTTTCTCCCTTAAGGAGACAAGGGACCTCCAACCTCGTTTTGTTTAATTTTCAACATTTTACTGTCATATACAAAATAAGAATAATTTATATTCTTTTTTATTACGTTGATGACACTTAGAATTCAAAAATAAGTATTGTGTGGAAGAATTAGACCCATTTTTCAAAAAGTTCTTCAAAAATGCTAGCATTTTTCAAAATGTTCCACGCGCATTCATTTTCTTCCGATTTCTTCCAAATTTCTCAGGATTGTTAATCGAAGTGTTTTCTAAAAACCAGGGCATAAATTTAAAATATTTTTCAAATTTATAGACCATGAAATAAAGCAAAAACAAAAAACGGGCAGATTAAAAAATTATAGCTTTAGATTCAGACAATTAAAAATCATGGCACAATCAATACATTTAAAAACATTGCATAGTTATGTTTAGATATATACGGTAAACTTATATTTAAAAATTTAGGGTTTTATACGATTTGGAATGCACATGGAGCATTTTGAAAATGCTAGAATATTTAAAATTTTTTGAAAAATAGTCATTCTGTCAAAACATCCTTGTTACGAATTCTAGGAGGTATTCAATGTAGTAAAAGAGAATACCAATTATTTTCATCTTGTATATAGAGTTAAAAAACTTTAAAATAAAAAAAAATTAGATTCAAGGTCCCTTGTCACCTTAATCACATGATATCACTTTAAGCTAGGAATAAATTTATAATTAAATTTTACTTTCAGCTTTGAGGGGTAAAAAAGCTTGGTAAATCAGATAGGGACAGCTGTCTTAGTATAAAAATACCAAACCAAAATTTACAAAATAGAACTGAAAGAAGCATACGGTGAAATTTGCAATCCTTAGCAATCGGTATATCATTTATGCATTACTTTTAAAATTTGGTGGCAGTGTCTAAAGCTCATAACTGGTGAATTTTAGGATCCATTCTTTCCTCGGCATCTTAATGACTTGATTAATTGCTCTTTTACGAAAGACTGAAATTATCAAAACATATAAAGAAGGAAAAGGAACTCAACTCTAATGGTTTTAAATTAGAAACAAAGTAAAATGTATAAAATATTACCAACTACATTTAAACTATTTCTAGCCTTAGTTAAAAAGCTATTATAAATAACACTAAATATTAAGGATCCATGGCTTTTCTGGTCATTTTAAGTAATTAACAACTGTTAGTAAAAAATCCAAAGGACATCAACAGGGCAGGGTAGAAAACTGTATTAGAGCTCCTTTACGTTCAGCATGGTGACTCAGAGTAAACATCAAGAGGTTAATATCCCAAGTCAAGTCAACATTACATAATCTTTCTTTGAAAATAAGATTTAAGCTTTTAAAGTTATTTTGTCAAACTTTAGGCCACGAGGACTACAATTATGTATTAAATGCAATATTGTTTAGATTTATACTCGAAAAAAATTGATAGTTTAATTGAATAAAAAACACAACCACTTCCTTTTCTGAAAATTTGGGTCTCATGGAAGCAGAAGCAAAGAAAATTCGTGAATTCTTTGCATTTGTAAGATGGTTTAGTATTCTATTTAAAAAAGTTAAACGAAATCCGATACAGATGATACAACTGAACAAAGTTTTCACACGAATAACAGTACTGATCATTTAAATAGGAGGTTATTCTTTAAACTGAAGTCTTTAAAGAGGGGCACAATCTTTTTGAACACATGGGTCATGAATTTTACTGCTAGCTACAATTTTTCCATGGGTACAAGATAATTATTTTGCTTTATACGAAACATCTTTGACTTCATGTGAAGTGATCCACTAAACTGTTCAATTTTGTCAAAACGCTTTTCTAATGTCATCCAACCTAAATTCCTACATTAAAGTGCATTTTCTAGTACACTAACATTACACATACGAAAGCCAGCTTGAATTCGAGCTTTTAGATACAATTTTGACGAATAAGAAAAATATTTGGTGTTTAAATTTGTTTTATTTTAATGCAACAGCAAGAGAATACTTATGTCCGTCAATATTTCAGTTTTTAAGACTAGCGTTTTAAATCTACGAAGAATTTTTTTGGTCGTTATTCAAACGGAGAAAACCCTTCGCGGAATTACTGAAGTGCAAATTGGGTTAAGATGCCAGCTGTGAGTTAACTGACATTTCCCCCAGAAATACATCCCGTAGATTCTTTCGGCGCCGTTTCTTTCAATTGAGATTATAAAATAAACTTCAGTTTACCAATTACTTTAATACTTCCCTATTTAACACATTTTTGCATTTAGGATATAGAAGACTCATCGCAAGAATGTTTTACATACTCCAAGGCATTTAGCTGAGAATAGAATACTTTGTTATATCATTAGATGTCAAAATGGTATAGAGAGTGATTTCACAGTATAATATTCTTCCAATCAGTCAGATAACTCAACGAGAGGTGCGTCACCAAAGTCTGCGGTCAGGAATAAATATTTTGCAGATAAAAAATATTTTAAACATTCATTCCACGTTCAGAATCTGAGGAGCTGATATATAGATTTAAGACTTAATATAATAGACTGGTAGTTCCTGACTACAGAGTTTTTAATTTAATCGGGCAACTGTAAGCAATATGTTACAGTTTAAGGATAAATAACCATATTCGCAGTGTAATAAGCTATTCAATGCCACTGATTTTTCCACTTACGTCGGGTTTAATAAGCATTGAAAATGGTCAAGTATTTAGATAGTGCATTAAATGGGGACTAAAAGTGTAATCCATAAAGCAGGGTTCAAGAGTGAATTTTGTATATTGTAATCTTAAACACATTGAGATTTTAACGTTAACAGGTTAAAATTAAATTTCATCCAGCATTTTGATTTTACTGAAACTGGGTACAGAAAGTCTATTCGACAGCAGGAAACATTTTTGGTTGAAGGATTGAAAACTTCTTGTAATAAGACCTACCAACTCAATTTTGATCTACGAATGGGGAGACTCGTTAAAACTTGCTCATCTCCTACAAACATGATTTCCCTGAGGGATTTGATACATCGATTTAAAGCGAACAAAATAGCCTAGACGTACTAACAATTTCAGATTTTCCTTCAGAAAATAGTCAGTTACTTCTACAAGTTTAAATAAATCCAGGAATAGTTATCCGGCTAGTCTGACGTCCGAGAGGGGAACCGCAGTCTCAATTTAGTGAAGCCACTTGATAGGGATTAAACAATCCATTTTTTAACAAGGCGAGATCATGAGCTTCCAAATCCATAGTTTCATTCGAGATAACTAAATCTGACAATATGATCTCCATTCAAGTGTAATAGCCAGTCTTTCGCTCACCAGTCTAAAGACAATTGAATTGGAATAATGGTAGGAGTAAGCTGATTCCATTAAATTCTTCCCACTTCATGGTTAGAAAGGCGTTTAGATTTCTCTTGGGAGAGCTTCAGTGGATTTGAGAGTGAAATCAATATTTCGTAAGCAAACTATGAAAACTAGAGAAATAAAATTGAAGCACAACACCAATTCATTAAGAATTCTAAATTTTATGTTCATAATAAGGCCTTATGTGGAAGCACATCTAAACTACAAAATCTAGCAAAGAATTAGAACTTAACCTACTGAGAAAAATATTAACCTTATAAAAGTAAATTTAAGAGATAGCTATATGATATAACCTCATTATAATACCAAGAATTCAATGAAAATCGACAAACGCACCTGATCACCTCGTAACGGGTGTCAGTGCATTGTTAAGCAGATTACTTTCAACAAAATAACTGTCAGGAAAGAACACAACTTCTCGTTAAGAAATCACGATAAATATTTAACATTTTCCTGGACGTGTCCGAACTTCTGTTAAGCTACATATTAACAAACATTCTACATATAATTTAGTTTACGTAAGAAATTATCCGAAGAATAGCCAGCAAGCAGCGTAACCTACAGATGATGCATTCAATTTTCCGTCTATATGACAAGAACCTCTGACAAGACGAGCCGTTTTGTCTGCACGCAACATTGACTGCAAATTATACATACCATTCGGCTGCTGAACTAGGAAAACAGCTTTTAAGCAAGTTCAAGATCTAAAGCAGACTTTCACGCTTGTAGGAAGCAATTATAAGAGACAGTGTATATCTGAAGAGAAAGAAAACAAGGTGTCAAGAATTTCCGTTCGAAAAGGAATATAGCCCAAAAAGGAATGAAGCAGCATGACACCACTATAGCTAAAACAAGAGTAACGTCTCGCATGTTGTTCAGCTCTATCGTACATAAAAAATTTACATCAGTTCAGATAAAGAGGGATTTTTTTCTGATCAATGTTTAGGAGGTCGCGTGGATATATATATAACATCGTAATCAGTTTTCAAATACAGAGATTGAAGAGAATTTATCCAGTCTTCAATTCCAGCTCCACTCTTTCAAATCAGACCATTTCCTTATGTTACCTACGTGAAACTTGTGGAATAGGTATAAAAAAACAGCTTAAAGCCCAGAAAGAAAAATAAGAGTGTCTTATAATCCTAATAAAAATTGATATAAGATCAATTTTTTTTTTTCTATTGCAGATTTTAAGAAGTTGTCTTCTTGTAATTTCCTTACAGTCATCCCACTTAACCACATACTTAAAATCAATCAATATCACTTTGTTCGAGGGTAAAGGAGTTTTAGTTTCCGAGTAGAATCGGTACTGTGTAAATAAATACCGGTTTCAATGTGCACCGTTTTAAGGCACGTGTTTCTTACAAACCCCTGACGTCTATTTATTAGAAAGCTATTTAAAGACTGGTAAAAGGAAGATATCTAGGCACTGTAAGTCATTGTATTATTAAGTGCATAATTATTTCTATACCTACCTCTGAGGTATTTTTTTAAAACCGATATTTAAGACGTCTACACGCGGATTTCGAAAACTGCCCTTTGTGTGAAATTTGCATTCTCGTTTGTATATATTTATACAACAATAAAGAATCAACACTGTATGACCGAGTAAATTGTTAATAAGAACATAAATGTTTTAAATAGGTCTCCTAGGGCTACCTAATTCAACAGTCCTTTGTTAATACAGCGTAGTTTTGTAAATACTGCAGTATCATCAATATCCTAGACAATTAATTAGAAGGACAATTTATATGCCCCAATGGTCTAGTACAAGAATAGCAAACCTTGTTATCCAAAGACTCAGCAAAATGCTGATTAGTTTTCTGAGGAAAGGGCTAAAGTTAATGTTGAAAATTATTCCATAAAGTTAGTTTTAGAAATAGGTTCCAAGAGGCTTTAAGTTTCTCAAGTTTCTCAAAGTTCCACATAATGAAATTCCAGAAATAAAGCAAAATATTTCCCTAATATGTTCTTACGTGAATTAACTCGTTGTATAATACAGCATTATTTTCAGTAGAAAGTGAATACAAAGCAGTTAACATACTATACCACAGGTATTAAAGAGGAAGTAGCACTAATTACACATACATTAATTGTTTAGCACTATTGTTCTAAAACAGAACACACTGTAACTACTTAAAAAAATAAATATCCAGCTTTTAAATAAAAAGAAAAATCTGAAATTCCATCACCCAGGGAAAGTTAATCAAAAATTTCCATCAAAAACAAGCCGTAACCGAACTAAAATTCCTATAGAAGATTCAGCAAACTAAAAACAATTTAATCAGTATGAGTTACGATTGAGTTTGCAAAACTGAATCTTTAAACTACGTACAAAAGTATTTTGGTATCGGTCTTAGACATGATTAAAAGTAATTTTGAAAAGGTATCCAAAAAGGTATTGCCACATTCATTTAATTGAATCACTGAAAATTTCCCATTCTTATTTAGCTTTCAGCCAGTTTTTGACCAGACATATTTGCAACAGAAGGTCTCATCAGTATGGAAGAGTTTTATTTAGACAGCTCTATAAAAGCTCCAATTTTATGTTTGAATCCAATTCCCTTTATGAGTTAAAACAAATATACAATCCCTTTGTTACTAAATTTACTTAAAGTGCGCTTGAGATATACACCATTTAGTTTTGATGACAGACTACACCAGCACGTTTGTAAGAGGGGGTTTCTGCTAATGACAAAATTGAGAAAAGTACATTAAAACCTAAAGTTAACAACAACAACAACAATAATAATAATAATTATCAGAAGCATAGCGTACTTCAAGGTTTAGACATTTTTAAATCGGTAGATATTTCTTCTTAATAGGTAGTTTCGTCAAGTTATACTTAACAGTAAAATTCGCAGTTAATATAAATCCCAATGCAAAGGAACTGACTTGATGAGTACTAATTAAATTTAAATCCCATGCATTTTTTTCTCTCATTTACGGGTACATTGAAGTATTTGAATATGGAGAATGGAAAATTGAAATGTAGTTTTAGGTTAAAGGTAAGTATTTTCGAACTTAGGTCTTCCAAAAAATATTCTTTGTTTACATAGGACTACGGAATATTTTTTTCCTCCAATGTGTCAGACGGTAATAATCCAAAGCGACTACGGAATATATACAGTGAAATATTACTTTTAAAAATCATCAAGAAAATGAAAAGAAACGCTTACCTTTTTCCAATTTGACTACCTAGACTGAACTATAAAATAATGACCTATAAATTGATCATACCATTCAAAAATGAAAGTCATAGAGCATCCTATTCCTTGAAATTTAGGTAGTGCTCTCACGATGTCAGATACGAATCTACCCCGTCCATGCTCTTTCTTACCTTTTTACCGGCCCCAAATACCCGCGTCTCATTCCTATTGGCCGCGCGGGTCTACGTCATCCAAAGCATTGCATCACATAGTCGGTCAGAGAAAGTGTTCTTGCATCTTTGGTTACTTATTCTCTTTCAAGTGCGTGTTTTTAAATCTCAAAGTTTTTATTTCAGTGGAATGAAATAGAATAAGTTTCGTAATTTTAAGAAACGTCATTGTTTGAAATTTCGAAAATAAGCTGAGGGAATTTTGACTGTCGATAACAGTTTAGAGATATACAATGGGTGAACTTGTTTCGACACTTGTTCTTATATATAGACAATGTCATCTTCAAAACGTTCATTGTAATTGCGTTGTCTAGTCTACACTGGGAGACGAAATTTCTCTTTGCGGATTCTCTGCTGTGAACAATTCCTGTTAAAAATAATAACCCATTATATTTTGAGCCTTTGCCATATTTTGAATAAATATCTAACACTTTAATAATTCCAGTTAAATATAATACGAAACTACCCGTGTCTTTATACAAAAATTTTAAATAGATAATCTAATCTAATTTTGTGATACAGAATCTTAGTAAAAAATTATAAAAGTGTTTTCTCACAAGCCTCAAAATAAGCTTCCTTTCATAATTATAACGTCATAATTATCTTAGGATATCAAAATATGCATGCCACATACTTCAACAAAATTAAACTGAATGTAATAAAAAGTTAAAACTGGCTCAATAATAACGTCTTAACTTGAACATGGCAATTGCTTTACTTATTCTAGAGATTTAAAAAAATTTTGTTAACGTTAAGGGACTTAACGTTAACAAAAATAAGCTACATTCAAAGAAAATTAAACTACTTCTAACTAAGCCACACAGACATTTTAAGCTCTGTTTGGGATTTTTAACTGGGCAAATCTTTGGAAATCTCAAAGAGAGGGGAAATTGATATTAAATTTATGTAATGTACGCCTAACCACTAGTCCATCATTTTAACGTGAAATCTGGTCTTCAGCTATGTTGGGCTGCTAGCATGAACCCAAACACAGACGAAAGAGAATGTCAGTGAAGGCTTGCAATCTTTACCCATACAGCTAAGCATGAGCATTATTTAGCAATATATTTTGAAATATATCATAAACGTAGACAGGAGACCGATCTTAGGCATCTAATAAAGACAAAACCATGTAACCATAAATTCCACACCATATATGAACCAAAAAAAATTTAAATTATTATAAAATATTAGAATAACAGTACTCTAAGAGGAAGGTTTAAAATTAATCAGCTCCAAAATTTCCTTTTATCTTGTATCCTTCTGATAATTTGTCCATATGTTGGCCTTTTCTTTGATAGTTTATTTAACGTTAATTTAATTTTTAACAAATCCTTTTATTTCGTTTCATAGGTTTGTGTCTACCTCATGAATAATTGTCATTTATCTTTGTAAGTATATTGTAACCGTAGGTACAACACTATTTTATTAGTTTACCAAAATTGGTTGTTTAATAATTTTCTAAAATTCAGTAATTTTTATATGCCTTTTTTATAACAGATGATAATATATTTTTCTGCTAGACGTGTCGAAATGGTCTTTCTCTCAAACTTCGCACCCACTTGATTTATACTTGAATGCACCATTTTTGAGAGATGTCACTCTTTAACCTCTTTTTAACCTCTTTTTGGTTGGTTGGTCGGTCGGTTTAGATTGGTGCAGTCAACTTTTGCTACACAAGGGTAATATCAGCCTTCTTACTTGAGTGCGATGTTAAAATTCCGGTATTCAGCACCCTTAAGGTTGCTGTGTACTAACCCTATTGGATTCGCTCACCTCAATGTTAACCTATGGAGAAAATTTGTCCACGGATTGCCGACTTGGATTCAAAGATTTTTTTTTAATTGTACTCCGTCATAGAGAAAGAAATTTTACATTTGGGTACATTTTTCGGATTTTTTAAAAATGCAATTAATATTTTAAAATTTAAATTATTCGGGGAAAAATCTGGTATAGTGTGTTTTAAACGCTCATAAATTCCTTCGGTGGACGAAATTTATAAAATGAATCCTGTAGCGCTTTGCAGAAAAGTTCAGGCTATCTGACAATACCAATTTTATTTGATTATCAGAATTTATGTACCTGTAAATTGTTGACAAAAATATATTTTAAATAAAAAATTTGGGGCAGCGCTTAACCCCCCTTTAGAGAGAGAACCATTACAATCCCTCAAAATGTCAATCCTAAGGGGGGTGGAATTCTCAAACTGTCAACTGGACTCCTCCCACCACAAGAGTCTGCAAGAAGAGGAAAAGGGAAATACGATTTTTTCTCTTAGTACATAGCAGCCTTAACCGGCAGTTATTCCGGTATTCAGTTTTTTAACCGGCTGTTATTCCGGTAAATAGAGCAGTTGTATGGTATTCTATAAAATATTTTTTCAATTCTGCGTTGAACTCAGCAACGTCTTGGAGTACATGTCATTTTGAACTTCCTATTTAAGAAATGTGAAGTCCGACACAATGCGTCATTCTCAAATTATAAAATTTGGGATCAATTAATTAATTTGGCTGTCACACACATAAACAAATTTCAGCCAGACTGACTATATCTGACGATTTAAATTAATATAATTTACAAATGGGCGAAAACACATAAATCTTTTCCAAGAAGAGATGAAATGTTTGATGCAATTGAATAAAAAAAATATTAATACAATAAGGATCAAAAGTTTTGAAAAATGAGTATTTATTGTGAAATACTGTGCTACCAAAATTGACACACACATGAAACATAATTTAAAAGGCAACTGCTGGGTCTCGATTTCATAATATTTTGAATTCGACGTTTGTAGGTGCTAAAAGTTTTATTTATATTTAATGTAGTAAGATTTCAAGAAAAAAATAAGGCTGCAAGTTGTCAAATTTTGATAACAAATCCCAGAAAAGAGGAAAAATCCTACGGATTTCTGAATCAAGGGATTTATACAAGCCGAGGAGGCATTATATTAATGACAAAGCATAATGAATCTTCATAATCACTTTTGAAATTTCAATTAGGCGCTCAAGAATATGGGACACTAGAAATACATTCAAATAATTATGCCTCCGAAATACAAGGGATCCCAAGAAAGTATTAATTCATTCTTTAGAAGGCAGGCATTTACCACGATGAAGTTTGTCCCTTTATAATAGGAGCACTTAATATATTGTCCCTAAAGTTGTATGTATAAACAAAACCACGGTAGGCAAAGCTGATCGTCCTGAAACCATAAAGAGGCATTTAGGAAATTTTCTGGTTATCACAGCAGAGTACACTGAGTTTTTCACTGA
The DNA here is from genome assembly GCA_907164885.2 of Dolomedes plantarius. Taxonomy (NCBI): domain Eukaryota; kingdom Metazoa; phylum Arthropoda; class Arachnida; order Araneae; family Dolomedidae; genus Dolomedes; species Dolomedes plantarius. The sequence continues at coordinate 83,747,853 of OU015492.1, forward strand.
TAAAACTATGTTTAATATATTCTGTGGCGATGAAAGTCGAGGATGAGATATGGAAGGAAAAAATAAATTTTATATTGGGGGTTCAATATGCGTAAAATCTTTTACCTATACAGCGTAAAACGTCATAGCGTAAAACGTCAAACCTTGCAGACCTTGCGAAAAGGCCAAATTGTTCGATCGAGTTTAAATTGGAGTATCTTTTACTGCAACCCCCAGGCTAATAGATGTTTTTCGAGCTATGGTATCGAAAGTCATGATAGCATACAGAGTGCACGGAAAAACATTCTTTGCCAAACGAAATAGAGAGCGAAACGGAGAGTTGAGTGAAAGAGACGGACGAGGTATTGAAGCGGATTGAGACATGAAGAAAGAAAACAACTGCAACCAAAATGACCGAAGAGCTCAGTCTGCATCTGCATGTTCCGTTATCAACCATTAGAGGTAGAAGGGAACTTCACAAACAAAGCATTTACGGAAGAGTAGCTGTTCCCAAACCACTTGTAATAGATGCCAATACAAAATATCGCCCTCAACGGTGCCACGGGCGCAAATCCTGGTCGAGAAATATGTCGAAAAATGGCATTTGGTTCGACGAATCATTGTTCACATTGTTCTTCTCAACAGGATGTGCGTATGTCTGGAGAATACTTACACAAGCGTAAGATTCTGGCTGTCTCATTTCAACTGCCAATCATGGAAGTAGATCTATTAGGGTTTGGGATGACATCTCATGGTTTTCTTCAGGCCCTATAGTAACCCTAAAAGGGAAATTGAATGGGAAGGACTATGTCGAAATTTTAGTTCACTAGTCCATCCTATGGTGAAAACATTGTTTCTTGCAGGAGATGGCGCTCTCCAGGATGATAATCCCCCTATACATACAGCTAAATCTATCGAGTATTGGTTTGAAGAGCATGAAAAAGAAGCCAAATATCTTATCTTGCCCTGTACAATGTCCCCGACTGTATATCATCCAACCACAGTGATCTGTATAAGCGGATAGAACTAGGTATCGATATCCACAACAGCATCTCTACAGAAACTTTCAGGATTTTTCCCTGAAGAAGGGTAAAATATATTCTTAACCACTATTTATGACTTGTATAATCCAATTCCAAGGGGAATCAGGTGGTATTACATAACAAAGGTGATCCTGTGCTGTATTAAAAAAGGTTTTCATGGTGTTTCTTAGTGTTTCCATTATTTTGATAACCACCTGTATGTGTGTGTGTGTGTAAGTAATGCCGGCTCATCACAGACACGATTCGTGAACGTTGGTAGTCGTGAAGGAAAAACACTCGAGGAAAGAACAGGAACACATTGAAGAGCTGGAGTACTTTATTCCATGGAAGTATACTTCAGACAGCAGACATCAAAGAAAGTACACAGAAGGTTTAGCATTGATGGAATCCGACAGCAGCGGCATGCAGGTTGAGAGTTAGAAAAGGGGACACGCACGAAAGGACAAGACAAGAGCAAAGACGCAGAGCCCGCGACGATCTTCTGCTGGACCTTTTATACTATGGGGGCGGACACATGATTGACCACGTGAAGTTATGATTCTAAATCTCGTGCCTCTGAATCATCTCTGACTCATCTTTTCACGCGTCTGTTAGTGGGTAGGAGGTTAAAAATAAATTTAATGTTCGGCGCGGGCAGTTAAGGGAATAAAATAGTTGGTAAATTCGTTTATTCCTAGGTTGCAATTTGGAAAAGGGCTGTTCTTTATTGAGGAGAATTTAGAATACGCGACAAGTAATAATGATGGGGTGTTATCTTTACACACACACACACACACACACACACACACACACACACACACACACACACACACACATATATATATATATATATATACAATGGAATCTCTATCTATCATTTTCCAAGGGACCGATTGAAACGAACGATAAATGCGGGAAAACGATAGAAGCGGAAACATAACAAAGCAATATGATCTTTGGGACTGGATGAAATGAACGACACATACGGAAAAACGATGGATCCGAAAACGATCGATCGAGATTCCACTGTACTTTAAAGTATATATATATGTTTATATATATATATATATATATATATATATATATATATATATATATATACATACAGTCGAACCTCCATATATCAAAGTAGCAAATTGCGCGGAAAAAATTCGATATATAGAAATTTTGATATATAGAATGTTTTATCATAATTCTCCCCCCCCCCCCAAAAAAAAAAAAAAAAATTAAGGCAAATTTTCGTATACGAAACTCCATTTCTAATTTATATGCGAATCCCATTAAATGAAAGTTAATAACTAAAAAAGGAATTAATATGAAAGATTTATTGATTACTACATATCTTAAAAAAAAAGAATAATGCAGACAGTGGTTACAATGATCACAGTTACATTCTTTAAAGAAAAACTACGAATATCTTGCTGAACAGTTAGTTTTGCGGAAAGTTCAAAGAAATGTTCGTATTTATTCAGTCCACTAAAAACTTCATCAGGGGCATTTTCCGCGAATTGAAGTTCACGACGTATTGTTTCAAATGCCAAAAATTGGGAGATTTTATTCTAAAGTGGAATAAAATCTCCCAATTTGTCTTGAAAAAAATTCGATATATAGAGATTTTTTCGATATAGAAACAATTTTTCTATATAATGAACATGGAGATTTGCTAAGAGTTCGATATATAGAAAATTTCGATATAGGGAAGTTCGATATATGGAGGTTCGACTGTATATATATATATATGTACTTGTATATATATAAGTACACACACACACACACACACACACACATATATATATATATATATATATATATATATATATATATATATATATATATATATACCGGGTGGCCATAATTAAACTGACAGTGCTCACAGTGTTCTGTAGCGTGATCTATTTGCGAGAATGACGCCACATTTTGTAGGAAGATTAAACAAGACGGGGGACGAAGGATTCCGCGAAAAAAATAAATTAGTTCCAAAAGTCACCGCTAGGGGGAATATTTGGTGCTGTGTAATAGAAAATAGAGTGTTAATACGATAAATTCCGCTGTGAACCCACACCAAACAGTTACCTTTGGTGAATGTAAGGGAATTTCTGTGACTGCATGTGGTGATTTGTCATCCCAAATTCGGCAGTTCTGGGTATTCACAGTTCCATGCAGGTAAAAGTGGGCCTCGTCTCCCCATAAGATTTTCCACGGCCAAGCATCATCCACCTCCATTCTGGCAAGAAAGGTGAGAGCAAAAGTCAATCGCTTATCATGGTCGGGGTACAGTAACTCCTGTACACGGCTGATCTTGTACGGATAGAAGTTGATAATCTTTCGTAAGATTTTCCATACCGTACTGTAAGGCATATCCATATTCCGAGCTAATCCACGAGCGCTAGAGGTGGCAGCAATATTGTCTGGTCCTCTGTCGACAATCGCCGTGGCAACTGCTTCGATTGTATCCTGTGGTACAGGTTTTCGTCCTCTGCCTGACTGAACCTTCAGAGAACCTGTTTTCTCAAACGTCGCAACCATTGCTTTTAGCCCATTAACTGACACAGAACCGTTACTTTTACGCACTTTTTTGTGCGTTCTAAAAGCACGAAGAGCGGCTGACGCGTTGCACTGGTTGAGGTAAAAGAATTTGACCAGTAACGCACGCTCGACTAAAAAAGGAGACATTGCACATAAACTTTCAATCCGATTGATTCGAAACGTAACACATTGCCTTTTAAAACCCAAGCAGCTGCTACTGTGCCAATGGATGTAACGTGAAATTTGAATAAAGAACTTCTTCTGCTCAGCGTACGTGATATTGCAGATCACGAGACTTTATCGATGTTTATGTAGATTTTACGCTTTTTTTAAAGTGTTGCCATATTGTACTTGAACTAAATAAGAAAATGTGCATAATAAAAGGTAATTTTATTCCGTATTAATTTGCATTTTTTAACACTCTATTTTCTATTACACAGCGCCAAATATTCCCCTAGCGGTGACTTTTGGAACTAATTTATTTTCTCGCGGAATCCTTCGTCCCCCGTCTTGTTTAATCTTCCTACAAAATGTGGCGTCATTCTCGCAAATAGATCGCGCTACAGAACACTGTGAGCACTGTCAGTTTAATTATGGCCACCCGGTATATACTTTACTTATCGTTACACACACATACACACATATACTATATGTATTCTTATCTTGCTGTTTCTTCAGTATTGCAGTATTGCATGGTGTATGGAGTGATTTGTAGTTGTTTCTAATCCCTCCTGGTCTAGCTCTGCTAATCCTCATTAGGTCCATTAAAAGGCGAGGATCGGTAATAAAGTCCTCTCTAGATAAATTTAAGCATTAGTTAGGCTGTTTTCAGGAATGGTCTGCTCATAATTACACTTTTTACAAGTAGGAAAGATTTTGTTTTGCCGATCAAATTTTAGACAGCTCAAGTGCCCAATTGCACACCTAGAGATTGCAGTCTGCTCAGCTCTATCATCCTTGAAGATAAGAGCTCTACCAGGTCAGACACCAATGTACCAGTCATTGATCGGGGAAGATCTCCAAGTACTCTGGATATAAAATTTCCTTACGGATAAGAGCCGAAGCATTTGGTGAAAATTTAGCGGTCCCCTCCTTTGCTAGGATGTCGTCCGTATCATGGAGTGATTTGTGCCTGCAATAAATAATAACAGCGTTGATAATAGTTATTATTATTATTATTATTATTAAATAGATGAAAGTTGATTATTATAACAATGCTAAATTTCAATATAAAAACCAGTACCAAACCGACGGCGTCAGAATAAATTCCTTCACATGTTCTCTGTGGAGTTCCGGAATCCTTTCAATTTAAGTACAAAATAACCTACTGTAAAAAAAGTTATGTAACTTTACTAGATAATGGACCGGACAAGACTGATACTAAATACCTTAAAATTTACAAAGAGAACATAGCTGAAAAAAAGACTTCCATATAAGTAGCACATTAAAAGCCATACATCATTCTAAAACTCGCCAATTCAAAGATGATAGGAATGCATAAGTCCTTTTAAGAAGATTTTCTTCTTTGCACGGTTTCATCTTAATACTTTACTTAAACTCTTCTCTCTAAGTAAAATACAAGCTGACACTTGTAAAGAGATTCGGCGTTGAAGGGAAGTTTTTAGATGATATTAAATCCAAAATTTCAAACAGTAAAGAATCTCAGATTTTTATGCCAGGGACTCCTAAGTAAAAAAGGGGGAAAAATTCTCAGTATTCTGAAACCTAATGGGTATCTCAGGACAGTTTATTATTTTCCTAAGTACTAGTTACAGTCTTAGTCTGAAAGAGTGAAAAAAAATAATAATAATTCGTTACTTTATGCCCCCAAAAAAGAAACTCGATTTTTTTTTCGTTTGAAAAGGCCAGTTTCATTTGCGCTTCCGTTTGCCAATATAAAATACCGATAAATTGCTCCTCTTTACAAAATTAAAGAAAAGTTTCATCTGAAACTTTGTATTTTACTTTAATGCCTAGCTTCATGAACTTTTTTTTCTTGAAACGCGGAGCCTTTTGTTTGGAGACTTTCGCACTACTAACCGCAGTAATTTGTTGACTGAATTTTACCTCGGAGTGCCATACATATGTATCAACTTTGCTCCCTCATGCCTCCTCAATTTTGGCCGAGCACACAGAAGGGCAACATTTGTGGTTTGTGGTTAGTTCTTACCTTTCCCCCCCTACAAACAACATGGATGGACCTTTCGGCCTAGGGATTTAACGTACCCATACCCAGCGTAGGCACTAAGATATTGAGTGGCACTTGTCGGGATTCTATCGAAGCTTCCTCTGTCGGAATTCCAACACGTTAACCACTCAGCTGCCTCGGGACGCAGCTTCAGGAAAAGAGAATTATTTCTGAACAGTTAATGTGTTCTCAAACGTGAACACAGATAAAACGTAAGCAGGGGAAAAGTTTCGCACTTTCACATAATCAAAATTAATGAAAATCGGTTTGCTAAACTCTTTTAAGGAGCTTTGTTTTATAATGGACAACATATTTTAATATAAGAAGACTAGCTGAAAACCCGTAATTCTCTACGGAGTACATTCAAATTAAATACAATGGTCAGTGTATGCAATTAATGGAAAAAAAAAATAAATATATATATATTTATAATAAATACGACGATCAATGTATACAATTGATGTAAAATATATATATATATATATATATTTATAAAAAATCGCAAGGGATATTTTTAAAGACAAAATAATGTAGAAGAAAATATTCAAATTAAATCTAATAGGACATACTAAAGAATATAGTACAGTTAATATAGTACAGTTTGAGGAACATATATTTTACTGTATTTTAATATTTTCTTGGATAATGTTCAGTCGTCTGCTGCATTAGTAAGAAAAAAATTTTTTGGGGGGTCTATTTCGTTAGTATCACGTGACGATAAATTTATTTAAAGTACCAGAAAAATAAATCACGGTATCAGCATTTAATAAATTAAATTCTAAAAATTAATCTTTGAAAATTCACCAAAAAATCAGAAAATGGAGGTAAAGATTCGAAAAAGATTTCATTTTAAAGGAATTTTTATGATTCTTCTAGTGATATAAATTTTATAACCCTCAATTTATTATTTTAAATGCAAATTTAAAAGAAGTTACTAAAACAGCTTAAAAATTTAATTTAATAAAATCTAAGAAGAATTTTTCAAATATCTTTCTTAGTGCACCCCTACACCATAAGAAGAATCGCCATGCAAAATTTCAGCCCTTTAGGTCCAGTGGTTTGGTCTGTGCGTTGTATGTCAGTCAGTGAGTCAGTCAGTTACGGAACTGTTTTATATACATAGATAAAAAAATAGAAACTATAGTTTTTTCCCTGTTTTGACACTCAAAGTTTATTTGAAACATGATGCTAGCGCTCTAATCATTCCGCCCTAATCCTTGACTGTAATGCAATGAAAAGTTTAACTTTTGTCCAGAATGAGCAACTTCATCAAAACATTTCTATGAGAAATTTTTTTTTGCATTAGAATAACGTTAGATACCTAGCACTATGACACAACCCAAAAGCGAATGTTTTATAGATTTTCATTCGTGCAATCATAGTTTTAGGGTTTCAGGTGAGGTTTGTGGCACTTTTCGTTTTTTTCTTCTTTTTAAATGCAAAAAAGATTTTAAAATTTAAGTTATTCGGGGAAAAATCTGGTATAGTGTGTTTTAAACGCTCATAAATCCCTTTGGTGGACGAAAATTATAAAATGAATCCTGTTGGAAGGTGCAGAAAAGTTCAGGCTATCTGAAAATATCATTTTTATTCTATTATCAGAATTTATGTTGCTGTAAATAGTAAACAAATTTTCTCCATAGGTTAATATTCAGATGAGCGAATCCAATAGCGTTAGTACACAGCAGCCTTAAGAAGGCATACATAAGATTCCTGCTGAAATTCTTTCAGACATTTTTTCAATAACTCTAACCTTTTCCTTTCGTGATACGTTAATGATCCACCCATGGATAATAATCAGGAGCTCACTGAATAAATAACATGATACACATAGACACTGCTTACGCCGAATTATTCCTTGGAGAATAAGGTGTATTTCTTCACTAAATAAATATTCTTATGTTTGGAGCTGTCCTAAAATAATATTTAATATGGTTTAAAAAATAACAGATAAAAGTGCAAAACAGTGAAAGAAAATTATTTGTAATTTTATTGTTCATTAATTAAGCCATTCGCAAACCAAATCGGTTGAGTCCACTTTTTGAAATTTTTGAAATTTTAGTGTCAAAACACTTGATTGACTCCTAACTTTTTACATTCATAATAAATTTCCTAATCAATAAGGTTTAACATCACTAAATGATAATTTTTTTTTATCATCAAATAATAAATAGCATTTTTCAGAAGCCAATCAAGTTAATTCCATACTCTAATGTAAATCTTTGCAATAATGCAATTCAAACGCAGACGATATTGTACTTAACGATAATGGGAAATCGCCAAAAGTATTGTTTCATTGCCAAAAGTATTGTTAAAAGTATTGTTTCATCACAAAAGAAAAGTAAAATATATTTGTCAGTCTAACTGCTGCGGAAGTAAGTACTTGTGAATTATTATACAATTATTTCAATTTTTTCTGTATTAAAAAAAATAATTTGAAGACTGAATTGGATGTTATTACTTTTTTTTCACTCTCCAAATCTATTATGTTCCTATGTCCCTCAAAAATTGTAATAACAATGGCGATTACTCCAAGGCTATTCCTTCTTATAGATTTAATATGTCGTCAGATAAAAGTTACATCTGCAATAATACATTCTACGATGTTTATTTTAATTTGTATTATCAGAGGAATTTTAAAATACAATTGTATATTATATTATCACTTTTCTTCCCTTTTTGTTTTATGGACCAATTTGACAAGTTAGAGGCTCAATCATAGTTTGATTCTACGCAGTGAATTGAATAAATACGCCTAATTTCGTTCAATAAATTTTATTAAATAATCAAGCTTAATATTGTCTAATGTTTTAACAAGTTTATTCCGAAACAATTCTTACTTCTTTATATTAAAAGAAAAACTCTTTAAAAATTAAAAACACGTCATCACTTAATAAGCAGTACAAAGGAGAATTTTGAAAATTTCATTTCTACCGTGCTTATTTTTTCACCTTTCAGAACAAAATTTCGATGTGATTAGAAATTAGCTCCTGATATCACTTCGATTTCACCAAAAGAAACAAAATTTCATGACTAATGAATGGTCATGACTAATAGAGGAGGAAGTAATGAGTCAATCATTAGAACGTAACAATTATCACTTTGAAAACGGGATTTTGATTGAGGAAAACAGTTCAAAAGACGGTAAACTTTTTAGCTTCCAAAGCTTTCTCAGAAGAAGATATTTCTTGAAAAATAACAAAATATCAAGTGATTACCGAAAAACTGTGTTTTCCTTGAGAAAAATCAAGCGCAGGAAATGTTTACAGGATATGAATTCAAAGAAAACCCCCCCTCCAAAATATAAGGAATCTTTATCATTTAGGAATCCGAAATCCCGAAAAAAAGCTATGTGGAAAACTTTCGCGTGTTCTTACCACAACGTATTTTTGAAAGGTGAATGATCGAATATACTGATGGGAAAAAGTATCTGTACTTGCAGAACAGCGGTGGCCAATGTGTGGCACCCGTGCCACTTGTGGCACGCAAGCTATCCTCAAGTGGCACGCTATTCATTTTCGAAGTGCGAAAAAAAGATCTTAAAATCTGAAAATTTGCTGAAATCTAAAAGTTTTTTAATTGGTGTACTGGTGGGTTTTCAGAGTTTTTCTCAAATAAATTGCGATATTCACGCAACAATTATATACTTAATGTAAAATCAAATTTTGTAACACACTTTCAGGTAATATGAAAATAAATCAAAGAGTTGAACCAATAACTTGTATATCTTTATAATGAAACACAACAAAAATTTAAAATATTGTTTCACTGAATGTTTTGTTACCAATTTTTCCCTTAAAATATAATTAAAAACAATTTTAAATATTTACTTCTGTGTTTCAAATAAAACTAAAAGAATTACTGCTATATAAAAAAAACAATTTAAAAATTTGCTGCTGTGTTCTGTACTTCATAATTATTATTTTATATTCAAGTTATTTTCTACAGCATATTTTCATAGTGGCATGCTGAATTTTCATGTTGTTTTGATTTCGTGTGTACTCTAAAAATCTGTTGTCGCCACTATTGCACAACATTGTGTAAGCAACATTTTAATATATTTATTTAAGGAATTTAAAATTACTTCTCAACGTTTTTCTTTGTATGTGAAAGTCCAGTTTTACCGTCACTCAAATAGATTAGTCCCTTTTCGAAATTATAATATGACTTTTATTTTAAAAATTTTTGGCGAAATTGTTTCCAAAAATATTTGCTCCTGTTGATTCCAGTAATTTTTGAAATGTCATTCAGGTGAAAAAAAAATTATTATCTTTGAAGTCACATGTAAATTTTAATTTGATGATTCATACAAACTCGACTTTGGGTTGGTTAATAGTTAATGTAAGTTGTTTAATGTTTTAGATCGAACAGAAAGTAATCAGAAACGTAACACAATGTTTTATCTCCTGTAATAAGAATGAACTGTGGAACAAATGAGCTTGTTTTATCAACAAAATTGGCAGTATTAGCGCAAACGTCACCGAAACCTTTAATCATAAGTTTTTGTTTCTATATAAACTACAGTGGTTTGTTAACAATTTTTGTTACTTCCCGATGGTTGAAAATTTTACTCTTGGTACTTACGGTAATCTAAATTTCCAGAAGTCAGTTTGAAATATGCCGGGCACATTTACAATACAAATGAATTGTTTTTGTTGAGAAGTATATGTAATCTTGGGTTGTAACAAAATCTCAACTCTCTACATAGGGAAAAAAACAGTCTCATCAAAAGTTACCCTGTAAGTGGGATGAAACTGGCATAGCATTGAAAACGTCTAAAATATTGCCCAGTCTTTGTTACCTATAGACTTTTTCTCCGTAGTAAGTTTTTGTACATTTTGATTTAGATATACAATGAAACATCTCTATGGCGGCCAGTAATGGTTCCGAAAAATGTGGCCCTTTTGAGTTGTCACCGTAGAAAAGGGATTTCTATAATAATATCGGATCTATGGAGTCTAATCAGTTCTGAACAAAATGTGGCTGTTTAGGGAGGTGACTGTCAAATAGGGATGGCCGGCTAGAGAAGTTTCCCTGTATCTGACTTTGGATAATATATTATCCTCGTGATTCTATCAACGTATTGCAATATATTGCAAAATTAACAAAATTATTTTTAAAAAATGAATAACAAAATGGAGAAGGGATTTAAAATTTATTTATCAAAACATGCTTCAAGTACAGGGAAAAGGAAAAAAGATACCGGGTGATAGTTTCAAAATTTCAAACTTTAGACAATATCTTAATAGGTACAAAATAAGAGAGGCAATAAGTATACAGTAATAATGTTTTATACATAAAAAAATTGCAATACTTTTTTTTCGCATTGAGTTTATGAATTTTCAGAAGATCTGTATATTATCAGTCATTCAGCTCTAATGAACAGAGTAGAACCTAAAAAGCAATATATAAATAAATAAGATAGAAGAGGAATTTGAATTTTGACAAGTAAATTGGTTTTTGTGGTGAATGTATCTCATTACTAATAAGCAGAATAAATATATATCATACAAGCATCTTGTTGATATCCTGTATCTTCCTATAAATGAACAGACTCTTCAAATAATTTTTAAATAGCATTTATTTTTACTTTTTTTTCTTATTCATATCAAATATATTAAAATAAAACTAATCTCAAGTTAACCAAGGAGAAATTTTTCCTTAAAATAAATTTCCGTAATGCTACTTTTCTGTCTATGAATAAACACATATCAAGGGGAACTTAATTTCCTTTATAACAACTTCATATAAAGATTATGTGTCCTACTACTCGAAATTTTTATTTTATGCTTTATCTAATGTTATCATTTTGGCGACATAATGCAAAAGTTCTAAGTAAACCATTGGATCTTAAACAATTACCATATTAATGGATTAACTAGAGAAACACAAAATCAATATTTAAATAACGTTCATTTTATAGCAAAAGAAAATTCAGATAAGTTGTTCTGCAGAACATAACTTGTCCCTTAGAATTAAATTATAAATATTTATGTTTTTATGGAAGCAGAATCACTTAGTTTACTCTTGACCTGCTCATAAAATTGCATCACAAACTTTCATACTGTTCAGAAATGAATTTTTACATCTTTAAGTATCATACCTCAATTTAGGCAAGCTGAACGAAATGGCTCACACGAATGCGGACATCTGTTACCTTCATCTACTTTGAGAAATTAAAATCTTCGTTATATGCTTTCTTTTCTTTTTAATATACCGAGTTACGTATGCTTTTATATATTTTCTTTGTGTACTGATGACTTTGCGAGAAAGTAAAAAAAAATGTTCATGGTGAATTTCTAAGAAAGGGAAGAAGGAGTTTTAGTACAAACTTGTCCAACAAAACCCGAGTAATAAAATTCGGTTACCCGACCTCTATTATGCACATACGGAAGTGCAACAGACTTTACATATACACAATATCATGAGAAAATAGAAACACTGAGGCCAAAGTTCCATAAATATTCTTCATTTTGGAGGTAAGTAGTAATAATCCTACCTCCAAATTTCGGAATGAATTTCGCTTTCAATTGATTGACGAATATAACAGATTAGGAGACGTTTGGAGGTTCATTTCTAGTCTTTCAGTGCATAAGTTGTAATGACCACACCTACTTCATTCATAATCTTTCTTTCATTCAGAATAAGCTTCCGAAAGTACCCAACATCTTCGGTATCCCGGGATGATGATCTACTCTGCCGTGTCATCCATCAACCTTTAAAAGTGAAGCTTCGTTCACTTCCTTTAAGCAGGTCTTACTGACTTCCTTCTCAACCGATGACTAGCAGTTCAAAACAACTGAGAGGCCCGATGGCTAAAATTCAGGTTCTGCATATGGAATTGCATAGTGATCGATGTTATCTGGCAGACAAAATACTTAGCCCAAGGTTGGCAATGGAAAGAGCTGTCAGTATATTGCGATATTTTAGCGTATTAATTTTAGAAATGGAAATAATTTGATAGTAAAGCAAGATAAATACTTTAAACAGATCAACATAGATTATTTTTTATTCGTGCTCCTGTCTATATATATAAAACAGTTCTGTAACTGACTGACTCACTGACTCACTGACATACAACGCACAGACCAAACCGCTGGACCTAAAGGGATGAAATTTTGCATGGCGATTCTTCTTATGGTGTAGGGGTGCACTAAGAAAGATTTTTGAAAAATTCTTCTTGTGTGATTTTTTTAAAATTAAATTTTTAAGCTGTTTTAGTAACTTTTTTTAAGTTTGCATTTAAAATAATAATTTGAGGGTTATAAAATTTATATCACGAGAAAGATCATAAAAATACCTTTAAAATAAATTTTTTTTCGAATCTTTACCTCCATTTTCTTATTTTTGGGGAATTTTTAAAGATTAAAATTTAGAATTTAATTTATTAAATGCTGATCACGTGATTTCTTTTTCTGGTACTTTAAATAAATTTATCGTCACGTCCATAACAATGAAATAAACAAAAAAATATTTTTTCCCTTGCTAATGCGGCAGACGATTGGACATTATCCAAAAAAATATTAAAATACAGTAAAAGATATGCTCCTCAAACTGTACTATATTAACTATGGTAATTTAGTCACACAGAGTAAAATAATAGCAGCAGAGTAGCAGCAAAACATTTAATAGGATTAAGAAACATTTTAACAGAACATAACACAGAAGTATGTCACAGAGAGCAACATTATACTCCTTCTACTACCGCTCTCAGAGCGTTACCGTACAAGGGAAAAAAGGATGACGTCATAATTAACATGTGTGAGCACGCATGCCGTAAGGAGAGAAAATGAACATTGTTTTCCAACATTAACTGTACTATATTCTTTAGCATATAAGGGCTTGTGGCGGCCCTGTGGTACAGCGCGCTGGTTTTCGGTGCTCAGATCGAATCCCGGCGTTGCGCCACGAAAAATGCTTCCGTTCGTGTCGTCCCTTCATAGGGGGTAATGCTGTCCGCCTATATGGTGCCCCCACAATAAAATGGGCAGTAAATATGTGGCGTAGTACAGGCGAATGTTTGATTACAAGTGCCTCCGCATTGGTTAAAAAAAATTCTTTAGTATGTCCTATTACATTTAATTTGAATATTTTCTTCTATATTATTTTGTCTGTAAAAATATCCCTTACGATTTTTTTTATAAATATATTTTTTGATTTTTTTACATCAATTGTATACATTGATCGTTGTATTTATTATATATATATATATATATATTGGCATTAATTGCATACATTGACCGTTGTATTTAATTTGAATGTACTCCGTAGCGAAGTGCGGGTTTTCAGCTAGTGATTTCATAAATTGTTTTATCACTGATGCTATTCTTCGGATTTTTAGACTAAAACGTCGTCACTGGTTCGATGCCCGTCACTAACAAATCCACCGCCGTGTACGCTAATGGCGGCTGGTGCATGAAAAAACTGTAGTGGCTACAATGTCCTCTAAGTTCTCAAATTTATCTCTGAAAGTGCGGGGTCAAGTGAACCGGTCTCGTCACTTGACTAGGTTCTAAATTACAAGACCGTCTTGTAGGGGGTAGTGCTGGCGACTTTTACGGTGCTCCCTTAAATGAATGGCTAGCAGTCTCGCGGTGTACATACAGGCGAATGTCTAGAGACATTCGCCAGGCATTCGAGGAGACCAGTTGCTGACCTTCTCGTTCGGAAAAAAAAGACTAAAACGTTACTTAATTTTATGCTTTCTATATAAAAATATTAATTTGCCAATGAAAAAAAAAGATGCCATCTTTTGAAGACTAAAAGCATATTTTGAAAGCAATTAATTCTAAAATGTAATCTTCATCATATCCAAATAGTTTAAAATATAACACTAAATAAGAATGAAAATTTTTGTTATTTAAAAAAGAAAATTTATAATTTGTTTTGAAACAGTATTCAATTAAATTTAATAAAATGTAGGTTATTATTTGAGAATGAAACAATGGTTAGAATCTTCATACGTTTTCCAAATTTTTTGGTGAAATAAAATATAAATTCCAATAGTCCTTCTTTGCAACTGGGAAGCAAATAACCAATACAATGTAAGTGAAAAATTCAGAATATTTTAAGGATTTACAAATACTGTGAAAATTTAAAGTCATTTTCTGGTAGTTTAAAGCATCCGGAACGGACACATCAATTTTTTACACACATACGTCCTGGTCATCAATATATACATCCATATACAGAGACTACCGCGAAGACAAGTCATAGAAGGTGGAATTTTCGTTGCTTATTGAGGAAGTTTATGACGTAATTTCGTTGTGTAATCTTCAAAAAGCCCCGAGTGGGAATGACGAGATACAGGATTAATTTCCTAGAAAGTCGATTTTTTATTTTAGGAATAAATGCGAGAACGTGTGACAGAATTGTAGTCATTATCAATGAAATACCAGACAATTTAACGACGTATACTTAATTTTTTAGAAACAAATAATAATCTTTACGCGTTGTAACGTATGTCTTGAAAAGTATTTATGAAAGGAAAAAAATAAGTTAAAACTTACCGATTTACTCTTACATGAAGATTTAGGCCCCAATTTAATGATTTAGTTGGGGGCGGGAGTCGTTGAACATAAAAATTTTGATCATACCCGAGGATAGAATTTAGCTTTGAAAAGAAACTAATCATCCCTTTATTGTTTCATTTCAGAAAATTTATAAGGAAACTTAATAATTAACCTCATATTTTTGAGATGTTGTGTTACACAGAGGTACTGTAGTTTTATAAATTTCTAAAACTGGATTCTCATTATATATATATATATATATATATATATATATATATATGTGTGTGTGTGTGTGTGTGTGTGTGTGATAATAATCATATTTGGAAAATTTAGCACAAGGGGATTGACGCGTAGAACTTATGGGAGATGCAGTCGGTACGAGGAGTGATGCAGTCGGGCGAAGTGTTCATCCAGGAAAACACTGATGATATTTTGGAGAGTAACACACTTGATAAAATACACAAATTACAAGACGGGCTTTATTTATCAGAAGGCATTAGCTGCAGTGGCCACTGGACTTGTCCGGCGTCCATGCCAGGACGGGACGTGTTAACAGCTGTGTTTACATGCCAGAGTTAAGAGAAGAGCGTTATCGCCACCGGACTGTGGTCAGGAGGTCTGACAGCAACGAGAGTTAGAAACGAAGAGCGAAAAAGTCTTTTGTTCAGTCATTATTAAATGGGTGTTTTGCAATATTGTCGCCAAAGGGCCTAAACTACTTAATTTTTAATTGGGCGACTTTAGATTCGTGGAGTTCACGTGTCCACTTCAGTTTCCCGGGGATACTTTATTGCTAGATCCCACGCTTGTTAGATCTGCGACCTATTGACCTGGGAGCAGGATGAGTGGCCATAAAGTTCTTGTAAAGTGTGGTTTTGACGTTACAGAACCCATAAATCCAGAGTGGTTCGAGGGCTCTTCAAGAATTTTGACATTACACTGACATTCGGAATCTCATAAACTTCTAGCACTCATATCTGGGGATGTTATTGAGTTCAGATAGTTCACATGCCTGATCTTCAGGGCTACGATAAATTATCTTATTTTACTTTTAGGTTGCAAATTTGGAAAAGGGGTCATGCTTTATTAACAGGATAATTTGGAATACGCTGTAAATGTAAATTTAGAGAAGGCCGGGATTTCTTGTTACATATATATATATATATATATATATATATATATATATATATATATATATATATATATATATATATATATATATATATATATATATATATATATATATATATACATATGAATTTTAAAAGCATAATAGATTTTACTATTAAAAAAATTTCTAAAATCTATAAGAAAGATGATTTTATGAATTATTTCTTATATTTTCTTATATTGTTATATTTTCTCATATTTGTATTTTCCTTCATTGGCTGCAGTTATAGTTTAATACAATTTTAATTTTAAGTTTCATTATGAAGCTGCTGTAACCTTGCATTTTTGAATTTGACGATATTTCGGAGAAAAAAAGTTTTTATCAGGCCACTAAGAAAACGAATGGCTATGGGATTTTATACGAACCTAAGTATAAACTTGTACTTTCAAACGAATTTCAAACTTTTCAGTACGTAGGTTTCCGGAAATAGTTCATGCAGACAAACCCTCACATCGGAGGTATAAAAAGTAGACCTTTTTTTTGCTAGACGGATACTAAGAAAATGTGTAAAGGGCGTATTCAGGAATTTGAACATCCGTTCCAACACGTGGGAAAACAACACCCAAGCAATGATGAGAAGCCAACCTGTAAATGTGGAAAAAATTGCATTCCAGAAGAAATGTACAAGAGGTCATTGTAATCAGGGCAGTAAGGATATCAAGAAGTATTGTTTTAACTAAGCCTAAGATAGTTCTTTTATATCTGAACTCAGTTTTCTGATTATCAGGAAGTGAAAGCAACAGAGAAAAAGGAAAGCAAGAAACTTACGGATGCAGAAATTTCGAACACTCCGTTTATTTTCGGTCAAAGAGTATTTGAACTGCCATAAGTAAAAGAAGCAAAGTGTTCATGATTCGTTATTAATTTTTATTTCCGCAAAATTAAAAGCTAAAGCAAAGAAAGGGAATAAAACGCATTGTTTTCTTCCAAGAGAGTCGAGTGATTTAGAGCTTTAAAAATTAGTATTTGCCAAAATAATACGCATGGATAGACACGTCTTTGAATAACCTCTGGTCGTCTTTGACATGGGATTACAGAATATAGGGCATAATTCATCTCAGAACCTTTGATGAAATTTCTTTTAAAAGTAGGAGTGGTGGTAAATGCGAATTTAGTTTGGCGGAAGGAAACGGAATCCCCAGAAAATAATATCGCTGAATGATTAGACAAAAGGAAGTAATTTCTTGAATCGGATGTATGGAAATGATGGATTGTGTAACCATGCAGCTCACCTGAATTAAAGTTAGGCATTCTTAACATTGCGTCCGTCGGCATCACAATTACTAGCATCGAAATATTTTTAACCGATCACCGACCTCCATATGATTAGCTACGAAACTGATAAGGTCTGAGATTGGTTAGAAATATTTCGATGCGAGTAACTCTGACGCTGACGGATGCAGTGTGAACAACACCTCATTCGGCTAAAACACGTAGAATACAAATAATTCCACGTGTCATCCGTCTTTCATACATTTAATATTGGCCGAGGTAGCCTATTGGTAGCGCGTCGGCGTTCGGGACTGAGGGTGCTTCAGATTGAATCCCGACAAGCGCCGTTAAATACCCTTATCTCTAGTCTGATATGGGCACGTTAAGTCCGTAGACCGGAATGCCCTTCTATGAGGTCAGTGGGTGGGGAAGGTACGATCCCACCAGATGTCACCCCTGTGGGTGCTTAGTCAAAATTGGGTGGTACCTAGGCAAGACGGACTCTGACCCTTGTGGTGCTATTATAAACCGGAACAGCACTTCTCAGTCCGAAGCCTATATGGACCTTGTCTGGAACTTCCGGCCACGGACCATTAAGAACAACAACAACAATATTAAATATATTCATTCAGAATGAAATCTTAAAGAATTTCATAAGTCGAAATGTTTACGCATATTACTGAAAATTTAATTATCCTAAAACGAGATTGATTGCGTTCTATTACAGCAAAAAATCGGTTAAATATATAATTATGCTGATAGCCTAAATATTGTCTCTTAGTAAATGATAGGTAAAAATATTACTAATTATACGTCCCATAATTCATGTCGATCAAGTCATTCCCCAAACACCAATATTCAGTCAGGTATCTGAAGCATGATGGAAAGGTATTCTAGTTACTAAATTAACTACATATATTTTCAAAACTGGAGCGATAAATTTTGAAATCATGCTGATAACCTTAATTTTTATATTAATAAATAAAGAGTTATCTAACTATCTAAAATAAGAGTTAGTTTAGATAGTTATCCATTTCTGGTATGTTTATTAACTTTAAAAAAAGTAAACAAATTTTAAAATCGAGCCACGCATCTTACGCCTTTAGAGAATGTATTTTAATTATTTGATGATCTGAACATATCTAAAAAAATACAATATTTCCTTAAAAGCTGGTTGCTGCACACAGATTTACGAAAAGAATGAGTAAATTATATTGTGCACGTTGCTTAAATTATTTTGTTAGTAAATGGCATGTATAGATATCTGGCAAGTGTAAAATCGATGGGCTGTTTTAATTGATCTAATTACCTATTAAGTATTTTTCTTGATTTCAGATATATTCGCCGAGATCTAGTATTAAACCAAGCAATCTATGCATTCTGTAAACGTAACTTCCTGTGTTCCAAAATAGGTGTCATGCTTGCAAATTCTTTCCAAGTGTTAAATGAAGACCTAATTTGAATAGTGGGCCAACACCATTTTTGCTCATTTTAAGATACAAAGCCTTGAAGTCTAATGAGTGCTGAGCAATGACTGCTGAAGTCTGATTATAATACCTTCTGTTGGCAGCAGAAATAAGCTGGAGGTGTACCAGTTTAAAAATAAGATAGAAATGACTTGTATGAACATGAAAGTGAGACTAACTCCATTTTTTTAAAAAGTGGAGTTGGTCTACTATTAAAATAAGGCCTTCAAATGTGAGGCTTATTTTGACACATAGAAAGTATTAAAGGTTTTTTAACTACAAAATATTCTTCACATATTCCCGAAAGCCGAATTTCTTCTTAAAAGCTGATAGACCCAGTGAAATTTATACATCGTATCTGTGAGTTATATATTTGAATATATTACTTAAAATGTTTGTTCTTATGGATAACAGGTTGAGATAATTGGATATTTCTTCCTCTTTACATATCAGTTGAGTTATCTTCAGCTAATCTTAGAATTACGACTTTCATTGATAGATACTAGGTTATAAAGCACAACGATAAAGTGAGGCAAGGGTCATATAATCGAGACTGGTATCATAAAAGTACATTTCTGTATCAGACAGTCAAAGAATTTTAACTGTTTAAATTAACATTTTTTCCTACTCTAATTCGAATATCGTTTTCAAGATGGCAGTATCGAGAGTTACAGCTGCTCATGCAGTTTTCCATAATATTTTTCTTGCATGGCATTTAAAACACAACGAACTTGCTCTTATAAACCTTAGAAAGTTTTCCTCCTTTTAAATGAAACCAATCATGTATTATGCCGCTTACATTATACTTTTATGGATATCTTCTTAATGTCTTTCTTTAAATTCTATCTAAAAGGGGTCCGGGACACATTACGTTATTTTTTTTTTTATTCTTTGAGTTAAAATTTTGAATTTTTTTGAAATGGTTAACCATATAATTTTTAAACAAAATCACATCATAAAACTTCTCATAAAGTTTTTAAAAAATTTTTAAATTTAAATTATTTTTTTAAATTGGAGTAATTTAAAATCGTTATAATTCAAAATATTATTTGTCCAATTTAAAAATTTTTTCATTTAATTAAACAGAAATATATAAATTTTAATTCTAATTCACCATTTTTTAAAATATTAATTTTTTAAAAATTTAAAATATTTAGAGTAAAACTTTCAAAAAAACTTATGTAACTTATTTTTGAAAAATCATATTTTCAATAGTAAATATTTTTTTCAGATTTGCTGAATCAAAATTAAACGAAAATAATTGAAAAAAACATGTTCCAAGTTTTAACTATTTATCTTTAAATGTTCTTGACTTTTAACAATTTAAAGATGAGAAATGGGGAAAAAACCCATCATGCAGAAAAATATCATTTACGTGTTTAAACAAAGATTGGCTGCTATTAGAATGTTGTAAAAAAAATAATAATATTATATCCTGTTCTAATTAAGATAGAAACATTATTTAAATGTCCTTTTAAGCGGAAAAGATTACAAAATTTTTTAATGGAGTAAATTTTTTTTCTAGAATTTGAAGAATTTTGTGTCCTAGACTCCCTTAATTCTAACTTAAAAAAAATTCTATCTATTTTTAAAAAATCAAGGAAATAAAAACAAATGTGGCCACAAGTGATTTGATTTCTGAGATGCAGCTGTGAAGTGTAAATGGATTAATTCCCAATAAATAATTTTCCTCGACTCTTCACCTTATCTACAAAAATTTAGGTCATTCACATTCGCCAAATATACCAAATTAGCGCCGGAAGCGTTTACTTTTCTTTGCTATCCTTTTTAATAGTGTAAGGATCAACAATGGATTTAATCTTAGAAAGTTTCTTGCATTTGTAGGAATTAATTAATTAAAAATCAGCACCTCCCTTCTTTCATTTACGGTCATACTGAAGAAATAGAATCAATCATTTATCAGTGAATGATTGATTTAACCATGCGCAAATCCGTTGTGTATTAATTTACGCTAAACTATTCAGCTTGTTGTACAAAAAATGAAAAACTCAGAACTTTTTAATGAGCTCATTTTAGTTTTGATGTGTTTAACTAAAATCATAACAGAGATAATGCAGAGATTTTTAGTCTTTTATCAACGAAAGATCTGGCATATTCTTTCGTCTGCAAGTCGGAAAAATTGTATTTTTAATGTTTTATTTCGGGAGAAATCGTCTCGCATCTCTAGTATATTTATCTATGGTCAAAAATTTTTTAAAATTATTATTTGTAAATATACAACTGGCTTGTATATATTCTATCATCTTTTTTAATTTTTAACTGATTTTATTAAAGTAGGGAAAATTCTACATGTGTATAATATTATAGAAAATATTGAAGTTAATATTGAAGAATCTATTATACCATAAAGATGTAATGAAAGTATTATTACATCGTAAATTATATTGAAGGAAATATTTTATATTTATCTTAATATCATAGTTTCTAAATAATTATTTTTATTTCAAGCAATGGATCAAGTGTGCAAAGTAAAGTGCTACTACTTAACTGTTTACTACACCAAAATTCTGGGCAAAAATATAGCCTAATCAACAAAAAAAATTTTTTTTAGACTTATCTTACCTAAATATTTTCAGGTTTCTGTACTGATCACACATTCGAAAAAATATTACATAAACATATATTTACTTTGCTCTGTGTCAAATTATTCTTAGCAGCAGATATTGCCATAAGTATCGATCAACAGACTTAAATTTAGAGTTATGCTTAAGAAAACGTTTTATCTCTCAGCGTAAAAACACCAATGCAGTTTTTCATTGTTTAAAAATGAACTTTATTATTTGTAAATATACGACCGGCTTGTATATAATCTATCAGCTTTTTTTAATTTTTAACGCGTTTTTATTAAAATGGGTAAAATTCTACATGTGTATAATATTTTGGAAAATATTGAAGTTAATATTGAAGGTTCTTTATACTATTAAAAATTAATAATAAAAGCAATATTACATCGTAAATTATACTAAAGGAAATATTTTATATTTATTTTAATATCATACTTTCTAAATATTTATTTTTATTTAAATATTATTTTTATATTAAGCAATGGGGAAAGTGTGCAAAGTAAAGTGTTACTATTTGACTGTTTACTGCACCAAAATTCTGGGCAAAAACATAGCCTTAATCAACAACAACAAAACTTTTTTTGACTTATCTTACCTAAATATTTTTGGTTTCTATACTGATCACATATTCAAAAACATATTATATAAACATATATTCACTTTGCTCTGTGTCAAATTATTCTCAGCAGCAGAAATTGCACTAAGTATCAATCAACAGACTCAAAGTTGAAGTTATGCCTAAGAAAACGTTTTATCTTTCAGAGTAAAAACACCAGTTCAGTTTTTCATTATTCAAAAATGAACTTAATTCATACGAAGCAAGGACCGTGAAGCCCAACGTTATGGTGACTCAGTGGAGGATATATTTGGATGTTAAAGAATGTTCGAGGCCCAGTTTTAGTGAGGTCTTTGGGTTACGTCTCTTTCATAGAATTTTTTTGAACACAATAAAAATATTTGTTGTCAATTTATAATAAAATATTCCTTGCAAGTTATAAAAATTCCTTGCAAGTTACCTTCGTTTCTGACCATTTCAGTAGTAAAGTGCCTTTGACTGGCAATATCTAAGAAAAAAAATTATACTGCAAAAAAGAAAGCGAACACTCTCGAGAAGCATTTGATCATCATATTTTGTGCATTTATTTTTAAAATCGTTGGCTATAAATTTAAAAAAAAGCTAACATGGAAGAAAATGTTTTTCTACTGTTAATCATTTTGATTTTTATTATATCAAGTATATTACAGAATTGTGATAAAAATGTGCTTGTGGTCTTTGTATATATACTTTGTATACATACAAGTGTATATATATATATATATATATATATATATATATATATATATATATATATATATATAAATTCTTTACAACACATGTATTATGTGATGGATTTAATTCCAATTTAGATGGGCATTACGTGTCTTTCAGGTGGTATTTATTATTTATTGCACCATATTGCAACTGTCCACTTGTAAGAGCAGCTATTATCCCTTCTATTAAATTTTTCCTTCCTGAAATAGAAATGCCTATCCCAGGAATCAAACCCGAAACTTTTGAAGTAAAGAGATAACAGTAGGAACTCATAATTTTGCTAAGTAGTGCCTCATTTTGATCGAGATGTTATTTTTAGATAATATTGGATACATGATAAGTGACATTTTTGTCGCTTAGAGTACGATGATCTGTTGTTTTACTAAAAAGAAGGGATTGTAAAGAATTTACTAACAAACGTGTAAAAAGAACAAAGGTTTCCTATTTTCATGGGTTTTATTATGATTATAAATGAAAAGTTTCTATTTAATGTATTATGTGCATATGTAAATAAGGGGAAATATTCGTTTACAACGTTGAAAATCAAACTGCTGAAATTCATAAACTTTACTAAAAGTACTGAATAATTGGAGTTTGCTCTTTAAACAATAACACATCTATTTGTTTCAGCTTGTGGGCTTTAAAAAAGTTTATGACCCATTATCTCACCGAAAAATAAAACTCCCGTCCTTTGCACGTGTGCTTCGAGTTCTTTCTATTTGCCTCCTTCTAATGAGAAACATGACATAAGATCGGATCTTTAACGAACAATATGTTGCTTTTTAAAATCACCCACTTACCTAATTTTGATTATAACCTTTTACAACTAGATACCGCCTTTTGACTAATTTAAACAGCTAGATAGGAAAAATAGTTCCACGAATATAAAATACAATGACCTCTCTGTCATTGTATGTTTAGAGACAGACAAAAAAATAAGAAGAAATATAAATGAGAGAAACGCATAAGAGTTTCCTTATATAATTTTAGCTGAATTTTAAATTTGAAAGAAAGAGAAATAGTAACATAAGAAGTCGTATATGTATACACAGTAACATTCAAAGTATGAATAAATAGGCTGAAATACAAGTTATGATAAATCTGCACTCTAAAATGATTGTTTCTTCAAAACAAATCGAAAACTTTATTCGATTCCATGGAAGAAAATTACAAATGATAACAAAACTAAGACAGGTTTCCAGATCATGTTCTGGGTGAAGCTTGTACTATTTTTTAGGCGATATTTATGTTATTTAAAACAATTTTTAATTTAAAACATTCTCCCGATGTTGATTTTAGACACACACACACACACACACACACATATATATATATATATATATGTGTGTGTGTGTGTGTGTGTGTGTGTGTGCGTGTATATACTAACTGAAAACCCGTACTTCACTACGTACATTCAAATTAAATACAATGGTCAATGTATGCAATTAATGCCAAAAAAAAAAAATATATATATATATATATATATATATATATATATATATATATATATATATATATATATATATATATATATATATATATATATATATATATATATATATATAAATAAATAATAAATGCAACTATCAATGTATGCAATTGATGTAAAAAAGCGAAAAGATATATTTATAAAAAAATCCTAACGGATATTTTTATAGACAAAAAAACGTAGAAGAAAATATTCAAATTATATCTAATAGAACATACTAGCGAATATAGTACAGTTAATGTAGTACAGTTTGAGGAACATTTCTTTTACTGTACGTTTATATTTTTTTAATAATGTCCAATCGTCTGCCGCATTAGCAAGAAAATATTTTTGTTTGTCTATTTCGTTGTTATGCACGTGACGCAAAATTAAAAGAAAGAAACCACGTGATCAGCATTTAATAAATTAAATTCTAAAAATTAATCTTTAAAAATTCACCAAAAATCGGAAAATAGAGGTAAAGATTCAAAAAAATTTTCATTTTAAAGGAATCTTTATGATCTTTCACGTGATATAAATTTTATAACCCTCAGATTATTATTTTTAATGCAAACTTAAAAGAATGGTACAAAAACAGCTTAAAAATTAATTTAAAAAAATTTAGAAGAATTTTTCAAAAATCTCTTTTAGTGCACCCCTACTCTATCAGAAGAATCGCCATGCAAAATTTCACCGGTTTGATCTGTGCGTTATATGTCAGTCAGTCAATTACGGAACTGTTATATATATATATATATATATATATATATATATATATATATATATATATATATATATATATATATATATATATATATATGTATATATATATATATATATATGCATATATATATATGTATATATATATATGTATATATATATATATAAATATATATATATATATATATATATATATATATATATATATATATATATATATATATATATATATTTACACCGGGTGGTCATAAAGAAACTTTTCCGATATATGGACCTCTAGAGGCCGTCCCGTTCAGCCTGTCGAGGTGATATTTCAGGTATAGTTATTCAAAGGTATGTGCTCGGGATTCTGAGAACGGGAGCACAGTGACGCTCACTGTTACGGTTATAGGTATAGAAACTCGAAATTTTCAAATGGCAACGCCAACTTTTTGATGCGAAAAGATACGAAAACCCTAAAATTCGTTGGAATGGTACGTGTATCACAAAAAACAGACGCGTTATGCACGCACAAAAAAAGCTCTGCGAACGGTCAAGAAATACATGATCGGGGGGCACGGAGGAAATTTGCATATGACAGAGGCTAGAAACCAATCACAGAACGTTGTTCGCCAGATATTCAGCGTAGAAAACTCATAAAAAGCTCTCTGATCGTGTTTTTGTTAGCCATTCGCAGGGCTGTTTTTTTGTGCTCGCATAACGCGCCCGTTTTTTGTCATACACGTACCGATCCAAAGCTGTTTAGGGTTTCGCATGCGCTGAGCATTTTGCCACTTGGTTGCCGTTCACAGAATCCTGAGCTCATACCACTGAATAACTATATCTGAAATCTCATCTCGATCGGTTGAACGGAACAGCCGCTAGGGGTCCATATCGGCAAAGTTTCTTTATGACCACCCTGTATATATATATATATATATATATATATATATATATATATATATATATATATATATATATATATATATATATATATATATATATATATATATATATATATATATATATGTATGTATGTATATACAGTGGAATCTCGATCGATCGTTTCCCGAATCGTCGTTTTTCCGTATATGTCGTTCATTTCATCCAGTCCGAACGATCATATTGCTTTGTTATGTTCCCGCATCTATTGTTTTTCCGCATTTATCATTCACTTCAGTCCGTCCCTTGAAAAATGATAGATCGAGTTTCCACTGTATATATATATACACTCAAGAGCCAAAACATTATGACCACCTGTCAATAACGAGTAGGCCCATACCTTTGGCGCGCAACACAGCTTCAACCCGCCATGGCATGGATGCCACAAGTCCTTGGTAGATGGCCGGAGACAGATTGTACCAGATGTTTAAGCAACGGTCACGCAAATCCGAGATATTGCGAATTGGTGGTCTTTGAACTATGAGCTGTCGTCCCATGACATCCCAAATGTGTTCTATCGGATTGAGATCCGGTGAGTTAGGCGGCCAGGTCATTAACTGGAATTCAACATCATGTTCCGGGAACCACTCCAACACAATTTTAGCCTTGTGTCACGAGGCGTTGTCCTGTTGGAACATTCCATTTCCAGCTGAAAAAACAGAGGCCATGTAAGGGTGCAACTGGTCCGCAATGATGTTCAGATACCCTGTAACATTCATGGTCTGCTCTACCACAACCACGGGTCCCAGAGACGCCCAAGAGAACGTCCCCCAAAGCATAATACCGCCACCACCGGCCTGTGTATGACCTACTGTACATTCAGGGAGCAACAGTTCGCCTGGAAGACGGCGTATCCTGACATGGCCATCGGCGTGATGAATGACAATCCGTGATTCATCTGACCAGGCAACTCTCTCCCACTGATCCATGGACCAGTCGCGATGTTCCCGGGCCCAGCGCAGGCGCAGTTGGCGATGACGCTTGGTCAGCAAAGGCACACGAGTTGGACATTTGCTGCGTAGCCCCATATCCAACTGTGTCCGCTGAACGGTGTGCTGCGATACTATTCTACTTGGCCCTGCATTGTATTGGGCTGTCAGCTGAGCCACTGTCTGGCTCCGGTTTTTCTTCACCATGCGAGACAGTCTCCGACGACCTTTTTCTTTGATAGCGTGTGGACATCCAACACCATGTCGTCTACTGCTGGCTTCACCGTCATTCATCCACTTTGCATAAGTACTAACAACTGTAGGTCGCGAACAATCCACGAGTCGTGCAGTTTCGGAAATACTTGTTCCGAGCCTTCGAGCCATTACAATCTGCCCTCTATCAAAGTCGCTTAGATCCGCAGACTTTCCCATCACACACAGAAGTAAGTGAAAGAATGATTCTTCAGACTCTCCAGCGGCAGTTAAATACCACTTCCACCTGATCACGTGCCTTCCACGTCATCCAGGCGAATTCATTGCAAAATGTAGGGGTGGTCATAATGTTTTGGCTCTTGAGTGTATATATATATATATACACTGCTGGCCACTGTAAATGCAACACCCTGAAGGAAACATGCAAATAACATGAAATTTTCAACATGCATTAGCAGAGGTGAGATATGCAAATGATTAGAATTTCAGCGCAGACGCACATCACGCGCGCCTGTGGCACCACTTCAAAGCGCTATTTAAGGCTTGGAGATTTCAACGATTTCAAGTTCGGCAATTGTGTTTTTCCTGCGGTTTTTTTTCAAAAAAAAGATCAATTATGCCTCGTCGAAAACAGCGATCATCTTTTGATCAAGTATCCGAGTTCGACAGAGGAAGGATAGTGGCCTACCGAGATTGTGGATAATCTTTCAGGGAAATCGGTAGTCGTGTTGGATGAAACCAAACAACTGTAATGCGGATATGTGATCGTTGGATGCAGGAGGGTACGACGGACCAGCCTGTTCGATCGCATCCACCTCAGCGCACCACTTCACGTGATGACAGGCAAATTGTGCGCATGGCAGTGACGGATCGCTCAGTCACATCACGAACCATAGCACAGCACATGCAGTCTGTAAGGCATCATCCAGTGTCTGCGCGTACCAATCGACGCCGTTTACAGCAGAGTGGTCTGTCCGCAAGACGTCCATTGCTTTGTCTACCCTTGACTCAGAACCACAGACAGCTCCGCCGCCAATGGTGCGATGACAGAAGGATGTGCACGTGCAGAATGGAATGAAATTGTCTTTACTGACGAGTCACGCTTCTGTCTGCAATACCACGATGATCGCATTCGAGTCTGGAGACACAGTGAAGAGAGGATGCTGAACAGCTGCGTTATGCACCGCCACACTGGTCCTGCACCGGGTATTATGGTATGGGGCGGTATTGGATATCACTCTCGCACACCTCTAGTACGCATTGCCAGTACTTTAAACAGCCAGCGCTACATCTCCGAGGTGTTGGAGCCAGTTGTCCTTCCTTACCTTCAGGGCTTGCCCACAGCCATATTTCAACAGGATAATGCGCGACCACACGTGGCACGCATTGTCCAACGGTTCTTCGTCAATCGCCAGATTGAATTGCTTTAATGGCAGCCTCGCTCTCCGGATCTTTCGCCGATAGAAAACATGTGGTCCATGGTTGCTCTACGATTGACCCAGATTCCATCCCCAGCTGCCACAGCAGATCAACTTTGGCAACGTGTGGAAGCTGCTTGGTCTGCTGTACCCCAAGAACTCATCCAAAGTCTCTTTGAATCAATGCCGCGGCGTGTGGCAGCGGTGATCTCCAACAATGGCGGCTACTCTGGCTACTGATTTTGGCAGGAACCACACTTCACAGAAGTCTATAAATTTATTCATTTGATACTTGGTCAACATGTTATCTACAAAATAAATTTTGTTGTGATATCTGTTGTCTTTCTTGGTGTTGCAATTTGGGTGGCCAGCAGTGTATATATATATTGTAACAATCCGTTACGACTTTCCAAATAAATCACCCAGACAGCCGGACTTCCCCCAACAGGTGACTGGAATATTCTATAGATCGGCGTCAAGGTGTCTGGAAGCAGAGAAAGAGTTGCATCTGTCTACCGCCTCTGGGAGGAAGTAAACTAATGGATATTTCGACATGAACTAATGATTTTTGGATCAGCTGAGTATAAGAGCCGGGAACATGGCATCGTCATGAAGCGAATCACAGCCATGACGTCACAACATGACGTCACAAATTCGGCCAGCCAACCTAAAAATTTGCAGTCACGTCACCGGAAGCGAGAGTTCCGGATCCGAGAGAGAAAATTCAGATTTTTAGCAGAATTGGTCGAGACTGTCACCCAGAGAGCACCTTTCGTCTCAGAGGTCATTGAGCGATCGACTTCATCCTGAAGTCTTATCTTTTCAGAGCAGCCGCTCTAAGCTTCTCGTCAGCTAGAATATTTCACCCTGAAGTATTTCTATTTCAGAGCATCCCGCTCTACAGGCTTCTTGTTAGCACGATACTTCATCAAGAAGTTATATTTATATTTCAGAGCAGCCCACTCTATAAGCTTCTCGGCAGCTGGAACATTCCTCACGATGTTATAATTATATTTCAGAGCTATACGCTCTATAGGCTTCTCGCCCACGATACTTCCCTACGAAGTTACTCTATTTTCAGAGCTGTATGCTCTAGAACAGGGATCCCCAACCTTTTTGTACCTAAGAGCACATTCTAGAATACCGTTCAGACGGTGGGCACCATTTATTTTTTCAAGGGGAATTTATAGTTAAACATAGTTAATATTACATACACATAATATACAAAAAAAACATAATTCCAAAAATATAATTAAACATAAAAGAATTATTGTTAATATTCTTGTGTAAAATAAATTATTACTAAATAATGCATACAAAATCTACAAAATATAAAAATTCTTTATAAAAAACGCAATTTCTACTTTTGTGTGGGTAATCGTTAAAAATAAGAAAACTTTTACATAGCATTTTATTGAAAACTGAAATATTTTTATCGTCGTCGCACAGTGGTGGGCAGACGTAAAATGATCGGCGGGCGCCATGGTGCCCACGGGCATAGGGTTGGGGACCCCTGCTCTAGAGGCTGTGTACTGACCTTATAGTTTTCAGTTCGTGACTGTACTTGCCGACATCTTCTCAGCGAAATTATTTGTCTATTAAGAAGGCCAGTTCCCTCTATGTCTAAAGGTAGATCAACTAATCTGTAAATAGTCTGTAAAAATTCTTCGAATTAATTTTTAATAAATGTATGTTTTAATGTAGTAGACTGACTCTGAATATTTAATCGCTACCCGGAGTCTAAAGTTATCACAGTATACATATATATATATATATATATATATATATATACAGAGAGAGAGAGAGAGAGATCGAAGAAAGGGCGAATTTGAAACGAAGTGCGGCATGTACTTTCTGAAAATCACTGGAATAAGCAACGCATTGTTTCTAACTGCTAACCATCTTTTCCTTTGCGAATGGGAATATTCAGCGTTTCCTCCAAAAAAGTAAATAGACTCGTTTCTTTTTCCTGTACAAATATTATGACACTGGGTGTATAGTTCCTGGAAGGTTCGCCAAATGTGAACAGATGATGGAAAAGCCTAGCAATTAAAGGCAATTTATGGACCTCTGTTTAAAGATGAATTTTTAATTCCACTGTTTAAAGATGAATTTCAAGGCCTCTCCATAAAATAGCCTTGAATTTTTGAAATAGCTTCACACCTACACATAACGCAACGTTTACTATTAAAATGACTCTATAGAATGATAATGATGTCAAACTTAAAATATGTCAACGCCAAGCACGATTATGTATAAATCGCATTATGTATAAATCGTACATTATGTATAAATCGCATAGAGATAGTCCTTCCTTTACGAAAATTGTCTTTATGCCACTTCGCTTTTACGAAAGGCCTACATTAGTGCTTGGTTTCGCTACAAGAAAGAAATCTTAAGATATTTTTTGCTGTCGAGGAAATATTAGTAAAGCAAAAAAAGCATCAAAAGTTAGTTTTGAAGCGATCATTGAACTAAGTTTATGAACTGCCAGTCCTGAAGGATTTACACGGTGGGATACAATAGATCTTAGGAGACGACACCTCCTAATATTTTCTTACTATTTTCTCCATCACGGGGCAGCCTATGATGCTACCATATCTCAGAAACATCCTAGCCTTTCAGAATATTATCTGTTGTCATGTTTTTGTGAAACCACTCTGTACATAGATTGTATCTTTTCATAAGCTACTTATTTATCATTTCTATTTTCTTACAATAGTGTTTATGTAGGTTTCATATATCTGTTTTTTGATTCGGTACGTTGTTTTAGTCGTCTGGGATCACAAAAAGGTTACATATCATTATGATTTAAGTTAATTAATTTCTCGCTTTTCAGTATCTCATCTTGCGACTTTTTTCATGGAAGATTTTTTTTTTTTCGTACGGAGTGTGACACACCTACGTATATAAAAAAAATTCAGGTAGTCTCTTCTAACGAATCTACCGAGGGTTTTTTACGTATTATTACTTACCTCTTTTGTATATATATATATATATATATATATGTGTGTGTGTGTGTGTGTGTGTGTGTGTGTGTAAGTAAAAATTTTGACGCATTTTGGTACTTTTCTATTTAACTGTTTACTGCTTACCAAAGTGATACAGACTGGGTTTGGCGCGCTGCCAAAATTATAACTCACGACGCAGGACATCTGAAATTTTGCTTTCCGGAGGACCGTTATGGAGGAGCGTAATCCTACGTTAAAATGAATGACGACTGTTTTATCTATTGTGGATGTTTAAAACTTAGACGACTTCGCTGGAAGATGGTTTGGTTTGGTTTGAAGCGCCACGGTAATTTTTTTTTTTTTTTTTTTGCTACACGATGGCTAGTTAGACCGGACTTATGATTAAAGCCGATTCCGAACGGCTACGAATGCCTATGCCATGACTGGGCCACGAGCCCACAGACTCTGGTATCCAAACGTCAGCGCCCTGGCCATTCGACCATCATTCGGCTTTCTTGATGTAATATACATAGCCATTTAGGCAGAATACTTGTTCTACTACAAGATAATACATTTTGTCTTCTTATCCAAAACTCATTTATTCAATGGTTGGGACAGCGGTGCGCAAACTTTTTTCGACCGCGAAGTACTTTCTTTAAATAAAAATTCACTCGACCGTCAATGAAAATTTTCTGGTAGTTGCAAAAGATTTTTTTTTCAAATCAGGAAAAGTTATAAAAAAATAGGCAATAGAAATAAGGAAAATTTTGACAAACTTTTTAAAAAATAAATGAACTGTAGATTTTGGGTATAAATTTACTTTGCGCAGTAATCATTTAAAAAAATCTTGTTTACCTTCTATATTTGAGTTTTGGCAAATCTCACGTGACTAAAACTTCATATTTAAATATTAATATGTATTTTTTAGTAAATAATTCAATAGGATTTAAATTTACTTCAAACTATCTGTGACCCTTCTAGTTTATTCTCACGAGTTTTCTGTGAGTCACGACCTACAGTTTGAGTACCAATTGGCCAAAAGATACGCTGACATCATCAACCATCTTCTTTCAAATCCAAAAAATCCCTCTTGATCTCTTTGAGCTTGGTTATATATTTGTCGACGTTTTATCGAGGAATTAAGCTTGGCCACTGTAGAGGCGGCAGCACGCTATGATCAAATTCTAAATATACACAAGTTAAGCCATTAAGCTAGCAAGACCAATCTGGATGATAATTGGCTGCGAGTTTTAACCATCTGATATTCTGGATTATGAACATTTTCAAGTTATGTTTTTTTCGCTATCAAAACATTTGTTTAATATAGTCAAATTGTTTAATATACTTGTATTCGAATTTAGATAATAAGGAAATCATTTACATCGGAGTATCGTAGCTTTGCGTAGGATATAAACAAAGTTTTAATTGAAAGAAAATATTCTTAAATTCATTTTACAACAAATGTTTTCGAAAAATCCCGTCTAAATAGAAGGTAAGCCTATGTCCACAACTAATAACTCCCGAGATGTAAATGATGTCAGTTTCGTAGGATGAGGTTCGTAGAAATACTTATAATATTATCAATTATTAAATTTATATTTTTTTATGTTAAATGCTAATGTTTTGTTGTTAAATTTTACCCGACATTTATGTCTTTTGTTATGCAACATAATGGATGCGAACTGGGCCAAAACATTTGGGTAAACAGTCAGAAGACAAAGGTTTTATATTGTTTTTAAATAAGGAAAATGTCATAATTTTGATGCGTTGTATTTAGTTACATGAGAGTAGATAGTCTAAACTTAACACTAAGAAGATAGAAAATTTGGATTAGATATATCTAAAACAAACATCTTATTGTGGTTCAGTATGCACAAAATAAATGAAAATTAAATGAACATTTACTTAAAACAGAAACTGATAAACAGCGCTAGAAAAATGTCACAATATCAATGTTGTAGAATTTCCCCCTCTTTTGATATACTCCGTTATTAAAACACCTTCCCTAAAAAAATGCCTAGAATTTCCAGCTTATAAATTAAAAAAATAATATGTTATAAAAACTACAAAACTTTAAAAGCATCCTTGAGAAAGTATTAGTTTTTATGTTAAAGTAGACGCACGGAATATTACATAAGAAGCAAAACTAAAGTAATTTTCAAAAATTATCTAATATTATATCACCCATTTCCTTGAAAAGATTAATTAGATGCAATGTTGTGGGTTATAACGTAACCTACTTTCGCACATTGATCTCGAACTTAAAGCTTTCCCTCTTAAAGAAGATATTCATAAACATACTCCACCTATAGATGGAGAAAAAGGCTGAAATGTAGTAACTGGATCGTCTGCCCAGAGATAGCCGGCAAGAATTGGGTCAGGCCTTGAACTGTTGATTGTTAAGATGCAGGTTTGGACGCTAACTTCGCCTGCGGGTCACTTGAAGCCGTAAAGTCAGGGTCACGTATATTCATTCACTTTCACTGTTATTATTATTTTTTTCATACACTGAGATCGTTTTTAAATAAAGAAGTTTGACGAGATGAATCACAGGTTGGATTTGAGAAAGATATGCTACACATGCGCTTTTAAAAAACCTGACATGTATCTCCAGTTTCGAATTGACATTTGAAATAATAAATATCATAATTAAATACTCTTAATGCGTTACTTTTTAATGATAATTTTATGGACAGATAAAAATTTTACAATTTTCCTGTACTAATGAGAAAGTTCATGAGTAGATTCAAAATTCAAAACAAACACAACTGAGTAACCAATTTATTATGATCTCTTACTCAATACATGCATGGGCACCTTTTGCTCTCAATACCCCTGCGATTTTATTTAACATGGACTATATGAGAAGTTGGTAGACGGCTTGAAGAATCTAAGACCATATCCTATGAACTGCCCTTTCCAATTCTCTAGGTTGTGATAGTTCTGGATCCTGCTGCCTCATGTCCTTTTCGACCTCATCCCCCAGATGCTAAACTGGATTGAGATCTGATGATTGTGGAGACCAACTAAGTAAAGTCTCCGTCATGCTCTCCAAACCATTTTTGCACAATATGAGCTTTATGGCATGGAACATTGTCCTGTTGGAACTATCCATCTCCAGTGGATAATAAATTATTAACATTAACGGGTGTATTTGGTCAGCAACAATATTCAAATAATTTTTGGCATACAGACGTAGTTCTTCATGAAATAAAGGGCCAAAACAATTCCAAGAAAACATCCCCAAAACCATACCATTGCCTCCCCCAGTTTGCTTGTGTTGTGGAAATGCACTTTGGTTCTAAGCTTTCGTGCTATTTTCTCCATATGTGTACCCTGTCTTCAGCCTGATGTCGTTGAAAGCGGGATTCATTTGACCACATTACCATTTTCCATTCATATACTGTCTAATCCTTGTGATCCTGTCCGAGTTGGAGACGTTTAATCTTGTCAATGGTTTTCGAACAGGCCCTCGGCTTCCATACCCGACACGGTGTAATGCGGGGTGAACAGTAAGTTGAGAGGCCCTCGGAGTTACTCCTTGATTAAGATTAGGTGTAATTTGACATATTATTGATCTTCTGTTTGGTTGGATAAGTCTGGAAACTCTCATTTCAGTTCGAACACCCAGTTGCCGGTGACGACAACACGCACTATGTTGGGACCTGTGTTTTTTTTTTTTTTTTTGGTAACATACTCTTTGTAAACGTGAACAATATTGCTTTCGAACACTTCCCAAGTAAGCAGCTTTGCAGATGCTTGCTTCACTACTTCTAGTACCCACAATCATTCCTCAATTCCAACGTTCAATGACCGGTAAATCACGTTTTCTACCCATTCCTTCCCAAACAATACACTTCAACTGCCTTTACAATTAATCAAAAATCCCTTTATATACCAATCTCACCCTCTACCTGCAAAAGCAACGTCATAGCAGATTTGTATAAAATTTTCAGGTGGTCATAAATTGGTCATTCACTGTAAAAATGTATGTTTATGCAAAAAGTATTGAAATAGTTCAGAATTCTGTTCATACTGATTTAAAATAAATTTTTTGCTGCTTAACAATATAAATTTTAAGAGTCTGGGCTTCGAACCAGGGCAGACTCGGTCTCTCTAACTGAAAATTTGTTTTGTGCAGGCGCGCTTGAATTAAAAAAAAATTGTCTGAACTCTCCTCTACTTTTCTCACCTAAAATAATTTTAAAGTTAAATTGCCAACCTATCTATCTGCAAACAAAAGAAAATCGGCGAAACAAAAAAAAGTTGGACTGTATCCAAATTAGAATAAATTCATGAAGTTATCTTCTAATTTCAATTTAGAAATTTTTCTTAGTAAGAAAATCAGCCTTTCGGATTTTTGACTATCAGCAACAAATATTTATCCCGGATTGTTAAAAAAAGTCACGTAATATTTATATCCCTTTCATCTACTTCCATTTCCAAATTAAAGGGTGCAACAACAGTCCAAAATCGGGGAAGGAACTTACATGTCTTCTCCAAGCCGAGTGAAACAAAATACCACCAGCCGTCATACAAGGACTTGTGAAAAGCATGTCCCGGAGGGTTGAGGCTGTAATTACCTCTCGTGGAGGCTCTACGAACTATTGAATATGAATAAATTTTGGTTTTCTTTCTATCACAAGAGTATAGATATATGTTTGTGTATGTATATATATATATATATATATATATATATATATATATATATATATATATATATATAATATATATACAGTAACCACCGCTTATAGTGATCAGTGGTTATAAGAATCAACCGTTTATAAGAATCAATATCGCGATAACAACAAACAAATGTATTATTTCCATGTTAAAATTTTCGCTTTAAAGAATCAATCCACCGGTTTTAAGAATCAGTTTACACTCTTCGCTTTCCTTTCATTTTTCCAAAAAAGCCACTTAAACCCTCAAAAGGCACGAATTTTTTTTTTTTTTTTTTTTAAGAAAGATTGATAATATGGGATGGAATATAGTCGTAAATTTCATGCCTTTCTTTGTTAGACATAACATAATAGTTTCACCTTAAACGTTTTAGCACAACACTGTCCTATTAGCTTGACCTAGGGGCATCTTTACCCGCCCGGGTCCGATTTCACTTTTCTCCACTGACAACCAAAAATAGGGACTCGTTTATCCCACCTCCCACATTCTGGTTGCGGTT
Source organism: Dolomedes plantarius (assembly GCA_907164885.2). Classification (NCBI taxonomy): domain Eukaryota; kingdom Metazoa; phylum Arthropoda; class Arachnida; order Araneae; family Dolomedidae; genus Dolomedes; species Dolomedes plantarius. The sequence continues at coordinate 83,784,628 of OU015492.1, forward strand.
TCCAGGACCCTGAAGCACATAAATCTTCGGCGAAGTGTCCACTATCACTGAGGCAAACGTGACATTAGTAGATTCAGCACGTTATCAAACCGCGAAACGTAAGCTAGAGGGTGAATCTTCGTCTGAGACTATTAGTATTGAAAGAGATATAAACAGTCTCCTGAAAACTTCATTACTTCAAACTACCATAGAAAACTTTTTCTTGCTCCCTTCCTGTAGTTGAAATGTTAAAACTGTTAAGCAGGTATGTTGTAACAAATATTGGATTTTTTCTTCTCTTTTTATAATCATGTGTATCTACTTATAGGTCTAGAAATTAAGTTGTATTTTTAAAATTAGGAAAAATAATTTTAATAAAAGATAATTACCGTAAATTAAAGAGTATTTTATAGTAAATTATCTAATATATGTATATATAGGTGTGTGTGTGCCTGTTCAAAACCTAAATTTCGGCTATAAGAATCAACTGCTTATAAGAATCAAAAACAGTAATAACAAACGTGATTCTTATAAGCGGAAATCACTGTATATAAATATATATATATATATATATGTGTGTGTGTATGTATATATATATATATATATATATATATATATATATATATGTGTGTAAAAGTTGTTCATAGCTTAATTATCCGGGCATTGCAACAGAGATAGTTTAGAAATAGAGCAGAAATTGTTCAGATGTGGTGAGCATAAATAAAGGAATAATTAGGCTCTTTTTCCAGGAGAAAAAAAATGAAAGCTTTAGATTTTTTTTTCTTGCTGTACGCAAATTTCAATCCCTGCATTGGTTCATTTAAAACTTCTTAATGCATCGTTTTTTATGGCATAGAAAAAGATTTTTTCTTTATCCGTGTTTCATAATTTTTGTACATACCTTTGCATTAATTAGCATAGATAATCGGCAGTTCAGTGTATATTTTTTCTCTATATGTATAATTTTCAAATGAGTATTTTGAATAATAAATTCCCTATACTGAGAATACGAAAAATTGTATCCTTTTATAAAAATAAATGCATTTTTTTAAATTTAGAAATATTCTTAATTGTTATTGTATTTTTTCAATTACTAAAATATGAATACCTGAAACAAGAATGGGATTCCTCCAGAGTTTTTCATGAAATATTGACTTTAAATTCAAAAAGTTTTGAAAAGTTTCGTTCTTCTCTATAATCCAGTAAGCTTAATAAATTAATCAGTGTGTTTCATACTAGATTTTACTTTATTATTCAACATTTAAATAATAGCTCTAGAATTTTATAATTACTGCACCTTGCTTTGGGATTTCAAGACCATTTTTCTTACGCCACCTGTAGAATAAAATAAACCCTCCTAAGACAAGCATTTAGGAACGGAACGTCTTCGTCGTTGACGAATAATCATAATCCCAAGACTCCGATTTATGACTTATTATTTAGTCTGTGAGTCATTTATCCTGAATGAGCACGTTTCCTTCTTTCAATGAGCTTTTCCTTTTGACGTTCGGCTGACCAATCTATGAACTGTCTATCATACAACTAAGAAAGAAGAAAAAGTATCAGCTGTCTTGTTGTACGATATTCAGTAACAACGCACTATCACGAATTTATAAGTCATCAAATTTGTGTATGTACGTGTTTTCATACCGTTAGGAAATGAGAATCATTCTGTTGACGATTTGGGAAGGAAATGAGAAAGGCCCCAGGCCTACGAAAACGTGATATATTTCTGTAATATTCATCAGTACCTTTCATGTAAACTAAGGTCATTCCTATAAATATATTAACAACTATTAGAATTTCACGTATGATTTATAGTTGATTATTTATATATTTGATTATTTGTATGCACAACGCTTTCTTCCTGTACGTAAGATACTCTTTCTTTTGATCATATCTTATCTACATTTCAGCAGACAACTGCTAAAACATCACTTTCTTCTGGTATTTCATCTAAAATAAAGCTCTGTATTTATTCTTGGGATCGTATTCAGTGTTCATGACGACTAAGAACATATTCTTTTGACATTGAAAACATACCGAATGTAAACAAACCTTTTGTCGCTAATATGTAGTCCTTAAGGCTGCTATGTACTAACCCCATTGGATTCGCTCACATCAATGTTAACCTATGGAGAAAATTTGTCCACGGATTGCCGACTTGGATTCGGAGATTTCTTTTAAAAAATTGTACTCCGTCATAGAGAAAGAAATTTTACATTTGTGTACATTTTTCGTTTTTTTAAAAAAATGCAATTAATATTTTAAAATTTAAATTATTCGGGGAAAAATCTGGTATAGTGTGTTTTAAACGCTCATAAATTCCTTCGGTGGACGAAATTTATAAAATGAATCCTGTAGCGCTTTGCAGAAAAATTCAGGCTATCTGACAGTGACAATTTTATTTGATTATCAGCATTTATGTAACTGTAAATAGTTGATAAAAATATATTTTAAATAAACATTTTGGGGGGAGCGCTTAACCCCCCTATAGAGAGAGAGCTATTACAATCCTTCAAAATGTCAATCCTGAGGGGGGTGGAATTCTCGAACTGTCAACTGGACTCCTCCCACCACAAGAGTCTGCAAGAAGAGGAAAAGGAAAATACGATTTTTTTCGTAGTACGTAGCAGCCTTATGAAGTCATGCAACAATAAAACTTTCAAAAACTTCAAACTTATGAAAAATACTTATGCTAAAGCTCAGTTTTTATGACGACTAAAAACATATTCTTTTGACATTGAAAACATACCGAATGTAAACAAGCCTTCTAATATGTAGCCCTTAATAAGGGGCCATACTACTATAAAACTTTCAAAAACTTAAAACCTGTGAAAAATACAAATGTTGAGGCTAATTTATTTTTGGCTTTCTCAAAACAAATTTGGAGAAAAAATTGCAATAATGATGCAAGACATAACTTAAAACATAAATTGCAAAAAAAAAAAAAAAAAATTTCAGGTAGTCTCTTCTAACGAAACTACCGCAGGTTATTAATGTAGAATTACTTATCGTTGCTTACCGCTTTTGTATGTATATATGTATGTATGTGTTATTATATTGTATATTTATGTATCTATATATGTACGTATGTATATATATACATATATGTATGTCAAAACTTTGACGCATTTTGGTACTTTTCTATTTAACTGTTTACTGATTGTCCAAGCGATAAAGACTGGGTTTGGCACGCTGCCAAAATTATAACTCGCGAGGTACGGACGGACGGTTTTAGAGTCTGAAATTTTGCTTTCCGGAGGACCGTTATGGAGGAACGTAATACTATGTTAAAATAACTACTTCTTTAATAAAAAGTATCATAATATCACCTGAATCAAAATAGCTTAATCTATCATTACGTGCATCAAAGGTTAAAAACTACTGTTTATTTTTATTTTTTTTAATTTTTTTTTACCGTAATGTGAATTACATATTAGTGTCCTATTGAATTTAAAATTATATACTTTCTTTGGTACTCTTTATTTTGTGTAAGTTAAATGTACAGTGCAATGTATCAAAATTTTGCATTTTTCTATTGTTTTAATTAGAAATATAATAGCATTTGGATTTATATAATTGAGGCTTTGTTACTTTTGTAAAAAAATTTTATGATATTAAGCATAAATTCATGAGTTAAAAATGTGACGTACGTTAAAAATTCCCCAACTGATCATTAACCGTATAAATGATGGAATAACTCGCCATGAAGCATAGCAAATATTCAGTTAATATTTTACCACATAAATAATTATAAAATATAATGCTAAATATTTCCGTGTGGTTTGATTTATTTTTCTTGGTGTAAAACATAATTCAGTTTCTTTTATTGTTTTGGGAAATAATTAAGTTATCGTGAGCTTAATATACATGGGATCAAATACAGTAGCTAAGATATTTTGTCTCTTTCGTGCGTAGGGGATAATGCGCAGGCCGGAAAACCCGCGGTTCGGGATCCGAATACGACAGTCGGTTAATGTAATACATTATAATTATAAAATAATTATGAACTGAATATACAGAGAAATATACAAACATAATTTTTTCCAAATAATTCGTTAAAGAGCGTAACATCTTGGAACTGACAGAGAAGAATCGTAAAGAAAACTTCACACAACTTTGGTGTTTCGAAACCACATGTTGACTAACTTGCGAAAAACTGATTGAGTTGATCAGTTATAAGAAATTCGTATACATTCTCGTCAGTCCCCAATTAAAAACACTAAATCAAGTTTTTACTAAACCTCATTATTTCACCTTTAAACTTTTTAGTCCCTAATACCCTAAGAAAAACTGACTTCGAGCCCACGTGTCTCCACTCTTAAACTATTGACACTAATTCAGAAGAATAACTCAGCCTAAAATTCTTTATTGTTAAAACGAAAACTATTACCCAAGATCTTGAATGAAGCCCCTTACTTTCCACGTGTTCGAACTGTAAGAAAACTAATCCTCGTTAGAAAGCCAGCAAAAAATAGCAATTTGTATGGGAGTATGACCTGACCCACAATTACCGGAGGCACATCTCACGTAATACTGTCCCTTTCACCTCGGGATTTTGCGTAACGTTACATCACCGTGACATCACAGCAGATGTAAGCATGATGTGGGTCAAACTGTGCGTTGGGTCAAGAACGATGTAGTCAAGGACGCCAGTCTCAGTCGGTCAGTAGTGAAGTGACCATTAAGTGTTTGCTTTCTGGATAACACGACTTTCGCGGTGAAAGTAGCACGTAACCCAAAAGGAGCCTCCCGCCACAAGCATGGATATGTACTATCATTCTAATCTCGACATGCCTTTCAGGTATCGAAGCCCGTCAGCAAACCTGTTATATAAGCAGTTTCAAGGATAAGATATTCATTCCGGTCAACATATTAAGGATCATTTTTCATAAAGTGTCTCTAAAAATTGGGCAAAGTACCTTGCTTTCCCACTTTTTCGGGACATACTTTGTTATGACACGGAATCGGAGGACCTATCGGACAATAGCAAAACTTATTAAACGTCTGGTATTTTTATGAACTGATTTAGATGTATATTTACATTTATATTCGTTGAAACACCACAGAATGAAGACACTCTATGTAAATTGTTTCGTCTCTCTAGAAATACCTCGTTACGTCTACATATGTTTTAGGCAACATGCTATAATATTTTCCTTAAATAATAAAAAATAAGTTTCTAATAACCTGCATTAATGATTTGATCTACAATAATGTAGAAATTCTTCTACTGAAAGGAATATTATATATGTAACAAGAAAACGCGTCTTCCTAAATTTCTTTTAAAACATATTCTCTTTTTAATAAAGTACAAACCCTTTTTCAAATTGTAACCTAAAAATAATGTAAGTGTTAATTTATATTAGCCCTGCAGGTTATTAAGCAGGCATTTGAAATATCTGAATTCCATAACATCACCATATCTGGTCCGAACCCGAAGGTCTCATTAAATTTGAGTACAATAAAAAAGACTTGTTTTCAAATTCTTGCTTTTTGATAAAACACAGAGGAAGCGCGTGATCTAGCAATTAATTAATCCCCGGGAGAACCACGACATGGACACGTGAAGTCCACGAGACTAAATTCGCCCAATTAAAAATTAAGTAATTTAGGCCCTCTGGTGTCAATACACAAAACAGTCATTTATTATTTGCCTGAACAGAAGACTTCTCTCTCTTCGCACCTAACTCTCATTGCTGTCAGATCTGCTGTCCACGGATGCCAGAAGTCCGGTGGTCACAATGTCTCTTCTCACTTAACTCTGTCATGTAAGCAGTTGCTGTTTTCGCATCCAGTCCTGGCATGGACGCCGGACAAATCCTGTGGCCACTACAGCTATAATGACTTCGTAATGCTTACTGATAAAATAAAAGTGATTTCCTGGATAACTTCTGTAATTTGTGTTCCTCTTCTATGGCTCCATGTGTGTGTTTCTCTCCTAAATTTCTTCAGTGCTTTCCAGGATGAACACTTCGCCCGACGGCATCTCCAATAAATTGTATTCTCCTATTTCCCCATTGTGATTGTTATCACATATATTTACAATGAATTCAAAATCTAAAAGCATTGTCTTCAAAATTTGGTATTGAGAATCAGGAGAGAATGCATCGTAAGCGGTTAGATCTAGCTACGCCTCTCCCCCCAGTAAAAAAAAATTACCTTTCAACAAGTGTGTAATACAAAACTTAAGCCCTCTATCATTCTGAGACATCGAATGAAATAATACTTTTCATGGGCTATAGCTATAGACCATGAGAATAATCATTTCAGTCGATGAAAATGGTTGTGCTTATGTAGATGCTGTAATAATTTCTCCTCGCAAGGCGAATCAAAAACTATGTCCTGCCACGCGGTATATTAATTTCTATTTGGTCTTAATCAATGCGAGTAAATCTAAATTCTAAAATCGCCAACTATGATTATAATTTTAGAGCGAATATGTACTATAAATCAATTGAGATGCAACATATTTGTTCACAAGTTTAATGTACATGTTTACAAATTAATTTACTTTACTCCGACGTGTTACTTGGTCTAAATCGAAACTTCTCATCGAGAGATCAAAAATACATCTTTTCTATTCAACATCATACAAGCATCTGACCGTCATCATCACGAATTCATTCGAACGACGCAGCGTTTGAAACACGTGGGGGAACTTTAAGCCACAGATGCTAATCGAATGAATCAAAATTCCTAGTTAGTAATGATTGAAAAATTATCCTGAACTCCCTATTATCCGTGCGAGTTAGAACGCGGGTAAAATAGAAAAACACAGATAAATCGTAAATAGCCATCTTTACCGTCAAGAATGATCTATTCATAAATTTAACATAAACAAAATTGTAGAGTCTAAAAGAGGAATTTCAATTGAACATATGATAAAACTTGCATACATTTTTAGTGCTTCTTTCGGATCTCTTCTCGGAAGTCTCTTCTGCTCCTTTGTTTATGACCTGTGCTGAAATTCTCACGCGCAATATACACTGAAGTGCCACTGAATTAGGGATACCTACCTAGTAACGAGTTGGGCCTCATCTGGCCTTGATAACGGCTGCCACACGACGAGGCATAGATTCAACAAGTTTCTGGAAACGTTCCACGGGAATGGCTTGCCAAATATTGGCTAAAGCTGTCCATAATTCAGTAAGGTTCTTTGGTGCTGTGTGATGGCCTTTCACGCCTTGTTTCAAAACATCCCAAAGATGCTCAATAGGATTTAAGTCTGGGCTTCTAGGTGGCCAATTCATGACAGAGAAGTCAGAGGAATGCTCATCCAACCATCCAGTAGCCAACCGGGACTTGTGAGAGGTACAGTTGTCTTGCTGGAAAACTCCATTACCGTGCGGATAACAGAATAGCATAAACGGATGGAGGTGATCACCCAGCAACTCTACGTACCGAATTGCATTGAGGGAGGTTGGAACACGTACCAAAGATCCCAAACTGTGCCACGAAAAAACACCCCAGACCATGATTGAGCCATCATGCCCTTGTACAGTTTCAGCCAGGCAGGCAGGATCCATGGCTTCATGAACCTGACGCCATATTCTCAGCCTCCCGTCGGCGTTAAGTAGTCGGAATCGAGACTGATCACTCCATGCTACTCGTTTCCAGTCTACTACACTCCAGTCTCTGTGCTCTCTTGCCCAGGCAAGACGTGCAGCCAGATGGCGAGTATAGAGCAATGGTACTCTCGTAGGTCGACGGCTCCCGAAACCCATACGGTGAACCGAGCGTTGCACAGTCCGTTTGCTGACTGTACGACTGGCACCGTGGGTACTGACAACCCTGACAACTGGGTGGTAATTTGAGCTAATGTTTGGCTTCGCTGGCTACGTACAATACGCCTGAGCCGTCTGTCACCACGCACTGTCAAGGCTAATTGTCCTTTGCAGTTTGCCCGATCGCTAGTTTTTTTCCACCATCCATGTATTCTTGGTATACTCTTGACACTGTCGACCTTGAAAATCCTAGCTGTCTGACGATTTCGGAAATAGAATGGCCCATGCGTCGCGCACTTACGATTTGTCCTCGATCGAAGGCGTCTAAATCAGGCAGTTTACCCATACTGGCAATTCCAACAACTAATTCAGAACAACCACAGTACGCGCTATATATGCAGTTACCACAGCGCCCTCACTTGCGCATACATGATGCGCAGCGCTACACAATTTGCATAGACTTTGCTATCCCTAATTCAGTGGCACTTCAGTGTATATTTAAACTCAAATGCACACCACACACGGATCATCGGTAGTTTACAGCATTTCCTCATTTATCTCACGTTTTACTGAATCGGGAAAAGGAATTGGGTTCAAAGCATGTAAATTCGAATCCGCTTAAATATTTTACGGTTCCACTTAAACATTTTCCATTGACTTTTATGATATCTATCACGATATTTGTCAGGAAGTATATATGTTACAAACTGTTATTTTGATGCTTTCCCAGAAGTCATTATAAAAAAATCTACAATGCAGGTACTCTCTCAAATATACATGGTAGTTGAACTGGTTATTTATGCACACACCTCTTTCTTTGATGTTCTCACACTAACACATAATTAAACGGCTTGCACAGGAATTTGTCTCACTTTGTCAACAAAAGGAAAAGACTTTATAAATGTAATAACATCCGACTTGATGTATGTAACAAAGTTAAAATATAGTTTAGTTGTTTTTTCCTTCGCAAGAATTAATCGTAGAATTCCGCCTACTGCTTGTCTCCTCTCATTGTCTGTTTGTAGTCCAATTAAGCAGCGAATACTTAAGCAGACGTCAAACAGAGTTGAGAAGCCCGTGGGAGATTTTCAGCCTTCTATGGCGAGATCCGATGGTAGTACAAATAATAGAACATATTAATAGGCTGTTGCATTTATTTTAAGTAAATTATTTTGTTAAACAAAAATAAAATCCCGAAAGTAAATTAAAAGTATACAAAATAAAATCCTCCTTTTTCAGTTTTTTTTTAAACAAGAGAATTCATTTATAAAATTTTGAAGGTATCAAAAAAGTCTAGGCCTTTTTTGCCAGGAGAAAAGTCAGTGATGCCCCCTACTTAAACAGCAATCACATTATGGGTTACACATCGTTATTAATGCCTTCAAAACTTAATTTGATAACAGTAAAGTCTTATAGAATATTTAAAAGGTACATTTTGATATATAAATCATTTCTGGATGGCAAAAATTTCTTTTTTTTAATCCAATTATCAAATCTATGTATCATTTAATGCTTGATATTTTTATCTTCTTGTATGGAACAGATATGCAACAAACATAGCTGCTTCAACCCCTTTAAATAATTTGAAAGAATTTGCCATATAACGTCGTCCAGAACTGGATGTTTGAATTATTTCTTGCAGGGATATCATATATATTTACACAAAATAAAAAGAATAAAAGTTCATTGTGTTATAACGTTCAGTGATAGGGATAAGATCAAGAATAGTATATGTTTGGATTGGTTCGGAGTGCTACGGTCAATTTTTTAGCTATACGAGGGCTAATTAGACAGGGACCTACTGCTTAAAGCCGATTCAGAACGACTTCTAATATCCATGCCAACAGTGGGACTTGAACCCACAGACTCTGGTACCGTAAGCCAGCACCCTAGCAATTCGGCCATCGTCCGGCTAGTAGCATAATAGGAATAAAGGTACGACAAAGATTAGATACCTATTCTCATTCTGAGTCTCTTTGTTTTCTTCCATAGCAAGTAAAAAGTAAATAATTCAACAGAGAAAGATATTTACTAACAGGAAAGCAGACAAAATAAGCAGAAATCCTGCACTTAGAACTAAACGCACCATAAATACAAGATTCTGTAGCAGTAAAAGAACTAAACCATATAACGAGGCTACCGACCGATCTCTTCATCAGCAGGCCTGACCGAATCGGTTACCTCAAGGGGGAACTTTCTGAATAGCATGCATGTCTAACAGGAACTTGGTTTCTTTCGGTTCAAATTAAATTGAATTATTTGCTGCAGGTAAACAACAGCTTTGCAACTGCAGTTTTGACTGTCCTCTGAAAAGCTAATTTTCTCCTTACATAGTCTCAAGTACAGTGAATAAGGAAATTCTTCTGGTTGACAAAATAATTCTAATGTCCAAAGAAAACTATGTGAAATACGAAAATTAAATATTACATATCAATGTTGTGTTAAATAGAACGGAATATTTAACAAAGATGAAGGGGAAAAGGGAAGAAAGGTACTTAAAAATACTCCCCCTTCTTCTTCCCTCAAAGAAGACAACCCTAATATTTTATTTAAAAATGCTAATCATTAAAACAGAGAAATGCCATGTTGGAAATCAGCATCAAATATCTTCTTGTCTTTCAAAACACAGTTGAATATTTTTTTTTATGTGAGACTACACATATGATTAGGGGAACGTAAATTTCGCAGAAAAAATTACAGTGTATAAAATTACGCATTTATTCGCAAATATATATATACAGAGGCTGTTCGCACATTTTTTAGATGATTTTGGTAAGCGGTAATAAAAAATCGTTTGCTGCAAAAGAAATAATTGCAATTGTACTATGTTTTTAAAAGTCAAAATTATCGTCTACGGCTTGAAAGTTTTGTTTTTATTCAAAATGGCGTTTTTAACAAAGCAGTGGATCGAAGGCTACATTTATGCTCTTTCCGAAGAGAAATATGCATACTCCGTTATCCAAAAACGATGTGAGAGTCATTGTTTTGTGATATCTGAAGCGTCGATAGGTAATATCGTCAACAAGAAAGGAAAAAAACGTCAAATTGGAGCCTCAAGTGGGACAAAAATTCCAAACAAGTATCCAAGGAAAAAACGGACATCTTCGACTATTGCATAGGTACGTTGTTTAATGTTAAAAGAAAATCCCCCTAGTCAAAGGACAGTTGCAAAATCATTAAAATGCTCGGTGTCCACTGTAAACAAAATGATAAACGTTGATTTAATCTTAAGAAAGCGAAAAAACGCAATGTGCATCGTCTTCTTCCAAATCATATCGCTGAACGCAGGACACGCTGCAGAATTCTATATGAGAAACACTTATCCAAAAAAAAATGGAAAACAATTGTCACAATAGATGAATCATGGGTGTATTTAAATGATTGCAACAAAAAAAAGAGCCATTTATTATCATAAAAGGGGAGAAAAAAATTTAAGTACATGGTTCAAAGAATCGAAAGAAAGTTTTTCTAAGGGATTCATGATTGCTGCTGATTTTTCTTATAATGGCAAGTTAAAAATAAAGAGAGTGGAAAAAAATGCCAATATTAACTCCAAATACTATCAGGAACATATTTTATCGCCAATTTTTCTGAATGAAATACCATCGCTTTACCCACAGTGAAATCAATCTGTGAGACTCCATCAGGACAAAGCTAGCAGTCACACATCAAAATCCACTGTAAATTTCCTAAAAGAAATGGAAAAAAAAAACTGGTATCAAGGCCATACCCTTCATTGATATCCCTACTAAATCTCCCGATGTATCACCTATGGATTTTTGTGCTTTCGCACTTTTAAAATCTGCATTATCCAAACGTCGTCCCAAAACCCTTACAGGACTCTGGAAAGCTGTTCAGGAGGAATGGGATAGAATACCTCTTCTGACACTTCAAAAGGCATTATTATCCTGGAAATTGCGGTGTCGAAAGATAGTTCAGAATAAGGGATGTCAAATAGAACATTTAAAACACAAGAATTTTATGTAATTTAGTTTTGTGAATACAATATACATCGTCTAAAAAATTTGTGAACAGCCTTTGTATATATAAACTCAAAAATTTCGCATTTATTAAGAAAAATCACAATTTTACTCACTTGGTTAGGTAAGTATCAATTTCTTAGTTAAGAGCTAATATTGTGGTAGTCTCCACATTCTCTTCCTTAAGTCTTTAGCAATAAGTAATAAGTGAATTTCGAGAGGGAGATCTCAGTTAAAGACTGTGGATGGTCTTAGATAAGCAATTATGTTAATAAATTATTACTATTACTAGCCGTTGCGCGACCAGCATGGTCGCTTTAAGTCTTAAATTTTCTTTTGCAAAACAAATGAAAGTAACATACGTAAGGAATGTTACCATTACCTGTCATCATAAATATACGTTGTTAAGGGGTATTCTCTATAAGGCTGATTCTAAAACATTGTGATAAAAAAATGTGAATTTCCATTACTTCACTCTCTGAATGTATTACTGTTCACAATTCAGATCTCTACACTTAATCATATCAAATAATAAATTGTTGGGAAAATTTCTTTACTTATAAAATGGAATAAAAATTCAGAAAGTACTGAAAAAAGTGTAGAAAATTAACTATCACTGGCTGTTGGTTGCTATGCCGGCGACGGTTAATCCTAACCTCGCGATCATTTATGCTCTCTCTTTCACGCCTCTCTCTTAATGAATTATTTCTTCTTCGCTTTCTTTTTTGAGACTGTTCCCAATTTTCACGTAATCGTGCAGCTAGCTTTCGAGCATTCCTGATTTCAATGCGAAAATCCATGTTGATACGCGGTTGCAAATCGCGGACGGCAGCTAATGTTTACATCTGGTAGTTGCAGCCGTTGCCATTCGGAGTGTAGAAATATCATTGATTTGTGTGCCGCATACCTACGTGTTTTATATATAGAGATTACCTAATTTCGCTAAAAAAAAAACGTTTATCACCGAGTTTTCCCTGAAAAGTAGCAAAAAAAGTAATTTTCGCATTTATTCGCTCATATCGGCAAATTTCGCATTTATTCACATCTATTTCGTAAATACGAAAATTACGTATCCCTACGTATAATACATTTCATTTACATACGTTTGTTAATTTATTTTATGCCTTCAATCTATTTCAGTGAAATACATGCGTTAATTAATTAGAACACCATTTATCTTTTCTCGGTTATATGGGAATTTCGAATCCCCTGTAAGGCTTCATTAGAAAATAATACAAAATATTTCAATTATACGCTACCTAACATATCTTACATTTCACATACACGTATTTTTCATTGCTGAGAAAAGAAACAAATATAATTTTCTCATACATTAGCCATTTTTCTGGCGCCACAAACTGCAGCTTGTACTCTCACATACTACAATAGCACATTAGAATTCTATCGACTAAAGTATTGAGTGATATTGGCGCCTTCCGACATCCTCGCTAGTAATCGAAGGTGAGGGAACAAAGAAGGAAAAAAAGAATCAGAAAAGCCACCATGATGGGGAAGAAGAAACCGATGTAGCTCTGCAGGAAACTAGTTTTAGGGAATCCATTTGCCAAAGTCTACTAGATAATTTTTTTCTTTTTTGCGAAGTATCATTTAAGTGTGAGAACAAAAATATTTTTATTAATACAGAGTAATACAATTTTTATTTAAAGCTATTTTGTCATGATTATTTGATTTGTTTAATTGTTTATCTGTTATTCACAGTAGAATTTTTTTTTTCTCTCATCGCAATGACACTTTATAAATGACGCGCCGCTGCAAAATAAAGATAAATCCTTATTTATACAATCCATCATATATATAATGCACAATGTTTCGCATCCAATGTTGGATGCTATCTAATTTAAACAAATCTATATCTATCAAAGAGTTAAAAAATGGTTTATCATTGTTAAAATTTTTCTTCCAGATCGATTTCCGGAATCCCTCTCCTGCCTGTGGATGATATACAATACTATATTAATCTAAAGAATCGCGATTCAAAGAATTTCTTGAACTTTTTTTTTTAAACCCTAAGACATTATTCAAAATATACCACGGTCAACGGATGTTCATTGGCATTTAACGAGTGTCTCTATTTCCTATAATATTGGTTTTGTCTGGGAGATTTCTGGCATATTATTTATTTGACACGTGAATCGAGTTTTTCGATTTTGTTCCTTTACGTTTCCTCCATTGTTTGCCTCTTGTAACTTACACACAATTCCTGAGATGCAAATCACTGAGCTGCTCAATAGTTAAAAAATTGTTTGGTAAAATGTGTACATTGAACTAGGAAGACTTGTTTTAGAACAGAATAATGACAAAATTCACAGAACTCGCTTTGCTAGGCGAAGTCAGTTGCAAAAATATACACATCCAGCGTACCAGGTAGGTTCGTGCTAAATCATGGCTCTTACCGGAGTGATCTGGATGACTGAACTTTGTCAGTCACCAGTAAAAATTTAGGGAAATTCCACATTTGGAAATCCATTCCCTCCAGCATTTTACCTTGTTGAGGAGCCCTTAACAAGGAAGAAACCTGACTCCAAATCTACCTTAACGCTGTAAATGTATATTTTTTTAACAGGAGAATGAGCCTAAAATTTGGAGAGACGCCAGCGATTTTTTTTTGTCGTCAACACAAAAGAGGCAATAATTATATAATTTAACTGGACCCTTACAATCAGCTGTCAGAATTTTTTTTAACTAATGACTTGCAAATATTACAGTTTAACTTTTTAACTTTAAAAAACTTATATATATATACATACATATATGGTGCCTGATATAAAAGGCTTAAGTCAAAAAAAGTGAATTTTAGATATTTGGCTAAAGATTTAGATAAAGGTTTAAGTCTATCAATTTTGTATACAAAAATACATTTCTTTGTACAACAGACTTCAGTCGAAACTATTGTTCTGCGATTGGTATAAAAGCCAATAATTTGGTGTATTTAAATCACTGTTTTTGACTTAAGCCCTTTACACCGGGCACCATAGATATATAAAAGCAGTTATTCATATACTGAAGGTTGCAGTTTGTATAAGTCTGTGTTACGAGACATTACGAAAGTTCATCATTGAAATAAAGGCATACATCATCGGTAAAATGAAAGTTGATGTTTCTGTTCCACAAAAATGGCAATATTTTCAACAGTCGGCACTTGTTGATTCATGTGTGTCGCACACAAGCGGATATCTTGTTTATTTATGTTTAACAACTTGAAGAAAGCATACACATCATGTGGCGGACACCGTATCGCCCCTATCTCCTCGGAATATTAAAAATATCGCAAATTCAATTATGGATCATACGGGAAAAAAGATGCACGCAAATGTACGTACTTCACATGAGAGATGTCATGAATAGGGCATGTACGTGAAACGCCGGTTATTTTATTGATACAGGCACAGCTAATAAAAGGTCAAAAACTTGAAACCTGCGACGCAGTGTTCGTTTTTCAGATGCCAACGCTATATTTTCGACTTTTGGGGACGAGATATTTTGGAGTAGTATACTTTTATCACGAATTAAAAACGTCTCTAGTGCTACTTTTTTCCAATAAAGTGCCGCAAAAATGATAAACTGATACGGTGGTTTCGGTGAGATCATCGCTTTCCTGAGTAACTCGAAACCTTGACTTTCATGAAGTCTTCAGCTGTATGACGTCATTCGGCGAGATCTCTGGCTTCCTGGACGTGGCGGAGACTGTGTCGCCCCGATCTCCTCGGGATTTTAAAAATTTCACGAATTCGAGTATCCAAACGGCTCTGAGACACCCGACGCGTGCGAGGTACTTGGGATCGTCCCGAAAGCTCCGTGTTCCTTTGATCGGCAGCTGGAAAAATCGCCAATTTCTATTACCTGAAGCCACCGCTTTCACGATAAATTCGGAATCGGCGCCGATGCTGCGTTTACATCTTTGTGTGAAGAGGACTTTTGGAGAATTAAACCATTAGCATGAATTAGAGGCGTCTCTAGTGCTACTTTTTACCAATAAGGTGCTTAAAAAATACACTAGCACGGCGGTTTCGCTGACGTCATCGGTTTCTCGAGTAACTTGAAAACAGAAGCATCGTGATCGTTTTTGTTATTCATTTGGCAGCGTATAGTCTTCTTGGACAAAAAAAAGGCTTTAGAAAGGACTTGAATTACGGGAAAAATCGTTAATTTCTATAATCTGACGTAACCGCTTTCAAGATTAAGGGCCTGTCTACATAGAATCCGTCAATGATTGGTATATACAGTGGAATCTCGATCGATCGTTTTCCGAATCATCGTTTTCTGTATGTGCTGTTCATTTCACCCAGTCCAGACAATCTGTTATGTTTAGCACAGAGGTTTTTAAAGTGTGCGCTGTGCCTCGGCATACGCCATACGGCTAATAAGAATCAAGCCATTTACACAAACAGTAATTTTTTTCTTAATTTTTTTACGTCTACCGCCTCATATTTATAGTTATACTCTTAAATGAATAGTAATTTAACTATAAATATAATTAAAACTTTTCTGTACTGTACAACGGTTAGCTCATAATAAGGGCGACGCTGAAAAATTATCTGTAGATAATGGGAGCCGCGGGTCTGAAAAGTTTGAGAACCACTGGCTTAGTAGATAACTGACATTCGTTAAATCTAGATTTTACTGTAAGTATGGAAACAAGTTGAAACCTGCTAAATAAAAATGGCGGTTTTATGTGTTTTTCAATGTTGAATGTCAAGAAATTACGCCGTAATGTAGTTTCGTAGCAAGTTTCGTTATAAAGTAATGAGATGTAGTTCGCAGATAAATTCATGAACTGTCAGACATATAAGGGACATTTTCTGCTATTTTGAAAGAATATTAAATTTACAACTATTGTTAATAAAACATTAGAAAAATCGACCATTTAGAAATTGCTTATTCTCGAGAAAAATTGGCATAAAAATATGTATAAGCCCTTCTTAAACATTGCATTGGTTAGAAATATAGAAGCTCCCTTTAACTGATAAATTTAGGTAGCTATATATTCAATTGGAAAGAAAATATAATTTGTTAACCATTACACAGAAGAGATGAGCTTAATACAAATATTTACATAGAAAGCCGCAGATTACTACATTTTCCTAGTTAGATGATAAATAGAAAAAAAATTGAAAAAGAAAACCAAAATAAGAATAATACCAAAAGACTATATATATATATATATATATATATATATATATGTATATATATATATATATATATATATATGTATATATATATATATATATATATATATATATATATATATATATATATATATATATATATATACAGTAACCACGGCTTATAGTGATCAGTGGTTATAAGAATCAACAAAGAATCAATATATATAAGAATCAATATAGCGAGAACAAAAACAAATGTATTATTTCCATGCTAAAATTTTCGCTTTAAAGAATCAATCCACCGGTTTTAAGAATCAGTTTACATTCTTCACTTTCCTTTCATTTTTCAAAAAATGGCCACTTCAACCCTCAAAAGGCACGAAGTTCTTTCTTTTTCTTTTTTAAAGAAAGATTGATAAGATAGGATGGAATATAGTCATAAAATTCATCCCTTTCTTTGTTAGACATAACATAATAGTTCCCCCTTAAACGCTTTAGCTCAACACTGTCCTATTAGCTTGACCCGGGGGCATCTTTACCCGGGGGTATTTTTTCCCACCTCCCACATCCTGGTTGCGGCTTCCTGGACCCTGAAACACATAAATCTTCGGCGAAGTGTCCACTATCACTTAGGCAAACGTGGCAATAGTAGATTCAGTACATTATCAAACATCAAACCGTGAAACGTAAGCTAGAAGGTGAATCTTCGTCTGAGACTATTAGTATTGAAAGAGGTATAAGCAGCCTCCTGAACACTTCATTACGTCAAACTACCATAGAAAACTTTTTCTTACTCCCTTCTGTAGTTGAAATGTTAAAAATGTTAAGCAGGTATGTTGTAACAAATATTGGATTTTTTCTTCTCTTACTATAATCATGTGTATATATATATATACTTATAGGTCTAAAAATTGAGTTGTATTTTTAAAATTATAAAAAATAATTTTAGTAAAAGATAATTAACTTAAATTAAAGAGTATTTTATGGTAAATTATCTAATATATGTATATATAGGTGTGTGTGTGTCTGTCCAAAAACCTAAATTTCGGCTATAAGAATCAACTGCTTATAAGAATCAAAAACAGTTATAACAAACGTGACTCTTATAAGCAGAAATCACTGTAAATATATATATATATATATATATATATATATATATATATATATATATATATATATATATATATATATATATATACTAGCATTATTGCCCGGCGTTGCCCGGGTAGATATATAGATGTTAAATTTTTCATGCATTGCATCAAAAAAATACTAAGCTGCACCCCCCGCTCTTCATGTTCATCTGGCCAGACAGAATGCGCTTAGCGCGTTTCTACTGAAATAATATACAAACAATAAGAAAGAAAGAAACTTTGAGCCTGCGGACCTTCGTCTGATTTTATTGAGAATTCTGCATTACTTTCCGCATGAAAACGAATCATCTGCAGATTTCACAAAGCAGAGCCAGGAAAGTTGTGCTTATCTGGGGAGCCAGGGCCAAAGGTCATTCGCAACTCTCTTCTTCCCGCGCATTGGAATTTGACCCCCCCCCCCCGTCACCCCCAAACAAACCCCTCTGAACGCAGCTATTCTCCCAACGCAGCCCCTCTGAACACAGCTGGTTAGGTGAAATGGCCACAGGGGGTACGCGCATCTTAGGGGCACAAAAAAAACATTAAAAAATTAATTTTAAAAAACTAATTGAGCCTCAAATTTCGTTTTTCCTGATTTAAGTTTCTCGGGTCCTAAACATTAACTGTGCCGAATTTGGTCCCGGCGGGTAAAACAGGCTATGATTCTATAGCGGACAAACAAGCAGACAAGCTCTTATATATATATATATATATATATATATATATATATATATATATATATATATATATATATATATATATATATATATATATATATATCAGAGTATTGTCCATAATGTGTTCAAGAAAATAAAATTATTATTCCTCCCAACTGAACTGTATTCACTAAATTTTCTGACTACTGACTACTCGACATTGACCCAAGTTAAGCTTTGCTTTTAGATTTTCGGTTAGGCGTGGGGTTTAGATTTGGGGTTAGACCCAAGATAAGCTTTGCTTTTAGATTTGATATTACAAGGGGCTTCGCCCCAAGGCTCGCTACGCTCACTCCTCTGTTATGGCTAATAGCGAGATATATAGGGGTGATTCTCGGGCAATGTAACAGCTTCCATCCATTTACTGTTGTCACCCTTAATGCGAAGGGCGTTTCATCACTGTTGAATTATCAGCTTTAAAATTCAATTAAAAATCGAAAATTTAAGATATAGACTTGAAATGGGGTTTATGTGAATAAGAAAGCTTTCAGCTTCCAGATGATGTAAATATTTTCTTTGTAAGATAAAAACTCCAGAAGCATCGATATTACATCCACATAGGGGACGATATTTCTTGAAAAATTGTGTTTCATTTTTTGATGAAAATATTAGTCTGTTTTAAAATATTTTTAAACAAATGAGGTCTAGTTTGAAAGAGAAATGTCTGTAGTCTCAGATTGTAAAAAGATCAAAATTCTACGATCATTTTTTGGCGAGTTATCGTAATCTGAAGATGAAAAAGTCAATATTTTCCCACAAAACATAAAATAAAAAAAATAACTTAAAAGTCCGACGAAAATGAGACATGTTTTACTTTGCTCCCCCCCCCCCCCCCATTTTTCTGCATCCATTGGTATCGCTCTCGACCCCATACCCCCAGCGGTTTCGGAGGAGATAGCGTGACAAGCTTTTGACAGCGGCAGCGGGAGTTACTTTTTTTTAGAATAGAGAAATAAGCGTGTGTTAATAACACTATGTGCTCATAATGGAAATCGACCATTAAAAGAGACAAAATTTTACGCCATCTATCGGTAGGTAAGGTAACAAGTATTTTTTGTTTTTATTTCGTGTTAGCAGGTAATCGTAAAATAGGAAGTAGAAATTATTTTGATTATTATTTTTTTTTCTTTTTACATCCATGAGTAAAAGAATATCCGCATTTTCTTAGTTGTTGTTTTGTTTTTATTTATATATATTTTGTTTTATTTGAAAAACGAAATTATATTTAAATAAGAATGTTCTTTTTTTCAAAAATTTTATTTTTATTTATGTAAGATATATAGAGTATTGTTGATGGTTGCAAATAAATATTATATTCGCCTGTTTCCGTACATCAACCTCTTCTGGTTCTCTCTTTTTTTTTTTTTTTTTTTAAAAAGTTATCTTTATATACTTTCAACTTCCGGTAATCCTAAGTGCTTACCTTCATGCATATTTTCAAAATTCCACACCTTTCATATGCAGGTCTTGATTTAGTGATAATGTTGATTTTGGAGATAAAACACGCAACCAGTAAATTTTCTCAATTTACTCCACCTTTATATTTTGAATTTTATTTAAACTTTTCAGTGTATTCATTTTCTTTTCCTAAAAGGAGAGCTGCAGTTGCGCCTGATTTTGGAAGTACTGAATTTAATATAAACACCAGTCTCTCTTTTATTTTGTACTATTTGATTTTTTTTTTTTTGTTTTGTTACTATGGCTTCTTTTACTAAAATAGTATTTATATGTTATTTATTTTCATACAAAAAATTAAAGCTTTTTAAGTATCATTTAAAAGATTAAAAGACGATGCTTTGAAACGGAAAAACACAGTAATAGAATAATTTAAGCTCAAGATTATGCCTTTAAAAAAGAATTAAATTAACTTTAAAAAAAACTCATAGATAAAATGCATTTGATTTTTTTATTTATTATGGAATTAGATTAAATGCAATTTAAACTTTTAAAACGTGAGCCTTTTTTTTCCTTTTTCAACTGAGACACTGAAATTTGTGCAGAGCGTTAAAGGCTACCTTAGTACAAATTTTAGAAAACGACGAACTAAAATTCATTGAAAGGAAACATCCTCAAAACTTTATAATATAATATATAAGTATAAACTTTATAGTATAATATATAAGTATAAGTAAAATATATAAGTTATATTCTTACTGTATGGTGTAATATATATATATATATATATATATATATATATATATATATATATATATATATATATATATAGTTATTTTTCATACAAAATCGCATACTAGTTTTAATCCCAAATACTTTTTTTTCAATGCTATGCGGAATTTATTTTGAAAAGAAACCTTAGGTTCTTAAAGTTAATTTTTGTTTCTATAAATCACAGTTTTATTGACAGAAAAGAAATTTCCAGAATAAGAGTATAAATTTGAAAAATAAAAGAGGCTAAGTCACTGGACTCTTGGACTAAATTAAATAAAATGCATTAAATATCGTGAAAAATAAAACTGGAAAAATTTTTAGAGAGCAATTAAAGAGAAATATTTACAAAAAGAAAAAAAGATAAAATTATGTAGTTATTTTGCACCGCCAAATATGCCAATGATATTGTATCAAAATACATCCATCAAGTGATAACAGATGGCACCACTACACACTAAGTCAAATGAGAATGTGGAAATTCGAATTACTCTTCTAATAGTAATTAAGAAATATTTTTGAATAAAAAAATACCTATTTTAATACACATTACTATGTAAATGAAATCATATTGAAGTATATAAAGTATTTATCGAAAATAATTTTTCCACGAAAGAAAAAAAAGATACACAGTTAGCTGTTAAAGTGACAATAATCTGGGTGGCCCATTTTAAAAAGTGGTAGATATCAGCTTGGAAAAAGTAAAGCAAAATTCAGAACACTAAAATCTTACCTTTAGCGGGTGTTGACTTTTGGTTTGATTTTCGAGGATTTCTGATTATTCTAAAGTTTGCAACCAACAATCAATTTTTGTTTAATATTATTTTTATTTTGTTTTATTATTATTTAATCATTATTTTTTATTTTATTATAATTTTAATTACTATTTTATTAAATTTATTTTTGTAGTTTTGCAACATTATGGTGAACAAAAATTATTAAATTTCGTAAATCACTGTACATCATTGTACCTTATAACCGTGTTTCATAAATATAAGTTTTACGTCTATCTTAATATAACACGTGCTGCATCTCATTTGCAATTTCTCATTTCACTTGAGGCTTTTAATGAGTACTGCATTACATCTCATTCTGAATGTCTATGTGTGTTAGCTTTCTTGGTTTGTATTTTAACTGTAAATCTGTAAACTATATTGTGTTGATGCTTAAAGTACTATTCATATTTTTATATACATTAAATGTGTTAAAAGCATAATGAGTTAAACGTTTAGAAGCTCGGGATGTTAACGGTGTTTTCACTTGCGTGACGGTCCGATAACTAAAATCCACTAGGATATGTGTGTGTATGTATATGTGTGTGTGTGTGTATGTATGTATGTATATATATATGTGTGTGTGTGTGTATGTATGTATATATATATATATATATGTGTGTGTGTGTGTGTGTGTGTGTGTGTGTGTGATAATAATCACAATCGGAACAATTAACACAAGGGAATTGATGCATAGAACTTATGGGAGATGCAGTCGACACAAGGGAGTGATGCAGTCGGGCGAAGTGTTCATCTAGGAAAAGCTTACGAAATTTAGGAGAGAGCTACACACATGGAGCCATAGAAGAGAAACACAGATTGAAGTTGCTATCCAGGAAATCCTTTTTATTTAATTATTACGCATTACAAAAGCGTTCTAGTTGCAGTGACCACTGAACTTGCCCTGACGGGGCGCGGAGAGCTGTTTACATGATAAGTTAAGAGAAGAACGGTATAACCCCCAGACTGTGGACAGCCGATCCGAAAGCAACGAGAGTTAGAAAAGAAGAGAGAGAAGTCCTCCGTTCAGGTAAAATTTAAATGGGTGTTTTGCGATATTGACGCCAGAGGACCTAAACTACTTAATTTTTAATTGGGCGTCTTTAGGTTCGTGGAGTTCCCGTGTCCACTTGTGGAGTTTATGTGTCCACTTCGGTTATCCCGGGGATTACTTTATTGCTAGATCCCACGCTTGTTAGATCTACGAACTATTGACCTGGGCGCAGGATAAGCGGCCATAAAGTTCTTGTAAAGTGCGGTTTCGACGCTATAGAACGCATAAATCCAGAGTGGTTCGAGGGCTCTTCAAGAATTTTGACATTGCACTGACATTCGGAATCTCATAAACTTCGAACACTCGGACCAGAGATATATGGGGATGTTAATGAGTCCAGATATTTCACATGCCTGCTTAATGATCTACAGGGCTAATAGAAATTATAACTTACTTTACTTTTAGGTTGCAATTTTGGAAAAGGGGTCGTGCTTTATTAAAAAGAGAATATGCTTTAAAGTTCTTTAGGAAGCGTTTTCTTGTTACACACACACACACACACACACACATATATATATATATATATATATATATATATATGCATATATGTTTATGTGTGTGTATAGTGTATAAATTTCGTAAATGACAAATATATAACCATTAAATCATTAGAAAAGTATAAAAAAGTTGGAAAATAGGATGTATTAGTTAGAAACAGCTCAAACGCAATAATTATGCCAGTCTGTAATTTTTTTCCTACATTCTTGAACTGCAACAGAATTACATCTTTCGCATTTTTAGACAACAATTGCTAATTAACAAATTTTCAAAAATTAAAATGCAATATCAATTTACAGGAGAGCCAAAAAACATTTCAACAACTAAGTCACAGCTGTAGATAAATACGTCACAAATAAGTCACAGCTGTTCATTAAAATGCCTTTAGAATGCACTTAACACTATTTATTGAGTTTTCTTACGAGTCAATAGATGGAAGCAGCTGTTGATTATCGCATTCCCACATAAAATGAAAACAGCAAAAAATACTAATTGAGAGGTTTTGGAGTTTAGGTATGGATATAGCTCTCGAATACTTGCGCAATAGTCATGAACGTCGTTAATTTAGACATCCTCATTAATTGTTTGTTTATAACGCGAAATAGCCTGCATGCTTTTAATATTATGCTTTAACTAGCGATAAAATTTATTCCCTACACTTTACAGTCTCTGTATAAAGGATTAAATCCCACAGCCGGCACGATCAACCGTGGTGCCTGAGAGATTTTTTTAAAACAGCGCCATTTCAAACTTTTGGACAGACTCTTTTAAGTAATGAATGTATCTCTATTAGAAATAGTCTACTTAATAGAAAAACGGACATTTTAACGTAGGATTACGTTCCTCAATAACGGTCCTCCGGAAAGAAAAAATTCAGAGTCCGTTGCGAGTTATAATCTTGGCAGCACGCCAAACTCAGAAGCAGTAAACAGTTAAACAGAAAACTACACCCCCCCCCCCAAAAAAAAAAGAGGTAAGCAATGATAAGTAATTCTAGGTTAATTACCCGTGGTAGTTTCGT
The DNA here is from genome assembly GCA_907164885.2 of Dolomedes plantarius. NCBI lineage: Eukaryota > Metazoa > Arthropoda > Arachnida > Araneae > Dolomedidae > Dolomedes > Dolomedes plantarius. Next base: position 83,808,804 of record OU015492.1, read on the forward strand.
TAGAAGAGACTACCTGAAATATTTTTTTGAAAAATATGTATTTATTTTAAAAAACCTATTTAAAAAGGCGAAAAAGTAAATAAATTTGAATATAATTTGTCTCTCTATTCTAATAAAAAGTAACTGGCACAGCCGCCGACGCCGCCGCTGTCAAAAGCTTGTCACGCTATCTCCTCCGAAACCGCTGGGGGTATGGGGTCGAGACCGATACCAATAGATGCAGAAAAATGCGGGGAAAAAAGTAAGACATGTCTCATATTCGTCGGACTTTAAGTTTTTTTTTTATTTTATGTTTTGTGGAAAAATATTAACTTTTTCATGTTCAGATTACGATAACTCGCCAAAAATTAATCATAGAATTTTGATGTTTTTACAGTCTAAGACTACAGACATTTCTCCTTCAAACAAGACCTCATTTGTTTAAAAATAATTGAAAACAGACTAATATTTTCATCAAAATATTAAACCCACTTTTTCGATAAATATCGTCACATCTGTGGATGTAATATCGATGCTGCTCGAGTTTCTATCTTACAAAGAAAATATTTCATCATCTGGAAGATGAAAGCTTTCTCATTCATATAAACCTAATTTCAAGTCTCTATGATAAAATTTCGATTTTTAATTGAATTTTAAAGCTGAAACAGTGATTCAACAGTGATTCCCCTTCGCATAAGGGTGACTGACAACAGTAAATGGCTGTTACATTGCCCGAGAATCACCCCTATGTATCTCGCTATTAGTCATAACAGAGGAGCGAGCGTAGCGAGCCTAGGGGCAAAGCCCCTTGTAATTTAATAAAAATCCTTTTTAAATCATTCTTTGAGCTTTTGTTGTATAAAACTGGTTGATCAAATCTCTTTAATTTATTGCCTTTTTCATACCTTTTTTTCTATAGAAATTATTGCTAAAGTATTCAATCGTTCTTGAGTTGTTCATACGTAATTCTTAAAAATTTCCAGTATAGAAAAACTGTGCTCGGTTGCTGCCAGAGTTACAGGTAGAGTTAGAATTCTTAGAACTAAAACAACGTTTGGAAATATGCATTCAAAATTTAAATATAATATCAAATTAAAGAGTTAAAAAAATAGTGTAAATACTCTCTTGCATTTATATATTTTTATGAATTTCTTCATACATTAGGTTAAACTATTAATATTTTTTTTTATTTATTCGTTAAAAATTTTGTATTTTTACTGTGTTTCATTTTGGCGCCTATTTTAATCCAGCGAGCGCCTGGGACGGTCGCCACGCCACCGCACCGATGAGACCGACTCTGCTAAATCCCTTGGAAACCGTAGTCATTATCATGGTTTTCAAAGTTAGAGACTGCTTACAAGTTTTTAACGGGTTGTATCAATCATTTTAACGTAGGATTACGTTCCTCAATAACGGTACTTCGGAGAGAAAAAAAATTGTCTTGCGTCGAGAGTTATAATTTTGGCAGCGCGCCAAACCCAGTAGCAGTAAACAGTTAAATAGAAAAGTAACAAAATGTGTTTAAATAAAAAAAAAGAGGTAAGCAAACGGTAAGTAATCCTACATAACCCGCGGTAGTTTCGTTAGAAGAGACTACCTGAAATATATATATTTTTAAATAATATTGAGGATATAAGTGCCGAAATCCAGTTCAGATTCTTGAAAAACGTTATGAAGTGTTCGAATAAAGTACTTTTTCCCAGCTATTGATGAAAAAAATTGTATAAGACACATTACCGATCGGAACTCCAAAGTGCCGTGAAACATCACTAATTTATAGTATCATTAATAGCGTTTAAATATAACAGCTTCATTTATAAGGTTTCCCTTATTTCTAAAATTAACAACCTTTCTAATGCGATGGATTACTTTTTATATGTGGATTACTTTTTAAAAGTATATTTTCATAAGTAAAAATTACTTTTTACTTATGAAAATATAATTTTAAACTAAAATAATGGACCCCCGGTGGCGTAGTGGTTAAAAGCTCCACACCACAGGTCCAGGGTTCGATCCTCGACTGGGCAAGGTCAACTCAGCCTTTCATCCCTTGAGTGGGTCGATAAAATGAGGAACTAGACTCTGGGGGTCTCACGTCAGGTTGACCACTTGATTGAGACATGTGCTGTATGGCACCCCAAGCCCAGGGTAAATGAAGTGGAGATGGACACCGCCGGCCTTGGTCCACTACGGATTGTTACGCCATGAGTTTAATTTAAATTAGAATAATATAGCTCTTTTCCAAAACAACAGTTTTTGAGCTATAAAGAAGAAAAGACGGAGACAGACCTAAAGTATTAATGTTAGAAGAGAGACATTTCTGTTTTGACAATATGCACCTAAACCACGACAAACGGGCTTGGAGTGTTTAATTTGCTAATCTATTACGGAAATCTAGTATTTAAAAACAGTTCCGCATTTGTAAGTAACAAAATGTCATTCATGCAGTTTGCGTTTAATATAGCAGCTGAAGAGTAGAATATACTCTCTGATAAAATGTTACCTGAGAATACAATACAAGGGATCGTGACAACCATTAAAATACAAATATAACTCGACATCTGACTCTCCGCATGCTTCTGATCTTTCAAGCATTCATTAGCCTGTGAGCCTGGAAATCCGAGAGAACGCGTTCGTGACAGTGCATAAAAGCTGTGCGAAGAAATATGAATTTCAACCTTGTGCAAAATTTTATGTGAGTGCTAAATCTTTTTATTATTATTGTTATTTTTTTTAGTCTGAATATTTGTGTACTCATCTTGATTGAATGATCACGTACAATGGGAGAGTAATAACAATTAATTAACTTCGTTGGTAATTTTCTGCAAATGATCATTCGCGCACTCATCTCGATCAAATAACCTGCTAAATCTGGAAGAAAAATAATAATATTTAATTTTGATGTTGCATAATATTTTATTCATGAGTATGTTGCATCATATTTCATTCATAATTTTATTCGTTCATTTATAATGAGTGAATTTGGAGCTCAAATTATCAACTGAATCTGGGAAAACAATATTAATTAATATTTAGGTTTGTGAATTGCGAAAGTATCTTGACTAAATGAAATTTGTGCACACATTAACTGACATAATATTTTTATTAACTGAATATTTGGTGCACTTAATTAAAGGATCGGAGAAAAATAGTATGGGTTTGGTATATGAGCCGGTGATTATAAAAGTGGCTTAAGTCAAGAAACTAAAAAATAAATAAATAAATAAATAAGTTTATCAGTTATTTCACATTGCACGCTTTTACATTACCGTAATCGGTGTGAAGAATCAAATTGATTCTCCCAATTAAAAAACACTCCTGAAAATTCCGGATTTCCCGTGGTCCAGCAGAGTCACAGGAATGCAGTTAGAAGCAGGTGAGAACGGAAGGACAAGAGCGACAGGGTTAACAAAAGACAGGGTTAACAAAGCAGCAGACGCAGCGCTGTGCCAGGGAGTCTACGTCTTGACGGTTAAGGGTAATTCGATCCACCCCACCCCCTGATTGATGAGGGTTCCCGTAAATTTATCATGCAAGCCCATCAGATGAGTTTTGGCGAGAAATGAGTCGACGAATAAGAATCCAGGAAAATGATGTCCCCCAGGAGTGCACCACTATAAAACATATTAGTTTTCCAGCGATGGTGGCGTCAAAATCTAAAGTTACGTCGCTGAGAAAAAAATTAGAGTTAGTCAGCCTTGCGTTCTCAAGCTGAGATGTTGATATTACTCACTCCGGCCAGGCGGTCGTGATTAATTTTTTCTCGAGCTGAGAAAACTTATCTTAAAACCACAGAGGTTCTTAGTTCTTAATCGCATCTAAGGCTAGGTCGATTTATTGAGAGATAGTGTAAATCTCTCAGTTCCGGTGAGACAGGAATTCATCATTCGACACCCTGTCGACCAGCTTCTACAGGAATCCGTTTTATTGTGATAGGAGAGAAGTTTTTATCCTAGTTTTTGAAGTAAAGGAAACATTTATTCGAAACCCTTTTAGACGAAGCCATTTTATAGCCATCGGAGACGGCTTGTCTCTTTTAGATCCCGGACGGATCTGACTTTTTGTCTCGACATCCTGCCGTCGTGACTTCTATACGACATCTGAATTTCTTGTGAGGCTTAATAGAGAACTCTCGTATCCTGGACTCGAGTCGCATCTAAACTGATCTACCTAGAAGTGTATTAATTTCATCGGATTGGTGTCTGCTCACACTGCGTAGAATTCCCTGAACTTTGTCGTCTCGCACGTCACATTAGAGTTCTTAGTGTTAAAGTGTTCTTCAAATTGCATCAAAATCATTCAACTGTAAATAAATCTTTATTTGGTTTTTTACTAGACCTTGTTTTCATTTTGTTTCACGCTACCGCTAGACGACTCCCTACATCGAAAGCAATCTTTGCAAAATTGTAAAAATTGAACCTTTTGATTGAGGTGGTTGTTGCATCATTCAACAGAATTCAGTTCATGTTCACACTCAAATCTTCAAATATCTCTAAAAGAAAAAAAATTACTTTGACCACTTTCATAATCACCAACACATATATTATGTTAACTGAATGAATATTTCCACACTTATATAGATCAAATGATCAGCTAAATCAAGAGAAATAACAATAGCATTTAGGCAAGGTTATTGTTATATTTCTTTGTTAAATGAATACTAAAGCCTACATCTTGATCAAATGATCAGATAGATCTACAAGAACAACTGTATTTCAGATACGAAGAATTGTTGAGAGACATTTTTCACTAAACGAATATCAGGACGAATAGCCGAATCCAAAGATCAGCGAAATCTGGGAAAATGGCATCAATTTTTCAGGCAACGAAGCATGATGTAGCTTCTTCATTGGATGGCTATTTGAAGAATCGACTCATTCTAGTAATCAAATAAACGAATGGAGAAAGTTTCCGATCCTTTACAAAGAACAAATTTGTGGTATAAAGCCTTGAAATTATCTTTTTAAAATATTATCTGATAAAACGCAGGGAAATAATGTTAATATGGTGAATCTTTGATGTGAATATTAAGTTCCATGAGACTGTTTTGCAACATGCTTGTAAATTAACGCCGTCATGTAGTTTAGCCTTATTCATTTAGGCTGCTGTGTACTAACCCTATTGGATTTTCTCGCTTCAATGTTAACTTATGGAGAAAATTTGTCTGCTATTTACAGCTATATAAATACGTACTGACAATCTAATAAAAATGGTATTTTCAGATTGCCTGGACTATTTTGCACCTTGCAATAGGATTCATTTTTATAAATTCCGTCCACCAACGGAATTTATGAGTGTTTAAAACACATTATACCAGATTTTTTTTCTCCCGAATAATTTAAATTTAAAAATATTATTTGCATTTTAAATAAAAAACAAAAAGGCCTCAAGGTGTAAAATTTATTTCTCTATTAGAGTGCAATTTTTTAAAAACAATCTTTAAATCCAAGTCGGCAATTCTTGGACAAATTCTCTCCATAGGTTAACACTGAGGTGAGCGTATCCAATAGGGTTAATACACAGCCTTTTCGAATAAAAGAATAAACTATATAACACCGTTAATTTGCAAGCATGTCGTAAAACAAAAGTTTCCTAAAGTGTGTGTTCTGAATATATAATTATTAGACTCGTTTCTGAATTGTGATATGAACATAATTTTTAACTGAGAACTTAATAAGTTTAACAGCTTTTAAATGCGAATTTAAATAAATTAACAAAGGGAAAGGCGAAAAAACTGGAATAACTTGACGGTTACTAAGTAACGTCACATTAGTTATTGAAAGTTGCACTAGTGATTATTTACCGCAGCAGCGAAAATGATGATTACAGCATTTCATTTCACAGAATAAAATTTTAGACGAAATGTTTTGCGAACTACTGCAAAAATCTGAGCGAAAAAAGACTTGAATTTGGTTATGTCGGAACATGTCAACTCCAGAATTTCCAAAAGGAAATCTTGGGATGATAACTGGAAGTCCTGGATGTGTTAAAATAATCACTGCACTACAAACACCAAATACCATTTTATTAAAATCTTCAAGGCTTTACGGATAGAAGCGTATAGGACTTTCAGTATGAGTTAATTTCAATACTATCGTAGCTACTGAGTGAGCAGAATCACATAGAGAAACATTCATAGGTCTATGGCTGCTGTATTATTTTACATTCAGCGGTTCCTCCTGTGGCTGTAGCTTAGGTATTTTTTGCCAGCTTTTTGCTGTGTAAATTTCGCAACAGAATATGTGAATAGGAGATTCCGTTATTTCCCCCTCGTGATCTAAAATGAGAAAAATAAATTATTGCAACAGTAAAACATTTACTAATGGAATCACTTTGTCTAGTGTGTATTTTTCGGGTGTGTCAGAAATGTGCTGAGGAAGCTATAATGACGGCCTCGTTTCATGGTCGCTGGTGAGTATTCGGTAAGTATTTCTTCATATTTTGTTGATTAGGGACCACTTGTCAAAAAAATAAATTCGTCGGGGACCATCTCCATACTAACCCTTTTTAGAGGCAAAAGTGGGTTTAAATTTCTGAATAAACAAAATATCTGTGATAAACAACTTTAGTAAAAAGTTAAAACTTAACAAATAAACTTAATAATGATAACAAACATAACGTAAATAAGTTTAATAAAAAGTCACGAATAAACCTAATGACGATAACAAACATCGCGTAAATAAGTTTAATAAAAAGTTGCGAATAAAGTTAAATACGATAACAAACATAACGTAAATAAAAAGTGTCGAATAAACTTAATGACGATAACAAACATAACTAAAAAAAGTTTAATATAAAGTCAAGAATAATCTTAATGATCATAACAAACATAACGTAAATAAGTTTAATAAAAAGTTGCGAATAAAGTTAAAGACGATAACAAACATAACGTAAATAAAAAGTGTCGAATAAACTTAATGACGATAACAAACATCGCGTAAATAAGTTTAATAAAAAGTCAAGAATAATTTTAATGACGATAACAAACTTAGAGCAAACTTATTAGCAAACATAAAAGCCTACAAAAAGTTAAAAATCAATAAGATTTTTGAACTTGCATTTGCTTTACTTGCTGTAAAATCCTTAGCTGGATATTGCTTAAAGCTATGCTAAAAAAATTGGGGGGGGGGGGGGGGGAATTGTTCCCTATTTTATAAAACTTTCAAATTTGCCATTTGATTTGAAACGATGAAACCATCTATTTTTAAAATGACAGCTGATTTCACAGACCACTGTTTAGGTTCTCCCGGACCACCTGTTAAGTATCAGTACTGTAAATGTATGTACCTTGCATTCAGCGGCCCTTCCAACGACAAGGTGATTTATGTTTTACTTTACTCATTCCATAGTTATGTTAGAAGATAAAATAAAGATACTAAATTTAAATAAATTCAGATGATAACAATTCTCTGAAATCGTAGTTTAGTACATATGCTATTTGCCTTCTATTTATTATAAGTAGAAAATTCAAATACGGAAATGAATTTATTTTAGAAAAAATATACATCCCCTTGTGTTACATACATTATAAGTAAATATATGCTACGTATTTAAAAAGATAAGTACATGTACAAGGCAACATTTACATCTAAGTAAAAATTTTTATTAAAAAGAGCCCAACAGAACGAATCACATCTAAAACTTTTAATGGCATGTTGTATAACGTCACAACATCAAGCACTGAATGAAGTAAAAGCACATCAAATTTTCTGTTAAAAGACAGGGAGAAATAAAGAAAATCGAGGGTTACACTTTCCCTTCGGCCGCAATTAAAATTCAGAGAACAAACAATACAAACTTTCGTAAGTCAACTGCATTGCGTCACTCATTTCTAATGTATCCTTTTTTTTAACGGGGAAACGCAACTTTCACCTCTTTCAATTCTTTCAAATGATCTTCCGAAAACAATGCACTGAGGATGGTAAATATCAAACTAATGACAGTAGTTTAACCTCACTTTCTTCCTACTTCTGATATACTCGATTCTGTTGACGCAGCACGGTTCAACGTGATTAACATAGGAGAAAAAAAATTCTGTTACTCTAATGGCACATTAATGAAGTTGTGTAAAATAGAGATAAAAAAATTCATGGATTTATTTTCTCTAGGAACATAGTCATTCTTTCTCAATTAAATTGAATAGTTGTCCGGACAAATACATGTAAAACTTATCAAGTGTTTTGACCACTACACCAGATAGTCAGCATTGCAGTAATTTCTTTTCGCTTATTACATAGCTATTTGACAGCATCGGAGAGCTGTTTTACGCTGTTATATTCATTTTCGCTGCATTTTTTGAAGAAAATTTTGGGAAAATTAAAAGAATTAAAAATATAATGGCGATTTATATTCATAACGCACTGCATTGGTCCGCTTTGCAGATTTTTTGGAATGCCCTGTTATTTTTCTCTCAGTAGTTTGATAAGCCCTGATTAGCAATATTTATATTTTTGGAATTCTGTTTTCATCAAATGAAAGAATGCGTTGAAATAAAGAACGTGTAGTTGTTTTTAAATTTAAAATTTTTCAGTAGTTAATTTTTTGAGGAATTTAATTATTGATACAAATCAGTAAAGTATTAAAGATTTTTTTTAAGTATTCAATTGAAATAAAAGATTTTTTTAATGCGCTCCTTGTTTAAACTTCTATTTTGATATTCAGATAACAGAATTAAAAAAGTCTGCATTTTCTCATCTGTAATTTAAAAAGAAAAAGGCTGAAAATTCCACTTAGCTGAGGATATTGAAAATCGGTGAAGTCTACTGATGCGCCTCCTTAAAAAGTAGACCACACTTGAAAAGAGAAATATAAAAATATAATTATATAAAAATCGATTATCTTTCGGAATACAGTTTAATTTTGCTTAGCTGAGTACATTTATAACCCATCCAAGACATGTTATTGACCTGACTGTAGCAGCATATTAAAAGCAATACTACAGGTCTCTATAATCGATAATATATTTTCCTTAAGAATGCAGTTTCGCTTTATTTAGTTGAATACATTCATCATCTGATCCAAAACCCGTTATCGACTTGACTGTACAGACATCTTGACCACAATACCACAGTCCTCTATAGTCAATATCTAGCCTCTTTCCATTACATGATAATTTGGTAGCAGATGAGTTGTGTAGGATCAAAACTAACAGTCTCCATTAAAACTGTTTTTGTTTTTTTGGTAAAAGGAAAAGAACGATATGTTAAGCATTTTTGTAGATATAAAATTAAAATTACCTTTGGAAAAATCCCCACATTATTTTTTTATTAGTAGGCTATTTTTCAAAGATTTTCCTTTTTTTGACTGATCGGAATACTATATGAAAGTATATCTTTAACTCAGATTTGAAAAAAATTGGAGATTTCTAGCTTTGATTATACACCACTCATTTGACAACTGCTTTATGTAATTTAAAATTTTTTTTTTGGGGGGGGAGAGGGTATGACGGCTCATCCACACGCTTCCGAACGTTTCTGTCTCCCGTTTGAAAAGCAATGTTGTTGTTTCCTATGCCCCCTGGCTGGAAGTTCCAGAACAAGTCCAAATAGGCTCCGGTCTGAAATGCTCGGCTCCTGTTTTAATTAGCATCACAAAGGTCGGAGTCCGTCTCAGCTAGTTGCCACCTCAGTTTTGCTCGGTTGGTATAATAAAAAAGTATTCAACAGTCATAATACAAATGCGTGATCATGTGTAAATCTCATCAGCGTCGGAAGGTATAAAACAGAGCTTACAATATCGAACAAAAAAAAAGGGTAAATAGGGGATATGGTCCCTTCTTAAAGTTATACTGCTCTCATAACGGGAATTAATACTGGAAATCTGCAATTGCCCTCCTCAGAGCGTCCCATACATGCTCTATAGGGTTTAGGTCTGAAGATCTGGCTGGCTCAATCCTTTCGGCAAATATCATTATTTTCCAGAAATTCGTCGACCAGATGAGCTCTATGTGGGAGCGCCATTAAAAGGAAATCAGGGCCAACTGCAACCCTGAAAATGCGAACATAGGGCTCCAAGATCTCATCCATATACCTCACACCAGTTATAGAGCCTCTGCCAAACACATGGAAGGGTGTGCGCCCATCCAACATGATGCCTGCCCAGACCATCATACCTCCGCTGCCTTAGTGGTCTCTTTCTCGGATATTGGAAGGCAGGTAGCGGGTCCCTGGTTCTCTCCAGATGAAAGAACGTCGATAATCAGTGGTTAGGCTGAACCTGGACTCATCAGTGAATAGAACAGTCCCCCATTGATCCCTTGTCCCATGCTACGCGGGCTCTCATGTGTGCAGAAGTGAACTGGACGCAAACAGCAGGTCTTCTTGCAAACAGCCCTCTGCCATGTAGCCTTCTGGAAACAGTGACCCTTGAAACTCGGCTTCCTGTGACCACATAAATGTCACGGGAGAGGTGAGAAGCTGTTATGCCTCGCTGTAAAAGACAAATAGCGATCATCATTGGCCGTCGTGGCTCTTGGACGACCTTGCCTAGGCTTTCCCCCTGAAATCCAGTATCCTTAAACTATTTGCATAAGTTGGACACGACGCTGGTCGTTATTCTAGAAATCTGCCCTTGAAACTGTCCTGCTTCCAGTCTCCCCACAATTCGCCACCTCTCTGCATCATCCAAACTTTTGGTGGTTACTCATTTTTGCTGTTTGCTTTTAAATTTCACCGAATGTTGCAAAAATACACAAAAACATTTGGCGAGGTCTGCGAGAGAACGAAACGCGGATATTGCCACGCGCGCTTAAAAACCTGTTCCCCTACCCGCTCCGCCTATACACACGTGTACGCTACGTATTCGACACTAAATATTTGAATCTTTGTTTCGAGGAATTAGTTTTACTTTTCGTCATGTACTTTTCATGAAATTCTACAAAATATGCAAATTCTCTTAATTTCGAACATGAGTGTGTGTGTGAGTATGTATATATATATATATATATATATATATATATATATACAGTGGCGCACCCAGGATTTTTTCTTGGGGGGGGCCCGAGATGAATGGATAAATATATTTATAATGCATGGGGGGGGACCGAGATGAATGAATACAAATATTTATAATGCAAAATCAATATTTCTACTTCTTTGGGGGGGGCCAGGGCCCCCTGGGCCCCCCCCTGGGTGCGCCACTAATATATATATATATATATATATATATATATATATACATATATATATATACATATATATGTATGTATGTATATATATGTATGTATATATATATATATATATATATATATATATATATATATGTATATATATATATATATATATATATATATATATATATATATATATATATATATATATATATATATATATATATATATATATATATATATATATATATATATATATATATATATATATATACAGTGATTTCCGCTTATAAGAATCACGTTTGTTATTACTGTTTTTGATTCTTATAAGCGGTTGATTCTGATAGCCGAAATTTATGTTTTTGGACAGGCCCATACACACCTATATATACATACATTAGATAATTTACCATAAAATACTCTTTAATTTACGTTAATTATCTTTTATTAAAATTATTTTTTATAATTTTAAAAATACAACTTAATTTCTAGACCTATAAGTAGATACATATGATTATAGTAAGAGAAGAAAAAAAATCCAATATTTGTTACCACATACCTGTTTAACAGTTTTAATATTTCAACCACAGGAAGGGAGCAAGAAAAAGTTTTCTGTGATAGTTTGAAGTAATGAAGTTTTCAGGAGGCTGTTTATATCTCTTTCAATACTAATAGTCTCTGACGAAGATTCACCTTCTAGCTTACGTTTCACGGTTTGATAACGTGCTGAATCTACTAATGTCACGTTTGCCTAAGTGATAGTGGACACTTCGCCGAAGATTTGTGTTTCAGGGTCCAGGAAGCTGTAACTAGGATGTGGGAGGTGGGGAAAAAAAGTCCCTATTTTTATTTGTCAGTGGAGAAAAGTGAAATCGGTCCCAGACGGGTAAAGATGCCCCTGGGTCAAGCTAATAGGACAGTGTTGTGCTAAAGCGTTTAAGGGGAAACTATTATGTTATGTCTAACAAAGAAAGGGATGAATTTTACGACTATATTCAATCCCATCTTATCAACCTTTCTTTAAAAAAAAAAAAAAGAAAGAAAGAACTTCGTGCCTTTTGAGGGTTTAAGTGGCTTTTTTGGAAAAATGACAGGAAAGCGAAGAGTATAAAATGATTCTTAAAACCGGTGGATTGATTCATTAAAGCGAAAATTTTAACATGGAAATAATACATTTGTTTTTGTTTTCGCGATATTGATTCTTATAAACGGTTGATTCTTATAACCACTGATCACTATAAGCGGTGGTTACTGCATATATATATATATTTATTTATATGTATGTATGTATATATAAATATATGTAAAAATTTATGAATACCTTTGGGAAGTATTCATAAATTTTTGCTTATAAAAGAAATACTTTTATTATCCATCCGATGTTATCCACGTGCCAAAACCTTAATTTGACCTTATACTAGTTATACTTATATTTATAGTTACCTTATATTTCTAGTATATTAAAAGGATTGACGATTCCTGTTTTACCCACATTACCATGTCAGGTGTTATTTTTGATCACTAGATTTTTATGGATGGCAAAGTAATCTAGTAGCTATTAATTTCCAATTTTGAGGAAAAAACAGCTTGAGCTATTCAATGCAGTAATTTTTTTTACGTAATTTTTTTTTATTACCTAAGACGGAGTGATATATTTTAAGGAAAAGCATCACAAGACCATATTCTGTCTGTCCCAATTTCGGTAGTTATCTGTAAGAGAGAGCAGATCCTCTGTACGGTCCATATCCCTGGCCGAATATGGACACGTTGAATCCGTACACCGGAGATTTCTTCTATGATGTTAGAAAGGGTGGGAGAAGGTACGATCTCCCAGATCTCATCCCTATGGGTAATCGGTCAAAATTGAGGTGGCACCTGGCTAAATTGGACTCCGACCCTTGTGATGCCATTGTAAACCGAAGCTGCATTCTTCAGCCAGCAAGTCTATATGAACCTGGTCCGGATACTCCGGCCAGAGGGCTTAAGTAACAAGCATAAGTAACAACAACAACATAACATTCCAATACCAAACCTATATTTCACTACCAGAATCTCTAGCGGAGCATTTAGTCTCGCAAATTTAGTGAGTCCCTCCTTAAATAAAGCGTGGGCATTCCCACATGGATTTATAACCACAGATCTTTCAGTTTTTCCGGCTAATAGCATAATAAGTGAAATTCTTATGCCATTAAATTTTATGTGGTCCCAATTTGGTTCGTATTGCAACAACTTGATGTCTAATCCAGTGTCAGATTTCAACAGAGATTCCAATTCGTCGTCGCTTTTTTGCGCAGCTGCAAAGTCAAAGTAACTAAATGTCTGTATTTCCTCAACACGCGACAAGGTATCCGTGACTACGTTCTCGTTTCCCTTAACGTGAACGATTCTGTTGTGAACTGGCTCACAAGCTCTAATTGTCGCTCTTGACGTGGCGAAAGACTGTGACAAGCCTTTAAAAAAGAAAAAGTCAAGGGCTTATGGTTTGTATAAATTGTGAAATGTCGGCCTTCCAACATGTGTCTGAAGTGGCGTACTGCGAAATATATTGAGAGTAACTCTCTGGCGAAGGTACTATACCGACTCTCAACAGGAGTTAATTTGCTTGAAAAAAAGTCAAGGGGCATAAACCTTCCGTCTACTAACTGCTGTAAAACAGCTCCGATTCCAACTGTTGAAGCGTCTGTGTGTAACGAAATCTCTGCTTCAGGATGAAAAAACGCCAAGATCTTGGCCACTGAAATTGATTTTACATAAGTCAAACGCAGTTCTGGCTGTTTCAGTCCATTGAACTTGCAATTTATCTCTTTTTTGGTACCCCGAGTTAATTAAAAAAGAGGTGCTTGAATAATGGAGGCGTTGCGAATGAACCTATGGTAAAAATTGACCATCGCCAAAAATCTCCGTAACTGCTCTACAGTATCGGGTAAAGGAAATTGCACAAGTGCCTCAACATTTTCAGGGAGTGGCTGGATACCAGCAGCAGAAATTCGAAATCCCAAATAGTTAAGTTGTGACTGACCAAAAACGCATTTGCTCGGGTTAGCCACGACTCCGGCTTCATTCGATGTGTTAAATAACCAAGTGAGATGTGCTTCATGAGTTCGCTCATCAGGTGAAGCTACAGTACGAAAAATATAATAAAAATACACGTGAAAACTGATGTTAAAAGGAGAGCCACTAGTAGACTGCAATTCATTAGCAATTTCTCCTCTCCGGAATGCAAGCAGGACAAACGCTAATCGCACATCGCATACGTCTCAAAGTCCGATTCAACTCTGAGGAAGTACGCAAACTCTGACGTACTGTGGTCGCCACATAGGTTTCGATATGAGAACCCCTCATAACTCGGCACACATGTAGACGATATTCGATCTCCATCCAGTTAACGATCATAACATTATGGTCCTTGCATGCTGGTTATTGCAGTTAGTGATTCCGTCCGATAAATGACGTAGTCCCGGATCTTCTCAGCGTGTACAATGTTTTTCAGGTAACCCCGTAGAAAAAAGTCTAGAAGGGTCAAATCGGGTTGTGATTCAATTTCGCCTTTTGGGGGCAAAAAAATTGGATCGTCCCTTCCTGTCCAACGTCAAAATCCATGTAGAAAGAAGTGCGACGTCACAACGTCGGCGCATGCCTGCAGCGCAGTCACGGTCACAATGACGTGGGAGAATTAAACTTCCAGAGTTAACATACTATCTGGTGCTACGCAAAATCTGATTGGCCGATTGTTGTTCCCGGTGTGTACAACTGAAATCATGGACATCTTCTTCGATGACACTGTATTTTAAAAAAGCAGACATACTGGATTTTCTGTCACATGTATCCTCTTTTCCTCTACATTATGCTCGGTTAAATAGTATTTTGAAAGATTTAAACACCTATTACGACTTCAAAGAGGATAAATCTGTACATCAGAGGTAAACCATCATAAGTGAATTTTCTTCAGTTTTGATATTTATATTGTAAGTGACTCTTTTTCGATGGAGTTTCTTTGAGGAAAACTGTCCTATATGCAAAACAAGATTGTGGGTGAAATATAAACTATCGCATATGTAACTCCTGATGAGAGGTAAATCCTCCCAAAGCTCTGCTGAAAAATGGGAAATTCACTAAAGAAAATTTATTTATGATGGTTTACCGTACAGAAATATTTTGGTTTTACTACA
Organism: Dolomedes plantarius; assembly: GCA_907164885.2. NCBI lineage: Eukaryota > Metazoa > Arthropoda > Arachnida > Araneae > Dolomedidae > Dolomedes > Dolomedes plantarius. The sequence continues at coordinate 83,824,059 of OU015492.1, forward strand.
CAAAATAAATCTACTCATTGAGGATTTCGTAACAGTGCAAATTTGGACGTTGAAATTAGTTCTATTTTTTTACCTGATTTTCGATAATTCAAGAAATTCGTGATGATTACGGACTAATATCTTAGAAAAATTAGAAAAGCTGCTATTATTTTAAAAATGTCGACAGATGTCCAAAATTCAAAGAATGAATACATCTGGTGGAACTATGAGTAATTATAAATATTGATAATGCACAAAAATTTTGACTACCAAGAAATTATGAAAGAATCTAAAAAGAAAAGTTCGTAAAGTATTTTTAAAATGAATTATGAATAGTCATTAGTAATTTTTCCTTTTTCATTTGCTCTGACGAAAGAGAAATACACTATATTTTTCTGTGCTACATTTAATTTTCTTGCATCTAATCTGTCTTACATCTAATTTTCTAGACTTGGTCACTTTCAATTACGACACAATACTTAGAGAAATCTTACCTAAACCTTTTTATTGCAGTATTACCTTATTGCAGTTTTTCCCTAAACCTCTTTATTTGCATATGTAAGTGATCCCCGATGTGTCTGAGACCCTGTCCATTTCGGCGACGCTCCCGAGTGTCTGAGGAACTTTGATGAAAATTATTCTAATTAATAGGTTGGGTATTTTTTTGTGTTGAAGAAATTAGAATCAAAATCATCAGATAGCTAGCGGGCGCAATTACAGTGAAACTTTTCTAGTCGGATACCCCTATTCGACAGCCACCACTCTAAACGGCCAGATTTTGTTCACAGCCGGTTAAAGATTCCATAGAGCCAATGTTCTGGAAGAAACTTCTTTTCGACGGCCACCCCTCAAAACGACCACTTTTTTTTTCGGAATCATCACTGGCCGCCATAGAGAAGTTTCACTGTATTTCTCTGTTTGGATTTTTATACAGTCATACTCCATTATCTTTAAAATTATCTCATATTATTTTTTAAACAAAAAAAAAGTGGCTGTGATAAATGAATTGGCTTTAACAGCCAAATGATAGATCTAAAGTGATACAGTTTTGGAGCTAAACTTATTAAATTCCAAGGGGTGTACCGAATCATTCGTTTAAATATCCCGGCAATGGACATTTGCCAAATATAAAACCTCCATTTTTCTCACCTCACTATTTCACTCTAATACACTTTCTAAAAACTACATTTTGAAAGACGATACAAACTGGGGCTTCCTAACAAGGATATTTTGTCGTAAATCATTTTTTTCCTCCGTTTTGTTGCTAAAAGACCGCAGAATATTGTTTTTTCCTTAAGTTTTATTCTTCCGACCTTGGCGTTTATTCGTGATCAATGGCAGATGGTTGGCGCATGCGCTGTCGCGGTTTTTTCTATTCTGTTACAAGTGGAGTAGGGCTGTCAGTATCAGTGTATCTTGGGAGCGTTTTTGAAAAAGTATGAATAGGGTTTTCTCCAAGCTTTAAATTTATTTTTAGGAGAAAAGGTTTAAAGGTCTTTCTCGTGTTACTTTTAAGCAAAGCTACCAATTTTGCAACATTTCGCAGGTAAGGTTGTTTCCGGATGTTGCCCTTTTATTAAATCTTTTCAACACTAATATTTCCTTTTTTTCTTCTAATCTCTTATTTCAAAATACTACACAAGCAAAATACTTTTCTCGCATTAATTTTTATACGCCAATTTTGCTAATTTTCTGAACGCAAAAAATATTATGCATTATTAAAAAAATAAACATCGCCGAAACATCGCCGATATTTTAGAGGTTTTTTAAAAATTTTTATTACTTTAGAGCATGTGTATTTCTTCTTTCATCAAAATTTAATTACTTTAAAATGTCTTATTTGGTTTATGAGGTACTATATGTCATTTCAACGTTTTTAAATGTTTCTAAGTTTAAAAAAAATGCAATGTATTCATTTATTCGATTTTAAGAAAAACCTACTTTATATATATACTGTATATTAATTACCGAAAAATACAGACACTGTTTTTTAACTACCACAGCGTTTTTTTTTATGAAAAAGTGCTTATAAAAGATATTTTGTAAATTTATATTCTACACGGGTAAATTATACTTTATACTATATATATATATATATATATATATATATATATATATATATATATATATATAAATATTCATTCGCCTTTTTGCCTGTGTCGGTGAACTGATAGTATAAAAGTTTACCATTAATGGTTTGCGATGAGAGTATCTATACATGGTATACAATTAATTGCATTTCGATGCTTGCACTTTTGCCGTACTTTTTACTCTCTGCGTTTAAATGCAGCTCCTGCTTAAAAAGGGGGCATTTCAAATTAATCATCATGATATGTTGCATAATGACTAAAGTTTAGAAATTTTAAAAAATGTAGAAAATTTTAAATTTTCTTATTAAAATTATTTTTTTAATTTTTAGCAAAAATTCGAACTTAATAAATTTTTAATAATTTTTTGAAAAAATTGTCGCTCTTAATTTTTTGCTCGTAAATAACCCTAGAGTGCGTGTGAACAGAAACTGAAAATTATTTATCATGCTGAATTTACTTTTACTGATATGCGTGTTTACCGAATCATTCACTCTTCAAATTTTAATATATAAAATAATTATTATAAAGTTTTTATATAACAAGAAATTTTAATATAAAAAAATGCGTGTTTAATTTTTAGTTTTGCTATTTTTTTCGTTGCAAGAGTGTTTTATTATACTACATTATTAAAACTGCAAATAGAAGTTGCGTTGATTCATTCGTATTACTAGTTTCATTTGCAAAACTAACTATTTTAACAGCTTGTTGGTTTAAACTTCTTCATGTTCTTCTCTGTGCACAACTAGAGTAAAGAGGTAAGTAAATAAAATGCATATAGACTGAATAGAATTTCAGTTTCCGACGACCTTTATAATTATTAGAAAGTTTATGGAAAATTTAATAATATTTTATCACTTCATGTTGAAAACTATTTACTTAGGTTTTCAACATCACGATGAATTTTTCATTTTTAAAGCAATTTCTGTGTTGATTCGAATAATTTTATAGTTTGTATGAAATGTGATACTTAGATTGCCCTCATTGGAAACATTTCAAATGCGCTGTGGACCAATTATTTAAAACCACTAGAAAAGATAAACTGCTGCATCTTCTTACGCTTTCACATTTTTTGTTGCTTAACATTTGTTTAAAACGGTTATCGTGCTTCAGTAGCTTTAAATACTGAACGTATCAGTATACTATAAGTTCTGAATGAATCAGTATACTATAAGTACTGAACGTATCAGTATACTATAAGTACTGAACGTATATACTGAGTCGTTCAGCATCTTTAAATACTGACCGGCTAAAGTACTGCAGTATCTTTAAATACTGTATTACATTCCAGTTGCAGAGAATTATTCGGTAAAATTGGTAGATTATTAATCCTTCACCCCTCATAAATATATTATTTATACTTCTCACAAATATATCACTAAGCGTCTGAGGCTGGACGATGGCTGAACGACCAGGGTGCTAGTCTTCGGAACCAGAATAAGCGGGTTCGAAATCGCGACTGGCACAGTTGAAGCTGTTTGGAATCCGCTCGAAATGGTACTTACTGATGAGTTTAGGCTTCCCAATTAACTTAGGGCTGAAAACGAACCACCCGAAATTTAATAATTGAAGGTAAGAACCTACTGAAAAAAAAATTAATAACTTTAGGTAAAAGTAGACGTGCCGTCTACAAGCGTATCCTAAAGTTTTATGAGTAGTGTTTAACATCGATGATACATGGAAGAACTCTTAATTAGGCCAGAATTGTTTCTGTAATACGAATTCGCTTGAAAAGCTACTGAAATTCTTTTTTCCTCATAAAATTTTAAACTACTCTATCCTTGAATAACAATTTTGAGTGATAAACTAAAGGCGATGTGAGAATGCTAATATATTTAATAGAAACACTAATGACAGACGTCCAGAAAACCTGATGAGTAAAGGCCTTTGATTTTTGATTCGAGAGAATAACGATAATAAGTAATTTTAAACAAACGTTTGATTTCAAATAAAACGATATCGATACTTCAAGGAAAATAACTCAAAACTGCACAAGACACTTCAAAATTCTTACTAGAAATTCTAAAGAATATTTTTTAGCTAGAATGACATGCAGAGAAACTCTTTTAAACATTCGCGGGGTAATTTTTCTCATAATTTTATTTCACTTTTTGTAACATTTTTAATTACTTTTTGTACATTTAAAATTAACTGATAATAATAATTTGTATTTATAATTATTATTTTCTTTTTAAATGTTTTATTTTTAAAAACTTCCCCTTTTCACCTACTATTTTGTTTTTATATATGCGAAATGTATAGTTCCAGTTGTATATTTTTATTGTTTAGGGGTTAGGGATTACTTCCTGCTTTGCTCATGCTTCGATTACAATTTTTTGTGTGTCTTAAGAGCATGAATACTTTTTTTTTCTTATACTGAGTGTCTTTAATTTTTTTAAGTCTTGTTTTGTTCCTATTTTGTTGTGTATGTTGTTCTCTGCTTCATAAAGGAGGCAAAATTGTTAAGTTTACAAAACATTTGTGCGTTATGCCGACTTTGCTTTAAAAAATTTAATTTTTGTTTTTTAACATGCTTTATTTCAGATTAAAAACTTACGTATGATAAATTAAACTGAATCAATGGCTCAGCGCCGCATGTCGTACGTCCACTGTTCGTTGTTTTCAGGAAACTAAATTTTTCCAGTTGTAGTTATTTACCGTAAATCGTTTGCCTACTGGCAATGTTATAGATCTATAAGTAATGTTTTTTCTCCCGCAATACATTTGAATAATCTTAAAACGTTTAACCCTTCAGCGGGCGCGCTACTTTTTGTAACACCACCAGGCGCGCGTTGCATAAAGTGCAACGTCTCTTTAAATCTTGATTATTCCTTTTGTAATTAACTTTTTTTTTCAAATTGGAAATAATAATTCTGCGTTTTATGACAAGATATAAAATGTTGATAATATTGAGATTATTTATAATTAAATAAGGCTAAAAATGAATAAGAAGAAATTTTCATAAAAAATTAAAATTTATTTTTAAAATACAAATAATTTGTTCAATTCTCTTCAGTTTTCTACAATTTTTTCACATCGCAAACATATAGTACGGATTTTGCAATGCGCCTTTCATGAAAATCTATTACATTTATCACACTTTATCATTGTAGTTACATTATTTAGCGGTCCGCATATAACACTTTCCTCTTTTTTTTTGCCGAAATCTCTGGTTCTGCTTCTTGGGAAGTTTCCACTTTATATTTTAGTAAGAATCCAGTTATGTCTGGAGGAAGAGATAGAATATTTGCTGAGGTCTTCAAGTGACTTTCGAGAAGTTCCAAACCAAAGAATGCAGATACAATCGCCTTCTTTCAAAACTGTCCGGTTTATTGGATCTAAGGACAACTTGCGAATGGATTCCTATTATGTCCAAAAACCTAAAAAACAACGAGAGAGTGTATCTTCTGGATACGCGGGATACCGTGTAATAGGTGCACATTTGATCCACTACATCAACTCCTGCTTTTGTCGTTTTGTAATCCAGTATAATCGCTGGTTTACCAGAATCATCATGCATTGTCGACAAAAGTATGACTCCCTTATTTTTTTGATAGCATAGGAACATAGTGTTCCTATGCTACGAAAAGTAAAATTACTTTTAACATCGGGAACGAAATTATTTATAATTATTTAGTATTTAAAACTTCATCAGGACACTTATTTGATTAGCCTTTTTTAATTTATAATCATAGAAAAGCAACTTGTAAATGCTTAAAATGTAAATGCTTAAATGTAAATGCTTGTAAATGCTTAAATGTAAATGCTTAAAATTATTTTAGCGAAATAACCAAGAATAAAATGAGGAATATTTTCTTACATGACCAGGCGCGCTGTGCACAGAGTGCAACAAATAGAAGTTTCCTCTGTTGGAATCACGATTAAAAATTATTGGAAAGGAATACAAAGGTCAGAAAATCAGACCTGCATTAGAAAGGGTGTAGCAATAAATAGAAATTTCTTAGAACATCCGAACCTTACATGTAAAAACAAACCATTCAAAATTATGAAAATGTTGCACTTTATACACGGGCGCGCCCGCTGAAGGGTTAAGGGACTTTGAAAAATGAAATAAACTCTAAACTAGCCCGGGTAGACTTTCCGTATCATGACTTGCAGGAACTTGTGGAAAACTCATACGTAAAGAACACCTCTTTAGTTCCACAATATATTAAAAATATATCATATGTGTAGTGTAAATTAAACTTGTAGCCCTCCTTTTTAATTTATTGTGCAATTAAAGAAGTGTTGATTACGTGTTTCCATACCATGTTTGCGTTCTAAGCTGTCAATATTACAATGCACAGACTTACACTGCTTAATGTAAAGAATGAGTCTTCTCACGTACGGGCAAAACTATACGAATACCATAGACAGGTTGTCTGAGTATTCTCAAAATGGGCAAAAGAATGGGAAGTCAGAATGTGCTTTAGCGCTAAAAACGCTGTGTAATTGGCTGTTTAAGACAATGCCAAAACAGGCAAGCATATAGATTATTTTTTTCGTTAGATTATGAAAATAATGCTTTTCACCATCGAGAAACTAATAACATATTTTATGTTTTTCCATATAGCATAAAATATCATAAAAAAATCAAAGAACGTGAATACTTTCTTAAATGGAAAACCCATTAACCAAACAGAAGGTCAGGATTTTGAAGAAAGTCAGGATCTAGCCATTTGTATATTTTGATACTTGGTGTCGTCAGCAGTCCATGCCTTATAAATCATGTAATTTTTTATACCAGCAAAGTGCTGTCCATGCAAGATGCTGCTTAACTTATATGTAGTTTGAACTCACGGATAAAGTTCGATCCAATCACATTAAACCTTTTCTTTAAACCTTTCTGTCCAGTGGTTCGCCGCTGCTTACACAGTCAGAAAAAACCTGCGTTAGAGGGCGTGGCCCAGGAAACGCAGTTAGACCCATCTTCTTATGATTATACCAGCAACCTTACAACGCTTGTTTGAATATATAAAAAATCAGCATACTTATTACCTGATAAAACTACTTCAAGGGGAATTCGAGATTAAAAAGTTTAATGCAGACTAACTACGCAGGATAACTCTTTTTAGTAACTGTGTATTCAGTAAAATTTATCGCTAAGGGAAAATAAATAAAGCCATAAAAATTCGAATAGGTTTGCAATATCAGAATATTCTATCAGACAACAATGTAATCTTCTCCAACTTGAGTACTGTAAACGAGATCATGTTAAATAACAAGAAGGAAAGCAGAGTAAAATTAACGATAGTGCTTGAGCATAAATTATAACTAACCAGAAACTAGTTTTCCTTGCTGAGTAATTTTTTCTCACTCGTAATTTCCTTTGAGAATTACTACAAAACTCAACCCATAATGGTACAAAAAAGCAAGTCAAGCAAACAGAAAAATGAAGAAAACCTCATTTCTCAGAATGTCAAACAAATTTCTCCCGTAAGAGCGAAGGAGAAAATACTCTTGAAATCTGCTGACTGAAATCAATCTTGCTTCTTTAGTTAAAGGAGAATTCAGTTGATTGTATAACAGTCTGCGAATATATATATATATATATATATATATATATATATACACACACACACACACATATATATATATATATATATAAAGGCAGAATGTATTACGTTGAATATCATTCCTAAACAATGAATTCAGTTAAATATGCTTTATTGTAGTAAACATCACATGTTTTTGACTGCCAAAACCTGCATTTGAATTCGTAAGTGCATATGTCATCTTTTATTTTTGTTCGCTTTTCAGCGGGGTTTGCAGTTGAAATTATTTTTCGTTTTTAATAGTTTATGCTTGAATAAATTGGACGAATTCTATTCAGTACCGTATTCTATAACAGAAAATATCGAACAGAGTTGACATTTATGGAATCGTGTTTTATTTTTTGTTATTGTCTAGATATTTTTGAGACTAAATTTAATTAAATGGTAGGCCATATGTCTCACGTATATCTTCTATATTCGAAGGTTTTGAAGAATGTTAAGTTAGATGAATACTGTATCACTTTGAAGGTTTATTTCGAAATAAATAAATGAAAAATTTTAATTCATTCATGTCATTCATAACTCAAGGATAGAAACTAATTACACCTCACATTATTTTGAGAAGGAACTATTTTTTTCAAACTCCAATAAAGCATGATTTTCATAACAATTTTTGGAAGATTTATCATCTTCAGAAATACAGGAACGTTTTCTTTTTTTCTTATTCTTAGATTATAGAAAACACATTACCGAGTTAGCACGGTTTTTCTGAAATTTTTCCCAAAAACATTATTCATTCAACCGGATGCTGGTAGCAATGAATTTTTAATGAAGTCGCTGTTACTCATCTATACTTAACGAACGACGAACTTAAAATGAACTAACAAAACTAATGATTAGGACATATTTATGTGCACTGATTCTATGTAAACTTTCATTTACTTTATTCATAAAGATAGGATACTACTGTTTGTCATTTTTTATTACAATCCAAAAAAATTGAGAAGTAGGGCGTTATGCAAATTTCTAAATATTGCAATGTTGAAATTGATCGAATAATCTGCCGCTTTGATGAATATAGTTTCTAATATTAAAAAATTTCACGGTGATAACCAGTTTCCTGGTGATTATTATAGTGGTCCAAGTGAAGGGCGATTCATCAAACATCACCCAAGTTTAAAAAAAAATTGCCTCTGATCATCGAATGTCTGAATAAGTTGCTTATTTAACTACCGCATTTTTCGGACCATAACGTGCACCGGACGATAAGACGTACCTAAAATTTAAGGGAGGATTTTTAGAAAAGAATATTTAGTATTTTATTAGGTATGAGATATTTTCAATTTCTTACTTAATAAAGATAAAAATATACATGTAATTAAAAATATATATAATTAGGGATGCGTAATTTTCGCATTTACGAAATAGATGCGAATAAATACGAAATTTGCCGATATGAGGGAATAAATGCGAAAATTATTTTGTTAGTACTACTTTTCGGCGAAAACTCGGTGATAAACGGATTTTTAAGCAAAATTGGGTAATAATAGAAATAATTTATTAACATAATTGCTTATCTAAGACCATCCACGGTCTTTAACTGAGAGATCTCTCGAAATTTGCTTATCACTTATTGCTAAATACTTAAGGAAGAGAATGGGGAGACTACTACAATGCTTTTAACTAAGAATTTTGATACTTACCTAACCAAGTAAGTAAAATTCGGATTTTTTTTAATAAATAAGAAATTTTTGAATTTATATATATATATATATATATATATATATATATATATATATATATATATATATAAATATATATATTTGCGAACAAATGTGAAATTTTATATATTGTAATTTTTTTGCAAAATTTCGATATTTTTTATGCAAAATTTACGTACACCTATATATAATAAATATAATAAATAATATATATATAAAATATATGTAATATATATATATAATAAAATATTCATTCTATTTTTATGTTACCTTCTGACCCAAATTTTAAGTCGATTTTTTTATGTAAAAAAAAAAATCGTCTTATTAAAAAAGGTGCGTCTTATGGTCCGAAAAATACGGTGACTTCTTTTTAACTAACACAGCGTTTTTTTAGATGAAAAAGCGCTTATAAAATATGCTTTGTGAATTTATATTTTACAGGGATTTTTATATTCTAAAGGGGTAAATTATATTCTATAGGGATTTCGGGACACGTTGGAATCCGATAAGTAAATTATTCTTTTTCTTGGAACCCTGAAGTTGTACGCAATCCTTCGTTTGTCGAGGTTTTTCTACGTGAATTTCGCGTCTCCTACAGCTAATTCTTTTTAACCTAAAACACGCCCTTGAGGTATTCAAAAACTCTACAATCACTTGGTCTTATTTCTATCACAATGCCCGTCAGAACTGTTTAGTCGTGGTGACCTCTAAAGTGCATGTTAGACATGAAAAAATTAGATTGCGGACATCAGTGAGAGTGGTTAGTAAGAAAGTGAAGGTCATTTTGATTTGTCTGTTAAGCATATTCAGCTGTTTAGAACGAATATTAAACATTCAGTTAATTTAAGATTTCTGTCTGCAAGTATGACGTTTAAAGTACAGCTTTCGAGCAGGAGAGAAACTTTATGTAACTCAAACCATCCTGAAGAAATTGGTTAACGAAAACAGCTGATAATTCATAAAATGCGAAGAAAAAGCAATTATCTTGAAGTACCCTAGAGGTTTTTCAAACTTTAATTAAGAATAACAAATCAAAATTTTATATCTCGACTTACGCCTAAGTATGAATGAAAAAAATATCAAAATGAACCAAACTCGCAAAATAATCCTTCCCGGAGCTCACACCACTGAACACATTCTTTTTTAACTATAATTTCTTATTTCTTGCCCAATTTTTACAAACTACCAGAAATAGAGAATCGAGACTATCGTAATCGAGTTCAGTCTAATTGAAATCATTCGGATTCAGACCTTGGAAACCAACCCCTAAATCACCTCTTGTTCTAAATTGTAAATTTATAAAACTCTGTTTGTTTTATAAATTTACAAGATTTGTTGTAAATTTATAAATCTTGTAAATTTATAAAACAACCCTAAAACAACTTTCTTTTGATAACTTAAAAAAATTATAATATAAATTGAGAAATACTTGAAAATTAGGATTAGCAATTTTTTTATTGTAGAATTATGAAGAAATACCAAGTTTTATAAAAATTTAACTTCAGTTATATTGAATTTTAATATAACAAGCTGCAGACATCCACCCCTCCCACTTCAAAACTTTTTCTGAATACACTCGTGCGACGATAGTCAGCCTCGTAAACTCACCACGGTGTCCACTGATCAGACGCTCGGTGTAAGGGTATAGAATAGCTAAGTTAATTTTAAGGTGAATAAGAAGAGGGTTATTAGGAAAATAAATCAAATTAGGTAATTAAAGGTAAGTTTTGGCAGAAAAATAGGTTTTAGTTTTAAATTGATCAACAGATGGCGCTACTTGTCCACGTTTCAGAGTAAAGCAATCATGTGAAAAAGAGCGGAAGTGCATCAGAGGATGTGGCGTCCTTCGAGAACATTCGAGAAGATAGCATTGTTGGCGGGGTTAAGGTGATAGTAAACTTTCAAAATTGTGAAATTTGTCCAAAAATTCGATTTTTTTTATTTTATTGAATTGTGAAACTACGGACGAGTAGGAATGTGTTGCAAAATGAATTTTAATTTCTGTTATTACTTTCCTAGTTATAGGAATTTGTATTTAATTTAGATATTATGTGGTTACTAATAGCAAGAACTTTAAATGTGTTTTTCTCAAAATAAAAGTTTTCATGTCATACGAATATTCAAACTGCTCCATGCACATTTCTAATTATCGTATCGCTTTGAAATTTAAGCTTTATATACTTAACTGTATATCAAATAAATCTTATTGAAAAAAATTTTGCTTTGTAGCTCAGAATTTCTAAATTTTTTACTTGAAAAGATGATTTATAGGTATTTTGCGTAATAAAAAGGGTGTTTTCACTATTATTATTTTTTTCTCTTTATATTTTTGATGAATGCTTAAAATAAGCCATAAGTTTCATTGTTAGTTCTATAAGGTATTCTGTAAATAAAAATTACCATATTATACGCAAAAGAAATGCGCCTAGAACATTTTTAATTAGGCCAATTTTTGATATAATTAATAGTTCATAATTCATAAATTATTAATATTTCATCTTTAAATTTTAACCACTTTTACATATCTGTGGTACTAATCATATATTCAAATTTCAAGCAAATCCATCCAAAACAAATGATGAATGGAAGCTTATCGTCCAAAGCAGGCAGCTAAATGGCAAATTTTCCGTCTTTTCAAAATTATTAAAGTTCGACGATGTATTCTTATTACAACCATAGTCCAGTAATATTGTGAAGTGGAAGGTAACGTCGTATTCTAAAACAACTTTATGGAGCTCAGCGAGGATTAGATGGAATAAAATAATGAAATCCCAACCAAGAGTCTCCTATCTTCATTCCGCCAGGAACTGCGTAACAACTTAGATGGGTGCGCGCTAGCGGGTGCGATATATATATATATATATATATATATATATATATATATATATATATATATATGTGTGTGTGTGTGTGTGTGTGTGTGTGTATATATAATATATATTTATATATATATATATATATATATATATATATGTGTGTGTGTGTGTGTGTGTAAGTAAGTAAAAATATTTGGAAATCACAATATATAAAACTGGTTGCAAAGTTTTACAAAAATGCAAAAAATTAGAAATAACAATTTTTTTTAGAAAAAATTAATTGTAATTATAAACCTTACTTAAATTTATAAACCAACCCTAAAACAACTTTCTTTTGATAACTTAAAAAATTATAATATAAAATGAGAAATACTAGAAAATAAAGATTAGCAATATTTTTAATATAGAATTATGAAGAAATAAAGTTTTATAAAAACTTAACTTCAATTATATTGAACTTTAATATAATAAGCTGCAAACATCCCCCCGTCTTCCACTTCAAAACTTTTTTTCCTGACACATAGATATATAAAACAGAAAACACACTCTTTGAAATGTACAGATACTGCATAGTGCGCTAGGCGTAAATAGTTTCTTTTATCAGGAAGCAGTAAAGACAAAATTACATTGAAATAGTCCCGTTCACAAACAAACAGCCTCCCGTGCACCTCAAAAGGAGAGTGTTGGGTTGGCATGATTTCGGATGTTACCGCAGTAAAATATTATCGCCTTCTTTGGTGGACCTGTCCCTAAATAGTACTGTAACCTAATTTTTGGTTCAGTTTACGTCGAACTTTTTCGTTTGGCAGCGAAATATTAAAATTTTTGAGAATTCCCCGTATTAAACTTTCAAATAGTTGCACAGCTTTTTTTTTTTGTTTAAAATATCGTAAGATTTTCAAAGTTTATTTTAGCATGTTACAGATTACAGCTGTGATTTACTGGTTGCAAAAATTTGACATATTGCGAATACACTGAATTAAATTTTCAAATATCATTAGAACTTATAGGTCGTCGTCATTGCAGCATTTAAAATTCTATTTTTTTGTGCGTTCATAATGTGTCCTTTTTTTGTTATACACGTACCGTTCTAACGCTCTTTATGGTTTTCTCATGCACTGAGGATTTTGCGACGGTAAAAAGTGGGCGTTGCCATTCGAAAATTTCGAGTTTCTGTACCTATAACCGTAACCGCGAGCCCCACTTGGTTGCCGTTCACAAAATCCCGAGCTCATACCTCTGAATAACTATATCTGAAATTTCATCATGATCGGTTGAACGGAACAGCCGCTAGAGGTCCATATATCGGCAAAGTTTTTTCATGACCATCCTGATATTGAACTTTTAACTGTAAGTATATACAGCTAATTCCTATATTTTTTATGTGTTTCAGAATCAATTTTAACAATTGACAGTATATCCTTTGTACCTCGAATCGCTTTATTCCTGAGTCTTTCAATAAATATATTTTCTTGTACTTTTGTTAAAAAATCAGTGCAATTTCCACAATAATCTTGAAGCATTTTCTTTGAAACCAAGATAGCAAGTACTTTGAATTACATATTTCCCTATTCAAAGCTTGAATGATATTTTTGTTAATTTGCTAATGAAGTTCTCATAGCTATGGCCAAAAAGAGTTGGTTTTGAAAATAATCATTCCATTCTTCTGCTCCTAAATATATCCTAATAATAACTTTGCCTCATAGTAGGATATTGCAGGTACAATTTATCGATCAGTAAATAATTCACAGACGGACATTGAAAGCAATGTGGATCACTGGGTTCGCTTGTACATATTTTGCTGAAAATATACTAATGTTTCAAAAAATCCTGATCAGCAGAAAAGAGCAACAGTGGAAAACAAAAGCACCGATTATAGTACCGGAGATAGCATAAGGCTTCTTTGTACTAACCCTATTGGATTCGCTCACCTCAGTGTTAACCTATGGAGAATATTTTTCCAAGGATTGCTGACTTGGATTTAAGGTATCCGACTACTTTTAAAACATCGATTTTGACGAAAATTCCGAAATTGTTTTCAATTCTTTTTTTTTTTTTAAGATTGTAAATTTATGTTTCTAAATCCGCTTTTATTTTTTCGATACGATCATTAGAAATGAAATTAGAGCTATTTAAAGGTCAGCAGCAGCTATGAATTTCAATGCAAGTTGAAAACTTTAATTGTGTTTTCTGAAGAACATTTTTTTCATCAAAAATGTAAACGACTCTTGTGATAACTCAAAATCTAACCATGATATGTCTATGAAATTTTTCACGTATGTTTTTCATAATACTAAGAACGTAATGGACTACAGATTTGGTTTTAGGTATATTATTTGTTGATTTATTGGTACACTAGCTGAAAACCCGTACTTCGCTACGGAGAACATTAAATTTAAATACAACGGTCAATGTATGCAATTAATGCCAAATATATGTATAAATATATTTATAATAAATACAACGATCAATGTATGCAATTGATGTAAAAAAAAAACGAAAAAATATATTTATAAAAAAATCGTAACGGATATTTTTATAGACAAAATAATGTAGAAGAAAATATTCAAATTAAATCTAATAGGCCATACTAAAGAATATAGTACAGTTAATATGGTACAGTTTGAGGAACATATCTTTTACTGCAGTGGTTCCCAACCTTGGGTACGCGTACAATTACCTGTACGCGGACAAGCAGCTACCGGTACGCGAATGATTTTACAATTTAAAACAAAAATCTATTACAAATCTGTATTACGAAACAAGAAAAGAAATGACTATAATAACTAATAATCCATACGTTTTAATATTTTAGTTTGGAGTTTCTTATCCAAACTAAATTTTATTGTTTGTGTTGTAATACTTTAGTGTGATTTAATCTCAAAAGATGCCACTTACACCTAAATGCGTTATCTATGACCGCCCCATAAAAATTTCGACTGCGGAATATAACTGTGTCTATAACTGTGTTTGCGAATTATAACTGTGTGTGAGTTCTACTAAAAATTGTGTTTTGTGTTTCAAACATCTTTAAATTAATTGCATATCCTTAATCAATAGTAATTGTATTATTAATAAATATTAAGAAGTTGTTAAGGTAAGTGTATTAAACAAGAGATTTATTTAAAATAATTTTTTATATATCCTAATTTATTTTAATAAATGCTTGGCTACATGTTTCGTATACATTTCGTATTCGTCTTCAGACCATATACAAATAAACTTATTCGTTGTTAAGAACACTAAAAAATTTACAAAGGATATGATTAGTCATGGTTATAGTTTAGTTATAAAATCTTAAAATTACTTACATGTAGATCAGATTACGCCCATTCATAAAATAAATATTTTTTTAAAAAGAATTACCTAATCATTACATTTTACAAAAATTATTTTAAATTTATTTTTACTTAAACACTGAAGTACGGTGGTTGTCACGTGGTAAAGTGATAAACATTGAGCTCTATATTACTTCTTTAGTTAATAATAAACAGGCCCAACCTGCTCAATAATTATATATTTTTTAAAGTGATTATTATATTTTATATATGTGTTGAGCAATAAAAATATATCCCAAGTTACTTGTCTTTATTACAAATGTTCTCTATTGCATTTTATTCCCCCTTTCAAAATTTTCGGTCTACCGGTACGTCATCAAATTGTTTACAACGTACAGGTACGATACTATAAAAAGGTTGGGAAACCCTGTTTTACTGTATTTTAATATTTTTTTGGATAATGTCCAATCATCTGCCGCATTAGCAAGCAAAGAAAAATATTTTTTTTTGTCTATTTAGTTGTTATGCACGTGACGATAAATTTATTTAAAGTACCAGAAAAAGAAATCACGTAATCAGCATTTAATAAATTAAATTCTAAAAAATAATCTTTAAAAATTCACCAAAAATGAGGAAATGGAGATAAAGATTTGAAAAATATTTCATTTTAAAGGAATTTTTATGATCCTTCTCGTGATATAAATTTTATAACCCTCAAATAATTATTTTAAATGCAAACTTTAAAAAAAGTTACTAAAACAACATAAAAATTTAATTTTAAAAAATCTAAGAAGAATTTTTCAAAAATCTTTCTTAGTGCACCCCTACACTATAAGAAGAATCGCCATGCAAAATTTCAGCCCTGTCCAGCGGTTTGGTCTGTGCGTTGTATGTCAGTGAGTCAGTCAGTTACGGAACTGTTTTATATATATAGATTTATAAAAAAAATCTCATGGAAAATTACTAAAATTTTACATGTAATTACATATAATGACCTGTATGTTTTTTAGATTTTGAGATATCGATAAGCATGCAGGCCATTACACTTAGATGGTAATAACGTACAAATAACAAAAAAAAAGTTAATATGATATGCATAATTTATTTTGTTAGCGCTAGAGCCGTTCTTTTAAAAATTTGCTAAATTTCTACCCAATTTCCTCAATTTTGTAAAAATTTGCATAGTTAATGTCTATTTTATCATCATTTTCGAGTTTTGGTGTTATATTCCTTCGAAAAATCAAATATAAATTTTCGCAAGTACAATTTTTTTTAAAAAAAAGGGCTCCGAAAGAAGTCGGATACTTTAAAGAATTTTTAAAAAAATTAAACAACGTAATAGAGAAATAAATTTTATGGTTTGGGGAATTTTTCATTTTTAAAAAAACTGCAAATAATATTTTAGAATTTAAATCATTCGGGGGGAAAAATCTGGTCTAGTGTGTTTTAAATGCTCCTAAATTCCTCTGATGGACGAAATTTATAAAATGAATCATATAAAATTTATAAAATGAAATGGATTTAAAGATTTTTTAAAATTATACTCCGTAATAGAGAAAGAAATTTTATAGCTTGGAGAATTTTTCGTTAAAAAAAACTGCAAATAATAATTTAAAATTTTAATTATTCGGGGGGGGGAGGAATCTGGTATAGTGTGTTTTAAACGCTTCTAAATTCCTTTGATGGAACGAAATTTATAAAATAAATCGTATAAAACTTATAAAATGAAATGGATTTAAAGATTTTTTAAAATTATACTCCGTAATAGAGAAAGAAATTTTATAGCTTGGGGAATTTTTCGTTAAAAATCTGCAAATAGTAATTTAAAATTTAAATTATTCGGGGGGGGGGAGGAATCTGGTATAGTGTGTTTTAAACGCTCCAAAATTCCTTTGGTAGACGAAATTTATAAAATGAATTCTGTTGCAAAGTATCAGGCTATCTGAAAATACTCTTTTTAATTGATTATCAGAATTTATGTTGCTGTAATTAGTCGACAAATTTTCTCCATAGGTTAATATTGAGGTGAGCGAATACAATAGGGTTAGTACAAGCAGCTTAAACTTCGCAAAGCTACGTAGTCAGTAAAAGCCAAATATAGTTTGAAATTTCGTTTGTATGTAGTTACTTCTCTTGAAATATGCGTCACTTTAACGAATGTAGAGATTAAAACGGATATGAAAACAGCTTTTGGCGAAGAAGCGTAGCGGCAGGGAGACTGCCAAAATCTGACAGAGAAGGAAATTGAAAAATCTGTTAATACTCAGCGTTCTTTTCTGGAATCCTCGGAAATTACACGAACAGGAACCTTTTGCCTCCACTGCAGCATTGCAGAAAGTTTTTCAGCCGTATACGGATTTAGACAGTCATAAGGTATGAAATATTTCGCCAACTATGTCTGTATTGTTTATGTCAAATTATGAAGTTAAAATTAAAGCATATTGAGACTTGATATTTTAAAATTTCTGTTTCTCGAGGTTTTTCTCTCGATTTAGGAAATTTGAGATAGGGTGATATCACTACACTATATAATTGCATAAATGACATCAAAAGAAATTAGGAGGATTTTAGTGTTTTTTTTTTCCTTAATCATATTATAGTTATGATTGAAAAATTTCTCTTTAGAGCCTTATATTTATGCTAATAGAGGTAATTATTCGTATGCACTGATCCAGTTTTGCGGATTATACGTGCATCACAGAAGAAAATAAGTTAGAAGGAAAATATATACTGTCGCAAGAATGTCAATTGGGTTTGTAAAAAAATGGCTATAATACTCTTTCTCGGGACAAAAACTTGATTTCTTCGAAACCTTTATCGCTATTTGAATTAATATATATTATCATTTATTTCATTTTTATTAAATCGCTTTATGTGTTTCATTTAATACCTATAGAATGATTAACTTTTTATGGCGCTATTTTCCGTTTTTCTGCTTTTACGGCACAGACATGTGCGGGCAATCGGAAGCTCAGTCATATAATATAAAAAATAGATTGCTTAAGTACTGTAAATAAATAATCCGTAAATCTGAAAAATGGATTTCATTCTTTTAATAATTTCACTTTTATGCGTTTGTAAGCATTGTGTTATTCTCTTTTTTGTGTGTATATTAACTATGAAAAACATTAATAAGGAGTGAGGTTGAGTGAGCATACAGATATATTAGATTCTCCGCTTTTAAAGGGGGGGGGGAAGAATCCTGCACACATAACCTCCCTGCGGAGGGTTTGACTGCAAAAGAGTTAATTGTAACCATCTCCAGAGAAAGTTTCAGAAGCTTGACGGCTCATTGTACTTGTCTGGCAAGCAGGAAGTCTTGGTTGTGAGTTTTGGAACAACAGCCACTTTAAACAAAGGGTAATTAAAATTTTTTTATATACAATTCATTTAAAACTTTAGCTTTATTCTTCGGCACTTCGTACGCTTCTCTGTACAGTACAAATATAAGGTAGTTCTAAAGTGGATAAGTCTTTAGATATCACAGAACAAGTGACGGGTGTTATGCTATTTATTAGTTCGAAATTACTTGCTGTCCTTTTACTTTTTATAATGGATATTTTGTAGCTGTTTGTATATGCTATGAGTTTTCAAAATGTTTCATTTGTAATATAGTTAGTTCTTATGCAAATGATGCCTTAGAAACCACAGACGGTATTACCTGGTGTTTCAAAACTCGCGCATATCCACATGGTAATCCTTGTTGCTTAAAAACCAAAAGGGGTGCAACGTGTCACACATCACGGGACAGTATGGAAGTTTTAACTGAATTTTTCAATGATCGTGTCATTTCCAAAGGACTTTGGCCACCACGTTCACCGGCTTTTAAATTCCGAATTTTTTCCTTTGGGGATATCTGAAAAAAGTCGCCTACAGCAATAATCCCCATATGCTTGATGAACTTAAGAGTAACATCCTTCATGCAATATCGGACATTACTTCTCACACACTTCGTAAAGTGTCGACTAATCTGGTAAAAAGAGTTCGATTGTGTGTCCAGGAAAACGGACATCATTTTGAACATTTACTGTGATTTGACCATGTCTGACACCTAAGTCCATGTTTGACCATGTCTGACAATAAAGATAATCGTTCAACCTTTGTTTGTCCGTTATTCTGTTTGTTAACATAATTCATCTGTCTTTAAAACTCAACCACAAAGGTTGATGTGCGCGAGTTTTGAAACACCCGGTATGTTCAGAAACTAGGAAATGTTTCCACCTTTCGATCACCTAAGAAAGATGGATCTTCACAGAAGAATCAAACTTTGCTCAATATAATTTTAAGAACATGGTAAGCGAAAGATTTTAGAATACTGAACAAATCCCCCTCACTCAATAATAAAATTATTCGTAATCCCATCCTAGAATTTTTTATAGGCATCGTTTAAGCAGGAAATCGTCCTACAGGAAATCGCATCATTAAAATCATACAGGATTATTAGATTGACCTCAATCTGTATATATTTAGAAAAAATTAAGCATTCAAATTAAATTTTTTATTAAATTTCTTCTTCCCTTCAGCATTAATTCTTTAAAGTAACCTGTACAACTTACGGCCTGCGAAACCATTTGTAAAGACGCATAAAATTGCAAATGTGAATAATACGTAATATTATTTTTGTATTCTTCATAATACGAAGGAATTATATAAGCATTCAATATTAATGTTTAATTTTTAGCATAACTAGTGATTTATATTTTCTTAGATAAAAAATTTTTTGGTTTCCCATCTATACTATTTACTTGCAGCCCGCAGCAACTTTCCATAAGGTAATATGGTCCGCATCACATTTCGATTTGTGCAGGCCTGCCTAAAAGCATTTACTTGGACCATATTTTATTCTCTTCTCGAATATTAAGCGTTTTATTTATAATACAAAAGTTTTTGAACCTCAGTTCAAAAGATTAACTGTTTAATTTCAGAAAACAAACAAAATGAACTTCAGTTGAGGACCAAGAAACAGACCTGTTAGTGATAATACGGAAGTAAAGGATTTTTATTTGTCATCTATAAGGTTCAAAGCGCGGTCTTTTTGTTTGGTTTAAGATTCCTCCATTTACTTCACGGTGTATATATATATATATATATATATATATATATATATATATATATATATATATATATATATATATATATATATATATATATATATATATATATATATATATATATATATATATATATATATATATATATATATATGTGTGTGTGTGTGTGTGTGTGTGTGTGTGTGTGTGTGTGTGTGTGTTTGTTTGTGTGTTTGTTTGTTTGTGTGTGTGTGGATGGATATGTTTCTATGTGTATGTGTGTTAGTATAAACAATATGTGCTGAGAAGACAAAGTGGAAAATTATTTTTTAATTTGTACAATTCTTAAAACAGGAATGTTTATTAATTTAGTATAAGAAAATTGCATAAAATGGGCATGTCAAATTCAGTAAATGCGTACATTTTAAGTACGTAAGAATTTAAGGACATTTCAATACGTCTAATTTACAAACTCTGTCACGGAGAACATGCTTCCCACCGAAAAATTTTTATTTATTCAATATAAGTATTGTAAATTTTAGAAGCATGAGCTATCAAATTTCGAAAGAAATCGACCCTCCTGAAACTTTTGATAAACAAGCATCGTTATAACAAAATCAAAACTCAGGCTATCCTAAAAATAACTTCTTTTTTTACAAATTGTTTTTCGCCATATATAATCTGCGTTTAAGTATCTTCCGAAATCATAAGGTCCCCTTTCACATAGAATCCGTCAAGGAGCGTTACTCGTATTGACATATTTTAAACCAATCACAGACCTTAAGAATTTCTCGGTTTATCGTTTAGAGGTTTTGAATTGGTTAAACATATGTCTATATATAGACATAGAGTAACGCTGACTCTGACAAATTCTATGTGAAGAGGCCCTAAATCTGCAGTGAATTTCATTAAATAGAAGAATACGTCAAAGCGAATATATAGAGACTCTGTTGTGTATAACACATACATATCAGATTGTAAATAACGCACGGGTTTTCTGCATCCTAACTTATGCTCAAAGTGTAAACGGAAACTGTTCTTGTTTGTATATCTGAGCAAACGAAGGCATATACACTAACGGGTCCGCATAACTCGAAATGTGATGAGGGCCATATTACTTTATAGAAAGCCGATGCGGGCGGCAAGAAAGTTGAACAGATGGAAAAGTCAAAATATTTTATATAAAAAAACTAAGTTACTGATTCTTTTAAAAACCAAATAAATATTAATATTCATTGCTTATTTATTCTCTTCGTATTATTATAATTCTAAGAGATTACGGCCACCCCCATTTTCGTGTACAAGCCAATGTCAAACTGAAGACCAGCGCTGCGTAGCAATACCTGCAGACTCAGCCGAGGGTTTATTTACCCTGTTCGGTTTATGAATAGTATAGACCTGGGCCGCCGGACGGAAAGTACAGATCTGCCGACCAATTTGGGCAACCCGGGGCCCCCCGTAATATTATAAATCTAAAACATTCTTCGCGATTTTTAGATTTATTATAATATACGCCTTCACAAAATGCTTCATAGGCCACAAATTGAGTGCTGGCGGGCCGCATGTGGCCCGCTGGCCGTATTTTGTGCAGGCCTTCACTAGAAAGAAACTTAATAAATTATATGTTTTTATATTTTTATCTATACACACAACCAGATGTTCTCGTGGATAGTGAATTTGATTCCAAAATTTCTTTTCTCAAATACTCTATTTATTCAAGTTATTTGAGATTGACTTTGTAAAACCGGGAATATGACCAATCAGAAATCAGGATAGAAAAAAAACAGAAATGTGAAACCAGAGAATAACTTAATAATAATAGTAAATCATATTTATCTGGTCACTTTAAAAAAAATCTACTTTCTACTGATTCAGTCATGCTAATTTTTATGCACCATCTAATGTTTTCACCCGATGAATAATTTTAAGCTCAAGAAAATACCATATTCCAAGGCGAAAGGTGCTCTGAAAAGAATTTTTATCTCAGTACTTGCAAATCAAGCGCATCTTGGTATTTCAGTCTTCTTATATCTGCTATAGTCGCCTCACATGCTATGCATACTTTGTTATTTTTTCAAACACTTTTTCTTCAGCATAACGCAAGCTTCAAGAATTGTTTCAAAAAACGCATAAAAAGATAATACACAAAGTATATATTTCTTCCAAACTTTGAAAAATATCACTCTTGGAGATTACAGGAGAGTATCTTTTGATTTTAAAAAAAGGAAGAAAGAGCGTTAGATATTTCTGAAAAACTACGTAAGTAAGTCGACATCTGGAAGCTTTTTCAGAAAAAAAAAGTGAAATAAAAAAAATCTTCTCTAGCTTTCGTTGTATTTTTAAGTTTTCTCGATGCAAATATTTTCGTTGTGCTTTAAAAGTAAGTTTGATGTTTCTTTTAAGGAGTAAGAATAAGAATAAGAATACCATAAAAGGTCAGTAAGCACTCGATCAATGTCATTTCTGTCTCAATAAAAATTAAATTTTCTGATATCTGGTGAGCACTGTATGATTCCAAATTTCTGGAATTTTATAAAAATAGTAAATTTCCTCAAATATGTCCTAGCACCATTTCACAGAGGTAAGAAAGTAGGCATATGAATTCGGAAGCTTCATAACATTGCAACACTAGTAGAATGGCAGGTGGAGGACAGGGTGAGTTCCAACGAGAACAAGTGATTGTGTACTACCATTGTAAGAAATATGCTTATTAGATTCCCAGCATATCACAATTAGCCCGATCCACTGTACGCGATATTACTGCAGAGACGTATACAAAACAACCGCAAACTGTTGACAGCGCATTTTGACGTACGACCCCATATACTGAAAAGAGTTGCTGTTCAAGAAAATAGTTTGTTCCGGGATGACAATTCGAAAAAATTTCAAAATATTTCATGTTAAATAGAGAAGAGACTGTTTACTTAAGGGAGGTAGTCTGACATCATTCCTTTCTGGAAATGCGCAAGTTTATCATTGCATTTCCTGGCACCTTCTCGTGTAATACTTATATATAATACCTATAACCTAAGTAGTGCCCAAATTATTAGAAATTCTGCTAGTTTCCGAAAGGCAAAGTAAAGTCCTTCTGTTATAGGGAACACAGTGGCCAATTGTTTTCAGTAATGTAGTACATGCACTATATTGCTAAAATGTACGGACACCTCCTAAAATGCAAATTAGGCAAATTTTCATTATCAAGGGGATATATATATATACAGTAGTGGCCAAATTATTAGAATTTTTTTAAAAAATTTTGATTTTTTAACACTTGCTTATCCATAACTGCAATAATAATTATCGTAACACAAAATGTAAACTTCCCGCTGATTTAACGTATATATGCACTATATTTCAGATCATTTTATAGAGGGCGCTGCCACAGAAGTTTTGTTAAAATATCTGGCAACTCGTACGCGGCAAAAGTGTAGCATTTGCAGAGGAATGTTGTGGTACAGAAAGTTTCGATTTTGACATTTTAAAGTAATTCTCTAAGACATTATTTTTGTATTTGCATTTTAGGACACTCTTTTGCTCCAGAAATAAGATTTGAAACTTATTTGAGCGTGGCAAGGCCTCTGTAAAAATATGGGAAGAATAGCAGATTTGTCGCCACGAAAACGTGGCCAGATACAGACTTTGCTGAAGAACTCATCGTTGAAAAAGAAGGAAATAAAAAAAAAAAAAAACTATCAGTTTCAGAAGACGTGGTATCACGTGTTAAGAATTCTTTGCAATTTGGTTCATCTGGGTCCCGAAAGCGAAAGGGAAGGTGTGGTTAGAAAAGGCATAACAACTCCTCCAGACTACCGGAAACTGTTCCAGTTTTGCCGTTCCAACAGAAAGTTCTACTCTAAACGGCTTGTAAGTGAAAGGGCAAAAACAGGTGTCATTTTAAGCCCAAGAACTTTACGACGGCGATTATATGACGATGGATACAAGGCCTACCGCCCTAGAAAGAATCCCAAGGTAACGCCTGCAATACGGACTAAGAGACTGGCGTGGGAAAAGAGTTGCAAAACTGGACCGCAGAGGATTGGGAGAGGATAAGTTTTGTATTTTAATATCCATATTTGCATAATAATAAATATTTGTAACCATTAATTAATAAATACAATGTTTATATGTTAAAAAATAACAACGCATAAAAAGTTTTTGCGAGCATTGAAAATCGAGTTTTTAGTAATACAGTATTACCCTCACTGCAGGTATGCTTCTCTGATGAACCCACCTTAGAAATATTAGAAGATAGATCTTGTTATGTCAGGAGGAAGCGAGGAGAAGAATTTCGTGCTGATTGTGTTGTTGAATCGGTCAAACACCCAGCCAAAGTAATGATTTGGAGCGTCATATTTGTCATACTGTATTACTAAATACTCGGTTTTCAATTCGTTTTATTCATTTTTATTTTTTTCATATTTAAACATTGTATTTATTAACTAATGTTTACAAATTTGTTTTATTATGCAAATATAGATACTAAAATATAAAACTTACCCTCTCCCAATCCTCTGTGGTCCAGTTTTGACAACTCTTTTGTCCACGCCAGTCTTTTAGACCGCACTGCAGGCGTTACCTTGGGGTTCTCTCTAGGGCGGTAGGTCTTATATCCTTCGTCATATAATCGCCGCCGTAAAGTTCCTAGGCTTAAAATGACACCTGTTTTTGTCATTTCACTTGCAAGCCGTTTAGAGTAGAACTTTCTGTTGGAACGGCAAAACTGGAGCAGTTTTCGGTTGTCTCGAGTAGTTGTTAGGTGTTTTCTGCCACACCTCCCCTTTCGCTTTCAGGACCCAGATGAACCAAATTGCAAAGAATCACGTGTTAAGAAACACGTGATACCACGGCTTCTGAAACTGATAGTTTTTTTTTTTGTAATTTCCTTCTTTTTTAGCGATGAGTTCTCCAGTAAAGTCTGAATCTGGCCACGTTTTCGTGGCGACAAATCTGCTATTCTTCCCATATTTTTACAGAGGCCTTGACATGCTCAAATAAGTTTTAAATCTTATTTCTGGGGCAAAAGAGTGTCCTAAAATGCAAATATAAAAATAATGTCTTAGAGAATTACTTTAAAATGTCAAAATCTAAACTTTATGTACTACAACAGTCCTCTGCAAATGCTCCATTTTTGCCAAGCACGAGTTGCCAGATATTTTAACAAAACTTCTGCGGCAGCGCCCTCTATAAAATGATCTGAAATATAGTGCACATATACGTTAAATCAGCGGGAAGTTTAAATTTTGTGTTACGATAATTATTATTTCAGTTATGGATAAGCAAGTGTTAAAAAATTAAAAATTTTAAAAATTTCTAATAATTTGGCCACTACTGTATGTATATATATCCCCTTGATAATGAAAATTTGCCTTAATTTGCATTTTAGGAGGTGTCCGTATATTTTAGCAGTATAGTGCATGTACTACATTACCGACAACAATTTGCCACTGTGTTCCCTATCACAGAAGGACTTTATTTTGCCTTTCGGAAACTATCAGAATTATATTTGGTTTTAGTTACATTTGCAGCTCATCTGTGTTTACTTTCAACCGTTTTTTGGTAGACTTCGGTGGAAAAAACACCTTCCACATTCTTTTAATGGAACAACTTCGTAAGATTAGGTTTGGATGATGGCAAGAAAGACTACAGGATGCTGGCATTCGATATCAAAGTCTATGGTTTCAAGTCTCGTTATTACCATGGATGTTTGAAATCATTTAGAATCAGCATTTTACTGCAGGTCCCGGTGTATTTATCACTCGTATACCAAAAGATGGTCATAGAGATATCAAAGAAATCGAATCAAGGCTCAAGAAGACTGGGTCGATGTTGCAGCCTTGGTTTATTTTTATCTCATTGCTTTTTTTTTCAGATCTAGATCCTTTAGAGCAGTGTTGGTCAACCTGTGGCGCTTGCGCTAAACGTGGCGCCTTGGCTGATTATAGGTGGCGTATCGCATCCTTGCGCCTACTTATTCTTTTGAAGTAGACGCCATAGCTAAATCCATCTATTCAACACCAGAATACTCACAGTTCAATTCCAGTTCGTGGCACAAACCTCATGTGTCTACATTGAGCAAAACTACGCTCGCGCACAAATTGTTTGTTTTATTTACAACTGATATTCTATGTGCTGTGATATTCTACGTGTAATTGAAATTTTACCAAATATATTGAAAAAACCAAGCTATTGCAATGATCATTTGAAATTCGTTTTCATGATTTGGTTAAAGAAGACTGCATGCTCGATTTTCCCTGAGTGAATAAATCACAATGAAGATGTCTAATGAACATGCAAATGAAACTTATTGATTTAAAAACAAATTCATTATTGAAAATGAAATTTGATGAGCTTTATTCAGATCAAGATTCTTCTGACATGATTAATTTCTGGTGTTCATTACCATGTGAACATTTCCCAGAACTAAGAAAATTAAAAAAAAATTATATACGTCGTTTCAGAACGACATACAAGTGTAAAGAAGCATTTCCCCCCATGAAATTGATTAAAAGCAAAACGAGGTCGCGAAAGACTGGTTCAAATGTCTCTGCTGCTCTCAATAACAAATTTAACAACATTGAAAGGCTAGCGAAATCCAAACAGACTCAAAAGTCCCATTAATGGTAAATAATGTTTATGTGCTGTAATAGATATTGTTTTATATACAATAATTAAATCATTTAAAAATGCTAAGGGAGTGGCTGAGTTATTTTTTTCCTCCCCTAAGTGAAGCAGATTCTACCCCTATCCCTGTTTTCCAACCCCAACCATGAACGCAAGAAAGTAGACTAAGTGCTTCAGTTGGCGCATCTGAATTCGTACGTGAAACAAATTGACTCATAGTACGTAAAAGGTTGGCCACCGCTGCTTTAGAGGGTATTATTTAATGGCTTATCTTTAAAAACCAATCTTTTAGACGCCTCACTGTGTTTTAGACAGCTTGTTAGAACCAAACGTCCGTCGTTTTTGGAATTATGCAGTGGGGGGAAGTAGTCCATAATATTTTTATACTAATCCGGCATCAGGTTTTTGATAAACAACTTCAGCTAGCGATCCATTGCAATGAAATAAATTCATATCGTCGTGTCAAAAACGCCCCCTTACAAGTAAGATAAAAAACACAATAAACCGTTAACCATTCATCAGATAATCTCCGTCTCATCTACGGAATTAAAAATAGGATGAATGCCAATTGAAACCATACTTTTCTGATCATTTAACAGGGGAGTTTTCAAAATAATCTTCAGAAAAGTAGAAAAAATATTTTTCCATTACGAAGCTTTTAGAACATTCCTGGGGGGGGGGAGGGAAACGCCGTTTTTATGTGGCCTGAAAAAAAATGCAGCTTAGTTCCCAAGAGAAATTAGAAACTATTAGTAGTTCCTCAATTACATTGAAATTTAAGTGTGAAATCGGAGTTTTTTTCTGTCGTACTTTTACAGTTTTTAAACCTCAGCGGCTCATATGTAAAATAAAAATAAATGTATACGAATAATAACTATATTGTTCTAAACACTGTGAGAATGTAGTCCATATTCTTAAACATAATAATAAAAACTGGAAAAAAGCATTATAACACCATTAAATTTTCTAAGAAACAGATTTAAGCTTTAGATTTTCTAAACTCCTAATAGTTGTGATCAGTAAATCACAATAAAATATTTTTAATTGTTTGAATATGTTATAAAGATATATGTTAGGAGAATATCTTTATAATATAGAATATATATAAATATTAAAAATTCGCATATTAATAATAATATAATATTAAGTGTAATAACTTTAAAGATGTGTGTTACTATTTGCGAAATTTAATTTTTAATTACTGATCATATAAAATTTGCGTTCATCCAGATGATTCTTTAAGCCAATTCTTTTATTTTGCTGTGGTATGAGGCACATTCAGCGACCTTCATGACTTGATAAAATATTGCATGTCTTTTCAGTTCATATGTGCCATTTCTGATATCTCCCAAGAGTGTCCCGGATGTCCTAAAATAGTGAATAGGAAATACACGACAATAGGCCTTGCATGAGGTATTGTCATGTTGTTGACATGTAGCTGACATTGTGCATTATAACGCGATGGGGGATTAGATATGATCTTGCTAAAAAATGAAACTTATCACAATATAAGTGCATAGTATATGTGGTCCTTCCATGAAAGTTAATATATTTTACATACAGTGCCTCGATAGTTGTAAACGTTTTATTTCATTATATATATTATATATAATGACATGAAGATTTGCAATTATTAAAGATTATATAAAGATATAAGAAAGATTATATAAAGAATAATTATATAAATATTTTTTCTTTGGTAATTTTAGTAAAATATTTCTTGATAGACAGAAAATATAGCTAATTTGTGCAGTATTCAATATTAAAAATAGATTGTGGCCACCCGCATTGTGTAGCAGTTTGATTCATGAGATTCTGCAGTGTGGGCTCCTCGTTCCTTGAACCCTGGTAGTGTTTATTCACCTTTTTGGTGCTCCCATATTAAAGCAGCCAACTATTTCGCGGACGTAGATGGCCGAATGTTCTCAAGACAAAGTGCCTGCAACGTTGTAAAAAACTAAACACTAAACCTTAAAATTAGCTAAAATTGCAAAAAGATTGTAACCTGAAAATTACATTTTACTGTACTATTCTTTTTACTTACAAGTTCGATGTTTTATGTTTATAACATCAAATTTACGGTTTTACAAGATTTTTACATTACCAAAAATTCCTAAAAACTTAATTCCATTTATATGGTCCTTAAAAACTCTTAATTTTTGCTAGACACGCCTTAAAAAGCCTAAAATAAAAAGAAATTTTCAGACTAGGAACTAAATTTTAGATTTTACTACCGTTTCCTGTAGGTCACTCTACGTATTCTGCTAAAAAAATTCTAAATGAATGTGCATATCTCTAGCAGTATATATGCATTAAAAAACCTCATACAACGAATTGTTTTATTTTTGACTTACAGGGTCATGACATTTCCCACCTTCCCCCTAAAGCAACACTTCGGCAAAGTTAATTTTGTCCGTGATAAATCTGAATGGATCGATTTTATGTATGTGTCTCAGGATCAGCCAATAAAGGTTAAGGAAAAATTTTTAAATTTTTCTCATTCGGTGAGCTGTGAAAGATTTCAAAGAGAGAATAAAGCTCTTGACATAGTGACCCTCATTGAACGTGGGTCCGTGACTAAGAGCACATTTTCGGATTATTTAGTTTTTTTACTCTTTCAGTTATTCATTTGTCTTTTTTTTATAAGGTTCTTTAGTGAAATTTCTTATAGTTTATTAAAATGTCAAAGGGAAATACCGTTGAACTATTGCTGAAATAAATTTCAAAATTGTAGTTCCGTGGTTTTAAAAACGAATAGAAAATCGAATTTAATAACATAAAGGATTTTATCGCTGCTTGTCTTTAACCTCTTCAGAATTTCTTACTGTTATTGAATGACCCTGTTATTGAATGACCATGGGCATTGCTGCGAAATTTGAAAGCGAAATAAGCATTAAAATTTGCTAAAATTTATTTAATGAAAGCTTCTTAAAAATTTAAAGACATACTAAAAACACATTAATTATAGTTTTTAAGAACAAGTATGAGCGAGGTTTTATTCCTGCTTTGAATCTCTGGATCTTCGTAAACGTGTTCACCGGGAATTCCTATGAAAAGAAATCGAAATAAAATTCAAATTGTCTGTATGAATGACAACATAGCTTGTAATATAAATAATATAACAGAAGCTTTCCGAAGGAAAACTGGTAGTAATAATTTTTTATTTTATAATTTAACCCTTTTTAACCACAGTGTAAAGTTCATTTTAAATCTCTGAATCATTGATTTTTTATAGAATGCAAAGTCGTTTTGGGGATATGAATATTAACAGATTATGAATTGGAGGAGAAGTAATCATTAGTCCAATGAAAAAATAATGAATGATCATTTTTATTATTCTGGCGCATTTTTCGTTTATTTGAAAAGACATTAATTTGTTGAATATTTCAGTTAAAATCAACAATCGTTTGATTCCGCTTGACCATTTTAATTTTACAGCTTGTTGAATTTTATTTAATTCTTTGATTCTCGTGGTTACAATGTTTGTATGATGTACTTACAGTATCTAGTTTAAAATATTACAAATGACCAGCATGTCGAAATGTAAAAAAATACAGACTGAAACAAAACATATTTTTTATCCAGTTAGATGAATTATATATAGCATTGTTTGCTTTGAGCGGCTACTCGACAACAATTTCTTGCACTTATTATTTTTCTCTTAAAACACAACTGTAACACACGTTAAAATATAGGTGTAACACAGCCTAAAATGTAGATGTCGCCACCATACGGATAGACTTTGCATGCAACTTCCGTTGTGCTGTCATTTTTAAGACAGAGAGAGCGTGGATCTCGTAGAGTAAAGACCTGTCGGTCTGATGCCCAATTTTGGACTATGTTAAGTCAACTTACTGTTTTTATCTAAATGTTTTTCAATTGTTTTGTAATGTCTAATCTAATCCGTCCCTTGTAACTGTGATTTCTAGAGTAATTAAACATGTTCTAAACTTTACCCCGAGATTTTCTTAATAACTTTTGGTTTAACACCAGTAATTACAGTAATGACAGTTACACAACTAACTTACTCGGGTAGCACTAAGCCTTGTCATGATCTTTATTGTTAACCTTTAAACTCTTGCACCTTCCTGAGCGAAAGATGAATTGACAAAGCGTATTATTGACTGACTTGATAAACATTTTTAGACAACACCTCATGTGCTTTCGTGATATGCCTTTACTTAATTAATTGTGGAATAGACTTGTTTTATTAATTACTATTAATAATAAAATTATTATTACTATTATTAGGGATTTTAATCGTGATTATTTTGTAAGCAACTGTTTAATGTTATCTTTGAGTCTAATATTAATTTTAGCTCTTTGTACTAAAGTTCAATTGCTTCTTGGCAGAGCTGTCAGCAGCTCATAATCCGTGACCGCACCTAGTTAAGCTTTTAACCTTCCTTTATATCGCGTGTTTCACCGCAGTTTTCACGTCCGGGTTTGATGGATGTTTCATCCATGCGATTTCTCTCTCCTCTCGCATTCTCAATAATTTTTTAATAATTTTTTTTTTGCTTTTTTGGGGTGTGTTCGGGTGAGTGTTGCTTTTATGCTTTTTTGTGTCTGTTCCGGATCATATAGTGAAGCAGCAAAAAAGTTTCATCATGGGAAAGATACAGACTTAAAAGGGGAAAACGGGAATAAAAGAGCTACACTAATTAAAAGGTAAGAGAGAAAGAGGTTAAACTGAAACAGGCTGTAAAAAGAAAAGAGGCCTAACGAGGGTAATTTTAAATTATACATTCTATATATTATTTGATTATCTTCTCAATCACTTTTTCTTCGTGTAACTCTTTTTAATTGTACCTAATTCCTCTGAATTCCCGGTCTAAAGTGCGTTTAAAGTTTTGACCATTTGGGAAGCCGGATTGAAGGGAGTAAAATGAAGAGTTCTTACATTTACAATTTCGTCGAACCAAGGATACATGCGTTTCAGTACCACTTAATTGTTTTATTATCGGGGAAATAACATTTAGCTTCCTGAACTAAGGTATCCTAGTGGTAGCGCGTCGGTTTTCGGCGCTGAGGGAGCTCAGTTCCAATCCCGATAAGCGCTTTTTACACTAGAAAGACGGCTGTTGTCATTTTGACGGTTTTGGACATACTATTGAGCGCTATGTCTGTATTTGTGTCCTCAGGATTCTGAAATTTTATGACTTTTTCTAATTTTACGCGAAATATGCACACACATTTACAAAATTATATTCGATAGTAAAGAGGGGGAGAAAATGTGTTGTATACCTACTAAGATTGATAGCCGTCGATTTGACGGCATTATAAAAAAACAGGCAGAAATCTTTAAAATAATGCCGGAAAAATGTTAGTTACTTTTCGTCTCTTCCCCCTTTTGCAAATAGCAGAAATAGTGGCTCGTCGGAAATATTGGTGTAGATAAATAAGGACTGTATAAACCATGCATATTTACGGATAAACCATACCAGGTTGTCAGTTTGGCATACCTTCATAAAAGTATATCTAAATTTATACTAATTTATTATATATTATTATGAAATAGTTCAAAATTTAAAGTATTTAACTATTTTTTTTAAACATTAAATATTTTAAATTCTTGATTTTATTTTTAACCGTCAAAATGACGGCGTACTGTCTTTTTAGTAAGAAAAAAATTCCCGTCTTTCTAGTGTTAAATACCTTTGTGTCTAGGCCGGATATGGGCACCCTAAATCTATAAACCGGAAAGTCCTTCTATAAATTTAGAGAGGATGGGAGAGGGTATGATCCCCCTAGATGTCTGGCCTGTGGGTGTTCGGTCAAAATTGAGATGGCACCTAGCTCATTTTAGTTCAGACTTTTAATGGTGCTATCGTTTAATGGTATGTAGTGTATTGAAGAAAAGGTGACGAGTAGGTGGTGTGCAGATAATATTCTGCTGTGGATTATGCATTTTTTCTTCTTGAATTTGCGAAAATAATGGCCATGGATATTACGCCACTGCGGATTACAAGCGGAATTAACAGTGGTAAAATTCTTATCATCACTTAATTAAAAAAAATTTCACTTTTTGAGTAAATGCGGTTCTTCTTTATGAAATTCGTCATGACAAATGTATTCACGAATGCTTGTGTACGCATGACTAAAGTACACTTAAGCAATTGTTTGCATGCACGTATATAATAAAGGCGCTGGATTTAAATCGTGGCCAGTTGTTAATAACGTGCTTTCTTAATTACCTTTTCGTGTATTTTTGGACTTCAAGGATGCTTCGTATATTATTAAATTACGACCAAAAATTGATATTCAGCCA
Organism: Dolomedes plantarius; assembly: GCA_907164885.2. Lineage (NCBI taxonomy): Eukaryota > Metazoa > Arthropoda > Arachnida > Araneae > Dolomedidae > Dolomedes > Dolomedes plantarius. The sequence goes on from OU015492.1 coordinate 83,857,357, forward strand.
AATTATCAATCTGGCAGCGTTGAAGCTAATTTAGTCTCTGTTATTTACATAATGAGAAAAAAACATTAGTTATAATTACATTTGTGGGTCATTTATTATTATTGTCCACTTTATTACGATGAAAAGCATGAATACAAAAATGGTAGGAGTAGAAAATCACCTATGTAGAAAAGGAGGACTTATAATTAGTTGAGCGCCAGGTACTTTGTCAGCATATATAATCGCTGGCTGCGTTTCACAGTCTGTCTTCGTAAAATGGAGATAAATATTAGTAGGCATTCCCTACATCTCACACGATATAAAGCTAATAAAGAAGATTTTTTGGCACTAACAAGCTACGTTGTAAGAAATATGCATGGCGTATAAAATGCTTTATCAAATAAGTTTTGAAACACTTGTTTCGTGTAGGAAAATACATTGTTCTCAGAGAAACATGTTTTTCAACGAGTTTAATAAACATGTATGTATATATACATGTACGTTTATATATATATATATACCGTCGGAAAAAAAGATATGTTGATTTATATATAAATATTAAGTATTAAATAATATTAAATATTATTAAATATTCATCATTTTTTATATTTTTTTAAAGTTACTCCGTCTCTCAAAAGATCATATTAAACCAATTCTCAATGAATTTACTAACTAATATTGTTCCCTTGGCAAACTTTTCTTAATTTATTCAGTATTTCTATTTTTTAGTTCAATATCAAAGTTTACCATTATTTTAGAAAAATAAACGAATTTGGGGCCACAGTGATCATTGTGCAATTTTCTTTTGTACCAAATTAAGGATATTTTCAACAAATTCAAACTAAACTCTTTATGACAACATAAGGCATTTCAGAAGAAAGTACAAGACAAACCATTAGTGAACGAGAACAGTTCGTAAAATTTTAGTTTCAGAAAGATTTGTGTACACTTGTAGTTGCTTATACTTTATGGAAACGAATAAAGATTTTATCCCTTGTTATAAATTGAAAAGCTACAAAATCAAGAATATGTCCCACACTGAAAATTTACAGTAGAAGAATTTAAATCTGATTCATCTAGGTCTAATTTTAACTATGCGGTATTATAAAATCAGCTAAAATAAAGCCATTTTGAATAAAAAAGGGGTTATCAGGTGCTCTCACTTTACTGGCAGTGTATCAAGCAAAAGCTATTTTTAACGTGTTTAAACTCCTCTTTCTGATCATATGTAGTATTTAAAATAAGGTAATTAAGAAAGATATGAACCGAAATATATGGTAATACCTCCGAAGAGATATCTTTCAAGAAGGTAGATTCACGGAGACATGAAACTTCTTGCTCATCTTTCGGTTTGGCAATTTTCCACCATTACACAATGTAACATGATTTCCTTAAGCATATATTAACTTATCTCCATTTCTTTGAACTGCTTGGCTGGCTTGAGATTGAAAGAGCTACTTTCATGTACAAAAGATCTTGTCAAAAAAGATACATGAATTTCATTCTCTAGAACTCTTTTACAATATTTTGAACACGCGTTAATTATCAATAACTAAAGTTTCTTAATCAAAGAATTCTGCTGTACTGACAAATTATTAAAATTAATGGCTGGCTCGACTATAATATGAGATCAATCACTTGAACCTTGAGATTCCCGGGTCACTTTTCGTATTTAATCGTTTATGAAGTAGCCATCATTAATTATGGAATTCGGCAAAGTACGACATTCTTAAACTATCAAAGTTTGATAAACGAAAGCACTTTGATGTATTATAAAAACTTCATCAATTTTACGGCATTCAAAGTACCGTTCATTATGTCACCTATATACTATACTGCAGATATGTGTTTGAACGACTAATGTACGTTTATGGGGTTGTTCAAGCATTACGTAAACACATTTTTAGTGATATCAGAATCCCTCCCTTCCCTTGTCAGCTAAAATAAGCAGATGCCCGACGTCTCCCCCTTTCCTTTCTTAAGATTTGACAAATTTCTCGTCATTATTTCATGGGCCAAACGGGTTTTTACAATCAATAAATTTATTGTATATTTCTAAATAAAAGTGCATAGATATTAAATCATTAACAGTGAAAACATAGTAACTAATTTTCTGTGCTGAATGATAGCGGAGTTCCTATAGTTAGGAGCACACTGTTGCAGCGCTCTCTCTTCAATACATATTTTCTGTCTTACGTTAGCATTGATCTGATATCCCCTTCCCCCTTGTCAGCAAAAATAAGTAAAGCTTACCCCCCCCCCCTTGAATGTTTATGTAATACTTGAACGGCTCCTATGTAGGCAGAAGTAAAGTACTTTTAGTGTATTACGTCTCTATCACACTTTTTTTTCTCTATGTGTGTTTATCTAATAGTGGTGATACCGTAATTCGCATTTATAGAACATACTGTGTTGCAATAAAGAGTATTGTTTCAATTTTTGGGCTAAATATGATGAACATATGGTTTAAGACATATGGTTTGCAAAGTAATATTCTCACTTTCTCCACTTTTGCGGGGAGTCCTGGACCTCCTTTTGCCATCCTTGGATTTGGCTCAATTTAATACTGAGTGAGCTTACATTACAATATCATTGTTTTATTTTCAAAATCCTATTTATAATTTATTTCTTATTTATTGTACACGAAATATAGGACATACGATCACTGTATTTCTTTTTTTTTCTGCTGATTTTCAAATGCTTATTTATTTGTGTAAATGTTAGTGAGGAAAACTGAAAAGCTGAAAACTCTTTTTACTTGATTTTAATTTTCCTTTCTAGCAACCATAGAAATTATATTTTTCACGCATACATTTTCTTAAATGTGCCCCATCAAAAGTTGCATATATATATATATATATATATATATATATATATATATATATATATATATATATATATATATATATATATATATATATATATATATATATTTATTTATTTATTTATATATATATATATATATATATTTATATATATCATTAAAAACTACATACCCCTTTTAAATTCAAAGCTATTGTAAATTCCCTTGAGGTTTCGAATTAAATTCTTTCTCAAAATTACAGTTTAAAACAGCCCAGGCATTTTGTCCCAAAATAGCGTTTGTTTTCGCGAAATCCTGACCTTCGTAGCGTCACGTGATGAGATAAAACTATTTAAGTTCTGACGTCCAGAAAAGGACGAACTCTCATACGTTTTCCCCTGCTGCATTCATCCCGAGAGAATCGGCGGTAATTTTCTAAATAAAATGTTACTCACGAAAGCTTGTATCGTTGGATTTTTTTCTGGGCCATGACTATTTAATTAAATGGATTAACATCACCGTAACATGGGAGATTCGACGTCTTCTGAGCAATAACTTGCGGTCATCTCCCATGTTACACACACACACACACACACACATATATATATATATATATTATTTGTTAATGTCCCTAGAGGTTACAGTCCCTAGACATTACGCCCCAGTCCAGTGTACATATGAATACAAGGAAATAGGAACACACAAATCACACAAGACTTTTATTAACAAACGATGACACCGGCGATGGACAATGGGTTGCAGCTCCCCTTTTGCAGGCGGAAGACTGACCGGTTCCCCAGAATACAACCAAGTCTTATGCGGGAATCGAACCCACGCCCCCGGCGTGGCAAGCTGATGTTTAATCACTTAGCCACTGGGAGACAGTCGTATATTTTGTAGACACAAAACAAATTTTTTGTTTATTGAATGTTTGATGATCATTGTTTCAGGCCAAAATACTTTAAAATATAAAAATATAATGTTTTAAATTTTAGTAATTTTATCTGGATTTCAGCAACAAATTTATTTGTGAAATAAACGCATTTGTGAAAACTGTTTAATTTGTGATTTTCGATGGCTTTGCTCTTCTCAATTAATAACAAACTTTCTTTTGTACTTTCGCAGTAACCTGTTGGTCAGCTATTGTACGGTTTGATTGAAAATGAAATGCACTTTATGCAGTTAAATACACATGAGAAAATTCAATCATCATTCTGTTTATAAAAAGTATTTTTTTTATGCTTGATTTCAAAAGCTTGTGAAAAGTTACAAGCTTCGTAAAAAAAAATAATCTAAAAGATTTTTCTTTAAGTAGAAATCAGTTTTAGATACATTATTCTTTTCAGACTTCAGTCATTTATATTAAACCGTACAATAATGCTGCAGTGATTTAATATAAATGCATTCATTTTGCGTTGAGTTAAGTTGTTTGCGAACGCTACGGTCATTTTTTGCTACACAAGGGCTAATTGAAGATATTCATTTTGAAGTTTATGAGCAATTTTCATGTCGGGTTTATTTCTACGTTTTTTTAACTCGCTTTCTTGTTTGTGTGTTTGTCCAGTACAAATCTTGCAATCGATTTTTAACTAACTTCCCGACTAGCTAGACATTTTAAGCTTTTAGAATAGCTCAGAACACGATACCATTGCATTCTTTTAATACTTTTAGCCATCTTTAAGCAGATTTGAATTCATTTTCAGTTAGTTTTTTTTTTTGTATGGAAAGTTAGTTCGGAAAAAAATCCGCAAGGTAGCACTTCGGTCGAATTCAGTGCTTGCACTTTTGCGTAACGGTTTTTGACGATTTCGAAAACAGAATAAATGTGAATTTAGTATTTCGCATTTGATCATTTTCTTTCAAGTTTATGAGATAATTCATTAAAAAAATTTTTTAAAGTATTTATTAATCCATAGAATTCTCAAGTTTATATGATTCAACAGAAAATTTAAAAACTTGGTATATAAAAAGTTCTTTTTATCTTGTAATTATACTATAAATAATTTCATAAATCAAATTTTAATTGAAGAAAATTCAACAAGGAAATTCGATTTAAATATGATGCCACAATAGTACGATAAGAATTAAATAACAAAGCCAGTTAAAAATGCGAAATATCCAAAAGAATCTAAACTTATCTTCCATGATTTATTTGCCATAATAAAACAAACTTAGAGGCCATTTCTACGGAACTAATTTTCAAGTTTTTCATTTTATGGCACATAATGTAATCTCTTTTTTCTTAATGTTTCATAACAATGTACTTAAAGAGAAAAAGCAACTTGTTTCAAAAACTTTTTTATATCTTTTGGGTTGGAAAAATAAACCCCTTTAAGTACCTTTTTTCATCATATTAGCAAATGAAATTCTTTATCTCATCTGTCCTGGCAAAAAAGAGAAAGTCTACCTACAAAGCCCTCACCGTTATAATACAGTTAGTCGCAATGGGAAAGAATTTTCCTTTGACCGACGTTCTTTTTCAGTTTGTCTCCTTAATTAATACATCCAAAGGAAAGAACGTGCTCAAGTACGTGTTTTTGCTTGAAAGTTGTCAGGCGCATACAATTTTATACAAAGCTTTCAAATAAAATAAATTAAAAAAAGGTAAATGGTTTACTTTAAACGTCATCATTAATTCTAGACCACGTTTCTGAGTTTGAAACTACCTTCGTAAATTTATGACAGCAAATGTACTTACGTATACCCTTTTTAAATATTGATTCAGGTATTCAAATACATAAATATTGTACAACTACCTTAGTTTTTTTTTTTGTTTGTTGTAGTTGATGTTTTTAAAAAGTCTTTTATAATCTCATATATATTTTACTGAATAGAAATATTTTTAGAGAGGTTAATTATTGTTTGATTGTTATTATTTAAGCTGCTTCGAAATATTAAAACCACATACATAAGTATTTGCTTGTGTTAGGTGTATTTTTGCAGCAATATTGTTAAAAATATCTTAAAGTACGCAAGACTAATAGACAAAATAAACGCAGAAAATATAAGTAGTTCTATTTCTGGTCTTTCTTTAGGGATTATACATTTTAATTTTAATTTTAATTTTAATGATAATGATAATGAAAGGGGTTTGGGAAAAATTTGTGATATTCTATGCCTTTAGTGTATGAAAACGACACATTGTGAAAGTAAAATATTATACTATGATAGATTGTGATTCCTGTGGTTCAGAATCTAGCGCTGTCATGATGAAGTTGAAAATTAACGGCAACAGCTTTTTAACGATATTTTAATTACAAAAGAACAAATAGCAACACAAATATTTGTTATCAAATACTTTATTGTTAACAAATATTTATAATGTTATTTGCAGATTAATGTCTGATTATTGATAACATGTTTTTTTCAAAAGTGTCCATATATATATATATATATATATATATATATATATATATATGTGTGTGTGTGTGTGTGTGTGTGTTATATATATATATATATATATATATATATATATATATATATACACACATAAATCATTACGATAGGGTTTAGTCAACACCCACCCCACTTCCCATAGATGGGTAGGACACACAACAAACCTCCTGAGCGATATACGTACAATAAAAGCTAGAAAAAAAATGAAGAAAACTAACCGTTGCAAGAGTAGCGAAAAACGGAAGAAGTCAGATATCAAAATATAGAATTGAACGCTGTATTTATTTTCCTTGAAACTTAACGGCAATAGCTGTTTAACAATATTTTTGTATTGCAAAACAAAAGAAATGTTTGTTAAAAAATATTTATAATGGTTGTAAATATTTGTAATATTTATAATGTTTGTTCTTTTTACAGATTAATGTCCGAAGAATGATAGCAAGTCTCTTTAAGCAGTGTCATTCATATATATATATATATATATATATATATATATATATATATATATATATATATATATATATATATATGTGTGTGTGTATATAAATATATATATATGTGTGTATATAAATATATATATATATATATATATATATATATATATATATATATATATAAATATATATATATATATATATATAAACAATATATATATATCAAGTTATTAGAATAGAGAGTCCTATTGTTTAAAAGTGATCAAGTTATAACTTCGGTCTTGATCTATTTCGTCTCCTTAGAATTATTCGTATACACAAATTCCTACTTTAAAAAAGCCATTAAGGTACCACACCTCTACTAAAGATATAAAAAAAAATCTATTCATATTCGAGAAGCAACTGACCTAGGTTTCTCTGGAGTAATTTTCGTATGAAAAAAATATTCAGCCTTATATGTAACAAATAAAATAAATTTAACTGCACTAATTGTTTTAACTAAAACTAAACTGATATGATATGTCAACAAGAAATGTTTTCCACTTATAACTTGCAAAACAGCCCTTTAATCAATAGCAGATATACATCGCAATGTTAAACGTGTGCTTGCTTTTCCAGGGAAGAATTGCTTAGGTGGAAATTTGGAGATAATTTATAAGTGAATTTACATATTGCGCCTAAACTCTGTTATTAGAAATACAATACATAACTCAAAGTATCAATTAGTCCCGACACTTTTGAATTTCTTCTCATGCAAACTGGTCGTTTTTAATGACTTTTCTCAGAAATTATTCTAGAAAATAGAGAACCTGAAAGCTAACACATTGACTACTTTCTTTGTTGTAATAGCTTATATGAATTATCGTCTAGACAAAGGGTATATTTTGAACTAATATATTATGGATGAAATATTGAAAGCCTGTGAGCCAGACAGAGTTAATGTTCCTTTTGATCAAACGAATTATTTTAGCTATTTCAACTCCCAGCGGGAGCTAAACAGAAATTTTTTTCAGAAAGCGAAATTCATAAATCTCATTTTAGTCTTGTCAAATTCATTCTTTTCGTCCCATCAAAATTATATATATATATATATATATATATATATATATATATATATACAGTGATTTCCGCTTATAAGAATCACGTTTGTTATTACTGTTTTTGATTCTTATAAGCGGTTGATTCTTATAGCCAAAATTTAGGTTTTTGGACAGGCACATACACACACCTATATATACATATATTAGATAATTTACCATAAAATACTCTTTAATTTACGTTAATTATCTTTTATTAAATTTATTTTTTATAATTTTAAAAATACAACTTAATTTCTAGACTTATAAGTAGATACACATAATTATAGTAAGAGAAGAAAAGAATCTAATATTTGTTGCAACATACCTACTTAACAGTTTTAACATTTCAACTACAGGAAGGGAGCAAGAAAAAGTTTTCTATGGTAGTTTGACGTAATGAAGTTTTCAGGAGGTTGTTTATACCTCTTTCAATACTAATAGTCTCAGACGAAGATTCACCTTCTAGCTTACGTTTCACGGTTTGATAACGTGCTGAATCTACTAATGTCACCTTTGCCTAAGTGATAGTGGACACTTCACCGAAGATTTATGTGTTTCAGGGTCCAGGAAGTCGCAACCAGGATGCGGGAGGTGGGAAAAAAGAGTCCCTGCCTTTGTTTGTCAGTGGAGAAAAGTGAAATCGGACCCGGACGGGTAAAGATGCCCCCGGGTCAAGCTAATAGGACAGTGTAGTGCTAAAGCGTTTAAGGAGAAACTATTATGTTATGTCTAACAAAGAAAGGGATGAATTTTACGACTATATTCCATCCCATCTTATCAACCTTTCTTTAAAAAAAAAAGAAAGAAAGAACTTCGTGCCTTTTGAGGGTTTAAGTGGCTTTTTTGGAAAAATGACAGGAAAGCGAAGAGTATAAAATGATTCTTAAAACCGGTGGATTGATTCTTTAAAGCGAAAATTTTAACATGGAAATAATACATTTGTTTTTGTTTCGCGATATTGATTCTTATAAGCGCTTGATTCTTATAACCACTGATCACTATAAGTGGTGGTTGCTGTATATATATATATATATATATATATATATATATATACAAGGTGCGCCCATAAAGCAACCGGAAAAATTAAAAGATGAAATGATAAAATAAAAAAGTGAAAGAATAATCACCTGGCTAGAAAGAGTGACATCTCAACTCTTGTTAAAGCCAGTTTTAACTGGTTATTTAGTCGTTTGCATATCAAAACGTCATAGCAATTTTCATTTACTAAGTACATTGTACAAAAAACATTGTAAAAAACAATGCTTGTACAATGTACATTGTACAAAACATTGTACAAAAAAATTTTTTGTTTATTACATGGTACAAAAAAATTTGCTTCGGGATGGAACAAGGTCGTAACATTAAATTTTGTTACAAATTAGGTATATCTGCTACCGAAACTTTAGAAATGATTCAAACAGTATATAGTGATGCATCATTATCAAGAACGCAAGTGTATGTATGGTACAACCTCTTTAAATGTGGACGAGAAAGCATTGAAGATGAACCAAAGACAGGGCGCCCTTCAACTGCAAAAAATAGGGAAAATGTTTAGAAAATTCGTTCTTTGGTAAAAGCTGATAGACGTGTAACAATTCAGCAACTTTCAGACATGCTTGGGATAAGCAAAGAAATCTGTAGATTAATTTTAATTGAAAATCTGAAAATGAAAAGAGTTTGTGCCCGATTTGTGCCTCGGATTTTGACAGAACAGCAAAAGAGCAGAATAGCTTGCTGTGAAGATTTGCTAACTACTGCGCAACAGGACAACAATTTCTTAAAGTGTATTATAGCAGGAGATGTGACCTGCTGTCTACATTACGACCCAGAAACAAAAAGACAAAGTGCACAGTGGAAAGAACCATCTTCTTCCATTCAAAAAAAAAAAAAAAGCACGGATGTCAAAATCAAAGATTAAGGTGATGCTGATTGCATTTTTTGATTACAAAGGACTTATTCCCCACGGATTTGTTCCCAAAAATCAAACAATTAATCAGTATTTTTACAAGGAGGTGATTTTTCGATTAAGAAACAGGATAAGTTGAGTTAGGAAGGAACTGTTTGATTCTGGGCAATGGTTTCTTTTACACGATAATGCTACGCCCCGTACAGCAATTTCTGTTCAACAATATCTTGCTAAGCATTCAATTACAGTGATTAATCACCCACCGTATTCTCCCGACTTATCGCCAGCTGATTTTTTTCCTTTTCCGAAGCTTAAGATGGCCATGAAAGGACAGAGATTTGAAAACGACAAATATTAAATTAAATGTTACGCGTATTTTGCGAACGGTTAGTTCCAACGCCTATAAACAGTGTTTCTATGACTTGAAGAAACGTTGGAAAAATTGTACAGACTCCTTTGGCAATTATTTTCAAGGAGATACATTTATATGAAGGTGAGTAATATTTTTCTTATTTATAAAAAATTGTCCGGTTACTTTATGGGCGCACCTTGTATATATTGGTGTCCAAAATTAAGGTCCCAACCACGTTTTCGACAATAAATCATAATAAGTACCAGTAAAATTGATTAAATTTTTACTATATATATTTTGGGGAAGGGGAAATATAATGCTTGCATCCAATTTTGAATCGGTGTTTAGAGTAAGTTTGCTAGCAGAGCTTGAAAGTGACCTTTCAGCACCTGGGATTTTTTCCGTGCAGAGTTATGTTTCTTCCCTTAAATTAAATAAGCTTGACTGATTTCAGTGCGAACGAATTTTCATAATCGTTTAGACGTCACACTGCGATGGAGAGCCATCGGCTGGCTGTATGCTGGCCAGTATCAAGCGGAGGTGGCTCGGTGACCGCAAGTAGCCCCAAAAGTGGTATGCAGATTACGGCATCAATTCGAAACAAGTAGTACCATCATCAAGAGGCCTGGCCAAGTCCATCAAACAGCGACAAAACCTGCAGAAGATCTCTACGGGGCATTAAATTCACGACGATATTGACAGATGATGGCTAGAAAAAAACTTGAGAGACACTCTCCGGACCTTGCTGCTGCGTATAGAACAACAGTTTCCAGGCAAACTGTATACAGACGCCTGGCAGAGAAAGGCCTTTACTCTCGGCGACCAGTGATGTGTCTTCTTCTGATCATATCGCACAAGAAAGCCCGTTTGTCGTGGAGCCGAACACATCATTCTTAAACACAACAACACTGGGGGCGTGTTTTTGCACTGATGAATCCAGATTCAGTACATAAAGTGATTCTAGGCGAGTCTTCATTTTTGGCCTGAAATTTAAGTCCAGGCAAGTTAAGTCCATCGGTTTCCCAAGCAAGCTATAGTAAAATCTGTTTTGAAAAACAGAAGCGTCTCCCATCGCCTCGTAAAACTGACTTTTTTAGCAATAGGTCAATGCGAGTTTGACACTGGAGTGCAATAAGGATGGCAGAACTATGCATCGATAAGAAGAACTGTCACCAACAAATCTGCAGTCCACCTCTCTGGAGAACAGACGCATTTCGAGGAATTGGGATGGACGCCGACAAAGAAAGGACCGCGAGATATAGTCAGAGACTTGGAGATTTTTAGACAGATCCCTCACGTAACGGCCGGCTAGGGGGACGTGTTTTTTAAGCTCCTGTTTGAGACTATCCGGGTCTTGGAGCGTGCTGCTAAATCTGCACTTAAGTTAAAATTCAATTGATTATGTTGTACTTGTTTAATGTTAAATTTCTTTATTATTAGATTTTTAAGTTATTGTTTTAAGATGTGGCCTTATCATTTACAATTAGGACTCTGTCTTTCTTGGTCCCGAATTTAGTAATTTCTAAAAAGCCTCAGAGAATAGCCTACCTACCTACGATGTTACAGTACACATGTTTGGTTTTGTGTGTGTATGTGTAAAGAATATCTAATTTCTATTTTTTCTCATTTTCTTTACAACATTAGTTTAAAAACAATTTTCTTTACAAAAATAGTTTAACTGTTATCAAAAATTTTCAAACAAGTTCAATTTTTTTACACTTCATCTTTTGAGCTCTCAACATAATTCTAAAGAATTTCCTGTTAAATAACTTCTTTCTTGTATAAGAATAATGAAATACAGATATGCAAATGACTAAATGATAAATTTGCGCTATACAAAAACAAATTGTACCTAAACGTGTTAAAGAAACAACCTGATAATTCTTCCATCAGTGTTGAAATGCTATTTGAATTTTTATAGCTTGAATAGAACAAAAATAGGCTTCATTACTATTCCACTCGCTTTCAACAATTATCATCACTTTAAGCATAGATAAGCGACCTTGCGTGGAAAGTCTTGCATTTTTAATACATATTTTTTCCTTTAAAATGTATATTTAAGTATAGAAGTGCCCATTAACATTAAAAATGAATTTTCTTTTGCGGTTCTAGAATATTTGAATTATATTAATTGAGTTGTGGATAGTAACATGATTACTTCCCAGTGTTCAAAAATGTCTACCTTAAGTTTTGTAGTGCAAATATTATCGAGTTTTATATGGAAATTCTTAATATTCTTAATATCAGAAAAATATGGAATTCATTAGTAAATGAATACTATAATTAGGATCGAGCAAATTATAATTTTTTTTCAAAAGGACACGCTAACCAAAAGTTATCAATCCAAATTTACCTTTTGCGCAATCGCAGTTCTTTATAAAAAGTATCATTTCCTAAATACAGATTAACTAGCTAGGATTTCAATTCTTTAATGAGATTATAAATACAAATATTCCCGTTAGAATTTAAAGCAAAAAGTGAGGATCACGGTAGCAAGTTTCGTTATCAAAGATTATATGTGATTATAAATTTTCCGTTGCCATAGATTAGCATCTATTAAAACGCAATTTCTCCTATCTTCGCATAGTCCACGAAATGAAATTATGTGCAATTAAAAATTATTATAAGCTATATGTAAATATATGAAATTCAAATCGTTTGAGAATGAACTTATGTTGACTAATTCTATTTAATTTGTTCTCATATTATACACGGCTGAAACTTTTATTAAAAAGAAAATGCGAAGATTTTACTACTACATAGTAAAAAATGGAAACTTCTAGAATCAGTGTTAAATTTCACGATGTTTAGTGTTGTAACATGTAAGCTAGTCAACGATTTCATTTGAGGAAATAGTAAACAATTTTTGTGATATTGACATTAAATCTTACACCCTGATGTGAGAAGCAATTTTGTGCTTCTTTATATTCAACAAATGGGATAGACCAATCAGTGTTACTTTCATAAACAATAGGAGGCCGGACGCATTTTCAGATTAGTGCACCGAAAGTAAAGAATATACCCTAATTCATTTTTTAACTGTAAAAACTATCGTACCTGTTACAGTGAGCAGAAAAAAATGTAATTTCTTGGCATAAATTGGTCACCATTTCGTTCAGCATTCAAGAATCCATGAACTTTCGAGATTGAGTAAAGAAACAAAGTGTGAAAATTACATCAATTAGTTATATAATTACAAAAACCATGTATTTTGGTGGCTGTAAAAAGATTTATTAAAAGCAAAATTTATGTTTTTATTTGGAAAAGAAATCTTAAGGGAGTTAAGTGTTGTTTGCAATGAATTATCCACAAACTGCAAACTTTGAAACTAAAATGTACTTCTAAGAATTTGGTCTTGTGGCGGTCCTGTGGTACAACGCGCTGGTTTTCGGTGCTGAGGGTTTTCGGATCGAATCCCGGCGTTGTGCCACTAAAACCCTCCATTTGTGTCGTCCTTTCATAGGGGGTTATGTTAGTCCGCCTATATGGTGCCCCCATAATAAAATGGCTAGCAAAACTGCGGTGCACTATGGCGATAAGGATATTGTTCAAGAAACCGTCTGCCGCATTGGGGAAAAAAAGTTTAAAAATTTAAAAAGATCTTAAAATCCTTTCTATCATCTATAAAACCTGCAATACACTCTTAGTTGTGATTTAATTGCATCTTTTTTGTTTGTGCATTTCACAAGATTAATGAACATCTTTACATGCGGACACAAATCGCCTACTATCGGTCTAAGCTTCTTAAAGTCAGGCCTGCTAGTAGATTTAAAACATACAGAATTCTTTAGACATTTAAATTATCCGTTTAAAAAATATTATTGGTTCTTGTCATCTTTCGTATTTAAGAACTTATGTATTTAAGAACTTATGAATAAAAAAATTTCTCTTTTACATCTAACAATAAAAACTAAACCACTCTCTCAAACTGAAAACGTATTCAGAAATGTCGTCTTTCTGTTTCTCTTTCTTCCCTCCAAGAAACTGCTTTTCCGTCATCGTGAGGAGAAATTTCTGAAAAATTTACTACCTTAAGACGCATTCGAGAAGCGAAGAAATATCTTTTTTTTTCCCGTCCACCAACACAGATTTTTGTTTCGTGTAGAGCGTTATCACGCATGGCATGGCATGGTTTAATTTCGCTGTTGCCGCTCGTTTGTTTCAATTTTTAAATTTTATCGCTATGCCAACGCACGCAAATGCTTTGAGCGCCAAAAAATCTTTTCATACTTTCGTCGAAGTTCTCCGGCACATTACTTCAGAAAGTTTTTCCGATTGCGGTAGGGCACGAGTTGGATTTTTCTTCTTTCAGCCTCAACCTTGAACGCTGAAATGTCAACGACGACTCATTTTAAAACAATCTTGTCGCAACAACAAAAATTACAAGAGGAAATCACGCGAGCTTAGTTAAAATCCCCTTTCGGCTTTCTAATCTTTATTATTATTAACATCAAATTGCTATTTTCACTTGAAAGATTTGCCAGTTGACTTGTTATGGGTGACTCGTTGAATCCCGTGGACTGGTAACATATCCGGCGAATTATCCCCCTTACTTTCCGCTCTCGATTTTCGGATAGGAACGCCACTTAAATATCAAATAGCATCCACCTTGACACATTAAATTTATGGCACATTTAAAATTTAGGTTTTAAATGTGCCATAAATTAGTTTGTGACACAAGTTAGTGTCACAAACTACCAATTATATGTTAATTTTGTGAAAAATACTTCCTCACAATGCTCAGGCTGTCTAACGGGGAAAGCGTGTTCCTGAAGATGAAATTATCTGGGTTCGTTTCCTCATCCTAACAAAAATTCATGAACTTATTATGCACATATTACGTTGTTCGAAAAAAGATTTAAATATGATAAATGAAATTAAATTAAGATGTTTGTATTTATAATAGATTATTCAAAGATGTGAAATTAATTAAATTAATTTCATTTATGCTGTTTTTTTAGGCTTCTTCTTTTTAAAGACTTATTAGCTATGTTATGATTCCCTCACAAGTGAGTTCTGAATTGAGTGTTATCTATTTGAAACGGGGAGTGAACAGAAAGTTTACTAAAAAGGAAAATAAGCAGTTATGAATTAAACTTTGGACACCTTAAAAGACAAAGCCTAGTATGATCTTTAAATATACGGAAAATGGCATTAGAAGGTGCCTCTATGGCATATAAGTTTTTCTCTCCATATTTTGTAAGAGAGTTTGTTTGAGCATCTAGACTTTGAGAGCTACTGATATTCAGTAATCATGAGTAATGCTCTAAAATTGCATCCGTCATATATTCACATAGGAAATCATGGAGCAATTTAACATTTGGGAATAAATTGTATAATGCTTCCAACGGGAAAACTTTAATGTACTAGCCTTAGTTCGTCAAAATAATGAGAAGAGATATCTTACTGATATTCACGTTGTATGTGCTACAGCAGTTGACACACATTTCTCGCACGCTGAAAAAATAAATAAATAAATAAATAAAAAATAATGGTAATGATAATAATAATAATAAGAAGAAGAAGAAGAAGCAAATCAAACACCAATGTCTGCAAAATCACAAAAAAGTATTTAATGGATAAATATGTTAATCGCAAACGGGTTTAGGTCTGAATAAATTGTTTTTCTTTTTACCAAATCCTTCATGAATACAGATGATAAGCTATATGTTACTTGTTACGTAATTTTTCTTCTTTGTTACCTGCAAAATAAAGGGAAAGAATTTTATCAAAGCGAAATACATATTTACTCCTTACATAATTGCTTATTCACTCCCTTAGAACATCGTACTGAAGAACTCTTTAAGAAGGATGATACTAATATCCTCGCGCATAGCCATTGCACAACCGATACGAGTTCTCTATTACTAGACACTTGCTTAGTTGTCAGTGTATGACTGCTCTGCGAGAGTACGGTGTAAGAAAACACATGATAATCTCTCTGTGCACCACGGTTGCGCAAATGCTAAGCCTTTTATGCTTTAGCATACGAGTAAAAGAATGTATGGCTGTCAATGTACGACTGCGCCCGAAATTGCTTAGCGGTAGCGCATTCAGCTTCGGACAGGGAGATTGCTCAGTTCAAATTCCGACGCCATTAAATACCTTCGTATCTAGGCTGGATATGGGCACGTTAAATCCATAGACGAAAGTCCATCTACGATATCAGTGGGTGGGAGAAGGTCTTCCATTTGTCACCCCTGGTGGTGCTTGATCAAAATTGAGGTGGCACCAAGGGAGCAATGTTGTATGTATGTTTCACCCCAAAAAAAGTAGTCCATAATTTCCGCGATTCTATGCGAATACCTCAGGGCAGGAAACTCTGCATACCCCCCTAAAAAGGGGTAATCGTTGTATAAGTACACGACTGCTTAACTATTATAAATGTTAAGCTATACAGATGTAACTATTATAGATGCTACTATAACATATAACTACCACGATGCGAGCATGTGACTGAATAGCTATCAGTGTACGACTGTTTTGCGAGCATTGTATGTATGTTTGGTTATCTTTAGGATCTCTTTCACCTTATTCAAAATCTAAATTTTTGGCTTTGTTTAATCATAGTCTTACTGCTTCAACTTCTTAAATACCTAGTATTTCTGACAAGGTATTTCTCAAAACACATTTATGATTATAAATAAGTATATATTCACCAAGACAGTTAAGACCTAAAATTTCAATATGATTTAACCGTACGGTTCGACGTTAGAAAAAAAATCCCGTCGTGCTTTCTCGAATACTAAACAATAACACTGCGGTAGGTGTCCATGTTAAACAATTTCCTGAAAATTTAAAAAAAAAAATTCCTGACTTTGAATTAAATTTATTTTGCCTGTCTCTTTCTCACTTACCTGCCACAAGAAGTTCCTGTAAAAGATCACATCAAATTACAGGAAACAGGAAATTGGATTTCAAGAGAGGGCAACAAAAAACTGCATTGTTCGGCCAAGTACAGATGTCGGTGCAAAAATTGCTTACCTTTGCAGTGGCCAGATCAAGGACGCTAATTCATAGCGGGTTTCATCGCTGTATTCAGTTTCAATGCGGAACAGCAACTTTTTCTCAGTCGTGTTTTTGGAGACAATGGCATGTTGTTGACGGATGCGTATGTACGGCCGAGTGACTCCAAAGGGTACCTTCAATAGTGGAAAATAAATATATTTTGAAGATACGTTCAGCCCCATGAAAGGGAACGGCTTGACCCAGTTTACGTGAACTGTGGACCTCGCAGAGAGAGAGGGGGTTTTTCCATTGCAACATTTTACTGCTCTCTTGATTTTCCATCTCATTTCCCTCGAGATGAAACGACAGTGCGAAGTCCTCGGGAGTTCCCGATTTTGTAGGTTTACCTGGAAAGTGGGTCAAAGAAAGGTAAAGACGCATTTTTTTTATCAATATCGGTTTTCGGTTTGATTTGAGGTAACTGAGGTGAGCTGAAGGATGTTGGGTACCCAACACAAAGATTTAACCTATTGAATTGTAGTTTTTCCTAGATAATTTTTCCCAAATTTAAAAGAAATATTTCTTTATTTTGGCATTAAAAAAAAATTATTGTTTACATTTGGAACCAATTTTTCCAGATATATATTTAAAAATAAGTATGAAATTATCTCAAGATTCCTCAAAATAGCCAAAAATATAGTGTAAAATATGTGTTGAAACTCTTTTGCTACAATAACAAAATTTTTAAACTCCCGAGACCTATCTGATTTACTTGGGAGCTCAATAATCCAATGTAATTTGAACGTACCAGTCTTAAGGCGTCACTTCAGTTGTCCTTTCATATCTTAAGCCCATATCATGTCATGGGTTGTTTTTTATTACACATTAATTAACGCATATTTTAAAAATGTTTTAGCATAAATGAAACAAATTTTTGTTTGTTTGTTGTTGTTGTTATTCTCCGAGAATTATTTTTAGTTAATTACCTAGGTAAAAAGATCGCATGTAAATATGATGTTGTGTGCAATTAATGCGATGTTTTTAAATGCCCTGGGAATAATCAACTATTAAATAAAGTAAAAAATTATTTCAATTTGCATGAATTTACTTTGAGTTCGTTCTGCATTCTGAGTCTCTTTTTTTGAGTACCATTCAGCATTAAGAAAATTGTTAAATATTTAATTGTACATTATTAAACATGAAGATCTTCATGTTTATTTTTAACCAAATTATCATGACAATTATAAACAATGACACTCGGTGGCGTAGTGGTTAAAAGCGTCAAACTGCCACTCCACGGGTGCAGGGTTCAACCCTGCGACTGAGCAAGGTCGACTCAACCTTTCACCTCTTGAGTGGGTCGATAAAATGACGACCAAGCATGTTTGGGAACTAAACTCTTTCTCGTGATATAAATTTTATAACCCTCAAATTATTATTTTAAATGCAAACTTAAAAAAAGTTACAAAAACAGCTTAAAAATGTAATTTGAAAAAATCTAAGACGAATTTTTGAAAAATCTTTCTTAGTGCACCCCTACACTATAAGAAGAATCGCCATGAATAATTTCAGCCCTTTAGGTCCAACGATTTGGTCTGTGCGTTGTATGTCAGTGAGTCAGTCAGTGAGTCAGTTACGGAACTGTTTTATATATATAGACTAGCTGAAAACCCGCACTTCGCTACGGAGTACTTCAAATTAGATACAGCGGTCAATGTATGCAATTAATGCCAAAAAAAATTTTTATATATAAATATATATATATATATATAATAAACAGCGACAATCAATGTATACAATTGATGTAAAAAAAACAAAAATGTATATTTATAAAAAAAATCGTAAGGGATATTTTTATAGACAAAATAATGTAGAAGAAAATTTTCAAATTAAATCTAATAGGACATACTAAAGAATGTAGTACAGTTAATATAGTACAGTTTGAGGAACATATCTTTTACTGTATTTTAATATTTTTTTGGATAATGTGCAATCGTCTGCCGCATTAGAAAGAAAAAAAAATATTTTTTGTCTATTTCGTTACTATGCACGTGACGATAAATTTATTTAAAGTACCAGATAAAGAAATCACGTGATCAGCATTTAATAAATTAAATTCTAAAAATTATTCTTTAAAAATTCACCAAAACTCAGAAAAAGGAGGTAAAGATTCGAAAAAGATTTCATTTTAAAGGAATTTTTATGATCTTTCTCGTAATATAAATTTCCTAACCCTCAAATTATTATTTTAAATGCAAACTTAAAAAAAGTTACTAAAACAGCTTAAAATTTTAATTTTAAAAAATCTAAGAACAATTTTTCAAAAATCTTTCTTAGTGTACCCTTACACTATAAGAAGAATCGCCATGCAAAATTTTAGCCCTTTAGGTCCAGCGGTTTGGTCTGTGCGTTGTATGTCAGTCAGTGAGTCAGTTACGGAACTGTTTTATATATATAGATTAAGTGATAGTTACGAATTTTAAAAAAATGCACTTTTTCTCTACTTCCTGCATAGTTAAAAATATAAATAATTTTGATACCAGATGTTTTTTCAATTGCATCATTCACCCTCTTTTCATCTTTTTATATATTATGAGCCTCGTGTCATTCATAAAATAAACTCTAGAACGCATAAATTATCTAAGACGCAATTATCTGTATTTATGCTATGAATCGCTTAATAAGAATAACTTTTAAAGTACGCAATTCAACTAGATTTCTAGTTCTTACACGTGCCTGTAGAGTAAACAAAAGCAAATTGCTCTGTTCACTCATCTAATCTGCTACTGATTATTCATTCTCTTTTTCTATTTTAACGTAGGATTACGTTCCTCAATAACGGTTCTCCGGAAAGAAAAAAATTCAGAGTCCGTCGCGAGTTATAATTTTGGCAGCGCGCCAAACACAGTAGCAGTAAACTGTTAAAAAGAAAAGTTCCAAAATGCGTAAAAAAAAAGAGGTAAGCAACGATAAGTAATCCTACGTTAATAACCCGCGGTAGTTTCGTTAGAAGAGACTACCTGAAATATTTTTTTTAATTTCTCCAAGCAATTTCTTTTGCATGATACCAATTCCAAGGTAATCATAACATGCTATTCTGTTATCATTTTTTAAATATAATAACTATTCAACTATTACAATAACTAATAATAAAGGCAAATCATATTCATCTCATTTCACGTTGCATATATATATATATATATATATATATATATATATATATATATATATATATATATATATATAAATGTAATTAAATATATTTCGATTCTATGACATCATTGCATTCTTCATCCTCTCCATAAATTATCAGAACATACAAATCTGCATGTTTATTTTTCTGAATTATTTCATTATGTTAACTGTTAACATATGTAAGAAATAATTATACTGTATGCCTCCTTAATATTCTACTCTCAGTTTTAAGAGAAATATATTTTTCTTCTCTGACGTTCCCTCAATTACTTTTTTCCCTTTTCTTTCGATATTTTTAAGTGCTTCGAAACCTGATGTCTGCTCGCATAAAATAAGAGGTAAATAATAGCGAACTGAACGCGATAGATATTGATTTGTGTGACTTCCACACGACCTTCCATGTCTTGTACATCCGGTGAAAATGGTTTTTAAACGGTTGCATGCAAAATGCAGGTGGAAGATTATTACGGAGTTAGCTTCAGTAACGCCGTTCCAGCGTTGCTCGGATCAAACACACCTGGGTCACGAAGCTAGATAATTCTGTTTGATTTTGCTTTTGATGCACGGAGAATTTTCAAAATGAGGGATAACCATACTTTCTTGAAATTTACTTTAAGTAGCGGCACTTGATTGAATATAATGCATTATTTATTATAATCTAGAACTTAAATGTTTCGTAAAATTATATACTTTATAGATGAAATAACAGTTGAAACAGTTGTGATCTGCAAGATTCCAGCAAAAACGCCTTACAGGTAACGCACATTCGATTCATAGTTTCAGATCAAATCTCATTTAAATTTAAAGGAAAGTTTATTTACCGAAGTTTAAGATTTACAAGTTGAACGTTTGTTTGACAAAATCGTAAGACAGGTAAAAATCCTTTTTTTAAAGAAAAAATTAGTAATAATTCTCACAAATGCATACAAAAGATGAAACCAAAAGGAAATTCAGTAACCACCGCTTATAGTGATCGGTGGTTATAAGACTCAACCGTTTATAAGAATCAATATCGCAAAAACAAAAGCAAATGTATTATTTCCATGTTAAAATTTTCGATTTAAAGAATAAATCCACTGGTTTTAAGAATCAGCTTACACTCTTCACTTTCCTTTCATTTTTCCAAAAAAGCCACTTAAACCCTCAAAAGACACGGAGTTTTTTTTAAGAAAGACTGATAAGATGGGATGGAATACAGTCGTAAAATGCATTCCTTTCTTTGTTAGACATAATATAATAGTTTCCCCTTAAACGCTTTAGCTAAACACTGTCCTGTTAGCTTGACCCAGGAGCATCTTTACCCGTCCGGGTTCGATTTCATTTTTCTCCACTGACAAACAAAGACAGGAACTCTTTTTTCCCACCTCCCACATCCTGGTTGCGGCTTCCTGGACCCTGAAACACATAAATCTTCGGCGAAGTGTCCACTATCACTTAGGCAAACGTGACATTAGTAGATTCAGCACGTTATCAAACCGTGAAACGTAAGCTAGAAGGTGAATCTTCGTCTGAGACTATTAGTATTGAAAGAGGTATAAACAACCTCCTGAAAACTTCATTACGTCAAAGTACCATAGAAACCTTTTTCTTGCTCCCTTCCTTTTGTTGAAATCTTAAAACAGTTAAGCAGGTATGTTGTAACAAATATTGGATTTTTTCTTCTCTTACTATAATCATGTGTATCTACTTAGAACACATGACTCATGTCTAGAAATTAAGTTGTATTTTTAAAATTATAAAAAATAATTTTAAGATAATTAACGTAAATTAAAGAGTATTTTATGTAAATTATCTCATATATGTATATATAGGTGTGTGTGTGCCTGTCCAAAATCAGTGTCAGGGGAATTATTATCTATATTCAAAGCTTAGATATGGAATTCAAAGATAAATTTCAAAAGCATATTTTATAAAAGTTAAGCTCGCGAAGTTCTTAGTAGTCTATTCGATATATCGAGTCAGAACAAAATTTGTAACAATGACCAAAAGCCCCCAACCACCCGCCATGAAAGCTTGAATCGCCTTCTAAAGGGTGGTAGGGACCAGGTTGACGACCACTGGATTAGATATTAAGGGAAGTTTAATATAACACATTTGTAGAGATAATGTAGGTGCCAGACAAAATTCTCCCTTTATTTAAAATCTATTAATTCTATATTAGAATTGTACAGACGAATGCATCCGGAATATTGTTCCAGATCCGAATATTGGCACACCCGTCCTGCTTTTAGAATAAAACAAGCCAATACAAGAAGGCTAAAATTTAGTAGCAGTGTCTGCGGTTCGAGTCCCGTTGCAGCATAGACATTTTTAACCGTTTAGAATCGGCTGCAAACTCCAGTCATGTATACGTTCGTCTGTCATACATCATATATGTGTCTATGCTTAACTCATAAAAAGATGTTTTAATATTTTTAATCGTATGAGGAGAGTGTTTTGAAACAAGACAATGTTTAAAAAAATTGCGAAAGGTATGTTTTTTGTTTAGAATACCGTTATCTGAATACACTCAAATCATATATCATTATAAAATTAAGCTTTTAAGCCAGTTATATTAATAGACTCATTTTACTGTACCACAAATAAAAGTATTATGCAGAAGTTTAGATCTGTTATACAACTATGTTTTAAAAATATCTAAATCTGTATTTTTTTTTAATTTTACACAATGTTGAATATAAGTTCTTGATTTTAATACAAAAATATGATGCTAGGCTAATTTTGTCCGAATCTGATGTGGAGCATCATGAATAACTTTTAGAATTTTAAGAGTATTAAAAATTAAAGCGCCTTCCACTGAAATACCGAGTAATCTTTAATTAAAAGGATAAAGTAACGAATTGCCTTTAACATACAAAAGCTAATTATATCTCAAATTAAAAGAAACTGTATTTTGTGCTTCTCAAAAACGAACTACATCCTGAAAAGCAGATTTCCTAATTAACTTTTTTCTTCAAATCTGTGCAACTGAGGCTGCTAACTTCATTTGCATAAATTCTTTGCTGAATAATTTTTATTGTTCGAACAGAAATTCCATGTTAAAAAGAATTCTTCAATAAAATAAAAATTAAATTAAGCGTATAACTTGAGTAAACGACGTCTCTTAAAAGGACAGTTTTAGCTAGAATCATGCTTCCATTTAAAGCTTTACTTAATCATATTTCCCTTATACAGACTTACTGTTTATATTTCTTCCAAACCGGTACAAAAAAATTTTTAAAGTCACATAAACGATATATAACTTAATTAAGCAGAAAAGAATAGATAATTAAAATAAAAAAGCCTTTGAACTTGCTGTTGTCGCATTTTTTTAATAACCTGCTGTTTGTAATTTTTTTATAACAAAAAATAAATAAAACCCCTAAAATGTACTCTTATTTTACAGAGGATAAGACATCTAACTGGTTATTGAACCATTCTACCTTTATTTTCAGACTAAATATTTGTGTTTTCGGGGCCAGAGGTAGCCTAGTGGAAGCTCATTGGCCTTCGGTGCTGAGAGTGCTCGGATCGAATCCCGACAAGCGTCATTAAATACCTTCATGTCTAGTTCGGATATGGGCAAGTTAAAACCGTAGACCGAAAAGTCTTTCTTTGAGGTCAGAGGGTGAGGAAGATACGGTCGCCCGTGGGGCAGCTCTGTCAAATTTGAGGTGGCACCAGGGGGTGATGTTGGCTCACCAACACGGTGATCTCTTTGAAAACAATCAACCATTCTCGCGGATTGTGGACGACTGTCTTAATTGACAAGTGCCCCGCGTTGGCAAACAACATATTTGTGTCTATTCTGTTACTGCTGTTATTAAAAAGCATGCTATACATATACAGTCTACGCTCGCAGTAACCAATCCTCTCATCTGATTGAAAAAGGTCGTTATAACAAGTGGTTGCTATAGCAAAAATTAATTAAAGACAAAAACATACTAAACTCTCATCATTTGCGGGAAAATAAAGCTTTTGAAATTAATCCCATGTTGGTATACGATTACAATGTACATATAGTATTATTGTTCACTGTGTTGTCAAATAGACATTAGCAATGAAAATTAATTTAAGTGTGTACAAGTCGAAAATGATCATTTCTATAAATAAGAATTTAAAGTAAAAATGAATGAAATCACAAAAAGTTGGGTCTTACTTAGGAGCTTATTATACTGAGCCACAGCTGTGGCTACAGGTCGCGACTGTGGCCTGGGCGAGCCACTCCAGTCGCCTACCCTCGCTTCTTGTGGCTCGCCTGCGCGACTGTGGCTGCGGTAGTGGTTCCTATGGAGCCATTGTTTCCTATGGAGCTTATTATACAGAGCCACTGCACAGCGCCACAGCTGTGGCTCTGTATAATAAGGCCCTTACATTTATTGCAGAGAAAAAATAATTAGAAATCAAAGGTTTTTTTTTTTTTGTGCTTTCGAGATGTTTTGAAAACATAATTTTTCCATTTCAGTTTCAAAGATCGTGTTGCGGGAGGCAATTGGTACGCAAAATTAGAATGAAATGATTTGCAAGGTCGATATTTATACACTATGTCACAAAAAAAATATATGCACCCAGAAGGAAACGAGCCACTATCACGAAACTTAGCATGCACGTAGTGTATGAGGAGATAAGCAAATGATTACAAATTCAGAAGAAAAGAACATTTTATTAAGAATATATTATAAGAACATTTTATAAGAATAGGCGCTGAATATCACACGCCTCCAGTCGGTCACATTCCAGCTTGCCCGAGGTCAGCAAAAATCCAATCGACACTGCCTTTGATGTGGGGTGAGTGGCAGGCGTCTAAATGGACGTCGGCTCCTTATACCTGCGTCGGCCAGTCGTCTCCGAATTGTTTCCCTTGATACCACCGAATGTCTGGAAGGTTGTAAATGGCGTCGAACCGATTCTAGCGATGTTGTTGGTGCGGACGTGGCCGCTTTTATGATTGCGCGATCCTCGCGCGCATTTGTGTTCCTGGGACGCCTTGACCCTCCACGACGGTAGACTATCCCTTCCGTGATCTACTGTTGCCAACACCGAGCAACTACCATATCGCTCCGACCGAGGTGGCGGCCAATACGCCTGTTCAACCAATCTGCTTCTCTGGGGCCTACAGTACTTTCGTACTATCACCGGTTACGTCTCAGAGGCATCTCTAGTCACAATACCGTCCATCTAAGTAGACAGATTTGTTTGAACAACCCTATGACACGAGCAATCATGCTTTTAAACTCTCCCAGCTGCGCATCTCATATGCGCATAGCACGCTTACCCTTGTCTCATTGGCGTCGAAATTTTAATTATTTGCATATCTCTTACTACTGTAGACTACATTCCTACCAAGTTTCGTGATAGTAACTCGATTTCTTCTGGGTGCATATATTTTTTTGTGACAGAATGTATATATATATATATATATATATATATATATATATATATACAGTGTTGGAAATTGATTTATGAAAACATGGTTTTTTAGCAAAAACTTCTTTAATATTCATTAAAAATGAATGAAATTTTGTACATTACACATGCTTTGTATAACAAATGATTTACAAAAATAAAATTTCATACATAATAAACAAAAACATAAGGTAAAAAATTAGATTTTCGTAACATATAAACATGGAAATTGATTTATGAAATATCACATTTCATTGGCTATTCTGAATTAATGTAACAAAAATTTGCATAAAGCAAAGTAACGTGACCTGCGCAGTAGACATAAAAAGCGGTATATATTGGAAGAAATACGTTTTAGTCATACTTTTCACTATGGGTAAACGAAAGGTGTTGTCTGTGGACGAAAGAGCCAAAATCGATGCATATCTAGAATGTGGAAAATCTGTTCAGGAAATTAGTAAATTAATTAAAAGACCAGTTGGTGTGATATATAACTATAGAAAAGATTCAGCAAATTTTGGCAAAAATTTTAACAAAAAAGATAATCCACGTTTAACTGAGATGGAGAAAAGGGGGATTCTTCAGCTTCTATCAAAAACTGGCCACAATTCAAAACAGATTTGTGCAGATCTATCATTTCCTGTTATTTCTAGAAGAGTTAGGCAAATTTAACATTCTTCTTGGAGCTTGAGATGGTCGAAGATGAAATCTAGAAAGATACTTCTGCGTCACAAGCAGATGCGTTTTCAGTTTTGTGAGAAGTACATGACAAGGGGCGACAATTGAAAGAAAGTCATTTCCTCCGATGGAAAGAAATTTAATTTGGATGGCCCCGATGGTTTGTGGTATTATTGGAGAGATCTCCGAAAAGAACCAAAATCTACATTCAACAAAAGTTATGGTGGCGGAAGTTTGATGGTTTGGGCAGTGATTGCTTATGATGGCAGAAGTGAAATAGTATTTATAAATGGTCGTCAGAATTCATATGATTACAGCTTAGTTTTAGAAAATTCCTTTCTTCCATTTGCATGGCAATATTATAGTTTAGATTACATCTTCATGCAAGACAATGCAAGTATTCTCACTTCAAAAGCAATGAAAGATTGATTTGACGAACAGAATATTGTTCTTTTAGATCATCCACCTAATAGTCCTGATCTGAACCCCATCGAAAACGTTTGGGGACAGCTTGTTTGAATGATTTATGCAGACGAGAGGCAGTACACATAAACTTGTAGAATTGAAAGCTTCAATCTGTCAAAACTGGAAATTAATTGATCAGAAGTACATTCAAAATATTGTTTTATCAATGCCATGTGGAATAAAAGAAACTTTGATGAAGAAAAGCGGCTTTACTAACTATCAATTTCAAGGAAATGTGATATTTCATAAATCAATTTCCATGTTTGTATGTTACGAAAATCTAGTTTCTGACCTTATATTTTTGTTTATTATTATGTATGAAATTTTATTTTTGTAAATCATTTGTTATGCGTAGCATGTATAATGTATGAAAATTCATTCATTTTTAATGAATATTAAAGAAGTTTTTGTTAAAAAACCATGATTTCATAAATCAATTTCCAACACTGTATATATATATATATATATATATATATATATATATATATATATATATATATATATATATATGTGTATAGAGAGAGATAGAGAGAGAGAGAGAAAGGGAGAAAGAAAATATTATTTTTATATACACGCACTTATTGTTTATATGGTGTACCTTTCAGCAATATCGAAGTGCCCAATAAACAGAAAACTTTGTCCAAAACGATGCGTAGAATCTGTACTAAAATTTCGTGATCTTTAGATTGCTTAAAGAATTCAAGCCTATTTTTTTAAATTCACTTTCTTTCCCGTTTTCAAATCTCGAGGTCCAATTATCTTGCCCATCAACCGATTTATCTACTATGATCTATGATCAGAACAGCTTTTTTTTTAAGTGCTCATTGAGTTTTAACGTTTTGTGCTTCATTATTTTGCCGGTACAAAATATACAAACCGGTTGATACTTTGGGATGTTCTCTTGAAACCGAGACTTAAGGCAAACTTGTCCTTATTATCATAAAATCTCTTATTTTCGGTATCAAAACGATATATTTTCATGTTTTTTTTCTCGTGTCTGTAGATGCTTTGTACAGTAACGCAAATGTTTTCATATCAACTTTCAAACATACTTAGTGGCTGAAAATTGTTTAGCTCTATTATATATTTTTAGATCACCATTGAATTTGATTACAGCTCGCATTCGTCGGGTCATTGTTTCCGCCAACAGTCTGTCACCAGTTTATGCAATATATCAACGTTTATTTCCGTTCAGATTTATTTGTATTAACTTTTTCCCTTCAGCTTAAATTGAAAATCGTTGAGTCATTCTGTAACTTGGTATAGTAAACGGTAATGCAATTTGATTTTTTTTTCAATGCAGTTCCAGGGTAACATATTCTATGTGTCGGTAGAATCCTTAGGGGTAGAAAAATTGATATTTGTTTTAATTTAAAACGTACTATATAATAAGGGCTTGGAGAAAATAAAAAGCATAACGAAAAGTTAATTTAAATACAAATGAGGTTGTTAAAGTTTGCAGAATTGACAAACTTAGAACTGCAGAGTTAAAATTCAGTGAATAAATTTTTTCACCATAAAACTCAAAATGCAAATGGGGGCTTCATTTGTATTTTACAAAAATTTTCATCCAAAACATATGTGCCCTGATAAATAGTGTGGTTCGTTGGGAATATTTTTTTGATTTAATGATAGTTTTGAAACATTATTAAAGGTGTTTCAGATCTGAAGAGTGACTTTTGGATATCATAAGAAAAACTGGATGACAGGCTAAATCTACTACCCTAATAGCATCGAGACCGGAAATGAACGTCTCAATTAAATCTTTTTTTTTCAGTATTTTAAAAAACTTACAGAAATACTTTTCAAAAACTTACAGAAATACTTTTCAAAAACTTACAGAAAAAAATTAGCTGCATATATATAAAGATTAACTTGTTTCTGTAGCGAAGCCGGGACTACAGTGTGCGTGTGTTGGAGGGAGGGGGGGGGGTCTTGATTTCTTATTTTCCATATCTACTGCAAATAACGAAACTTTTAATGCTTTAGTGTATATATATATATATATATATATATATATATATATATATATCTGTGGCATTATGACAGATGTTGATATGTCATTTTTCATGTTTTCAGCAAATTAAAAAAGTAACTTTTGTGAAATACAAAACAACACAATTAAGTTTTTAAATCCAAATATTCATCAGTTAATACTCATATTCAACCTCAAGCATATGGCTGGTCTTCAATGAAAATTTTCAATTAGGGACTAAAATATTCCATTAGGGACCAAGTATTACCTCTTTTATGCATAACAGCATTTGCCAATACGAATAACTTCATAATTCCACTATCATTCCACTATCATTCCACTATCATTCTATGTATAATTTCATAATTCCACTATCAGCTTTTGCCACATTAAAAAACCAATTTTAAGTATGACATATCAACATAAAACTTAAAATTGAATTTTTCGGACATATCAATAACTGCCATAACTCCACAGACACACACATATATATATATATATATGTGTGTGTGTGTGTGTGTGTGTGTGTATACAAATAATAGCTTGGAGGCTTTTACAGGATACGGCCCCGTAAAAGCCTCCCTAATACTCCCCTCACTGAGCCTCTGACTTGTGACAAGAAGCGTTCTCTATTCATGAAAAATTCATTGCAGGCTTGAAAACAAAACATCCGAGGAAAATAAGAAAGGGAACTTATAATGCATGATAAATTCTGTATCATCATAATATTAAATTCTTAAAATAACTTTTTATGTAATTCTATTATGTTACACCAGGGGTGTCAAACTTGCGGCCGGCGACAAACATTTTTGCGGCCCGGCCAATACATTGGTACACAATAATATACCAATAAAATAACCGACGGTTATTTTATCTATCTATATAAAACAGTTCCGTAACTGACTCATTCACTGACTGACGTACAACGCACAGACCAAACCGCTGGACCTAAAGGGCTGAAATTTTGCATGGCGATTCTTCTTATGATGTAGGGGTGCACTAAGAAAAAGTTTTGAAAAATTATTCTTAGATTTTTTAAAATTAAATTTTTAAGCTGTTTTTGTAACTTTTATCAAGTTTGCATTTAAAATAATAATTTGAGGGTTATAAAATTTATATCACGAGAAAGATCATAAAAATTCCTTCAAAATGAAATGAGATCTTTTTCGAATCTTTACCTCCCTTTTCTGATTTTTGGTGAATTTTTAAAGATTAATTTTGTAGAATTTAATTTATTAAATGCTGATCACGTGATTTCTTTTTCTGGTACTTTAAATAAATTTATCGTCACGTGCATAAAAACTAAATAGACAAAAAAATATTTTTTTCTTGCTAATGCGGCAGACGATTGGACATTATTTTGTCTATAAAAATATCCCTTACGATTTTTTCTAAATATATATATTTTTTTCTACATCAATTGTATATATTGATCGTCGTATTTATTATAAATATATATATATATTTTTTTTGGCATTAATTGCATACATTGACCGTTGTATTTAATTTGAATGTACTCCGTAGCGAAGTGTGGGTTTTCAGCTAGTTGCATAATAAAATAACCGACGCAGAATTATAAGATAGGAAGAATTTGATAAATGTTTTTTAATTATACTCTTTTTTTGCTATTATTAAACAAAATGCGTATATTTATGTTGAATATACAGTAATTAGGTAAATGAACCTACGTTTCTATTAATATTGATTTTTTTTGCAGTCCACCTATAGATAAACCTTGTTTGTTTGGCCCAAGTTAGCCTTTGAGTTTTACACCCCTGTGTTACACGGAACTCCAGCGTAACGTATAAGAAACGTTTAAAAGTAAAATGAAAATCGCCTAAACGAATACCAAACGACTATGAGCATGGATGATCAGCTAAGGAATGTAACAAGCCTTTTGAAAAAAAAAAAAAAAGTGGATAGTTGTGTATTTTTGAAATTTTTTTTTAACTTATTAGAATCCATGAGTATCGTTTATCTAAATTTCAGAGCAGCACATTTAACTACACTGGTGTAAGAGATTAAGAGAATTTGCAGACTGGGTCGATTATCTCTAGAACTACTGTACCGATTTTAATGAAATTTGATATGTACATGAAATTGATACAATTATAAAACAAATAACCATTCAATAATTGTAATACACACGCATGATCTTGCGTAACACTCGTTGGAGTCGGAAGGTATGAAACAGCGGTTGCAGAATAAACAAAAAAAGGGTTAATAGATGGTGTTATTTTGCAGCAATCGGTTAATTTCAAATTGTAACAGTAAAAATGAGTTAACACCAACGTTTAGATGATGGAATGAGGTGGCGAATTGTGGGGAGGCTAGAAGCAGGCCAATCTCAAGTCCAAATTTGTTCAATTTGTTCAATTGAGAGTTCAATTTAACGCCCAGCGTCGTGTGTAACTTATGGAAACAGTTCCAGGATACCGGATCCATCGAGAGAGAGCCTGGGCAAGGTCGTCCAAGAGCCACGACGGCCAGAGAAGATCACCATTTGTCGATTATAGCGAGGCGTAACAGGAGTGCTACAGCTTCTCAGCTCTCTCGTGACTTGTATGCAGCCACAGGAACCCGTGTATCAAGGGTGACTGTTTCCAAAAGACTTCATGAGAGAGGGTTGTTTGCAAGAAGACCTGCTGTTTGCGTCCCGCTCACTTCTACGAACAGGAGAATCCGTTTATCATGGTGCAGAGAGCATAGATATTGGAGTATGGGATCAATGGACGACCGTTCTCTTCACTGATGAGTCCCGGTTCAGCCTAAACACCGATTCTCGCCGTACGTTCATATGGAGAGAACCAGGGACGCGCTACCTACCTCCAATGTCCGCGAAATCGACCATTATGGCGGAGGAGGTTTAATGATCTAAACAGGCATCATGTTGGATGGCCGCACACCTCTCCATGTCTTTGAAAGAGGCACTGTGACTGGTGTGAGGTATAGGGATGAGGTCCTGGAACCCTATTTTCGCCTTTTCAGGGGTGCAGTTGGCCCTGAGTTCATTTTAATGGACGATAACGCGAGGCCACATAGAGCTCTTCTGGTCGACGAATTTCTAGAGAAAAAGGATATTCGTCGGATGGATTGGCCAGGCAGATCTCCAGACCTTAACCCTATAGAGCATGTCTGGGACGCTCTGGGGGGGGGGGCAACTGCAACTCGCAACCCCCCTCCGAGAACCATCCAGGGAATGAAAACAGCGTTGCTAAACGAGTGGGACCAATTGCCACAGGAAATGATAAACTGCCTTATTTCAAGTATGAAATCACGCTGCGAGACCTGTATATTTGTAAGAGGGGAATCATACCCCCTATTAACCCATCTATTAACCCATTTTTTTGTTTATTCTGCAACCGCTGTTTCATACCTTCCGACTTTATCGAGTGTTACGCACGATCATGCGTGTGTATTACAATTATTGAATGATTATTTGTTTTGTATTGTATCAATTTATGTACATATCAAATTTCATTAAAATCGGTACAGTAGTTCTAGAGATAATCGACCAAGTCTGCAAATTTTCTTAATTTCTTACACCAGTGTAGTTTTGGGTTGACAATGTTTTCCGTGCCTTATTTTTGCATATGCTTATTAATAAAAATCTCTTTTAAATCATACAAATGTGTATTTACACAACTTTTAAAATTAAGAATATTATGAGTTAGTAGTAGGCTGTATGTATCGCTTGGGCAAGCAGTAAACAGTTAAGCAGAAATGTACCCAAAATACGTCAAAATTTTGACATACATACATATATATATATATATATATATGTATATATATATATATATATATATATATATATATATATATATATATATATATATATATATATATATATATATATATGACAGGCGTGAGGTTTGCATTAGCAGTCATCATGTTAATACTGGTGGCGAGTGGTAAGTAGTCTAAATCCAATAAATAAACATAGTTCTAGCTCAATCCAATTTATTTCACTTTCCAGCAACCACTGATCCAAGTAGCGCATATTTGAGCTCTCGCCATTTTCAAATTAGGGACCCAGCTGACACGCGTCCACTAGCAATGAATTAAATCCCGCCGTCTGATTACACGCTATTGTTTTTCTCCATCCAAAGCCACCGCGCATGCCTACATGGTCTCTGTGACGCATACACCGGCGATGAACCATGGGTGGAGCTACAGATGTCAATCAATCCAAAGGGAAATTCCCCGATATCTCTCGATGTATTTCGAACCAAGATATGAGAATAGTGGCGAATTACGCCACGACAATAAATTAATTACTAGGCCCCCTTTAAATTTAGAATAATTATTTCGTTCCCGCTTAAGTCCGACAACTTTCCCCCCCCCCTGAAGGCGTGCACACAAAGAGTAGCTAATTCCCTGTGGCAACAACCCCTACGATAAAAAGCATTACATCAGTAGACTGGAAAACATGCTGAGTAGGGACGTCTTTCTACACAACAGGTTCCAGTGAAAACCCCCTTAATTAAAAATCAACCGTTCCCTTAACAACCCCTGGATTGATTCTTTCTGTTCTGTAAGACTTGGAGCAGTGGTTTAAAAATACACAGTTTACAATTTTTCAAGTTACACAAAAATTCTTGAGTTGTACAATTTTATATCACTGATGACTTGAGGCAAAAAGGAAAATATTACAGCATTATCTCAAAATATATCACTATAAATTCAAAATATCACTTTAATTATACCAATATATAATCTCAATAGGACATCACCTGAAAAACAATGTCACTTCAAAAACTCACCTAGGAACAAATTAATTGAAAATCACAAAATAACTATTACCCATTAACGTGGAATGTTAGTAGCATTTTACAATCTAAAGTCCAGGCTTGAATACTTTCATCAGCCTCGTTGAGTGGTAATGTAATCAACAGTCTTGTATGCTGTCCACTCATCTTATAATTTTATAACAGTTCCAGTTTAAAATTCTACAAGTATCACTTTATTTACACAGATTATGGTAATGTGAAAATGGAGGTACATGAAAAAAAAAATTTAAATATATGAAAGACAAAACTAAATGCGGTCGACCGGCTTGTTTGGAGGCCTCCTTGACATGGTTGACCCTGTAAAATACTCAGAGACACAACATATTAATAATTGAAAAAAAATATAAATATTGATCAATTTCCCATGGGATTATTTTTCTCGTATCTTGTACTTGCCGAACGACACAAATGTATTTTGACATCAATTACAATACAGTTTATCTATTTAGAGCTCTGTTATACCTTCGACTTACTTATGAAATACAAACATATGAAATTACACATGAAATTCAAAATTCTCTACATATTATTTACACTTTAAAATTTTTCCATAACACAAAAAATCTGATTCAAATTTATCACAATTCAAAGTTATCAAACATTTTATAATTTACACTTCATTCACCTTAATATTTCACAATGATAGATTCATTATGTAAAACAATTCACTTTTGGTACTGGTGTACCATTCCTTCATCTGTGTACATTCTGTTTAATTCAAGGTGTATGTTTTTTGTTTGTGTGTGTTTGTGTAGTTGAGTGAACAAGTGCATGGTTGGGTCAGAGGAGAGCAGGTTCAACAATTTCCCACTGTCTTAACCACAACCGACAACTCTAAACAAAATTCAGAGTGAAAAATTGGTGCGTATAGTGCACGACACTGAAACTCTAGGTTGGGAAAGGCTCAAAAGAGATCAGTACACAACGTTTAACCACATAAGTGGAGTCAAGAGGGTGTTAGGCACCCAACATATAAAATCAATTAAGAGATGGATCTCTGGGATAGGCAATTTGGTCATATTCGGGAAAATGTAGATACAGCTCCACACATTAATGTAACAAAACATTGCAAAGATGGTAACAAAATTTTCAAAATAATTTAGGTTTAGCCAAAGTTCTTTCATAAGTTATTAAATTTCAATTCAAAAATACATAATTATTAACATCCAATAAATTCAATACAAATCATCTTCTAGTTTACTTTCACAATATTACTTCATCAGTTCCAATGTTATTATTTTATTTACTCATTAACAATCATAACTTTATAATTTCAATTTTTTACTTGTAACTCGTATCAACATTTTATCTTAATTTCCCCCCCCCCCTCCCCAAAATTGTGCATGAAACAACATTATTGTAATTTAAACTCACTATATGGATGAAAATGCCTTAATCTGGTTGAGTGCACAATTTCACTCTTTTTTCCAGTGTATTGGTTTGGTTTATCAATTTCGAAATTAACATTAGAAAGCTGGCTTAAAATTTTATAAGGGCCTGAATAGGGTGGATCTAATTTTCTTGAATTTGGGTATTTGAATTCTTCGTACATCACTAAGTCACCAATTTTGAAGTTTGACTGTATAAATTTTCTATCATATCTTTGTTTATTAATTTTATGGTGCTGAATTGTTCTTTGCACTGCAATCTTTCTTGCTTCTTCAACTGGCGGATAATGTAATGAAGTTATTTTAGGTAATGGTGAGTTATATGGCAAATTTCCAAATAGGAGGTAATTCGGGGAAAATCCAGTTACTCTATGGGGTTGATTATTATATTCGGAAGTCACTTGTTCTAAAATTTTTGTCCATGGAATTTTTTTCGAAGAAGTATTAACTTTACACCTTAATTTGGATACAATCGTTTGATTACATCTCTCATTTTTGCCATTACACTGGGGTCTGTGGGCTGAGGTAAGTAGTTGTCTCGTATTGTGGTGTTTTAGGAATTTCTTAAACCTTGAGGAAGTAAATGCAGCATTTCTGTCACTTAATATTTGTTTCGGAACTTTAATTTTGAAAATTTGTTTTAAACAGTTTGTGTATGTCTCACTTGTCACACTTTTTGAAGGAAAAGTCCAAATATATCTTGTTGCATGATCAATCACCAGATGAAGATATTTTTTTGTCGAATTATAATAGTTAAAACCTCCAACTGTATCAACTGAGATTAGGTCAAATGGTTCATAAGCAATTGGCACTTGTTCCATCAGTCCATACTTTCTCTGAGTCGATTTCTTGTTTTTCTGACATGTTTCACAACAACGAACAAAATTTGAAATGTCTAATATTATGTCTTGCCAATAGTAAATAGGGGAAATTAATTGTAACATCTTTCTCACACCTGGGTGGCCAAATTTTTCATGTGCAGCGGTTATTAATTTTAGTCTTAATGATGGCGGGACTACAATTTTGATTAGATTTTTCTTTTTTACTGTTAGAACTCCACTATATTTTTTGTACTTTACATTATTAACATTATCGTTTAATTGTGCCTGGATAATTTCATCTGTGGATAGAAAATAAGAATATTGTGATACAAAGTGGCTTATTGGGTTCCTTGATAGCATATCAGCTTCATAATTATATTTACCTTTAATGTGCACTATTTCATAATCATACATGGAAAGTTTTAAAGACCATCTAAACAGTCGTCCAGTTAAATGTTTAATATTTTTGAGCCATTGTAAGGCTGAATGATCCGAATGTATTGTGAATTTTTTTCCATGTAAGTAACAATGGAAACGGTCAATAGAATCAACAATCGCCAAGCATTCAAGCTCAGTGACAGCATAGTTTCTTTCGTGTTTTTTCAGTTGTCTTGAGTGAAAGGCTATTGGGTGTAGTTGGCCATTAGGGTGCTTTTGCTTTAGGACAGCAGCAACTGCTTCTTGACTTGCGTCGACAAAAAGGTGGCATGGGTAATTTGGGTTAAAAAGGGTTAAAATCGGTTTTGATATGAGTTCATCTTTTAGTCTTTGGTAGGAATTTTGACATTCTTGGGACCAATCCCATTTTACCTCCTTTTTAAGTAATTTGTTTAATGGAAGTCTCAATTTTGCATAGTCTTGTATAAACTTCTGATAGACATTTATGGATCCCAAAAATCTCTGCAATTCCTTAACATTTTTGGGTGGTAGTAATTTTTTTATTGTTTCAATGTTTACATTATGAGGTGAATATTGTCCTTTAGAAATCTCATATCCTAAAAATTTTATTTCTTTCTTAGCAAATTGGCATTTTGATTGGTTTAATTTGATATTTTCCTTTTCACAAATTTTAAAAATTTCTTCTAAATGTTTCATATGTTCATTAAAGGTTTGTGAAAATATTATTATATCATCAAAATAGTTCAAAGCATAATTGATTTGGTATTTATTTAGAATTTGCCTAATTGCTCTCTGGAAGACACTTGGTGCATTTTTCCAACCAAACGGTAGTCTTGTCCATTCATAAAGTCCAAAGTTTGTTGTGAATGCCAATTTTTCAGTGTCACGGTCATGTATTTCTATGTGCCAATACCCTGAAGTTAGATCTAATGTTGAAAAAAATTTGGCATGGGCTAGTTGATCTAATAAGTCATCAATTCGTGGAATAGGTTCAGAATCAGTTTTAGTAATTACATTTAATTTTCTGTAGTCTATGCATAACCTAGTTTTTCCTTGGCCCTTTTTCATTGCTAATGTTACTGGGGCGCTAAATGGAGAATGTGAGGGCTTTATAAAACCTGCTTTTAACAATTCGTCTATTTGTTTTTTTATTTCAGCATTTTCAGTTTGAGATGTGCGATATGGTCGTTGTGCAATTGGGAGCTCTGAAGTTAAGTGTATTTTTTGGGGTTCTAATTTTATTTTTCCAACGTCATATTTATTTTTTGAAAAGATATGGTCGAAAGTTTCTAGAATGTTTTCTAAATGGGGCCAGTCTTCGGGTATTTGCTCTAGTGCTTGGAAGTCCAAAGCATCACCGGGCTCTTTAAATAGAGTTTTCAGTGTATCATCGGGGATACCTGATATCTCCTTTAAATTTTGAACATTATAATTAGTATTTGCTATTTTGTTTGAACTCTCATAATTTATAACTGGATTTCTCATTCTTTGGTTATTATCAACATTTAGGGTTTCAATGTCATTGGAAGAAACATTATACACATTATCTTTCACAGCATTATTGTAAACAGTCCTTTCATAGCACTCAGGGGAGTGATCACATCTTAAATAGTTTCTTTTTACAAAATTTCTACCTTTATGATACCTTCTGTTATTATTTTCAGCCCGATAGTTAAAAACTTTTCTACCTTCATATACACTTTTGTTTACATTTCTAAAGTTACACATATTTTTGTTTTCATAATACCTTTTACCATTATACATGTTATCACAATAATTTTTACAATTTTCTCTTTGAACATTCAATGCATATGGATTAACAAAATTATTATTATTATTACATAGTATTATCTCTTTATTACATTGGAACACCTTTAATTTTCTTAAATTTATTTCGAGACGAAAAAGTCTCATATGTTCTAAACTTAGCAATACATAAGGTAGGTCACTCTCAATGACCCACATTTCAATTTCTCTAGTTAATTTGCCAATTGTTACATTTGTTTTAATTATTTTTGTTACAGGTACTTGACCATCAGTTTGATTTATTACCATATTTTTTAAATTTAATGTTTTAAAACATTTTACCTCTTTAAGTAATGATTGTGAAATTATTGAAATTGTACTACCGGTGTCTAATAAGAATTGAAATGTTTGTTCACTCACCCGAGCTTGGATTGTAAGTCATCTGTTATTTGTATAGTATCCTCTATGGTTATTTTGGTGTCTTCTGTTATCTTCTGCACTTTGATAGTGTCTCTGTTCATCATATCTTGACGTATTGCTGTAATTTCCTTCATTTTGTCTTCTGGGTTGATCATAATTAATCCACCTCCTTCTGTAGTGTGGCTCCGAATTTCTGCGCTCTGTATCACTGTCACCGAAGTTTCGACGATCGCCGGCGATAACATCTGTTCTTCTTTCCGGAGCGATACGCGGTGCGGACCGAGGTACCGGCAAATGTAATTTTTTCGCTTTTTCCAGCCATTCGAAAGGGGTTCGTATCTCTTGCAACGAGAGCAAAGTTCGTATGTTTCTTGGAGCGTCTAATGACAGTGTTTCTATGATTTCACTGTCTGTTTTATGAAGTTCTTTTCCCAGTTCTAGTTTTTCCTTGAAATACTGAAAAAGGTCATCATTGTCATTTAATTTTAGTGTCCTAAACCTTGTTATCAGTTCTTCTCTGCTCTTTGAAAAAATGGACAGCAGTTGTTTTTTAATATTAATGTAATCTTCTTTATATAGTTCCGTGGATATTATTACTTCTTGAATATCTTGACTTAAGTAGCGCATTAAATTTTCTTTTTTCCATTTCTCATTTAATTCAAACGTGCTGCAACTCTCTTCAAACAACTGGAACCATTGAAAGATATTTTTGATACTTCTGTTATCGAATTGTGGTATTGCTAATTCTATTTCAGGCATGTTTTTTCTTTCGAACGGTTTTTCTTTCAATATTGCTTCTTGAATTTTTCCTGTGCAGCCTGGTATGTTTTTTAAGATAGGTTTCTTGTCATCATTCGCTTGATCGACATTTTCATTTCCGGTGTTCATTTGTTCTTGAATCCAATTGTCATCGAGTATGATTTCGTGGAATTCCGTTTTCACTTCAGTCTTCGATGCCATGGTGTATTATTATTATTATTATTTTTTTTTTTTAATTTATCGTCGTTTCATAAATTTTCGCACTGTCGTGCTAATCCAAAAGTGAGGCGGGTTTTTTTTTTTCTGCGTAGTTCTTTTTAATCCTGCGCGGCTCTTGACAGGCGTGAGGTTTGCATTAGCAGTCATCATGTTAATACTGGTGGCGAGTGGTAAGTAGTCTAAATCCAATAAATAAGCATAGTTCTAGCTCAATCCAATTTATTTCACTTTCCAGCAACCACTGATCCAAGTAGCGCATATTTGAGCTCTCGCCATTTTCAAATTAGGGACCCAGCTGACACGCGTCCACTAGCAATGAATTAAATCCCGCCGTCTGATTACACGCTATTGTTTTTCTCCATCCAAAGCCACCGCGCATGCCTACATGGTCTCTGTGACGCATACACCGGCGATGAACCATGGGTGGAGCTACAGATGTCAATCAATCCAAAGGGAAATTCCCCGATATCTCTCGATGTATTTCGAACCAAGATATGAGAATAGTAGCGAATTACGCCACGACAATAAATTAATTACTAGGCCCCCTTTAAATTTAGAATAATTATTTCGTTCCCGCTTAAGTCCGACAACTTCCCGCTTAAGTCCGACATATATATATATATATATATATATATATATATATATATATATATATATATATATATATATATATATATACATAACACATACATATACAAAAGAGGTAAGTAACGATAAGTAATCCTACGTTAATAACCCGCGGTAGTTTCATTAGATGACACCACATGATTTTATTCTTATCAATTATTGCCATATTGCGAACTTCATTTCTGCTATTTGAGTTCAAACTTGTTGGAAAAAATTATTGAATCAGCAAAAACAAATTGATGGATCTGATGAAACAAGGTCCAAAATTTTGAAGATGTTTACTTTCTACTACGAAACTTCACAGATTAAAAATAAATTATCTTTATTTTCAAAAATAAAATAGAAAAATAAGGCTATTTTGAGCACGTCTTGATGCCATCATGCATGATGGCAGTAATGAACGTCCAGAAAAAAAAGTAATCATAAATGCCGGGAAAGCGTGACAGAAGAAATAAAATTGGCGCGGTCTGAAAAATTCAAATCGTGTGTAACGGGAAAGCGCATGAAGCGCATTTCTTACGATGCGGAAAACTTAACATTGTTTTCATCAAAAAGCGGCCGGGCCTGTGAAAAAAATTCGAATGGAACGGGAAAATGCATCACGCAGGAGCGCATAAATCTGGTTCCAACTTAGAAAATTTAGATAAAGCTAAAGCAGATCTAAAAACATGGAGTTATAATCGTAAATCCCATCCTGAAACTAAAATATTGATATGGTTATTAATATTAAACCAATTTTTATTCATAAACTAGTATATATTTTGTCTTCAGACCCCAAAAATAAGAACGCCCTAAAAAGGAAAGAGCATTAAAAAAATTTCCAAAATAATCAAAATTGCTATTTTAAATTAAATACTCGATATTTAAATTTTACTTGTTTTATGAAGGGTGTTACTGCTAGTACTGAAATCTGATGTACTTTATTAAATGAAATTATCGTATCATTCTTTAGTGCTGAAAGAAATTCGCCTCTAAATCTGAATGAAAAATACTGTTAAAATCTGAATAAATTTTTGTGTGTAATCGCTACAGATTATAGCGTATAAATTTACTTAGCTCATCCAGAAAGTAAGTACTATTTGTTTATTAAAAAAGATTAGCAATTTGTTTTCATTTGTATTTTATTACAAAAAAATCTACACACCTTAAACTACTTTTCGACCTATTGGTACTAATTGAAACATACCCGCTTCGTAGAATTCGGCCGCCTGCGACCTGAACAAGTTATGGACGTTTACATTGATCTCATCATCACTTGCAAAGTGCTGGCCGACAAGAAATTTCTTGAGATGAGAAAACAAAAGGAAGTTGGATGGAGCTAGGTCCGGACAATAAGGAGGGTGACAGAATTGTTCCCAGCGAAATGAATCAACCAGCGTCGTCGTTACGCTTGCGCGTTATCATGCACGAACACAATACTAGAAGTCAGTAGTCCAAGGCTTTTGTTCTGTATCGCGCGCTGTAACTTCTTCAATGTCTCACAGTTAGCTGTAGAGTTAATTGCTGTGCCTCGTTCCATCCAGTTCACTAACAAAATTCCTTGCTTGTCCCAAAAGACGGTGTACATGATTTTTCTTGGTGAGACGATAAATTTCATAAGATCGAACATTTCTCGCATTCAAAAACTTGATAATGGCTCTTATTTCACAGCTGGCGGGCCGATCGATTGTTTTAAACATGATTTCTAACAAACAATGACTTCAAACGTTAACGTAATCAAACAAAATGACTAGGCTAATTCGTTCTCGAGTTGAAGTATGTAACTAAGCATGTGTGACCTTCGTGCTGTCAGATGCGCGGGAGATATGCGCAAACGGTACTTACTTTCTGGAAGAGCTAAGTATCTTAAAAGTGTTCCCCGAAAATACTCTGAAAGTTTCTG
The DNA here is from genome assembly GCA_907164885.2 of Dolomedes plantarius. Classification (NCBI taxonomy): domain Eukaryota; kingdom Metazoa; phylum Arthropoda; class Arachnida; order Araneae; family Dolomedidae; genus Dolomedes; species Dolomedes plantarius. Next base: position 83,899,003 of record OU015492.1, read on the forward strand.
CAATTATTACCATTTTCTTCTCTTTTGTGATTCTGTAAATATAGGGCATATTTTTACCTGCCGATTATTTTCTGCAGTTTATATAAAATTATGTGTATCTTAGAAAAGCATCTCCAGCATACCCAGAAGCTCTGGACCTAGATTTCACGTTAGTTCATGGCTATTGAGGAAGCTTCCTACAAATGTCGATATGACCTCCTACTCGCTCTCTCTGTTTCCTAGCTGACTTGACTTGGTTTGCAAAAGTACTGCAACGACTGCTTCTTAAAACAAAATTTTGTTCTTAGCAGCTTCGTAAATGAATAGGTAATACCCCCCAAAATAGGTAATGCCTGAATGCATAGGCACCTAAATGAATAGGTATTTGTTACCTAAATGGATAGGTAAAAATTGTAGCACAGTCTGCCGTTCTCTAGTAAAAGTAGCTTGTCCTTACGTCTTTTGTCCAGATTAGAATCTGGCGTTTTGCTTCTTCGACTTCCAGATGTGAAGTGCAAGATTGATAAAAAATTGGTGGTGGAAGAATTTGGCTTGGAATTTAATTGGGTTTTTTAACTCATTTGGTAGCAATTTTTACCCAGAGATAAAGACAACACATTCCTCCTTCTCCTGTTCAAAAACGCAAATGTATGTATGTATGTATTGTTTCCCAGGTCTATGCCGTATGGTCCGTCGAAAATTATCTTCTTTGTAACAAAGGGGACGGTATGGAACTGTTTGTCACACGTCCAACCCTCAACCTGAAAGACTAGGGGGTTTCTTTTTATCTGGCGTCTACAATTCAAACGGTCCGGCAGCATCCCACTTTCACACTTCCAAAAGTTAAATAAACCCCAGAGACTCAATTCTCATTACTTAGCAATTCTCATTACTTAGACACCGAATTATATAACTTTGAATCGCACACAATTTGACTTCTGACAGATAGTCAGAAGTCAATTGTCGTAGTAAAATACAAACCGAAACCGAAACCGAAAATGTATTATGATGGCTAATAAATCTTTTTACGTGTTAAAAGACTCTTAAAGTTCCAAGTTGTATCCAGGAAGACAAAACTTCTCAAACATAAAGTACTACATGAGATCTTTCCTAGTTTGTGGCTCATAATCCTGAACGAATAAGGATGAAAAACGAATGGCAGGATCTGATAGAAAGATTTTAGAGAATTTATGGTGAAATCGGGAAAAACAATCAATGAAGAATATTTATGAAATGTTGTTGAATTTATAGAAATTAATAGAGTGAACTGGACAGCACGTCTTTTACATAAGGAAGACACAATCCTACTTGAAAAATTCTTAAGCAAACTAAGTGGTTATCAAAAACGAGTAAGAACCAGATTGACGTGGTAGATTTTAATGCAATCAAAGAGAAAAAGTGACGTCTTATGTCGTAAATGCCTGGAGTAATTCAAAGCAAAAGACTTTGCCTCAACATACCAAATATAATGATGTTGTTGAAATTAGCATTTTCTGTTTCAAAAACATTGATTTTAAAAGGTATTTTTAAAGTGGATGAATTTCAATACATCCTTTGAGAATATGTAGGAATAAAGCAGAGTTGTCCTGGCTGATGTCCTTAACTCTTTTAATCATTGGCAGAAATAAAATGTTTCAATATCTATCAGTTATTCCCTCACTGGAAAGTAATATTTCCGTCCTCAAAATTGCCGACCAGCATTCATAGATTCAAGACATGGTTCAATACTGGTTCACTATGTAGAAAGACATGGTAGCTCCATCTAGCGTCGAAAATGAGGAAGACATTGTAAGATGGATGGAAAAGAAAACGTTAAATGTAAGACATACTATACAGCTGTCTAACATAGCTCATTTATATGGCTAAATAAACTGCAGATTTAGAAATAGAAATACCTAAAAGGAGACTGTAAAGGTACTCGTATATTCATCGCGCGTACAAACTGTGTAAATAAACTTGTATTTACACACGTGTAAGGAGCTACATATATGTATGTGCAAAAATGCTGAGCATTTGTATTCATATTTAAATATTCAATATTATTCAGTTCGGAGAAAAAAAATTATATGAATCAGTGAAAACATTCTATCTTGAAATTTTTTTCCTATGAGAAAAAATAGATAAAATTTCATTATAAAATTTAGAGTAGGAAAAATTTTTAATTTTTTTGGAGAAAAATGAGGAACGTGGGTCTTTGAAGTGGCATCGTAAAATCTTCCAGCTAAAGAAATACTCTAAAATAGTACGTGATTTTTTAAATATTTTGCTTGGTAAGCGTTTTACGATCGTTTTTCTGAAATATTTCTCAGGGGAAAAAAATAAATATTTCTTTTGAATTGCGACTTGTATTGCATCACCGACGGTTGCTTTCTAAATCTCGTTGAAATTTATTATTTTTTGCGCACTTTTATCTTCTAGTGGTTGTCTATATACTGCTTCAAATTCATTTTTTACTTCTAAAAATTCTAAACTTCAAATATTCATATTGTCTTGAAATATCAAGAATATATATATATATGCTTCTGCTGACAAAATATTTTTTGTCAAAAAGAAATTATTACATCCTAGTGTTGATAAAATATGTTTATAATGCAATATTTTTAGGGGAAAATGCAAAAAATAAGTAACAAACGTCGCAAAAAATTTTAATCTTTGTTTTAAAAATGCGATCAACTTTTCCATAATTGTTTTTAAAAAGCTTTTATTAATCTCCGAGTCCGTCTGAAATTCCTATAAATTTAATTTATTGGAAATCTTTGTTATTAATATTATTGGTGATCGATTATTATGAAGGTTATTATTATTTCATATTTCTGGGGATAAACGATCAAAATTTTGAATTTCTCCGCCATTCTTAGTCTTATTAAAGGTCTATCATACGTGAATGCGAGAAGAGATAAGTCAGTCCAGTAAGAAATTGAATATTTAATTATTTCTAGTTATTCTTAGTAATTCGCGACATGCAAGATTTATTCAGTTTTCTACAATTTTCTAGAAGAAAATACTTCACCCTACTTCATTTAAAAATTTTAATTAATAGTTTGTAACATATGTTTTACACTGAGACTTTCAGAGATTCCTTATATCTAGGAACTCGTGTACTTGTCTGGTAAAATCTTCCATACATACACGCATGCATATATATATATATATATATATATATATATATATATATATATATATATATATATATATATATATATATATATATATATATATATATATATATATATATATATATATATATACAGTAACCACCGCTTATAGTGATCAGTGGTTATAAGAATCAACCGTTTATAAGAATCAATATCGCAAAAACAAAAACAAATGTATTATTTCCATGTTAAAATTTCCGCTTTAAAGAATCAATCCACCGGTTATAAGAATCAGTTTGCAATCTTCGCCTTCCTTTCATTTTTCCCAAAAATGGTACTTGAACTCTCAAAAGGTACGAAATTCTTTCTTAAGTTTTTGAAAAGAAAGATTGATAAAACTTTGGGGTGGAAAACAGTCGTAAAATACATTCCTTTAGACATAACATAAGAGTTTCTCCTTATACGTTTTTGCTAAACACTGTCTTATTAGCTTTACCCAGGGGCATCTAACCCGCCCGGGTCCGATTTCGCTTTTCTCCAGACAGGCACTCCTTTTTTCCCACCACTTACTTCCTGGTTGCGGATTTCTGGACCCTGAAACACATAAATCTTCCGCGAAGTGTCCACCATCACTTACGTAAACGGGACAGTGGTTTCAGCACTTCAAACCGTGAAGCGTAAACGGATCCATTTTGCTGAATCAGATGAACCAGATGCTGAATCAAACGTTTCACGGTTTGATTCAGAATCAAACCGTGAAACGTAAGCTATAAAGTGAATCTTCGTCTGAGACTGTAATAAGCATACATCGCTAGTATTCACTTTAGTTTTCTAACAAAATTGCCAGTTAGTGTTAGAACTTTTTGATAGTCGAATTCAAATATGATAAAAACAAGGAAAACTCTTAGTTTTTCTGAAAAACAGAACTTGTTAATTAGATATGATGCTCTTCCAAAGTGTAGTCAAAGAGAAGCTGCCTCTTGTTGATTTTATAATCATGTGTTGTTACTTATAGGTCTAGAAATTGAGTATTTTTAAAATTATAAAAAATAATTTTAATAAATGATAAATAACGTAAATTAAAGAGTATTTAATGGTAAATTATGTATATATGTGCCTGTGTGTTTATATATATGTACAAGTATATATTTGTGTATGTGTGCCTGTCCAAAGGGAAGTTTCGGTTATAAGAATCAACCTCTTATAAGAATCAAAAACAGTAATAACAAACGTGATTCTTATAAGCGGAAATCACTGTATATATATATATACTGAAAGCATGCTATCACTGTTTTTGTACATACTATAATCTATCAGAGAATAATGACTTAGCTGAATAAAAAAAGAAAATCCTAAGTTTTCCTTCTTTGATTCGGTAAATTAATGGTGGCAAAATGGGGTCCCAGCGTCCAGATAGAGCCATCTAGGCTATTTATTATGACATATTCTTCTTCTCTTCTTCTATTAATTTTGTTGTTCACATTGCCGAAGTAGCTACAAACTCTCTCAGAAATCTCTATATTTGGCGATAAATACATTTTTGAGGCAACCATTTTTTCTTCTAAAAACAAGACAAGCCTCAAGGTTCGTATTAAAATAATATTTAAAATTAAAATTGTCTTGTGTATGAATGGATGTTTAATCAATAATATTTGAACAAGGTTATAATAGATAGATAGCATCAGTATTTTTTATTCTTGATTTAAGAAAGGTCTTATTGGTTTAACCTCGCCAAACATTTATGGTTAGGGGGTCTATCTTAAACTTATCATAAATATTGTGTATAATAAAACTGTCAATGAATTTCAAATCTCCTATTTTATAGATCACTTATACAAATACCTTTTTTAAACTGAAAGTTATCAAATCGATGAATTTTGTGATTTATATACATTACGAAATAACATATCTGAAAGTACAATTGAGTTTTAATTATTATTAGAAACTTAATTAATTTTAAAAGTGAATTAAAATATAATAATTTTTTTTTAATTCCACTCACATAACTATCTATGCTTTTTGAAATTGTGGGCCTACAAAAATTTCTCCTTACCTATTCTCCAGTTATAAAATCAATATTAGGTTAAAAATAATGAAAATACCGATACTATTTTTAAAATGTCGTAGTCCTACTTGAGAAGAACAATGTACGACTATCTTAAATTAATGTAGACATCGAGCTTCAAAACAAAATGTACGTCAGGATCAACTATCTGATTTGAAAAAGTTTAATCTCAAAAGATAAACCCATGTCCTTTTATGATCCAGAAAAAAAAATTTCATTTCAAACTCTCGTCGTAAAATAGAACTACATTGGGTTAACTTTTCACAACGGTTATATTGAAACTCTACTTCTTTTTCGTACCTTAATGTTTATTCTTAGCCTTTAGCCTTTAAATGCCTTCATTTTTCACTCCGTTAAATACATAATTTCTTAAGCATTTTTTATCGTAAAATAGAGAAAAAAAATCATTTTACTTGTAAAATATTTTTTCTGTCTATGAGTGTGAAATATATAAAACGTATGTATTTTTAGAATCGAGTTAGCAATAACAGTGTAGAAACTGGCTGTAAAAACTTCGGAAGGAAATTTGCATTAGATTTCTAGTATATTTAATGAATATTTGGGTAATAAAAATAATGTTCTTAAGTAAGAATATTTTTTTATAAACCAAAGAATATCTCGCACGAACAAGGTTATTCTTTCGGTTGAACTATAAATTCCGTTTCCCTCTCTAATTTCGTTGCCTGGAAACAACTGTATTAGCCAAAACTTAACCTATTTATTACAGGTATCTTAATGGCTTTTTCAGCGCAAAGATATAATAAACAGAGTAAAACAATTATGTTATTTTTCTAGAAAACCTTTTTCGCTGATTCAAAATCATTCCTTTGAAACTCTCCTATAACCCTTTATCTCTTTCAGCGCTAACCATTATATGTCAGCGAATGTTTCTATTTTTATAGTTTGGATATATGTCAAGAATTCTTTCGTTAATTACACGTTGTAATAGTCCGAGTTTCCAGTGGATTCGGCTTTACGCATTATATAGAGAATTACCAGTCCGTGTAGAATTTAACCATTTCCTCTCCCCTTGGTAACTAAGCACTAATGACACATGACTTCTCTCAGGAATACACATGCCTTTAAACGGCCTGAAACTTTGCGTTCTTTTTACATGTGCAATAATTTTGGTACTTGTTTTCTACATCAGTTGCTTTCCGCAACTTCACTTTTCCTCCTATGCTACATGAGTAAGCTTTTAAGAGTTTGTAGATTAATCTTTTCTATTTACGTATCGTAATATTACTCAATTTGTCTTTCAAAAAGATAAAAGGGGGTTAGAATTTTTCAATTTTTTTTACTTTAAAACTCTTTAATAAATAAGGTATAAATAATAGGTTGTAATAATAATAATTAATAATAAAAAATAATAGTAAAATAAATAATAAATAAACATAGTTATACATAATAGTATAAAATAATAGTAATAAAGAGTAATAATAAATAATATTTATTTGAATAAATAATTATCTATTTTTATGTAAAGTAGGAGGCCTCCTAGTGGTGCACGCTGGGTATCGCTGAATCTGCTATCACCTAGCCAGTTGTCTACTTCAGGGGTGTCCAACCCGCGGCCCGTGGACCGCATGTGGCCCAAAGCAAGTTTTAGTGCGGCTCAGAAAGAGAGCTCGAAGCAAACAATATATCCAGCCTCGGCAATGATGACAGGCGGCCATTACAGATCTCGCTTTTAGCCCAGTCAAAATAGGTTTTATGGCTAAAAAAAATATGAAAGTTTTGAAAATTGGTAGAGATGTTTGTTTAGGCATGCTAATGAACATACTAAAAGTCCCCACTCATCAGACTTGAGCTTTCGCCGCCATCTTGGAAAATGTGTACACTTTTTTGGTTTTTTGGAAATAACTTTAAAAATATTGATTTCATAAAAAATAATTAAATGCAAAAATTAAAGAGCATTAAATTGTGAACAAAAATCATTCATAACATTTTTTTATATGTCTAACAGGAACAAAGATAATTGACTTTTAAAAGAGCGCACTATCACACCTAGGTCATGCAAGCACGGTTCCCCATCGCGGTGGGAGGAGATACCCGCGCATGTGCATACCATAATTAGCCAAATTAGTTTTACACTAAATGGGAAGTTTTTTGTATTTTTTCAAATAACTAGGGAAATATTAACTTTACGTAAAAAAAGTTTATTTCAAAAATTAAAAAAACATTAAATTATGTACAAAAACGATTTTATACATTTTTGTCGTAAACCTAACAGGAACGAAGATATTGACTATAAAATGCGCGTTGATAATGGAAGTAGCATCAAAGTCTTGTTGCAGGCGCTCTTCTTTGAATTTCTAACCTCTCCCACATTTCGGTATTCTTTAAACACAAGAAAACAGACTTTAATGTTTTTGGCTATGCAGATAATTAATCATTATTAATTTTATACATGAATGTAGTAAACTTGGGGGTATTCACTATCAGATTTCCATTGCGAATAATTGTTCAAGCTTACCTACTTCAAGATTTACGTGCTTTTTTCTGTACGGGATTCTCCCCTTCGTCAGGCATGTATAGATCGTCTATGGATCCGCTAGCAACGGCCCATTCATCAACTTCTTTCATTCGATCGTCATCATCAACAGGGCTGATGCCATTCTGACATACCCAATTGCAATTATTGCAGGCAGTTGTGCAGTTGAAGCCTGCTTTCCGACATACGCATCTTACTCCACAGTCAGTCTTACAGTTGCAAAACACCATGTTTAAAACTGAATCGGAGCTACTGCATCTATAGTTGTGATGGCACAAGAAATTTCTCTTGACGCTTCCAGCCCCACAGGCAGTTGGGCCTTTCTTTTCCTGGTGCTCAAAAGTCTTCTTCACTTTAATTTCGATGGCTCGTATTTGAGTGGGTGCATTTAAGGTTTCTTGCGATTTGGGTTCAGTAGCAAAATCTCGAAACAACTCACGGAGATTTTTACATTCCAAATCCGATATGTCCATGCCGTCAAAAATTATTTTTGCTAAAGCTGTCTGGGTCAATAAATGAGCTCGGGCGGCCAGGGCCACCCAGAGGGGGGGGGGGGCAACTGGGGCATTTTGCCCCATGCCCCCAACTGCCGGAGGGGCCCCAAAGAAATTTTAAAAAAATTATTTATTAGATTTCCTCCGAAAGAAAATTCGGAAACTTGTACCGTACTTCAAAATTTAAAATAATATCCTGAAAAAAGGGACCCCCCCCAAAAATATAAAAAAAATTTATTCGATTAATCTAATTTCTCTTACTACAAAATAGTCTTCTGAAAAATAGTCTTGGGGTCCCCAACAGAAGTTTGCCCCAGGCCCCGTAAAGTCTCTGGGAGGCCCTGTGGACGGCCCTAGCGTATGCATGGCCAGGCAACATTTTTTCTACTGACGTAGGTGCAGAAATCAAAGTGAGTATCTCTTTTAACCCACTTCCAGCCATTATGTACCCAATGCAGCCTAAGAATGACATTAAAAGATGGAATCCACCAAGCCTCACAATACAACTTGATAATAATAGATTGGATGTTGTTGCGATTATCTCTCGAGCTTTAATATACAGTGGTTGGTCAAACGTGAGTATACAAGACTTTTGGTGCATTTTAACACACTGCTGAGCAGCATATTTCAGCACAGTGAAAATGGTGTCATACTTGCTTGGTGGTGAATTAACAAAAGGAAGGGGTATTACTTTGGTCTTTTCACAAGGCTAGTTTCTGGTTATACAATGGAAAAATCCTTTTCATTCAGGTATCTGTGGAAGACCTAGCCACTTAGCACACATCCAGGAGATATCAGATGGCTTAGGCAGTAGTAAATCTTCCGCTAAAGGATTTAAGACATTCAAATCTTCAATAGTAATTGTTTTCAACCCAGGCCCTCGAAAATTTTCAAACGTTTCCAGAGGAATGATTCCCATTTTGCCTACGGTCGATGCGGATGTAAGTTCGGTTAATTTTTTTATCTTCGTCCCGGGTTCCACTGCTGACGCTGGAAACAAGCAATGCCCCCCATGCTATGAAACGGATTCAGGCCATCGATTGTCGACACATTGAAATCTGCATTGTCAAATACGAATTGGCAGAATGATCCCTCGCGCATTTGGGGTTGCGGATGATTTATGGCTTACATCTCAAGTGTTTGGGCTTCATAGTAAGACGAACAAAATCCCAAATTCTAGAGCATTGTTATTAAATTCTTGGAACAGAACTTTTTGTACAAAAATAAAGCAAGAACATTGAGCAGAGGAGACATAAATGATCGTGGCCTTAGCGCTGATATAATGACGTGAGCTATTGAAGTGACTTTTTTCCGCCTTAGCAGTCTTTTTTTTTAATAATCAAGTGCTCAAAAAAAGATTTTAGGCTTTCTGGAATGCCCCTGTTCACATCTCTGAAAAAGTTATCACTTGGAGGGTAGCAATGAGTGGCATAAACTGGTGTCTGGATATCTTCTTTTATTATGGCTGCAGCAGTTTGTACTATTCGTAGACACTCCTCACGATCATTTCGTATCCTTTTGTCGTACCAAGAGTCTGATAAGACTTTCATCCCAGTATTACGTAAACATATGACGGTAACTTTTTTGGAGTTTGAAGCAAAAATAATGCCGTTCCCGTATTTTTGTTTCAACTTATTTCTCAAAGTGGTGTCGTCTGGAACTAGCCCTGAAATTTGAGATTTGAGTTCGGGTATTGAGAATTGACAGTCGTCATTATTATCAAGGAAGAAGGATATTTCGTCTACAGCTGCTGAGACGTAATCCGACTCAGGCCGTCCTCTCTTTCTGATTGGTGCAGTGTGTAGAAAAAAAGTCATGAAGCAATCTTGGTGATAAATAGCATCAGTTGCAACTAAATCAGCAACGTTTATTATACGACACTGAACTTCCTCTCCCTACTGGTCATGTCTATTCTCTGTAGCTTCAAGAACTTTGTTTTTCATTTCGAGACTCCTAACTTCGTATATAGTTCTTCGCCTGTCAGCTGGTTTTTTCTTTTGTCTTGCTTTGAATTCTTCGTCCATCACTGCCGTACAAAAGAAACATTTTGTTCGAAAATCGAACTGAGGTAAAAAAGATCGTAAACTTACCGCGCGCTCTTCACTTTGGGATGTTGACGCGATTTCTGCATCTTTTTAAATCAACTTTTATACTTCCTGGTCTCGTGTAATTTCTCCGACACAACGAATGAACCGAAACAGATTTTAAATGTTCCAACTGTTCATGCTTATTGTCTTTTCTTTGGACACTAGCTCTCTTTAAAGCGTCGATCCCCTTTTCTCCTACATTCACGAAAACATCATTCGACATCAATTTTTTACATATAAAACATAGTTCCGTATCAGCCATTGTTCACAGACGCACACGGAGCGGTGACTAACTATTAACTGGCTAGGAAAATACTAGGGTAAGACCCATTTGGCGCCTTACGGTATGCACATGCGCGTGTCTTCCAGCCATCGCGATGGGCACCCACGCATGCATGTCCCTGGTGTGATAGTGCGCTCTTTCCAAAGTCAATTATCTTTGTTCGTGTTAGACTTATAAAAAAATATAATATATGTTTTTTGTGCATTGTTTTTTGTAGAAGCTACCTCCATTATCAACGCGCATTTCATAGTCAATATCTTCGTTCCTGTTAGGTTTAAGACAAAAATGTATAAAATCGTTTTTGTACATAATTTAATGTTTTTAATTTTTGAAATAAACTTTTTTACGTAAAGTTAATATTTCCCTAGTTATTTGAAAAAATACAAAAAAACCTTCCCATTTACTGTAAAGCTAATTTGGCTAATTATGGTATGTACATGCGCGGGTATTTTCCCCCACCGCGATAGGGAACCGCGCTTGCGCGTCCCAGGTGTGATAGTGCGCTCTTTTCAAAGTCAATTATCTTTCTTCCTGTTAGACATATAAAAAAAATGTTATGAATGATTTTTGTTCATAATTTAATGCTCTTTAATTTTTGTATTTAATTATTTTTATAAGATCAATATTTTTAAAGATATTTCCAAAAAACCAAAAAAGTGTACACATTTTCCAAGATGGCGGCGAAAGCTCAAGTCTGATCGGTGGGGACTTTTAGTATGTTCATTAGCATGCCTAAACAAACATTTCCACCAAATTTCAAAACTTTCATATATTTTTTAGCCATTCGTCAAAATCGGGTTGAAATATCTTTAATTCTATACCAAAATTCCGTAAGCAATTTCTGTGTATTAATTTCATCACAAAAAACGAAATGCGAAGTTTTTACACATTTAACATTCCATATTTGTGATGATATTAAAAATAGTATACGTAAGAGTGAAGCACACTAAGAGTCAAATTAGAACCAAAATATCGGATTAACATATTGAGAAACACCCTGAGAATTGTAACCTCTTCAATTGACCCAGATATATTGATGCATTAGTTTCCCAAATTCAATCTCAAATATCACATTAGTTTTCTGACTCCTATAGTTATCTCTACAATTATAAATAAAACTTATAATGAAATTAATACGTTAACTATATATTATACTTTTTTTACTCATAAACTACACTCATGGACAAAAAAATTAGCGCACCAAGAAGGAGTCGTCAAAATGAAACGAAATTTTACGTACGTAATGACTACTTTGATATAAGTAAATGATAAGAAAATCAAAGAAAAAGGATAATTTATTTCAGAGAAAAAGGCAAAAGTACGGAGGAGTTAATACTCCTGGATGTTGGACTGGGGGAGATGTTGGACCCCCTCTAGCGCGAATGCACGATGCGATACGATCGGGCATTGAGTCATACAAGATCTGTATGATGTCTTGAGACATTTCGTTCCATATTTGCTGTAACCTTGCCTCTAGTTCGTTCAAACTCGTGGGATGCCCAACTCGTCGTCTCAAATTATCCCAGATATGCTCGATTGGAGACAAATCTGGGGATCGGGCAGGCCAAGGAAGGGTAGTAACAGTGCGGAGTCAGTCTTGTGACACCCTTGCCGTATGAGGCCGAGCATTGTCTTGTTGAAAAATGGCTCCTGGGAGCCGTTGCATGAGTGGCAACACATGTGGTTGCAGGATTTCATGAACATACCGCTGGGCTGTCATGGTGCCACGGAACAATACTAGGGGTGACCGTGTATTGTAGGCAATGGCACCCCATACCATCACACCAGCTGTGGGAGCGATGTGTCGCTGTACAGCAAAGGCAGGATTGAAGCGTTCACCACGGGCTCTCCACACACGAACACGATTGTCATCACTGCCGAGATTGAATCTGGATTCGTCGCTAAAGACGACCTGGTTTCATTCCGCTGGAGTCCAGTTTCCTCGTGCGCGGCAAAACTCCAAACGGAGGCGTCGATGGGTGGGCGTCAAGGGCAGCACACGTAATGGGCGCCGCGATACCAACTGTACTTCAGCCAGGCGCCTTCGTATGGTTCGAGAAGACACAGAGGCCCCTAGGGAAGGTGCTACCTATGCCTGGATGGCGGCCGATGAAGCAGTTGGCTGTACGCGTGCATTTCTTACGATTATTTTGTAAAATCCTCTTTAGTTTGAATTTTTAAGCAGAGGTTTCGAAACAATTTAGATAAATAATATAGAGCAGGGGTTCTTAAACTTATGTAGTCCGAGGACCCCCTCTTGAACAACATTTCTTTTTGCGGACCCCATCCCAACTCTAGGCATTTTAAGTCTTTTTTGAGACTTCATTTCTGGCTCAATAATCTCATAGGCACTACGTTATAGAAAATAATGGTAAAAATGTATCGCTGGTTATTTTAATAAATGGTCTTGGTCATTTATAGAGATGAACATTTTCATTAGGACATAGAATAAAAAACATAAAATGAATAAAAACAGTAGTAAAAATAATTTTAAAAGTTACAAATCATAATACATTAAACTCATACAAACATTTCTTGGTCAAATATTAGTCAAAATAGATCTATCTTATTATAATATGTTTTCTGTAAATGATTTTTACTTAATGAGATGGGTGCAGTGGTTCTCTTGAAACCAGAACCGCAATGTCAGGCTCTATGTTGGAAAGTTTTATTCTGAGGTCCGCTTCTACATTGAGTTTGTTTCTATACTTTGGTTTCATATATATATATATATATATATATATATATATATATATATATATATATATAACAGTACCGAAAAAGCCTGTATACATAAATATATTGTGCAGAACGGAATCAAATGTTGGAGGGCTCCATTTGCAAGTGCAGGGTAATCAGATCTGAGAAATAACCAAAAGTTTGTGAGTTCATTTTTGTTGAATTGTAGTTTCTAAGACGTATCGCATGATAATTCCACTAGAATATCTTGTTCAAGTATATATTGTTAATGCCAATGTTTCGCAGACCCCCGGTAATGGCTACGCGGACCACCAGGGGTCCGCGGACCACAGTTTAAGAATCTATGATATAGAGGCTTTTTTTTGTGCAAGTCCAAAAATATTTCTGATCTGTGACTTAAATTAGAATTTGGCAATTAATCGTAGTATTTATGAGAATATCAAAAATATTATAATTATATTAAAATATAATTATACATTAAATTTTAATTAAATATAATTGTATATTAATTAATTATTCGTATATTCAAATTTTTAAGGTGCATCTCAAATTTAGTGTTTAAGATACAAAAAACCGCAACATTTTTACGAAAGTTCTTAACAGTAGTACTCATATAATATTCTAAAATCATATAAAATGAGAGAGAGAGACTATATGGGTTTTTAAAAATTAAAAATACTATCTTAAGTAATTTAATCAAAATCTTCCATATATGCATGTATCTCAGATTATCTGCGCTATCGCCAAAAAAAAAAATAAATTTTTAAAAAAATTGTACGATGAAATGTTAACATGGCTCGAAAAAAAATGTAACAGACTTTTTACTAATGAAAAACTGAAATTCAATTCTTTTAATATAACCCTTTTGAAAACAATATGCGTAGTTAATTTCAGTCTTTGAATAATTCATTTTTTACGGCATACTTAGCTATATTTTTAGATAATCCATATTTTTTGATGTTCCGTGCTCTCTTGTGCATTAATTAGTTCGTATAATAGAAAATTCAGCGAATGTTAGAAATTAAAGGTTACATATGCGCGTGACAAAGTTGCATAACAGAGTTCGGATTTGCTTCGGAGTTACATAAATAAACCCAAAGATTAGGTAACTTGCATAAAGATACTATGCATACTCGTCTATTGCGTGTATCTAATTGGACATTTTTCTTATAGCACTTTTAATGAAATGAAATATAAAAGTTCATTTTTTGTTTGAAAGTTACTGCATTTAGAGACAAACAGATATAGTCGAAAGACGGCATAGCGAAAAAAAAATGATTTAGGTCGCTATTTCCTTTTATCATGATTGCAATACTTCCTATTCTTTTGGGAATTACATCATAATAATACAATACAAGGAAAATTTCAGTGTTTAAATTAATTTTGGGGGACTTATCATTTAAGATCATGACTTGGTTTAAGGGTGTTATGGTAAGCACTTTTGTTCGAGAATCGGAAAGTTCCGAGTTTGGTCGATGGACTAATCAGTTTAAGCTGAGAGAGAGGCAGCCAATCAGGGGAGATAAAGGCGTGAGGCCTCTTGACATTTTGTGAGACTTCATTTAAGATCATAACTTGGTTTAAGAGTGCTATGGTAAGCACGTTTATTCGAAAATCTGAAAGTTCCGAGTTTGGTTGATGAGCTAATCAGTTTAAGCTGAGAAAGAGGCAGCCAATCTGGGGAAATAAAGGCGTGAGGCCTTTTGGCATTTTGTGAGACTTTTCATTTAAGATCATGACTTGATTTAAGGGTGTTATGGTAAGTAAATTTATTCGAAAATCTGAAAGTTCCGAGTTTGGTTGATGAACTAATCAGTTTAAACTGAGAGAGAGGCAGCCAATCAGGGGACACAAAGACGTGGGGTTTTTGACTCCAGTGTCGAATAAAATTTATCCCAGAAGCCGACCAATGCCCATCCCAAATTTGAGACGTTACAAAAGATGACGAGATTTTATTATAAATAGCTCATCGGAGGCTTCTCGCAAAACTCAGTCCATAACAGTGTCTTATAAATAGTCGAGGAAGCTCAGCGATGTCGCACAGGGGCACAATGTGCGCAAGTCGACTTCTTCAATGTTCCAGTGTGTGTCCACGTACCACCTGTGATGATCAGGGTTTACTCGATGAAAGCAGTGAAAAAAGTCGCCGATAACGAACACCTAGATGTCACCCCGCTTCTTATGTAATTCGCTGTAACCTTACGACCATTATTTTGCATTAATTATACACAAATGTAAAAAATGCTTTTTCAGGCATTCATATTTATTTTTAAAAAATTTTATAATTGAAGATTAATATATGAGGAAAAGGGAAATATACAAGGTAGAATTGTCGTTATGGTTTTATAAAAACAAAAATATCTACTCAACTCATACTCAGAAAAAATAATGTTGGGGGGAGGGGGGAGAATTGCAATGTTTTGTGAATCATATTCGTACTTTTTTTCCTTTTCTAACAATTCAACTATATATCCCAGGAATCAAACTTTGACATTTCGTATTTCCAGACATTCGTGTTTACCGATACACCACCAAGCCGTGTCATGATCTTCACATTATCCCTCCCTAAAGAGAGACCAGGGTGCACATTCCCTAGTTAAAATCCCTGAATATATTAGGGCCTCAATATAATGCCAAATTTTCTACACGTCCTCACATTCCGTTAACACAACTGGCAAGTCCAGGAATCGAACCCGGATACTTTTGCTTGCCGCACAAACCTCCTGAGCCTTTCATAGTTAAGCCCTGTCACAGTCTTTGCCAATGAGCCTCGATATGTTTCGCCATTCTATCCATTCACAAGCTGTCATCAAAATAAATTAATGTTCAACAAAGAGGTCAACAAGAGGTCAAAAACAGACCGATACACATCACCAAAAGTACTTCTGGCGTAATCCACTTGAAAAAATAAAATAATCAACATTATATCCTCCACACACGAGGCCGTTGCCACGTAAGGCAAGACGATTTCGCTGAGACTAAGTTTCGCAATCCGGATTTCCGCGAAATCTGTCGAATTAATGGGTCTCAAACCATATGATGACTTGGGCGAGTAATCTTTGAACTTAGGTGGCCCTGCTGATCTCTCATCACATTTGATAACAAACGTTCCCCGCGTCATGAAGTCCCTCTGTAGCAAGATCGCTGCGTCGAACCTTCTCCCAAACTGTGTCAGGAGAGTGTTTAGCTGCGGAGTTCAGCGACGGAGTAAACTTAAAAAGTATTGAAAAGTAGGTTTCCATTCGGTATCTTTTTATTCCTTAAAGCACCGTGCTAGTTTCAGATAATATAAAAATGATAATTTGCGGTATTATACTGTAAAAATTTGCAGGTTGTTCCTCAGAGTTCAATTTTTTTTTTTGGTTAAAAAAAACGAATATTATTGCTGGGAAAAATACTCAAGAACATTTTTGTGGTAGTTATCCATCTATCAGTATAATCATATAGTTGTAATATTCATATTTTGTATAAGGCCGAATAGCCTTTAATCCATGTTTGTATACCCTTCTATGATCATTATGATGCCTATTCGTGATTTGAAATTGTTAGTTTTATTTATTTATTTATTTATTTATTTTATGAAAATCTATTCTACATCTATATCTCTAAATTCACGTTTTATGTTTTTATTTCTTTCCTTTCATTGCATTAAAATATAAATTTCAGAATATTAATTGTATAATTGTATTAAAATATAAATTCAAATCTTTCATTATATAACAATATAAAATACAATTATTTATGTCATTCTTTTTCCATTTTAAGTTTTTCTAAATTTACGAAGTAATCAGTTTTTGATTATATCCGTGACTTAATACAGAGTAAAGGATTAAATTGAGCATAGATATACTTCAATAAATTTTAAGAATTTTAAATATATCAATCATCATTGATATCCTGCTGACGAAATTTTAGCATAATATTACACGAGGGACAATTTAATACGGGATTACTGAATTATTTCCATTTTACCATAGAATACACACCCTAAATTATTTACATCAATTAGCAGAAATACGAGATCCCATTATCATTTAAATTGAATGTATCTGTATTTCGCGTATTACGCCGATTAAATGCTCCAAATAGCAACTGCAGCTTTGGATGAGGATTAACACAGGCGCACAAGCGTAATGCTTTCAGAGATGTTAAATAGATTCTAATTAATGCCTTAACATTGATGGTTAAGTAGCACACAGAGGACATGACGTTAATTTTGTCTATTTTATGATTGCCTTTGAGAATGAAGCAATCCACTCAAACAACTAGATTTTGGGAAACGCGAGTGCTCAAAAGCTAAAAGAAACTCGGAAATCAAATTATGTCGGATGAATTTTCAATTTCAAGAAATAGAATTGCATTTTCAAGGAAAAATATTAATTCTACCAGAAAAAAAAATCTCCGAGAGGTGCTGTCAGTTAGGAAATGTAAAATAAACAAGAAAAACAATTTTTTTTAACGAAAACTTTTATTTACTTTTCCAAAAAGTTTTTTTCTTTAAACACTAACTTTTAGAAAACTTGCAGCATCTTTCTGTGTGTTTTTTTTTTCGCTCTTGATAAAATTTTTAAAATAACTTTTTCTACTTTTTTAGCCTTTTGCTCTCTTCCTCTCTTTCTCTCTCTTGAAGCGTTAAAAAAAGTCATCTTATGTCCTTTCCTTTCATTTCCATTTCAAAGCTAAGTGATTAATGAAATTAATAACAGGAGGAAAGCACGTAAATTAAATATTGCATTTTAAATCCTGCAACATATAACTGCATCCTCGGTTAATCAATACGTGCATAATAGAAGTTTTGATGCATTAAAACACCCTACAATATTTTGAAAGGCTTGTTATAATTTAATAGATTATGTGTTGATAAAATAAAGGAAATTTCAAATCAGATTGAAAGAGAGTAGCAAATATTTGCTTTCATACTTGATTGGGGTTTGCTTTCATAATCGAGCCACCTACACTAAGTTAACTATAAACGACTATTTCTATTTTGCTTTCATTCTGAATGGTTTGAGTTCTACTAAGAATAATTTTATGGTGCCCGGTATAAAGGGTTTAAGTCCAAAAAAAGTGATTTTTAGATATTTGTTAGTATTGATAAAAAAAAAATCTTTTGACTTGTATAAAAGGCTTAAGTCTATAAATTTTGTTTACAAAAGTACATTTCTTTGTACAAAAGACTCAAGTCGAAATTACTGTTATGCTATTGGTATAAAAGCCAATAACTTGGTTATTTGAATCACTGTTTTTGACTTAAGTCCTTTATACCGGGCCCATAGAATTATAGAATTAAAGTCTCGTGCGTCTACGCCATGAATTTAGAACACGTGCTTCACTCCTTTTTCAAATCATGACAAGAATTTTCTGTATGTTTTATTTCCTTATACATTTTCAGCAAATGGTTATCAATGTTGCTCTCTTTATTTAGTTCATATAAAAACAGAATTAAATTTAGAAAACATACGCGCGTAAAATTTCCTATGGGAAATTTCATTATAGGAAAACAATCATTAAATTTAATGTAAGAGTGAACACATAAAGCATTCTAAAAATGTTTTAAAGCTTCGACTTGTCTACATTACTCGCATTTACATTTTTCAAGTTGTCAAAAGGAAAATTTAATTTAAAATATAACCTAAATACAAAAATAACGATGAATAGGTGTTTGAAACATGTTGCATTGAAAACAGTTTATCATGCTATAAAATTTATTTCACGATAAAACAGCTTTTCAATTTATTGGCATACATTCTACTTTAATGAAAACTCTTATTGATAAATAAAATTTTAAGTTTAACACAAGTCTAGAAATTTCAGCTAGGAACTTATGTTTAAATTATCTAACGGAAGAAAAACTGTTTCTGTAATTCAATAAGAATATTTTGAAAGAGAAACTCTGTTAAATATTAAAGACGGTGTAAAAACTGAGTGCTTCTGAAAGTTTTCTTGTAAATTATCGAAGGAACACATTAAAGGCACGTATTTAATACTCTGGATTCTGAAACAAAATTTTCCCGTGGCAACCGACTTGCTTTTTATTGAATTTTCTCTCTGTGAATTAGATATTTCGTTACAGTTGAAAATATTTGCATTCCTCGATAATAATAAAAGTCGGAAATTTGCAAGTGTAATCAGATTTATGATACTCTGTTAAAAATGAAATAATTTTATTTATAGCAGTTTCCTTAACAAATACATGTTTACTACGAGAACAAAATAATTTTATGTTTTCCCAATATATAGGTGCTTCAGTTTTAAATTAAAAGGCTAGACATCAAGAGAGATATACGTTAAATGAAGTAAAAATATATACTTGAAATTCAAGGGGCTGAAAATCTTTTAATTGAATTATATTCAAATTCAACTTCCACTTTGAGAAAAATCTAATTTAAACTAAATGTTATCTTTCTGTTGAGTATTAATTACATAAAAGTAGTCTTTGTAAATATTAAAATAGTTTAGTATATTTGTCTATAGAAACTTGTTTGAAATATATTGTTTGTTGAAACATTGCTTTTGAGCTGTTTGCGACATTAGATGAGGTCTTGTGCTGTGTGATTTGGCGGTCTTCGAATACGATGCTGTGTACTAGATTTTTTTCCATTCTTTGAAGGATCTCCTAGTGACTAGATCTGTTTGAGTGATAGATCGCTTCTTTTAGGAACAATTCTTTGTTTAATGATAACGTCGGCACTATTTATAAAGAGAAGTTATGAATAAGCTTTAAAAATTTAAGCAATTTTGTCTGTTCTGATCGTCATCAATAGCTGAACTTTAAGGTATCTGGAAAAGTAATTTGATTCCAAGAATTTTACCCATAACTTCCACTGTTATGATCGAAAATTAACAAAAAGTCAGATTGTACTAATGCTTAAAACGTTAATAGGGTCATTTTTCTGCATTTATCTAGTGCTACTTCTATATTGGAAAAATTTTATATTGTAAACAGCATGCTTGTATTTTAGATATTTAATATCTAATATTCAAAAACATTGCTTCCAAATATTCCCCATCCTGAAAATATCCAAGCAAGGTTTTGTTATTAAACAAGCGCTTGTACATATCCCAATCATTCACGCAAAGTTGGGGATATAACACATAATTAAAATACATAAAGTTTCTTAATTTTTTACACATCACGTAGAAAACGCCGATTCGTAGAAGTGTGGTATCTCATAACTATTACGTGTGTCCATGTTTTTATTTTCATATTTGTATTTTATATTCTATGAAATCTGTAATCATCTGTCGTTTTTTTCTTTAATTTCTGAGGAAAAAACACGAGGGATTAAATAAAATAGTGGTTTTCCTGCAACAATAATTCTTGCTCATAATGAAGTGGAACACGTTCGTGGGGGAAAAGACCATTTCAAAGCCTAAATTTTATTATAATTGTTGTGTGCAGTAATTAGTCCAGATATTATGAACTGATTCATATGCGAAATCCAAATTATTACAGATACCTTGTTTATTGCGGCTATACATAGGACCTCATATACTGTAGTGCTCGGGGCCCTAAAATTTATAAATTGATCTCTGGCAGAGTGTTCCTGACATCTCGCCATCGCATACATCTGCAACATATCCCGCACTCGGTCATTTATACAACAATGATTTATTGAGCTTTTTTCTGTGCACGTTGTCAAACAGAATGTTGAAGCATATTTTGAATAATATTTACTCGTGCTTTTGTTACTTTTCATAGCGTTTTTAAGGCTTACATCTGATCTATATTTAGTGTATTCAGCTTTGTGCGGGTAGATGTTTATTCTCTAATAGTTTTTGCTAATACATGTAACTCGTAAGATTGACTCTTCGCTAGCTGGAGTTCTACTTTATTGCCACCATCTGCTGCGTAATAAATGCTGTAGAATGCTGTTTTTCTCTTTAAGCTCTAGAACGTTCAAAACTTTCATTTGTGTATTCTAAACTCACACGATTTTTAACGTAGGATTGCGTTCCTCCATAATGGTCCTCCGGAAAGCAAAATTCCAGACGATAAAACCGTCCGTCGTAGCGAGTTATAATTTTGGCAGCGCACCAAACCCAGTCTGTATCGCTTTTACAAGCAGTAAACAATTGAACAGGAAAGTACCAAAATGCTTCAAAATTTTAACTAACAAACAAACAAACAAACAAACACACACACACACACACACACACATATATATATATATATATATACATACATATAGATAGATATAGATGCATATATACATAACACATACATGCATATATACATACAAAAGAGGTAAGCAACGATATATATAATCCTACGTTAATAACCCGCGGTAGTTTCGTTAGAAGAGACTACCTGAATTTTTTTTGTCTTATTTTATTTTCTATGTAAGTTCAAAACATTTCGCTTTCTTTTGAAGTCATCTATAAATTTGAATTTACTCATAAACATTTCTTACAATTTACCATTCAATGTATAAATTGCTAGATTACCGAAGGGACTGTAGCATTTTGCGTAGTAGATAGAAAAGAGATAGATAAGATAGGGATCTAATATGGTAACATAGATCAGTGGTGCGCTAACTGTGGGTCACGAAAAAATTTCGAGAGTTCGCGGATAGTTTGAAGTAAATTTATATCATTGAATTATTTAATTAAAAAGTGTGCTTTACATTTTGTATAACATATTTATAATATTTTATTTACATTTTACTATATGATACGATATTGTTATATAGAAATTATATGATATGACTAGCTGAATACATTTTAGGATAATTACAATGAAAAAATAATGAAATTGCTTTTTAAAGGATTTCCTTATAAACAATTTTTTTGTTTCTTCACTGGGCGGAACTAATATTTCCAAGCTCGTCCGCGAACTCACGCGTGAGCAAGCTACGTAAAACTGACCGTGGGAGAAACAATTTTCTCTTACATCTACGCCAACGTATTTTAAAGTTTGGCCTTGAGACTTATTTATCGTCATGGCGAAGCATACTTTGAGGGGAAATTACAGTTTTATATATAACTTTAATTTAATATCCATAAAAATAATTTGAATTAAATTCATAAAGAACTTCCATCTCAATTAGTCTAGTGGTTAAATTTTATCTTTTACCGTTTTTTAATATTTTTGTCAATTTATTTCGTTGTTATGCACGTCACGCAAAATTAATTTAAAGTATCACAAAAAGATAAGAAATCTCGTGATCAGCATTTAATAAATTAAATTATAAAAATTAATCTTTAAAAACTCACCAAAAATCAGAAAATGGAGGTAAATATTCAAAAAAGATTTCATTTTAAAGTAAATTTTGTGATCTTTCTCGTGATATAAATTTTATAACCTTCAGATTATTATTTTAAATGCAAACTTAAAAAATGTTACTAAAACAGCTTAAAAATTGAATTTTAAAAAATCTAAGAAGAATTTTTCAAAAGTCTTTCTTAGTGCACCCGTACATTATAAGAAGAATCTCCATGCAAAGTTTCAGCCCTTTAGGTCCAGCAGTTTGGTCTGTGCATTATCTGTCAGTCACTCAGTCACGGAACTGTTTTATATATGTAGATATTGTTATATAAGGTGTCAAACAGTCTTGCAACGCTCTATTTACATTGCTTACGTACGCTTCTACCTATCTGTGTGAGAATGGCTTTTCAAAACGAGTTGCTATGAAACCATACAACGATCAAGACTTAACCCAGAAGATGTTGCAAGAGTAGCACTCTAAAATATTTCAACTAATATTGAACAAATATTATTCGAAGTCCAGACTCACCCTTCTCATTATTATTTTTTTCTATTTTGGTTTTATATAAATAAATGCAGTTTATAATTTTCAATGTTTTAATATGAAGCTTATAATTGTGAAAGAAAGCTCTTTCACTTCAATGATATACAAATACATATTAATATTTCAGTCTGAAAATTTGGTTACGCACCTATATTGTTCTCCCATAATAAAGAAGCCAGCAGAGCTTCGCGGGTCTTCCTGGACCAATGTCAGTGAAGTACCTACCGTCCAGCGACGTCTCTGGTTCGATACCGGTCGCTGACATCGTAGAAAATTCTCTTTAGATACTGTTAACTTCACTGACAAACGTACCTTTAATGAAACTTTATCAACACGCACTATCAAACTAAATTTGTCGATCTAAATCTCTATTTTTTTGCAGAATGTTATTGGGGAAGCCATAATTCCCAATTAATTATTTTTTATTTTACCCTTTTTAATAGCAATTTTTTTATATATTCTTACGAATTTGATTAATTGGTTCATAATATGTATAGTTATATGTATAGTTCATCATATGTATGTTATAGTGTATATAAGGGATTAATAAGTTTTTCTGGTTGCATTGTATTAGTGTTTTAATGATGAAGTTAATATGTTGTATTGCTTTTTGTTATTTGATAATGTTCTAGGCTTCTACGCTTCAAATAGTCAATACTTATAAAATGGTACTTTCACAATGATTCATGATTATTTTGTGTGTCAATTTTGGAAATTTTACTCTCACATCACTGTTTGGGGGTCCCCATCCCGAGTTGTGCCTATAGTCAAGAATTTTCTAAATATGGCCCTGCAACTGATATAGATAACATAATATCATACTAAAACAGGTATTTTCCTGTATTATTTATCATAAATGCTTCATCTTGAAAAGTATGCGTATTCATTTAATGCCTGTATTTTTGTTACATGTTGCATTTATTTATTAAAAAATATGTGTTATCTATATTCTTAAATATATAAACGAGACTTGAAATCTTATGGGGAAATATCGTATGATATATTAATAACATATAAGAAAATCGTTGTTTATGAAAGGACACCATGTGGCACTGGGATCTCCCCTGAGAAAAGGAATAACTGAAGAGGGTGTTCGCACATTTTTGTAACGATTTCGACTCTCTCTCTATGATTTAAATTTAAATGTACAGAAATACAATCTAGCTGGCGTCCATTCGGAATAGGGTTTGATTATCGTCTTATCATTAAAAATATTCTTTGCTTTAAAATGTTGCTGGAAGATAAACAATGGATCGAAGGCTATGCATTTGCGCTTTCCGAAGAGAGATACTCTTATTCTATTATTAAAAAAAGTGTGAAAAGCATGGTTTTAATATCTTTACACGTAAAATAAGAGACATAATTAATAAAAAAAGGTAAGAAACGTCAAAGTTTACATTTGACTGTGAAAAAGGTAAAAAATGCATACCCAACAAAGGTACGTTCACCGCTTATTATATCGAAAGTCGCATCTCATGTTTTAAAAGAAAATCCAACCCCACAAAGAACTGTCGAAAAATCTTTACACATTTCTATAGGAACTGTAAACAAAATTAAAAAATCGTATTTAAGGTGACTGTCTACGTTGAAAATGTCATTTTTTGACTATTTTGGTCAATTTTATTTCTTGCAAGAATCATGTAATTCAATCTTTTCTCTTTTCAAAACTGTTTTGATTTTCACTATACATCAATTATAAGCAGAGTTATAGCTATTTTAAAAAACATCATTTGCTACAAAATTGAAGGGACAAACAACTTTAAATGCTTTTTCTCAGAATTGTGTTTTTTAGCACAAATCTCTACCGTTATCATGATATCTCACATAATAATGCATATAATTTGATAAAACTTTCAGGAAATGTTTTAGATGCAATTGTTAATGAAATGACTTACAATAATTGATGTATAACAAATAGTTTTTTATTTGGGGTTGTTTATATAAGGAAAGGAATGACAAATCGGGGAAATTTTTCACATTGGAACATAAAATTGTCAGTATTATTTTTACATTTTAAAATTTCTCTTAGATTATAGGTCATTTTGAAGATATCTGTCATATGTATCATGTGTGAGAAGGAATTTAAAATAGTAGCATTATAATTTTGTGCAGAGTGATAGACGTTTTAGCTAAATTTCATCAAAAATTACTTCAAATTGATCAATTTATAAAAAGTATGGTATTTACAGGTACGTTTTTGTTCATTTTTTAATTTTTAATTGATATTTTACCATAAAAGACCAAAAAATCCTTAAAAAATTTATATTTTTTTTAAATTGGCTCCGAACGTAAGCAGTCACCATAAAGCTAATCAAAATAAAAAAGTACGATGTTCACCGCCTAATGCGAAAACACGTTTCACAGCGTAAGACTGGGGAGATTGTTGTATGAAAATTATTTGGCAGCTGAAAAGGGGTTTTATGTAGTTACAATTGATGAGACTTGAATATATTTATCTCACTGCAATAGAAAAAGATTGATTTGCCAGTAGAATAGAGGAGGAAAAGACCTAAAAGGTTGGTTTAGAGAAAACAAGGAAAGTTTTGAAGGTTTTATGGTTATTGCTGGATTCTCTTATAACGGAAAACTTATAATAAGGAAAGTAGAAAAAATGTCAATATTAACTCGGATTATTATCAGAAATATGTTTTAACACCTGCTTTAAAAAAAAAGACATCCCATCACTTTAGCCCAACATCTTCATTGTGTTAAGTTCCATCAGGATAAAGCTACCAGCCATACCTCTAAATCTACTGCTATATTTTTAGAAAAAGATAAGAAATGAAACTGGAATTGAGGTTATTCTCTTTAAATGCATCCCACCCAAGTTCCGCGACGTGTCTCCTATGGATTACTGTGTATTTAGACTTTTAAAACAAGCTCTTTATAATAGGCATGGTCTCTGGAAGATTGTGGTCAAGGAGTGAAAAAAAAAATCAACCTTGATATTTTAAGAAAAGCTCTTTTATCGAGGAAATCAAGATGTAATATAATAGTCCAACAAAGGGCTATCAGATCGAACATATTAGAAAATAAAATTATGATCTTTGTTTACATATTTTTTTTTCCAAAATCGTTACAAAAATGTGTGAATACCCTCTGTACATGTTAGAAGTTCGTGGGAACCTCGTAAAACTTGTTTAAAAAAATACTAGTACTGTACTTATACCTCCGTGCGTGACAGGAACCATGTACTAGATGGTTTTAAAACCCATTAGTGCCTAGCGTCCTTTTAAAAGAACGCTTACATAATAAGCTCTAAATCACTGAATAATTTTTTTTCGATCCAAATAGCAGAATATCATGATAAAGTGTTGTATTTGTTATTATCCAGCAGTTGGCAGCACTACATTAATGTTCTATTTCTGCTTTGAAGGTCTAAAGTCAGAGTTAGTCGTTTTTTAGCTTTTCAAAAGGGCGTCACGCAAAAAGTAAATTTATTTTATTGTTTTTCAATGTTACGAAAATATTTTATACTGTTATCACAGTCAATACTCTTTTCTTAAATACGTATCTTTCAAAATTGTTAAATTTATTTTTTAACACTGTTATATTTTCTTTTGCGTAGCGTTCTATATATAGGACGCTAGGCACGGATGGGTACATGTTTTTCTGACCTGTTCCGCTGTACGAATGCGTCTTTTTTTCTCAATTTATGATGTTTTATTACCATAGAGAAAATGAAATGCTATTTATTTTCAGAAAAATGATGTTATAAATTATTTTTATAAATAAAGATTATTGAGTATTTCTTATTTATGAAAATAATTTAAAAATAAATGCTCTGTTGACTAAGGAATGATTAAAAAAATTTCTTATTTAAGAGAAATATTAGCCTCTTGATAATGTAATGAACTTATTAACAAATTAGTCTCTTAAATACAAAAATTTTAATCAAAGGATTTTTTCTGTATTTAGTGATTTTAAAAAATAAAGAAAAATTACGAAGTACATAAGTAATTGTCTGGATTTTTTTTAAATATGTGTATTTTAAAAGTCTATAATTTAATAAATTTTAAGAATTTTGTCTTTTAATCCAATTTATATTTGATATAAATATACTGAAATGAGCAATCGATAAGTTTTAAAGCTCTTATTTATATTTTTGTTTTTATTTTAAGTTTGACTGTGGAGAGGCATTAGCTTTAATGGCAGAGTTATCTGATAATGATACATTCCATGAAGCGGATATTTATTTGAACCCACCATCTAATGAAGATACCGATGACTGGCAATATACGGGTTAATAGAACTGAAAATGTCCACTTGGAGATGTTAAATCTGTTAAAAATAAGAGATGGGGAAGTTTTGATTTTCAGAACAGCTAAAATTTGATAATGGTTCGATGGAATGACAATAGTGTCGTTACTTTGGCGTCTAACCATTATGGTATTGAACCTGTAGCTCATGCCAAACGCTGGGCGAATATGGATAAAAGATTTGTAGAGATTGACCAACCGTATATTGTGTCTCAATATAATAAATTTATGGGAGGCACCGATCAAATGGATCAAAATCTTGCACAATACCGGTGTTCCATACGGTCTAAAAAATGGTGGTGGCCACTGTTTTTGTTTAGCTTAGAAGCATCAATCCAAAATGCGTGACTACTGTACAGATTATGCCCTTCTAATGACAGAAACAGAATGGATCTCCTCCAATTTAGAAGAGAAATATGTCAGACATATTTTTCTAAGTACAGTAAGAGACCAACTAACAGTCTGGATGCAGGGAAACCAAAAAAAAAAAACTTTCAAAAAAGAGTGTCTGGTGATGTCCGGTATGACGGAAAAGATCGTTTAATCGTTGTGAATCCAAAACAGATAAGATGCACCTACTGTGGCAAAAAATCCACAAGAAAATGCAATAAATATTTAATTGGATTGCATGATAAATGCTTTGAAATCTTTCGCACAAAATAGCTTGTATATAAATTGTGTAAAAAAAAATTACGAATAGCTTTTTTCATTGTTTTGTATTTTAATAAGCCCTTTTTATATGTAAATTTAAATTAAAAAGTGTGTAAAATTTATCATAAGACATAATTTATTAAATGTGTGCCTTTTAAGCTATTTTTTTACGTTTTCAGCTTTTTAAATTGTTTTGATTTCTTTTAAATGATTAAAATACAATTTAAATTCCTTGTGTTTATTTTATTATGCATTTTTTCGCAGAGTTCCATTTGTTTCATGCGTTTATTTATCTAAAAACGACATTAAAAGAATAGTTTTAGAAAATCTAAGGGTTGAAGTGTTTGTGTAAAACCTGTACCCTCCCGTGCATAGCGTCCTTTTTATAGGGCGGTAATATTATTTTGAATAAAAATTAAAATTTTAATGCATGAATTTTTTTATTATTTTTTCAGTTCATTTTGCACCTGTACAAACATAATTAGGTAAAGAAAATTAAAGAATTCAATATTGGGCATTAATGGGTTAAGAGGCGTTAGTCTCCAATTTCATTTACGTGGTAACTCGTTTGACACCTCGTCCCCTTCCGCTTTCGCGTATCTGCCCATGATTCACCGAAGACTGGCGCTGCGTAGCAATTCCTGTATACACAGCCGAAGGTTAATTTCCCATGTTCGGTGATGTTTCATATAGGCCTAGGCACCGGCAGGACAGTACAGATCTGCCGACAATTGGGCAACCCTGGGTCCTCATTTACGCGGTAAAACTAAATACATCATTTATATTTCGTTTATGTGGCATTTAAGAGCGTAAAACTTATTAAGCATAATCTACGTAACATATTAATAGATAAAATGTAATCTATATAATTAAGTTGCTAAGCCGACTTTTTGGGCAGTCCGTGAGAGAAAACTACTGCATCAGTTTACTTCCTTTTGGTCTTAAACGAAAGATTGTAATCTATAGATTTGTCAAATTTGGTTTTTGTAACCTTCAATTTCTATTAATTAGCGATAATTTACAGTTAAAAATTGATTTCCTTGCATGTTCAGTGGCATATTTAAATCTGTCTTTAGAAACTCCTGTTTCTGCACATGCTCAGTGACATCTTTTAATGATAAACACGCTTATTCCGAAGAGTCGCTCTAGATTTCTCTCTGTCATTTTTATTTTTATGATAATTATGTTTTTGAAATATAAGATTAAACCTGATAGAAATTGTCTATTTTGCGCTGTTTAATTAACTATAATTTACAATTGCAAAAATTACTTTCTGCGCATGCTCAGTGACATTTTAAAATCTGGCTTTAGATACTCACTAAGCACGAGACCGCTTAAACACATTAATTTGTTTCTGCGCATTATTATGATTTTCAACATTTGGCAATGATTTGTTGAGTATAATTTGTGTATTAGTACATTTATTTACTATCTAGCCGTCATGTTTTGACGGGTACCAACTAGTATAATTAAAATACACTGCTGGCCACCCAAATTGCAACACCAAGAAAGACAAGAGATATCACAACAAAATTTATTTTGTAGATAACATGTTGACCAAGTATCAAATGATTAAATTTATAGACTTCTGTGAAGTGTGGTTCCTGCCAAAATCAGTAGCCAGAGTATCCGCCATTGTTGGAGATCACCGCTGCCACACGCCTCGGCATTGATTCAAAGAGACTTTGGATGAGTTCTTGGGGTACAGCAGACCAAGCAGCTTCCACACGTTGCCAAAGTTGCTCTGCTGTGGCAGCTGGGGATGGAATCTGGGTCAATCGTAGAGCAACCATGGACCACATGTTTTCTATCGGCGAAAGATCCAAAGAGCGAGGCGGCCAGGGAAGCAATTCAATCTGGCGATTGACGAAGAACCGTTGGACAATGCGTGCCACGTGTGGTCGCGCATTATCCTGTTGAAATATGGCTGTGGGCAAGCCCTGAAGGTAAGGAAGGACAACTGGCTCCAACACCTCGGAGATGTAGCGCTGGCTGTTTAAAGTACCGGCAATGCGTACTAGAGGTGTGCGAGAGTGATATCCAATACCGCCCCATACCATAATACCCGGTGCAGGACCAGTGTGGCGGTGCATAACGCAGCTGTTCAGCATCCTCTCTTCACGGTGTCTCCAGACTCGAATGCGACCATCGTGGTGTTGCAGACAGAAGCGTGACTCGCCAGTAAAGACAATTTCATTCCATTCTGCCGTCCACATCCTTCTGTCATCGCACCATTGGCGGCGGAGACGTCTGTGGTTCTGCGTCAAGGGTAGACAAAGCAAAGGACGTCTTCCGGACAGACCACTCTGCTGTAAACGGCGTCGAATGGTACACGCAGACACTGGATGATGCGTTACAGACTGCATGTGCTGTGCTATGGTTCGTGATGTGACTGAGCAATCCGTCACTGCCATGCGCACAATTTGCCTGTCATCATGTGAAGTGGTGCGCTGAGGTGGATGCGATCGAACACGCCGGTCCGTCGTACCCTCATGCATCCAACGATCACATATCCGCATTAGAGTTGTTTGGTTTCGTCCAACACGACTACCGATTTCCCTGAAAGATAATCCACAATCTCGGTAGGCCACTATCCTTCCTCTGTTGAACTCGGATACTTGATCAAAAGATGATCGCTGTTTTCGACGAGGCATAATTGATCGTTTTTTTGAAAAAAACCACAAGAAAAACACAATTGCCGAACTTGAAATCGTCGAAATCTCCAAGCCTTAAATAGCGCTTTGAAGTGGCACCACAGGCGCGCGTGGTGTGCGTCTGCGCTGAAATTCTAATCATTTGCATATCTCACTTCCGCTAATGCATGTTGTAAATTTCATGTTATTTGCATGTTTCCTTCAGGGTGTTGCATTAACAGTGGCCAGCAGTGTACATTAAGAAGAGAGCAGTTTACAAAAAACTCAAACAGTAAAAAAAACTTGATTTTAAAAATTCCCAAATTTAAATTAAATATTTTTTATCGCTTAAAGAAGCTAGCAGCAGCTCTCGAGAGACTTAAAGAGCTCCCTAAATAATCTTTAAACAGTATTTTTTCTTTTAAAGTACAATTTTTTTAACTCCAAGGTGTTGTAAATGAAACAAATGTTATGCAAACGAAAATTTTAAAAAATCTCTGTACCAGTGTAAAGTTTGAAAATTTGAGGTAATATTCATTTATTAAATTTCTCTATTGCTTCACGGGATTATTTTTTTAAATGGACGACTTATGACAGCTTAAAATGACCATTTTAAAATTATTATTTTTCTCACTAAACCTGTCTTTTGTTCTGATAAACAAACCATTATAATTAAAAATTTATCTATACAAACATTATTATCTTATTTTGGTTTAATTATATTCTAGGGATTTGGCACTCAATAACTTTTTAAAAGGTTCTATTCTTCTATTAAAAATTACGTGTGGGAGACAATTTACAAAATTTTGAAAGAATTAAGCTTAAAAGAAATATCATTCTTAATTATTATGCTTTAAGCAGCATTATACTAATTGAGTAAAATATTTAGCTAAAAAGTTTTAAAAAATTATTCATTTCCCTCATTAGCCACCTAAAGAAAAATTTATCTTCAGAATCTAAGAGCTGAAAAGTAAACATGAATAATAAAGGAAAAAACAGAAAAAAATAATAATAGCTAACAATACCTACTTTTTTTATCCGGTTGTCTTAATTGGTAAAAAATAAAAGTAACAGATAAGACCAACAAAATGTTTTACCGATAGCATATTTTTCAGTGGAATTAGATTAAGGCACGTTAGGCAAAAAGAGAAAGTGGAAAACAAATAAATATGAAAAACAATATATATCAGATTCAATATACTTGATAATAACAATAATATTAAATATTAAATTTATACAGTACTAAAACAAGTGCATTTATACTGAAACAAGTGCATTTATACTGATAATTCAAGAACTACCGTAATCAAATTTATGCCATAGCCAACGCTTGAATATGGTGATTATGATTGTAAGAAACTCATATAAATGCAGGTAGGGTTTGTACTGCATTTATAAATTAATGAATTAAAATGATAGAACAGTTATTTTAAATATAATACCCAAAACATATTTATCAGTTCATATTTATTATTGAAGAATCGATCAGAAATTTGACATATTTTTCAATGAATATTAATGCACTGCAATAGCTATTTCAGATAGATCTACACAAAAACGTTTTTTCCTCTTATTAAATAAACTTGATTACAATTAATAGTGTATAAAACATGTAATCCTGTACATGAAACTTGTTACGTAATTTATGAAAAATGTATTTATATCAGTCACTTTTCATAAAGAACCAAACCCGAAAAGTTAACACATAATTATGTCATTCTGCTAAATATTTGTGTAATACTTATAAAGCTCTTTCGAATTTTCTAAGAAAATAGATACGTGTACCTTTCACCCTACTTTATTCAACGTTTTTACCAAAACCGATGTGCAAAGAAATTGAATTGATATTTCGTTCTCTATTTTCCGGAGAAAATTAGCTTCACCTGCTTTATTCCAGGAAAAGCTATCGTACTCTAGGGTTCCTATAACCCTTCTTCGTGTCACGCATCAATACTAATTAGCTCGGAATATTTATGCTGTACTTTGTTACGCTAAGCCAAGTGATACTTCCGCATTAGCAGCATTTTAATATCTACAATGGCAGCATTTTAATATCTACAATGGCAGCATCTACAGTCTACATAGAAGTGCTAGTTTTTCCGGCTCATAACTGATATTGAACGTTTAAAAAAACCGCACAGCCTTTCTGCATTTCCTTCCTTCAAATTATATATATAAAAGTTATTTAAATGCACTGAATCGACCTTGAAAGATACAAGAGGCTCATACCCTACAGCCTACAGGGTTGGAGGTTACCTGTAGCATATGAGCGATAACGGCTTACGCCGTGAACCATGATAAGGTTTATCGCCAGATGCTCCCACAGTGTTTATTCTTGCCTCCTTGTCCGGAAATGCAAGCATAAAAAGTAATAAAGTCACATCCGGGAGATGAAAAAAAACTTATTTTGAACATTAAAAACTTAAGGCTGTTGTGCACTAACCCTATTGGATTCGCTTACTTCAATGTTAAGCTATGAAGAAAATTTGTTTACTATTGACAGCTACATAAATGCTGATAATCCTATAAAAATTGTATTTCAGATAGCCTGGACTTTTCTACACCTTGCAACAAGATTCACTTTATAAATTTCGTCCACCAAAGGAATTGATGAGCGTTTAAAATACACTATACCAGATTTTTTCCCGAATAATTCAAATTTTAAAATATTATTTGCATTTTTTTAAACGAAAAATGCCCCAAGGTGAAAAATTTCTTTCTCTATTATGGAGTACAATGTTTTTTAAAAAATCTTTAAATATAAGTCGGTAATCCATGGACACATTTTCTCCATAGGTTAACATTGAGGTGAGCGTAACCAATAGGGTTGGTACATAGCAGCCATAAGGGCATTTGTTTAAGGGCATTCGTTATGTTTATATTAGAAGTTCAAAATGACTATCTCTCATGTATGTTGATATGGGTGTGCTCGAGTTATAATGACTAACGGTCTGAATCCATGGTTGTCATTATCATTAATTTAGATTTTAGATTATCTTTTAAACAAGGCAAATCATGAAAATTGATACTAAGAGTTAAAGAGTCTTAAAGTACAGATATATAATAAGGCCCGCATAGACGGCACAACATAAAAAATGCTGTATCTTGGAATGTAATCCTCTTAAAACATTTGTATTCTTTTATTTTAAATTCCCTGTTGTATGTTTTGAGACAAGAAAATTTAAATGTGACGTAGTGTAAAATTTTGTGTCCAGGACAATTCCTGAGATGTCTCCCCATAAAAATATAAAAATCATCGTATAGGTTGTGTTGAGTGTGGCACCAGTAATACTATCGCTAATTTTTTACACCCACATCGAAAATCGTATAATTTTATACCCAACATAGTCACTTTGCCAAATATATTATAGTTGAATTAACATTTTTTTTTCACTCTAATGTTTATAATGTTCAAAATAAAGTTTTTCTTTTGCTGAGTGTAACGAAATTTATATATTCCCTTTCTTCCAAAACTATGAGTCGTTGAAGAATAATATTTCTATCACATCTTAGCCACTAAAGCGAAATATCCCTATTCCCATTTTATTTAGTATTTATAAACTATAATATAATTATATATATATATATATATATATATATATATATATATATAAACTGCTGCCCATTAAAATTGCAACGCCCTGAAGGAGGGATGATACAAACATCAAATTCATATGAAAGGAAGAAGATGCTGGGATATGCAAATGGGGGGCAAATGCTGGGATATTCATTTAAGCGCAATCGTACGACGCAAGGGGGAGAAACGGCATCTCCAACTCTCTATAAAAGGAAAGTTACGCAGCGGGTTTTTCATTCGGAAATCGCATTTAAATGTTGGTCGTTTGTGAGAAGATCGTGTTATGCCTCGTATAAGCAAGACAAACGGCTACCAGCACGTGTCGCAATTCGATAGCGGCAGGATCGGGGCCTATCGAGAGTGCGGTTTATCTATCCATGATATTGCTACTCGCATTGGTTGGAATCCAACGACTGTCATGCCAATATGGAATCGATGGGTTCAGGAGGGTCATACTGAACGTCATGCAGAATCTCAACGGCCTCTCGCCACTAACACCCGAGAGGACAGACATGTTGTCATGTCGTCCTTGCAGGATCGTACAGCCAGATCACGGAACTTGAATCAGGAAACGGACTTGTTTGCAACACGACAATTATCCGCGCGGATAGTGCGACGACGTCTGGAGCAGCACGGACTGTCTACAAGGTGACCATTATTGCAGCTCACCTTGACACTGCAGCATGGAGACGCGCAGCTACAATGGTGCGCCCAACGACAAAATTGGATACAGTAGTGGCACGACATCGTCTTTTCAGACGAGTCCCGGTTCTACGTGTAACATCATGATGGACGTATCCTTGTCTGGAGGCACCGAGGAGAACGCACGTGGCTTGCTTGCATTGGATATCGTCATATATCCAATGTGATGGTATGGACAGCTACTGAGCACCTCTTTTTTCGCGTCGTCGGTAATCTGAACAGCCAGCGTTGCATTTCTCAGATCTTAAGGCGGTGGCTGGGCCCTATCCTCAAGGCCTCGGAGACGTCATCTTTCAACAAGATAACGAAAGACTGCATGTTGCCCGTCATGTTCTTACCTACCTCGACACAGAGGGTGTTTGACTGTTGCTCTGGCGAGCACGTTCTCAAGATCTCTCACCCATTGAAAACATCTAGTCATGAGTTGCTGAGAGACTGGGCAGCCATCGCTCTCCAGCCACTACGATTCATGAAGTGTGGCATAGACTTAAGCAGCATGTAATTATTTGCCTGTATCTGTCATCCAAGCCCAGTTCGACTCGGTGCCTAACTGGGTTAGAGCCGTTTTAGCTGCCAGATGCGGCAGCTGTGTGCAGTAATTTCGGATCCTGTATACCCCCAAATTGACTACAAATTTAATCATGTTTTCTTCCTACTATGATGTATACATACAATAAGTAAAGTTTTGTTATTTGCTTTCCTTCCTGGTGTTGCATTTTTAATGGCAAGCAGTGTGTGTGTGTGTGTGTGTATATATATATATATATATATGGATGGATGGATGTTTAAAAAATTTTAGGCTGAGAACACCGTAATTCAATTAAGAAATCTCACAAATGCGGATCTGAACCAAATTTGCTACTTACATGACAGGATCAGATTTACTTTAATATGTCAGATCAGCATTAATTTTTTTTTAAAATATTTAAAAACTCAAACCGCATACAACCTATAATGCATGTAAACTTTTTACGCAGAATAACAATCCTTCAGGGCAAAAAATTAGTCCCTTTGTATACAACGTGCGTTAGATAGCGTATTCGAGGCAGCAATCCCTCTGTTAGCAAGTTAACATTACGTTTTGCTTACGGCAAATGTGCTGAGACTCCCACCCGACGTCTAGCTGGAAAGCCAACATATGAGAGAAAATATAGAAAGCGTTAGTTTTGTTGAGGGAAAGATACAACCTTACAGGGGTAATTAAAACACTGAAGCGAATAAAAGGGAGATAAGAGGTTATATTAAAAAGTGTTTGCGAGGAAAGGTTATAAAAAATATAGAAATTCATAATTATATATCATATATAAATACATTAATTTATTTATTTACATATGAGTGGATGTGTGCATATGTATATGCATATATACGAGTCCACACCAACACGAAAGAGTTTCAGGATATTATACAAACCTGAAATCTAATTATGAAGAAGAAAAGTATGTTTAAATAAAGTGAATTCTTATAGTTATAAATGAAAAGAAAAAATAAACTTTAACTATATCACTGACTAGGATTTGCAGAGTTATCTTCGAATCAACTGCTTGAGAATTCAAAGTTTATGCTAGACTGCTAAAATTATTTTTTTGTACACAACGATAAAATAAAACATATGAAGATGTTATCTTCCGTTGGTCCGCGAGAGACTAAAAATGTCAGCTGCTGATTCATACGTTCTTTCTCCAAAGCAAAGAAACTAATGTTGAAGCTAAATATTTTCACCTCGAGGCACACAAGCTGAAAGATGTTCTCTTTACTCACAGATGAAATTTTATTTTTGACAGCTATAGTGGTAGTTATTAATATCCGTGTTAGCAAATGCAATTAGCTTTGAGTATCAGGCACCGATAATGGTTCAGAAGAATTAGCGTTCTGAGAAAACATTCTGGAAAATGGTGAAATTAATTTGCTTACAAGGAAGTTCATAGTTCTTCTTTCGTTATCTTTTTCTGTTAAAAAATTTATCTCACTTTTTCATCATCGTCTTTCTCTTTTGCTTGAGTATGCTTGTTAAGAAGGATGTAAAAAGAAAATCTAAGATTAAATTTCCCTTCAGAGATTTCATTCCTTCTTTTTGCATCTAACATTAGTACCAACTGCATTGTATACCTTGCTCATGTTTTACTAAACTTTGCGTAATAAAGATCCTGTGACCCCAGTACGCTAATTTATTTTTTCATTTATTCTTTTGAAATTTATATGTATTCCGTTAAATACTACGCAGAAAAATTTATTAATTGTATACACCAATTTTTCGAGAAGATAACAATTAAAAATCTAGGAATTAAAGTGCTCTGCAGACTCCAAAAACTAAGATCTGCGATAAAGTTTGAAGAAATGACCGCAGCTTGTAAAAAAGTGATCTTTGTGAAACCTAACTCAAAACTTTGTGTTTGCAAGGTCCTGTCGTAAGAAATTAAAAGTGTAACTGATATAATGAACTGCAATTTTTACCACTGTATGAAAGCGTAAAACGACAGAATGGATAAATAAAAATTTCAATCAATTTCTGAACTCCTGACCACAACATCCAACCACAAAAATAATATAACTTTAAAAGGGAGATCTTTCACCTAATGTGTTATCTTACGATAGCCACTTTCCTACACGAGGCTTTAATCCGCTAACCGAAATTTTACTTCTGCTCTAAATCCACTTGTAGGGAATACAGTGACACTTTTCTTTGTAGTTTGTTAAACAAACTACACACTGAAATCAATTAACAATTAAAATTTATCAAAATTGTTTTAACTTTAATAATGAACATTTCTGTATTGTCATCATCATCATCATCACCCAGAGGTCTGTGTCGCAAGGCGAACGGGTAATTTTCTTCTTTACCGAGTATTATCTCCCATAAATAGCTCGTTTAGAGACTAAGTCATATTTTGTAATTACCATGTGAGTAAAAATTTATTAATTGGGTCCTAGGTTACCACGGGTCCTCCTCGCGAGGACCCGTGGTAACCCAGTAGTGGTGCGTTGGGCTTCGAACTCGGGGTGCTCAGTTCGAATCCCGAATCAAATACCTGCGTGTCTCGGCCGGATATGAGCACGTTAAATCTATAGTCTAAAGTCATTCTGTTATGTCAGAGAGGAAGGGAGAATGTACGAGCCCCCCCCCCCCCCAGATGTCGCCCCTGGGGTCAAAACTGATGTGGCACCAGAGGATGATGTTAGTTCCCTTATAAGGTGCCCCCATTGAAAGCAACGAGTGATTCTCGTGGTTAAAGCGTTAATGTCTTCATTGACAAGTAAGTGCTCCGCATTAGCAAACAACATCTTTTTTTTCTCACCCGAAATGAGGGTTGTTCAAGATTTTCGAAAGAATGTTGCCGAGAGAAAAAGTAATTGGAAAGTGCACTTAGCGAAAAACTTCTCAGCAATGGAAAATTATTTCGTAATACCTTACTACCTTCAAACATCTGAACTTTTATAAAAGATTTTCAGTTTTTTATTTATTTGATTAAATACTCATAAATAATCTTCATTCTTTTTAACATTACATGAATTAGAAAACTTTTGAATAAAATATGATAAAACCTTGAAATATGAAAAAGTACACTCATGGACAAAAAAATTAGCACACCAAGAAATAAGTGCGGGATCGTAACGAAACTTGCAATGAAGGTACATGTCGGGGAGATATGCAAATGATTAGAAATGCAGCGTGATTGCGCATTACGTATAGCCGGTAGAGGGCGTTGAACATCGTACTCTGTGGAGTATAAAACAGGTAACCAAAGCTTGTTTGAGTGTACTGAATCATTTACAAAGGAAGAGATGAGATAGGCATGCCATTACGCCGTGTTCGAAGACAATATAAGCAGTTGTCGCAGTTTGAGAGGGGGAGAATCGTCGAGATGATGGAAGCTGGGTGGTCAGCTAGGCGAGTAGATCGTCAATTAGGCCGCTCTGATTGTGTTGTGAGGAGGTGTTGGGACCAGTGGACCCGAGAGATGTCATGTACACGAAGACCAGGCTCAGGACGCCCTCGACAGACCAGTCGTCGAGAAGACCGCCACATCGTAAGAAATGCACGCGTACAGCCAACTGCTTCATCGGCCGCCATCCAGGCACAGGTAGCACCTTCACTAGGGGCCTCTGTGACTTCTCGAACCATACGAAGGCGCCTGGCTGAAGGACAGTTGGTATCGCGGCGCCCATTACGTGTGCTGCCCTTGACGCCCACCCATCGACGCCTCCGTTTGGAGTTTTGACGCGCACGAGGAAACTGGACTGCAGCGGAATGGAACCAGGTCGTCTTTAGCGACGAATCCAGATTCAATCTCGGCAATGATGACAATCGTGTTCGTGTGTGGAGAGCCCGTGGTGAACGCTTCAATCCTGCCTTTGCTGTACAGCGACACATCGCTCCCACAGCTGGTGTGATGGTATGGGGTGCCATTGCCTACAATACATGGTCACCCCTAGTATTGTTCCGTGGCACCATGACAGCCCAGCGGTATGTTCATGAAATCCTGTAACGACATGTGTTGCCACTCATGCAACGGCTCCCAGGAGCCATTTTTCAACAAGACAATGCTCGGCCTCATACGGCAAGGGTGTCACAAGACTGTCTCCGCACTGTTACTACCCTTCCTTGGCCTGCCCGATCCCCAGATTTGTCTCCAATCGAGCATATCTGGGATCATTTGGGGCGACAAGTTGGGCATCCCACGAGTTTGAACGAACTAGAGGCAAGGTTACAGCAAATATGGAACGAAATGTCTCAAGACATCATACAGAACTTGTATGACTCAATGCCCGATCGTATCGCATCGTGCATTCGCGCTAGAGGGGGTCCAACGGAGTATTAACTCCTCCGTTCTTTTGCCTTTTTCTCTGAAATAAATTATCCTTTTTCTTTGATTTTCTTATCATTTACTTATATCAAAGTAGTCATTACGTATGTAAAATTTCGTTTCATTTTGACGACTCCTTCTTGGTGAGCTAATTTTGTTGTCCATGAGTGTAATATAAAACTTAATTAATAAATAGGTTTATAATTTTTCAATTTTCAGATTTTTGCTTTCTTCCTTCTCCACTCATATTTGATTTATCTCCCCACATTAATTAATGTCCAACAGCCATTGATGTTGACTCCAGTTAGTAAACGTATAAATAACTAACTAATAATTAAGCTAATCTGTTGACGTAAAGAAATTTTAATGACTCTTCTCAGAAATTCTCACTTTTCTGTTTTGCACACAAAATGTTGGCCGTATATACACACACGCACACACATATACATACATACATATATAAATATGTATGTGTGTGTGTTTGTTTGTTTGTTTTAACTATTGTATTATACTACATGTGTTTTAAAGCCTTAAAGTTTATATGAAAATTCTAAAAATTGTGTGTATATATATATATATATATATATATATATTCATTCTTTTGATTTCTAGAAATGTAGTAGCTAATTTCAGCGACTTAATTTCAACGATCATTTCGGGGGAAAATTTTATAAATTTTATATACATAATGTAAGAAGTGAATAATTTGTCATGTACCATAAAACTTGATGTCATTTTTCGAAGAGTAAATTAGAAAATACGTATGTCAGAAAAATATCCTCAGATGACAATACATTTTTTACTCTTTATGATTGCTAACGAATCGTAAGCAATGGAGGAAATAGTTATTTTGAATTTGTTATTTACTTTTTGCGGTGTAGTATCTTATGACTTAACGGACTCACGTCAAAAATATTATTTCTTATAAATGTCCCGCATAAGCAATGCAACATACGTTAAATATAATATGTTTCTTCTTCGAAATCTCTCAAAAATCAAATTAAATAGACAAATAATAAAAAGGTAATCCCTTAAGTTGCAAACAAGAAGAGCTCTAAGCAAGCATTTAATTTGAAAAGGAAGACGGTGTTTTAGCCTTGAAAACCCTATTCTAGAAAGCCCAATTATTCAAAATAGTAACTTTTTCTCTCCGTTTGAAGTAATTTTCCTCTTGCCTTCGTTTTCATCAACAACCCTTTGTTTTAGAGCCCGTTCCGAGTGACTTATATTGCACTATTGTTCGTTGAAAAAATAAATGCGTTCCCTTAGCAATCGTAAAGAGCAAAAAATGTATTTTTATCTCGGGTATATTTTGGAGACTTATGTACTTTTTTATGTACCCTCAGAAAAATTCCGTCCAGTTTTATGGTACATAAATAATTCTTTACGTCT
The DNA here is from genome assembly GCA_907164885.2 of Dolomedes plantarius. Taxonomy (NCBI): domain Eukaryota; kingdom Metazoa; phylum Arthropoda; class Arachnida; order Araneae; family Dolomedidae; genus Dolomedes; species Dolomedes plantarius. The sequence continues at coordinate 83,939,968 of OU015492.1, forward strand.
TACATTATGTATATAAAATTTATAAAATTCCCCCGAAATGATGTTTGAAATTAGAAGTCTCTGAAATTAACATTTCTAGAAACCAGTAAAAGAGTTTTATATATATATATATATATATATATATATATATATATATATATACCGGGTGTCCCAAAAATGACCGACGATTTGAAAAATTAATTAAAGAAAAACGGAAGGTGATAAAAATGTACGGTTTGCTGCATTCTGCTTAGGCAACCAGGGAATTTATTCTCACCAATTTTCAAAATTAGTTACAAAGTTCGCCAACAGATGGCGCTGCCGACTGGGAAAAACTATAAAACAATGTTTTCAAAGCGAGAAGCATACGCAAAGTGGCATGGATTGGCCTCCCTATTCGCCAGATTTGACACCATGCGATTTTTTTTCTTTGAGGGGTACTTGAAATACCAGGTGTATCGTCACAATTCACAAAATGTAGATGAACTTTAACAATACATCTCTGCTGCTTGTCAGAACATTCAAATTGAAATTTTTGCACGGGCGTCTGCGAATTTTGTCCTCAGACTGCGCCACGTTGTTGCTGCAAACGGTAATTATTATGAAAACATTGTTTTATATTTTTTCCCAGTCAGAAGCGCCATCTGTTGACGAACTTTGTAACTAATTTTGAAAATTGGTGAGAATAAATTCCCTGGTTACCTAAGCAGAATGCAGCAGACCGTACATTTCTATCACCTTCCGTTTTTCTTTAATTGATTTTTCAAATCGTCGGTTATTTTTGGGACACCCGGTATATATATATATATATATATATATATATATATATATATATATATATATATATATATATATATATATACATATATATAAATATATATATATATATATATATATATATATATATATATATATATATATATATATATATATATATATATAAATATATATATATATATATATATATATATATATATATATGTATATATATATATATATATATATATATATATATATATATATATATATATATACATACATATATATATATATATATATATATAAATATATATATATATATATATGTATATATATATATATATATATATATGTATGTATATATATATATATATATATATACATACATATATATATATATATACATACATATACATATATATATATATATAAGCTTGTGGCAGCCCTGTTGTACAGTGTGCTGGTTTTCGGTGTGCCGTTTGTGTCGTCCTTCATAGGGAGGTAATGCTGTCCGCCTATATGGTGCCCCCATAATACGTGTAAAATGAACAGTAAACTGTGGCGTAGTATAGGCGAATGTTTGACGACAAGTGCCTCCACTTAAAAAAATTATATATGTGTGTGTGTGTGTGTGTGTGTGTGTGTGTGTGTGCGTGCGTGTGTGTGTACGGCCAACGTTCTGTGTGCAAAATAGAAAAGTGAGAATTTGTGAGGAGAGTCATTCAAATTTCTCTACATCGACAGATTAGCTTAATTTGTTAGAGCATGCCTCTGTATATTTGAAAGAGAACTGCTTACGTATCTTACAGGAAACAATTTAGAAAGTTATTTAAAAACGTTTATTGTGACATACTTTCTCGCTTGTAATTTCATTTCATCTCTAAAACAACTTGATCGGCTCGGGAATCGAGTTCGAAACTTCTCAATTTTCCATACGTTTGAACTAAACCAGTAGGCTACCTCTGCACCAAAATCCTCACTAAAGAGCCTTACAGGTGCTTAACATTTATGCATTATGAAAAAAAAATTATTAACCGGAAAACTAATTAAACGTAACAACAGTAACTTAGCTCAATTAACTGCTTTAAAAATTTAAAAAACGATGACTTCATAAAGATTACAAAAATTCCGCGGTTATCTTTTAGATAAAAAAAACTGAAGTAAAACTTCAGCGGATTTTTTTACCCAATATTTTTATTTCCCTTTACCAATTTTTCCTCCTGGTTTTATGAGATACAAAAGATAACTTTTTAGGTGAAAATCGATATATTTTTTTCACACTTGCTGCGTTATTTCCTCATACAGCATGCGTCACACATCCATGAACCATTTAATAAGCAACTTCAGATAAGTTTTATCTTACTTCCGAGGGTAGTTATTGATATAATAATCTTCTGGAAAATCAATACGAGCTAAGCTATTTTATTAACTAACGTCATTCTAAGTGAGACTTTTGATAATCGAAGTTTCGAATCGTGGTGTTATCAGATAGAAAGGTATATCTGCTTTTATCATGATAATTAAATATCGTTTACTAATTACAAATTTTTTGTCATCCTGCCACATGCATAACACGTACTAAGATTCTCTGAAATATGGGGAAATCTGTTCGAAATTCCACGCACAAAATGCGAACTAGGAAAGATACAGCACTAATATACGTGCATATAAAAAAAAATATTTTGCGTGAAATATCTGTTTGATAAACTCTTGTTTTACTTCCTTGTTATGGTTACCAAAACAAACGGACCATATCCGTAATCATAGTGACCGGTGCAATGAACATGATTGCAGTTTTCTCGAGAAGATAAAGCAGGAGTCAAAAAAACACTTTAAATTCTTTGTTGTAAATAACTGGCCGTCAAATGGCACGTCATATAACTAGATAACACCGAAAGCAATTGATCCGTTTTTTTCCAAGTAAGGGCCTGTTCACATAGGAGTCCGGTAGCGGAAGCGCTAAAGTATTGAAATATATTTAACCACTGACAAACCTCCAAACGATTTGCAACGAAATTTTTAACGCCTATGATTGGTTTATTTCCGTCTCAGCGCCATCTTTCTCTTTACGCTTCCGCTATCGGAGTCTTACGTGAACAGGTCCTTAAGCTGTGAAGCATGAACAGTAAAGCATCGGTCGCAATTTTGATAAGTTTGTGTCCCCCTATACTCCGTATAATAAGAATTGGCGTGTTTTACGATTTTGTTCTATATTCAACATGATTTAATATTATGTGAGTATTCAAACAGTAGAGAATTATTTGCACAGGAACCTAGAAGAATAAAGAAGTAATACAGTGGAATATTTAACTGTCTACCTTATCATTTACTATTATCAAGCTCTTTTTAAATTCTTCAAAATGGTATTCATATAACATAATATGTAAATCATTAAACAGAACTCTGTTTCGATTTTCAAGGGAAAGCATTGCTGTATTTTCATGCTGTATCAAAGTCTTGTGTAATTATATTATTTTATTCTTTGTGGTCACGGAGAGATTTTTGATAAGTTCCACTTTTATCTTGAATAAAAATAAAAATTATTTGGCAACAAACTTTTCATTCAGTTCTGTTTTATCAGTAGTGAACTAAATCCGATTTGTAGTAAACATGTATTATCAATCTTTTTGTATATTTGTTGTCAGATTGGACTTTTTTATTTGATAGGATATTTCAAGAACGTGGAAGAGTTAAAAGATACAATGGAGACAGATAGCTAATCCTCAGTGTGATATCATACTTTCACAAATGTTTATAGTATATCAAACGGTCGTTTTGTGTCTAATCGAAATAATTAGTTTGTAACTTTGTTACAGACCTATATCTTCACAATATATACGCAGAATATATTTTGGTACTATTCTGTTCTATGTTTCATTCAAAATGGTGTAATCTTTTTAAATTAAATAAAGATAAAAGCGATCGGAAAAACGTAGATTCATAAATATGCAATCAAATTTCATACGTTATGAGAAGACAGTTATAATCTTACTTATTCAAGGAATCCCCGTGAACACACACAAAAAAAAAAAATATATATATATATATATATATATATATATATATATATATATATATATATATATATATATATATATATATATATATATATATATATATATATATATATAAAATATATATTAAAAAAAATTGCTATTGTATTTAAGCTTTTTATTCAGGGGGGGGGGATATCAATTCTATGCTTTATTAGCTGAAATAGATAAGTTGTCCTTGCATTTTCATATATTTTCACTGCAATTTCAAGTTTTTAAAAGGTGAATGTGGTAGTTTATCTTCTCTTTTGTGGTAATTTGTTTTCTGTGGTAACTTCCCCTAGTAACACATTCAAATGTTGATAGATTCTATTAAAATTCGATAAAACTATGATTCCTTTTTTTTAAATTACCGTTTAAATATGGCAGTCTAAGCAATTATTAAAAATACTATGAAAAATTCTTTTTTGTTCTAATTTAAAAATTTAAACGTAGCTACCCTGTTTTGAAAAGGGTGCTTGTGGAAGCTTATCTTGTCAACTCTGGCAATTTATCTTGTTTTATGCGATAACTTACCCTAGTAAAACTTTAAAATGTTTAACGACTCCATTAAAGTTCAATAAAGCCATGACCCTTTTTTTCATTATCGTTTAAATATGGCTTTTTAAGAAAATATTAAAAATGTTGCGAATTTTTTTCTCCTTTAATTATTTAATTCCCAAATATCCGTGCTGATTAATCCAAGTGTGCACGAAAGAAAAAACACTCGATAGACTAAAATAGCTGTATACCTTATAACTATTCAAATTTTACTAGTGGCTTATATGCAACCTTTGTCCAGAAAGTTCGGTGAATGTGCCTATAGTTACAATGGATTGTTGTCTTACATGAACTAGCTGTTACTGTCCTTCGAAGTAATCCCCGTAAGCGGTAATGCACATCTGGGAACGACTGTACAAGTCTTGGAAACTCCTGGCGTAGTCGTCTTTAGGGATGGCCTTTAGCTGGGTCGTAGCATTACGTTGGATGTCCGAAATCCTGTGGCCCTTCAGGGATGATTTCAATTTGGGTAACAAGAATTTGGCAAAAAGGTTCGGGGGAGGCAAGTTTGAGGAGTAATGTGGGTGATTCAGGGACACAACTCGCCTGTTGTCCAGGAACTGCTGCACCAGAAAGGCAGTATGTGACCGGGCATTGTCGTGAAGTAGGGTCCAGTTGCCTTGCTTGTCGTACTGGGGGCGTACCGGATTGATACTTGCAGCAGACGTTTCATTGTATCCACGTACTTAGCGGCATTTAACCTGGTGCCCTCAGGAAGACATTCTTTATGGATGAGACCCTCAGAGTCGAAGAACACCACGAGTATTGTCTTGATGTGGATTTCTCACTTCGCACCTTCTTGCTTCGGTGACCTTGGACCCCGCCACTCCATACTCTGATGCTTGCCGTCGGGCCCATACTTCAAGTACCAGGTCTCGTCATCCGTGACAATGTTTTTCAGGGAATTTGGGTTTCGATCCGCCATGTCGATTAAGTCTCCACAGGTGTCAAGCCGAATTTGCATTTGTTCTGGCGTCAAAGTGTAGGGCTCAAGTTGAGAGCAAAGCTTGCGTTTACCCAAATCTTGGGTCAGTATGAGGTTTGCCATCTTACGACCAATTCTCACTTCCTCCGTTATCATTCGCACTGTCACAGGATGATCCTTGGCCAACAATTCCTTCACTTTCTGTACGTTGTCCGGGGTGCGTGCAGTTGCAGTCCGACCACTTCCAGGGGAGTCTTTAATGGTGTCCCGCCCTTCTCGGAAGCGTTTCACTCATACACGCACTTCAAGGTGAAAGCACGTTATTCGTAAACTTTTAGCAGCATTTCATGAGTCTCTTTCGCAGATTTTCCAAGTTTGAAGCAGAACAGCATATTCGTTCGCTGATCCATTTTGAATTTCGACCGAGCGCACAACACCTTCATTCTACAATGAACTGTTTCCACACGATAAACTAACTCGCAGCGCCGCCGCTCAGGAAATGGTTCAGACCAGTCTTCACCTATCCGGCACTGTATGCGCCGATTGCAAACTCTTACGACCGTGAGCCGTATGACGTCATTCACCGAACTTTCTGGACAAAGGTTGTGTATATACAGTCGAACCTCCATATATTGAAGTAGCAAATTGCGCGAAAAAAATTCGATATATAGAAATTTCGATGTATAGAATTGAGCTTAGTCTTATCATAATTCTCCTAAAAGAAATTAAAGCTAATTTTCGTATACGAAACTCCATTTCTTATTTATATGCGAATTCCATTAAATGAAAGTTAATAACTAAAAAATGAATTAATATGAAAGATTTATTGATTGCTACATATCTTAAAAAAAACAATAATACAGACAGTGGTTACAATGATCACAGTTACATTCTTTAAAAAGAAACTACGAATATCTTGCTGAACAGTTAGTTTTGCGGAAAGTTCAAAGAAATGTTCGTATTTATTCAGTCCACTAAAAACTTCATCAGGGACATTTTCCGTGAATTGAAGTCCACGACGTGTTGTTTCAAATGCAAAAAATTGGGAGATTTTATTCTAAAGTGGAATAAAATCTCCCAATTTGTCTTGAAAAAAATTTCGATATATAGAGATTTTTTCGATATATAGAAACAATTTTTCTATGTAATGAACATGGAGATTTGCTAAGAGTTCGATATATAGAAAATTTCGATATAGGGAAGTTCGATATATGGAGGTTTGACTGTATATATATATATATTCTTTAATTACTAATAAATAAAATATTAATAAAATTTACGAAGGTTTTCCGTTTTTCTTTTGTGAAAAATTCCTGTAATCTTTGTAAACGGGTGATTTTTAGCATTCACCGACAATCCTCGATGAGTTTGCATTTTTTAAACTATTCTTTCTTTTTTTTTTTTTGGTGGTGGGGGGGGAGTGCTTGAGTAATTCATGAACATCTTGCCCCTAATCAATTTTATTTACACACTCCTGTCATAATAAAATATTGAAAAAACATTTATCTAAGAACCTGCATTCAGTAATAATTAATGGCTATTACTCTAGAGATATTTTAGTTACATAAAGTTTACTTCTTTAAATAATAAACATTTCATTCTAAATACCCAGCATAAATTTTGACTGACTAAGTACAACGCATAAAACATCATCGACAAATGTAAACACGGTTGTCACTTAAAATGTATCATTTTTTTAATTAAGATTTAATTTAACTGCAGCAAATTTAGCATATTGTTTCCATATATAAGGTAATCAAGAAAGGTCCCATTACGTTTTATTTCAGGTGCCAAATGATGCAATGCTACAAAAACTGTATATGGGTTTCAAATGGCACATTTTTTTATGTCCTTTGGGGTTGTTAGAAAAGGACTGAATTCACTCAAATCTTGTGCGTCCCTGAATTCACCCGCGCACTCTGCTGTGAGTTCATCGTAAGATCTCACATCGTAAAATGCGTCAATCGTACTTGATTTTAAAGCGTTCCGTTATTAAAAACATCTGTGTTTCAGTGTTGAAAAGTTTTGATTATATTCGAATTAATGCATTCAACTAACCACATTCTTTTGTAAATGAACAACTCAAGGTCGCGAGAAGCATTTACAGAATGTGGAATTAAAAATGTAATATGCAGCAATCTTGTATACTCGTGAATCTAGCAAAGGATATTTTAATACGTAATTACACTTTAAAATGCCTCAAATAAGTAGAAGAATATGTCATAAATTTCTTCCCCGTGTATTTGGGAAAGTTCTATGATCAAATCGCTACCATAGAGTAATAATCCTAAAGGTGATGTTTTAAAAAGAGAATTTTCTTAGCGGAAGAACATGGAAAAGGGATTTTGAGCAAAATATCTTTTCTAAGATCATTATTGAAGTAACTAAGCGCAGCACAATCTCGGCACGGTCTTCTTAACAGACGAAATACTACGTAGTGTAACTAGAAACAATGAGGTATTCGAAATTCAAATTACATGGAGTTACACCATTAGTGAGCTTTTATGATTCTTTTTGCATTATGTATTTTTCAAGAGTTTTGCTGCTTTTATTTGTGTGTTCTAAGGTTAGTATACCATAAATAATTTTGAGAATATAATTTGAAGATATTCTACAATGTAATTTAACCACAACGAAAATATTCTTTCGTTTAATTTCCAACGTTGCAAATTCTTTGCTTAACACTAAACTATCGAACTAGTCTAAATGACTTATTTTAACGTTGGTAGGAAAATGTACACCTGAATATTTGGTAGAATGGATGTTAATTAAACAGAGAAAATGAGATCGAATCCGAAAATGTTGGAGATCAAGTTCTACAAAAGAGTAAACCCCAAATATTAAATTAAAAGTTTCCAGTTGTTAAAAAAACAATAATCTCCAACCTTTTTGTAGAAAACTGGCGATCAATTGGTAGGTTCCGTGGCAAGTAGCAAGTTGTGTTTACAAATTAGTTAGGCAAGAAGAAAGATCTTCAAATACCGATGCAGAAAAAAATTAGGGAATGACATCCTAAACTTTTCAGAACTTTAGTTTCAGCCGTTGCTGTAATTTACGTGCTTTTCTTACAAAATGAATTCCTTTAAATACTTTTTATAAACTGAAAAAAAAAAATCTGTACCCACCAAACTAGATGAACCATGATTAACTGAATGTTACTTTAAATTTACTGTAATGGCAAGGATAAGTACTCCTTCAACTGTTGAATTTGGTTCCGTTTAGGGACCGCAAAGATCAAATAGATTATTAGATGATTAGGATGTTGAGTTGGAAGCATTTTAAATTTCTCTTTCTAAGACTATTGTTCCTTTGAACTGAAATCGCAAAAATTGAGTTAAACTTTTAATAAAAAAGACAAAATTACTGAATCTGTTTAAGCATTTACTATGGTTACGGCTTTTAATGAATTGCAGCTGTTCTTTGTGAGACACAGAATTGAAAAACTTTTACAAATTTAACTGTTTTATTCTGGTAAATTTCTTAGACTTGATATGAACAAACACATTAACATACTGTGACACATTAGTTATTTATTTATTTATTTATTTTTTTTGCATACACTTTCCCCATGTTTACAAGTTGTATTTTATTACTTGCAGAATTCAAGAACAATCAAAAGAAACACCCGAAGATATTGTAAAATGAAGAATTTTGATATAAGGACAATAAAGAGGCTAATAGAGCTATTTACTCTGTTTTACGTTACAGGAAATGTATCTTCTTCTACTTGTGGATATGAAGTAAGTTGACAATTTTTTTTAATTAATATTAACTTTTTGGTACAATAAAGACAATTTTTATCACATAAGATCATTTTTCACAAGATTTTTTTTTGTGGTTATTAACTTACTACACAAGTACATAAGTATGTATTGTTTGCAATCACATGTATAAAATATTTATATTAATTGCTTAGAGCAAAATAGAATGTAGTTCGAGTTTTATTCCGAAACGAACCGAGTTTTATTCCATGTACGAAAAGGAAAAAAAAAAGAAAGTTTTAAGAAAAATCGAAGAAAAGTGGGACGCAATTTGCTTAAAAAAATAAAAGGAAACTAAGATACTAAAATCTGGGAAAAGTCTCACAAGAGAAAGAAGAGACTTACAGTGCAAAGTTTTTAAAGATATTATTTGTATAAAATATGTCCGCACCCTTTCCGCAAAATTTTAAAAGTAACCTTAATTTATGAAGTTAATGTTTTAAAATGTCAGAATATCCTTCTCCAAAATCCATAATATGGATTCATGCTACTTAGCAAAACAAATTCTAACAGAATTTCGTATCAGGGCAATGATTTCTCATTCTTGAGAGCCTAAAGTTGGTTGGACATCTTTGTTGGTACGACAACATAACAATGTCCAACTTGTATACATATAACACAAATACATCTACATCCATCCAATGATATTTGTCCCTCTAGAAAACAATCTTCAACCTCCATATAAATTGAAATATAATACATTAAAACATGACACATAGTATTATTTTATCACACTGGGCGTGGCGGCCTTGAGGTACAGCGCGCTGGTTTTCGGTGCTGAGGGTGCTCGGATCGAATTCTGGCGAAGCGCCACTAAAATGCCTCCGTTTTTGTCGTCCTTTCATAGGGGGCAATGCTGGTCCGCCTATATGGCACCCCCCATAATAAAATGGCCAGCAAAACTGCGGTAAATTATAGGTGAATGTCCTCGCGACAAGTGCCTCCGCATTAAAAAAAAATAAAAAAATTATCACACTTAACATTCCTGTAGATACATCTTCGAAGACAAAATCCTATTTATCACTAGATTTCTGTGCAAATCGATATTATATTTTAAAGGTATGATTTTAAAGCAGAATGAAATTTTCTTATTCCTAAAAGTTTAGACGTGTGCAATAATAAAAATATTATAATATGCTTAGCTACTGCAATTTTAGAAAATTAACTCCACTGAGGAAATATCTTTTGTGTCACTTCATATCGTCCAGCTGAAGCAAAAAATGTTCAGATATGTCGTAAACGAATGTATATAGTCACGCAACCAAGGGGAGCTACTGCCCTTGGTCGATTTTTTTTATCTCCCCGGCGAAATGAAAAACGGATAGGGCTGCGAACATTTCTCGCTTGCTGTATCAGATTTCAATCATAGCTTTCGACTTTCCAGTTCAGGCACCTCATATTTTTTGTTTCAAAGTAGTCTTGCTTAACAAACTCTAGGCAGGCTTGTATTGGTGACCCGAAAGAATGAGTGCAGACCCCATACTTGTTTTATAAAAATGATGCACAGATTATCGTAAGATTGTAGCTCCATATATCTATGCTTCTAGAATTCTTCTTCCAACACAAGAATTGAGAACACATGACTTAAATCCTTTCCCCACACAATGTTTAGAAGGAATGTCTATGAGGATTTTGGTGAGACTGCACTTGCAGCCAGATCCTTTAATACGAAAACACTGAATAAATTATTCTACAGACTAAACCCTGTCTAGAAAGTTTACAGTACTCAGCTTCACTAATGGTGTGTCTACGCTCAAATTTTTATCGATAGATTAAAAGGAACTTTTCTCTTTTAGTTATCGAGGAATGCAAACTTTAGACCTTCAAGCATGCAGCTCGAGTACGAGCAAAAGTTTGTATACTGAGAGACAGTGATTCAGTTGGACTTCAGTTTTTAGTCGGAGTTATATTCTTGTAGTTATATTCTTAAAAAGTTCACCTACAATGATGCATTTGTACATCGTAGAAATAAATATTTATAATGTGGCATTAAAAACTTGGATGTCTTGAAATTTCGGATCTTGAACCTTCAGTCTGGAAAGAATATTCCTTGTGAGGCATTCAGCATTCGAGATATTGTCGCTTGTCTGAGAGTCGGTAACTTCAATCTACCCTTTGACTCTACCCCTCACAAAATCTCATAAAAGTCACATAGCACTATTCGATATATGACAAACACTGTGACACCACTAAGCGTTCTATTACCGGATTTTAATACCTAGAAGTTATTTTGTGTTGAGTTCATAGTGCCTTTCATACAGCTTATTTATTTATTTATTTTTTAATATTCTTCAGTTACTAGTGAAAATATAGTATTTTTATGCTAAGGAAGAATCACCTGAAATTTTTAAAATTAATCAGCCTGATATGAACGCGGTTTTCCAACAAATCAGAAACATTCAATTTTTTAATCCCCATGACACGAATCGCTTACAAATGACTTACACAGGTTAAGGGCCTGTTCATATAGTAGTCCGTTGCGTTGCGTTAAGGAAAAGATGACGTTGAGACGAAAATAAACAAATCATAGGCGTTAAAAATTCCATTGCTAATCGTTTGGAGGCATATCATTGGTTTTAAAATGAGAAAAGCGAGAGACTGTAAGGGCCTGTTCACATAGGAGTCCGTTGCGAGGCGTTAAAGTATTGAAATATATTTAGCCAATGGCAAACCTCCAAACGATTAGCAATGAAATTTTTAACGCCTATGATTGGTTTATTTTCGTCTAACGTCATCTTTCCCTTAACTCTCCGCTACCGGACTTCTATGTGAACAGGCCCTAAAATTCTGACTTCGATCAAAGCATTCGCCATTTGATTGGCTAATCAAAAAGTTTCGATACAAAGTTTTAAAAGGGAAAATTTCCAGTTATGAGTTTTAAAATTCATCCATTTTATTTCTCATATTTAAAATGAAATTTCTTGCTAATAAAAATCTTACAAAATTATTCTGTGATGGCAAGTAAGAACACGTGTTAAAGAAAACTCAAATCTTTACAACAGATTAATTTTTGAAGTATGATTTTCCTTTAAAAAAAAGTTTGCAATCGAGAAGTTATTGTTAAACCTGGTCCACATACTAAAGTTAAAAAAATGCTGTAAAAAATATGCGTAATGCAAAGGATAGTAAATGCAATTATCTTTTGTTTTAATAAGTTCCACATTTCTCCGAGTTTTATAAAAATGTATCTACTTTAAAATAAGTCTGCTTCGTATAAATTAATGTTGAATTTGGCATTATGCCAGGGATTTCCTCAAGGGGTTAAATTTATTCTTCAATGTTTGATGAGTAATTTAAAAAATTACGCTGTATTAAACTTTTTCTCTAGTAAAACTCTTCCTCTGGGAAAAGGAGTACAACCTCAATGACATCTAGAGAAGTAACATTTGTTAGCTGTAAGTCATGTGAGCTTTAGTAAAAACACAATTCTCCCTGTGGAGAAGGGGGAAGGGAGGAGGCTTAACCGATAACTGTACAAGGACCCAAAATTTCCTAGTCTCTGTATGGTAGTTAAACTGGAAAGAATTTTTTAAATTGTCTCCATTCCTTCTATAATAATTTTTCTTAATTTTATTTAAAATAATTGAATAATTGTCCTTTCATGGTGTCAAAAAAATTAATGTGGTAAGCAAAGCAAGTGATACTTTTTAAATGTTTTTATATAAAAAGAGTCTATTTCTTCAGCATCAATGATTTTTGGAACAAACGGGGTTTAAACAACTTCTTTGTACTCTCAGTTTTAAAAGCGAGGAGAAATGTAGGAATGAGATGAAGTTGGCAGTGTTCCAAGAAAGGAACAAACGCTTCACTCGGGGTGGTTGCTATCTGCACCGGGAACCGTCATGAACTACGCGTCTGTTCCTACATGTTAACATAATATTGTGTTTTTTGATGTGTTGTCTTCTCTATTTAATTAAAATTATCAGTTTGTCTTTCACTTTTTCTGTAATTTGAGTGTTTATCGAATCTTTCGCAGATTAGCTTTCTGAGAAACTGTGGAAGTATCTCTATTCATTAATTCTCCAAATTTGAAGAAAAATGTATTATTAATCTGCAAATTAATTTGCAAATTTGTTTGTTGATTGTTATCATATATGAAGAAATATGAAAAGAGGATAAATCTTCAACCTGGAATCCAGTAATCATTGAATTTTATGTATTGTTGTTCTCATAAATTATTTGTTACATTTTAAACATTAATTATGATTACGTGAGATTAATTATGATTATCAGTTTATACGAAAGAATATTCTGTTCCAGAATTTAGAATTATTTGTTTTCACTGAACATATAACATCTCAACTCAGCTATCGTTTCAACTCATGAACTTTCAAATAATCGTAATCGTCAGCATGCTACCCGCAAATTTAGAAAAAATTCAAACTGATAATATTTTTTTTGAAGATTTTTCTGATTTATCATTAGAACTTTATATTTAGTGTCAACTTGCAATTTATCATCACTTGTGCGGTGGATATCGAATTTCTACGCATGAGTTTTAATGTAATTGTTCTGAGAAAGCAGTCTAGTAATGAGAACGGTTATTTTTTAACAGTGTGCATTACTAAACAATTATCATTGAAATTACTGTTGTTTAATCGCAAAGTGTACAATCATGAGCCCTGTAAGAGGAAGGCGAAAACGTAAGGATATTTTGGAAAATGATTTTTCTGAAACAGTGAAGAAACGTTCAAAAAATGTTCATAAACACAGCACCTCTGAAACAGGTGTTGAAGAAGTTAGTGTGTGTACGAAGGTTGAAATAAATCAAAATGGAGCTCGGGACTCTCATTTAAATGGAAGGGACACGTCAAAGAATTGTTCGAAGACTTACGAGATGGATATGCCAGAAGATGATATTGGCACTGATGAAACTGATAAACCTTTGCAATCCTTTCACGCCAAATTTACAAAAGCTGAAAATTCTGTTCCAGGCGAGCAATGTAAGATGAGCAAGCATGCATGTTTTGCATGCAAAATGAAGGATGAAAATGTTGTTAAATGTTCTGTCTTATCTTGTGACAAATATTATCACAGTAAATGCCTCGAAAAACTGCCAACTTCAAAGATTGAATCAAATGCCTGTCCTTTACATTTATGTTTATCGTGTTATAATGTCAATCCAAAAAACTCACAGATGTCAAAGGGCCCTATGTATAAATGTTTTAAATGTCCTACAGCTTTCCATGCTAAAGATGAATGTAATATTCCTGGATCTGTGATTTTAACTCATGAGGTCATGTCTTGTCCAGATCATTTTTCTCCAGAGAAACAAAGAGAATACTCTGCTGTAATGAATTTAGTTTTCTGTGTACAATGTGGTTGTAATACTGATCTTATATATTGCGAATTTTGTCCCCTCTCTATTCACAAACACTGTATAAAAGATGGGACTTTTTTGGCTGGTAAATATGTTTGCAGTAGATGTGAAACAAGAAAAGTTATTTTCTACAATGATATAGTCTGGGCTAAAATATGTGATTTTCGATGGTGGCCCGCTCGAGTTATAAACCCTAAAGATGTACCTGCTGAAGTACAAAAAATTAAACATTTTGAAGGTGAGTTTCCTGTTCAGTTTTTTGAAACTGGAGAATATTTTTGGACTCAAAAAGGAAGAGTCTTTCCATTTACCTATAAAAATATTGGATTTGAAGATACTGATATCAGTCATAATTTTAAAAAACAAATGCAAGATGTTGTATTTGATAATGCAATAAATTTAGCACGTCAGGCTATAAAAGATAAGAACTTTTCAAAGCAAATGGAGTCCTCTAATAATAAGAAACCACCACCTTATAAGCATATTAAGACAAACCGTCCTATTGGTAATGTCCAGATATATTCTTTAACTGATGAAAATGACTTTACTATGTGTGGCTGTCAGTCTGAAGATCCAAATCCATGTGGATATGGTACATTATGCCTTAATCGTAGCATGTGTTCAGAGTGCCTTCCTGATGTATGTGAAGCTGGTGACCGATGTCAGAATCAAAAGTTCCAGAAGCGAGAATATGCATCTGTAAAACCTTTTTGGACTGTTAATAGAGGTTGGGGACTAAAATGCTTGGAAGTTATTAAGGAAGGTCATTTTATCATAGAGTACGTTGGGGATCTTATTGATGAAGAAGAGTGTGAAAGAAGGATTGAGGAGAAGCAAGCATGTGGCGATAATAATTTTTATTTTTGCACCCTAGATTCTACTCGCATTATTGATGCTGGACCTAAAGGAAATTTTTCAAGGTTTTTAAATCATTCTTGTGATCCTAATTGTGAAACTCAGAAGTGGATTGTAAATGGTGATGCTAGGGTTGGAATTTTTGCTAGAAAAGATATACCAGCTGGAAGTGAATTAACTTTTGACTATCAGATGGATTTCTCTCATTTTGAAAAGCTTAAATGTAATTGTGGTTCTGCAAGGTGCAGTGGTCTTATAGGTAAAAAGCCTCAAAATGGTTTTAATAATTTTTCAGCAGTGCCAAAAGCTAAAGAACAGATTAATGGCTCTAAACTGAATAACAATAAAAAAGCTGAAGGGGATGTTTCAAAGAAAGATAAAGATAAACCTTTATGTTTTAAGTGCAAGAAAGGGGGAAAGCTCATTACATGTACCCAAAACTTGTGTAAGAAAACTTACCATTTGCGTTGTATAACCAATATAATTCGTTCAAAACCTAGTTCAAAAACTTGGACATGTCCTTCACATTTTTGTAAAAAGTGCAAATCTTCAACAGAATATCATTGCTTTGCTTGTCCAAATTCTTATTGTAAAAAGCATGTTGACCGTGATGCTTCAAAAGACAAAATCTTTGCTTGTCCAAAACATCAAAAGCTGCTTTAATGTTCATTCTATTTATACTTTCTCATTTATAATTTAATACGTGTTACTTGTGAATTACTGTTGTCACTTTTAATTGCAGCAACATTAATATGTAACTTTTATGTTTTGTATATTCAAATCTTCTAGTTGACTTGGTAATGTTTACTTCATTGTTTGTATATGTATTTATATTGTTGAATAAGCCATCAACTTTCCATTCTAAATTTATTGGTAGTTGGAATAATTTTTTCAGAAACATCATGTGAGTTCAGGTAGGTGTAAAATGAGAGAAATTTTAGTAAAAAGATGTTTGCAATGCAATGTTAAGTGTTGCGTATTAGCTGTTTTTATATTTATGTTCTTTTTTTCATCTTTTCTCTGCTTTTACCCATGAAGTTCAAATGAAATAACTGAAAAACAGTTTGAATGTTTAAACAAGTAATTAGTATTTAAGTATTTTGTATTTATACTTATACAAACCAAAGATATAGCCAAATTGTGTTCAAATCTGTATGTAGTAGTATACTATTATACAGGTTGAAATAATTTATCCATTCTAAATTCTTTCCCTTAATTACACTATCATACAAACCTAGTTTTAGGTTGAGAAATTTACAAGTATCTTATATGTTGTATATGTAATATTAAGTATTGTATTTATAAGAAAAATAACTGATAAATACTTGTTTGATTGATTGTTTTGATTAAAACTGAAATTTGATGTGTTGTTAGTTTGGCAAGTAGTAAATCTGGTTGATACCTAGATAGATCTGTAGATAAATAGTTTTTTAAAAATTCTGATAAGATTCATCAAAATCTCAAAAACTGATATAAGGCTGAAAGTGTTAAATGTTGGTTTGATGAAATTAAAATTTTACTTCATTAAATTACAAACTGTGGCCTGAATGAAAGTTTACTTTTTTTTAAATTAAAAACGAAAAGATTTTAAAAACTGGAACAGAGATATTTTTCAGAATTATCTTTTACTTAGTTGAAATATCAATATTATTGTTAAGTATATAGTTGTTTCATTGTACTAAATTGTTTTTTTATCAGTATAGCGAAAAATAGCATCATCTTGACTGTATAAATAATGCATCTAGACTGTATTTTGATATCCAAAAATCAAAAATAGCTAATATATGTTTTCATTTCTATTTATAGCGTTGTAAATTTTTTGTGTTCTAAAACTGTCAATTGTTTTACTTCATATACATACAGAGGAACAGCTTCCCTATCTGTGCCCCTGCTCGCCAAGCCAAATTTTTCATACCAACCTTGGTGCCGTTTTTGTTTACCTCAGCTCTCTGTATGGCAAGTGTGTAAGACTAGTTCTTAAACCTCGCCCTTAGCTCTTCTCATCGCTTATTGCCGATAACATGCAACTCAGCTTATTTACCTTTTTCAACTTATTAAGAGTATAAAGAAATTTATTAATGAATAAATCTTGTAAATTATCCAGTGATGATTTTTTAATATAAAATTGACATTTATTATTGAAAAAAGTTCTAGCAAATAAAGCTGGAAAAATATTTTATGTAGTTATGGTTTCGTACGTCTTGGAAATGTTTCCATATTTTTGTCCATCATTGACTGACCTACAACTACACTTAAATCTAAGCAGGCTGCCATGTTAAAATTTAAAAGAAACAACTATAGCATTAAAGTTCTAAAGAACTATAGCTTAAAATATTGCCCTTTTTAAATAAAGTAGTTATCTCTAAAAATATTTTTTTTAAATAAATTCAAATTAAACAATCTAATTTAATCTATTTCAGTTTAATATGAATATATGATATATTACTATATTATGCTGCACATATGTGTAAATGCTATGTATAAATATATTAAGCTAAAGTAAAAGGCTTAAAGAAAATCAGTTCAAAAAAATTAGACGTGCAAAATATTTATCCAAAAAAATTTAAGCAATCTATTTTAATTTAATATGAATATATATTAAACAGTATATATAAATGTATAAATATGCTATATTGCTCAAGTAAAATTAACAAAGAGAATCATATTAGAAAATCATACAATTACCAAGAACACATGCAAAAACCTGAAGTGTGAAAAAAAATCAAAGAAATAGTAAGTGGTCATCTGTACAGCTGAAAAAAAAAAAAATCCATGTACTGACAATTTGACCCTTCTGAACTGGCCGGCTTACTATTACAGCAACCTGTGATGTAGCTCATTGAGGTGGCTCTCCCAAGGGGAGTAGAACAAGCTGCGCCGCAAGGATTGGCGCGAAATCATCTTGGCGATAAATGACAGATAAGGAAGCTATCATTAAATGGCATTGGCTACATGAGAATTAAATTCAGTTAAAAATTGTGCATGCACTTATTCATTTTTTTTTTCTCTTTGAATATTTTTATGAATGTTAGGACAATAGAAAAGAAATTTTGTGGAATTTTCTGACTTCATAATCATACTTAAATTATTTGAAAGGTTTTCTAAACTCATTGAAGTTAAATATGTTTAGATTTGACTGAACAAGTAGTATAGGTTACCTTTTTTCTAATAGAAATTTATTGTCTGTGGTTGGATGTATTATTTGATGTAACTGAAAATTGCTTCCATTATGTTATTGATGTAAAAATAATAATTGTGGATTTATCAATTATAAACATAGAATAAAATTGGTTTCGATGTCTCTAAAAATAGTGGTATAAACAGGACATCACAGAGCCCTCTTATTAGCAAATCACGACCTCCTGTAACAAATGTTGAAAATTTAAAAGTACATACTTAAAAATAAGTTTATTTAATATTCATTTAAATAATAGTTTGTAATTACAATTAAAGTTATATTTTTCAAGATTTGATGCTAATAGAGTATCCTCGTTTAAAATGTGAGAATAGTGTGTTCATAACTTTCTCAAAAAATGCATCTTGATTTTCTTGTTTAAAAGTCTATAACAATATCCGGGAAGGCAATCTTTCTATGCAAAATCAAAATTGTTATGTAACTATGCCGAATTATTCAGTCTCTCCCATACAGATTTTAGCGTAATTGAAGTTTAATTTGCTTTGATTCAAAAATCTCTGTTGAGATGCAATAGTGGCTGATAAATGAAAACAAAACAAAATTTTAAAAAATAAGGGGAAAATTTTTCAATTAATTTGATTCTATAATTCTGTTAAACATTGTTCAGCAAGTAGTATGGGTTACTCTTTTGTGGCTGACTTTTTGTCAGAGCTTGATTGATAATTTTTTCTTAAAAGATTGCTTCATTAGATATTTTGCAGGAATATTTTATATTCCATGTGGCATTTTCTAGTCAAAACTAATTCATTCTTCATTCAATGTTTCAAACATCCAAACCAAAGCAAACAATTAACATGTTTCACATTTTGATTTAAATATGTGGCTCTCAAGTAAAGAAAAAAAATGGATAGTGTTTGAGTATTATCAAAAAAGGGTATATCAACAAAATATGTCAATTAGCTGAGATCTGCATCTCCAAACAAGAAACATGTATTAATTTTTATTCTGATATGAATTATCAATATTGTTTTAAGAATTGTACAAATAAATTTTGAAAATTCAATTTATTTTGAAATAAAAATTGCAGTGTAATAATGAAAGCATATTTAATTCTTAATATATTAATGATGGGTGATCTAATCAGTATGATTGATAAATTTATTATTATTACTATTATTTTTATTTATTTAAGTGAATTTGCCTAAGAGGTATCTTAAATTATTCCTCTTCAGAGTATATTTAAAATTAGTGTATGTTAAAATATTTTCTGTGCTAAAAGTTTAAAATAATCATCACATGTCTTGATTAAAAGCACCCTTTGTTAAATTTTTTGATTGAAATTTAATTTAAAAAATGCATTTTCAACAAGCTTGCTCAAATTTTCTTCGAAGTTAAGATTTTGAAAATACCTGTTTAAATATGTCCACCGTTTAAAAGCTTATTCATTTATTAATTTCATCTAAAAATGTAAAAAATATTAGAGTAATATTTTATGCTTTTTACAGTACGGCATCATGACAAAAACTGTTCTAACTTTCTGTAAGGGTATGTAATTATATTTCAGTAAACAATGTATTCTTGAAAATCTGCTCATTATACATCATATTAGTTTTCCAAAAATAATACTTCATGAATCAGAATTGAAAAAAACTTGTGCCAATTTGGAGAAAAAGTTTTTTACCTGAAACTTTCTAAAATGGATAAATAATAAAGCCAATTAATTTAATTTGAGTCATTATTTACAGCTAATATCAGCCTTTTTAAACACATCTACAACTTCTCATATATCACAGAACTTCGTAAAGCAGATCATGATTGAATTATATTTTTGGTAAAGCCTTCACCCTATTTATTTCCGGTGACAGTGCATCAAGTTATAGGGTCTGTTCACATGGAATCCATCAGCATTATTTGTATTGACATATTTTAAACCAATCAGAGACAATTTCGTGGTTAATCGTTTGGAGGTTTGTAATTGGATAAATGTATTTCAATACGAGTAACACTGATGTTGACGGATTCTATGTGAACAGGCCCATAGGCTGATTAAAATGTGTTCCTAATCAGGTTTTTAAAAATGGTGTTGTTCATATATAAACTTAATAAATGATTTGGGTCTTTAGTTGATGCTTATTGTTGATATTTATTAAGCTTTTTGAAATCTTTATTAACTGTTTATATAGGTTAAGTTTGTAGTTTTTCTGTGTTTTTTGTCATTGATTACATTTTTCATTACATTACTGATTTAGGTTAAAAGTTATCTGTATTTTTGTATTAAAAAACCTAATATATAATGTAATTTTTTGTTAATCGTGTTACATTTTGCATTTTAATTGTGTTACATTAGTATTTCTTTTAGTAGCATTGTTGCCCAGAATTATAAAACTTTTAATTAAAACTAAAACATAACATAAGAGTGTTTAATTTCCATTTAATTGTTTAGTTTTCTGGTTGAGCTTATATTACTATGCTATTCAACAATAAGTATGAAGAAACTAACTTGTAAAGCCCTTAGACCACAAAAATACTTGCAACATAACACGTAAACACATGTTGTAAAAGCGAGTGGGGTTTGGAATTTGATCTTTTGAGGAATGAGGGTTGATCAAAATGAAGTAGCAGTTGTGCATAAAGAAGTGCTTGCTCCTTTCTCATTGATCAAGGAGAAAATGTTATCTGTTTCTGGAAGCAGTTTCACTTCTGAAGCAGTAGTGTTGCAGGTATTTTTGAACTTATCACACATGACTTTTACTACAACAATAGCTATGAAACCTGCATGATGGGTTGTTTACTGATATGTTGATCAAAATAAGTTTTTTTTTTTTTCTAACTTAGGTGATCTGTAACAGTTCAGCTATCTAATTTCAACTCGTTACTATGTAGGAAAGGATTTTTTTTATATAATTTTATTCTTAAAAACAGTTTAATATTGAAATAAGCATAATTTAGTTAAAGCAGTATCAGTTATGTATAGCAACTGTATCATAATACTGCTTAACTTTTAAGTGTCATTAAACTCAAGTATACATAAAAATAATCATAATTTGTTCATAGGAAGTGAAATTGTTAAATTTACATAAGTTTTTGTTGTTGTTCTTTTAATCTTCAGTATCTACTTTTTATGCCAATGCTAGATAATGTTAGATATTTGTCAAGTATTCTCTCAATTTGATAGGATACTTTGTGGGAATGAATTATGATGATTTTGCTTGAAATTTGTGCTTTTTCAATAGTTGTCAAGTATAAAGAATACAAAAGGTGACAATTTATTCCACTCAAAATTCTCTCCTTTTGTCAATTTTAATGGTTATCTAGTTTTAGTAGCTGTTGAATTTATAATATATCTGTATCTTGTTTTTTATACTGACTCTAACCAAAGTTTTGTAAAATAAAGGTTTTAAAACTAATCCTTTTCTATTTATTTGTATCTAGTTATTTTTTATACCCTAAAGTTTTATTGGATGATTTTAATGATTAAGAATTATGATGAACCATTATCTTGCAATTGAAATGAGGTTATAGTCTGATAATGCACTCTTAATATTTAAGAATTTTTTGTCTTATTTGCATAAAATGTACTGGAGGAACTTATAATGCTTTGACTGTTTTACATAAAGTGTATTTAGTTTCAAAAGGAAACTCAAAGTAAAAGAAACCAAGAAATTTAAAATACCCACATTGTTGAAAGTATTAGGACACTTTGGTTGATAAGAAAAAAAAATTACATTTATTTAATGAAACCAGAATATCTCTCTTGATTGCAATGACTGACTCTTCTAGGCATGCTTTCCTTTAATTTCCACTACGTATGTATACATGTCATCGTTTCTTGATTGAAGTTGCTACTTAAGATGTCTTAGGGCCTGTTCACATAAAATCCATCAGCATCAGTGTTACTCGTATTGGAATACATTTATCCAATTACAAACCTCCAAATGATTAGCCACGAAATTCTTAAGGTCTGTGATTGGTTTAAAATATGTTAATACAAGTAACAGTGATAGATTCTATTTGAACAGGCCCTTAGTGAATGGCTTTTCTACTTTGAAACAGATTTGGCATTCTAGCTTGTACTAAAGGTGCCTTTAACTGAGATCTGTTATAACAAGGGTGGGCAAATAGCGGCCCGCGGGCCACATGTAGCCCATTACAGATTTTTTTGTGGCCCGCGAAGACATCCAGACAGCCAGAAAAGCTGCCAATATTTTATTTTATATATATTTACTGATTTTTATGATAAAATTTATATCTTTTTTGAAATGCAAAGTTAACTAATAAATGTAATAATTTTAAAAGGTGTGGCCGCCGGGCCAAAACAATTGCCCTCCCCTGTGTTATAACAATCTAACTGCTATTTTTTTGTTTTCAAACTAGGTCGTGACAAATGTGTGACATGAAGTGCAGACCTGTTCTGTGGTATTGCCACATTGTAGCTCTGTCATCTTATTTTTTTTTTATAGAATGTTTATTGATGTCTTTTAATTCATATTGGAGGGAAGTTCCATTAAAGTTGGCCTTCCCAACAAAAACAACTGTAGACCATCACAGATCCAATTGTGAGTTTTGCAGTATGTACAATGCAGTCAGATCAAAAATATATCTCCCTAGGTTAATATATCTTAACAGTTCCATATGATTCAAACAGTTTGAAGTGAAATTTGTCACTCTATATTGCATTGTCTTTTGACTACAGGATAAGTGCAGCACCACTGCATTCATTAGGTGGTTGAATAATATTGAGTTATTAGGTTGAATAATATTGGTCTTGGGGCTAAATCTACCAACCATGTTGACTGATTTATATATTTCTCAACAGATGTGTGAATTTTAATTGTAACAAAAGACATCTTCATATTTACATGTTTTCAGGTTCTCATAACTCTGAAATATATTTTTAAAATTAAATAATAGTTTCAGCAAGCATGTGTTATTCAGATTAATCATTATTTAAATATTTCTGGAATTAAATGAATATTCTTGTATAATTTTTTTATTATTATTTGGGGAGGGAGGAATGGTCTTAAATTAATAATTCATTAACCCCTTTTTGAAATGTATGATTGTATGATTAGTAAAATCTTGGCACAATCTCTTAAAGTTATGAAATAGCTAGACTATAGGAATTATGTATTTTGTTATTGATATTGAGTAAATAAGGAACACAAAAATTTTCAATATGTTACATCAGTAATTAATTTTGTACATTCTCTTTCATGTGTATTATCAAACCATAATTGAATTTTTTTAATATGATCTTGCATTGAAATTTGCATACAGAAACTACACAAATATATCTACATATTTGAAATGAATTTATAATGATAAAAGTAGGTTGACATCTTGTATTTAAAATGTAAATGGGCTATTTTTTGATATTTTGTTAGACAGGCTTTTAAAAGTTTTATTGATTTAATAAGAAAAAAAAAACTATGAGAAATGGATAATAGAAGGGGACAATATTTATAATCCTTGAGTATAATTTGGATTAAATATTTTGAATGTTAATTGTGAAAGAGATCTTTCCCACCACAATTCAATTTAGATAATATTTATTCAAAACAGATGAGGGTTTTCTAGGTAAGAAAGAGATTTAAAAACCTTCATATCGTAAGTATTTGAAGGTTATTTTCTTGTTGGAGATTATAGAAACCACTGAGACTATGGAATATTGAGGAATCATATTTCAAATTCTGTTATGGTTCTACATGATTTTTTTTTGAGTTTTTAACAGAAAAGATAGTTTGTATTCTTTTAGTATTTTATTTAGCCATATTAAAATGAACTAACTTTATTTTTTAACAACATGAATATCAAAAATTTTCTGGAAGAAAAAGTAAATATAATATTCTAAATGTCATCCAAATGAAAATTCATGGGATGTGAAATGTGTTATGATTGTCATCTAAAATGTAAAACTCCTTGACTTAAATGGCCAGAGGATAATTTTATAAAAAATTTACTTACTCAGCAATTTTTGTTGGTGTTAATAGATGACATTTGTCCTTAAACACTTCTGAAATAGTTTTGTTGTTAATTAGTGAGATGAAAGTTCATAGGCACTCTAGCTATAACATTGCTAATTGTTTAGTTTGCAACTTTATATAAGTATGGTTGTACATTAGAATTTAATTTCTTTGGGCACTTAGTAATTAGTTACTAATATATACAGATTTATAATTTCTGTATGCTGTTTGTATAGGAAATTTATTTTTAAGTAAGTTAAATATTGTAAGCTGATAATCAATGTAAATATTTATTTGAGAGGCAGGGAATGCTAAAGATCAGAAGAAATGACTGCTTGTAGTTGGTAAATACAAGAGAATATTGTAAAAGAAGAGACTGTATAAAAAGTTTTTCTTGATGGCAAAGTAAAATTGTAATTATGTTTGACATATTTTTTTAGTGATGGTGCACAGTTTCTTGTAATTTTATTTTAATATGCATTTCTCACTTTTCAGTCATTTGGTTTTATACTAAAATTATTGATTGCATAAGAAAAAAGAAATCCTTGAAAAATGTGCTAGTATTTTTTCTCTCAGACCTTGCTAACTTGAAGAATCTACAAACTGTAAATTTTTATTGTTTGCTTTGAAGAAAAATGTTTTAAGAGGTTCAATGCAATTTATCTTAATTTTGAAGTTCTTAAGAATTCAGTTTGTATAAAAATCAAAATGTTTTTACATAAATTTCATTCTTTTAGAGTCCAGAGAATATGCATAAAATCTTGACATAAAACACATTAAGATTTTAAGTATGTTCTTTGAGTGTTATCTTGCAATTGTGTTCATAGTGTACAGAGAGATGATGTCAAAAATAAATTGTTAAAATTCTAGAAAATGAAAATCATTAGAATGACTAAAAATCTTGAGTTGCTAGCGGCTTTTTAAAGTTTTATGTAATCTCTGATTTAAATCATCAGAAAGATATATATATTGTTATTTTATATCAGAAATCCATTATAGTTGTTAGAATCAGAACCATAGTTACCATCAGAAAATTATTATAGTTGTTAGAGCAGTAGTTGGTATATACACCTATACCTCGCTATATGGCCGCTCTTTATACAGCATTTCGCTATAACGGCCTTTTTTAATTATGGCGCTTTTTCGATTTATGGCCCACAATGTTTCGTTATACGACCACAACAGCGGAAAGTGATGATAGCAGCATATTATAGCTTAGTGATTCTTCATGTTAATGTTTGTCATCACATTAAAACCGTTTTTAAACATTTTATTTTATGTTTTTTATTATATGTATACATATGTGCATATGTATATGTGCTTTTGTTTATTGTTTTTATGTTTATTTTTTGAATTTCTGTTTATTATTACATTGTTTTGTACTTTTATTTTTATGTAAGCATTTTTATAGGAAATAAAAGAATAAAATGCTTTATGAACTAAAAACTATATTAATGAAAAATTGGAACAGATCCAATTAAATTTGTATGGGTTTGTATCAAAATAATTGATTTGTTATACAGCTTTTCGCTTTACGGCCAACTTTTCTGGATCGTATCTAGGCCGTAAAACGAGGTATGAGTGTACTTAAAATTTAAAAGATAGAGTTTTTCATAGTTTTTGTAGCATTCACATGTATCTTGTATACTTCCATTCAGTTTTTTACATATAGGAGACAATTATATTAAGCATATCTGCTTAAAGAATTTTGGTATGTTATAAATGTGTGTTGAGAGAGAAATGAGAATAGCTTTAATATCATACTTTTTCTTTATAGCATTTAACAAAATTAAAGCACAGATTTAAAATTTTCAACATTTAAAATTAATTTTAGCAAATTACAGAAAAGAGTACTTTTATGAAATGTATAAATTTATCAATACCTACATATCCATTTTATTAAAATGAAACTTCTGTTCATATTATTTCCTTTTTTCCTAAGTATATTTCATTATTCCTTGCTTATGAAAAAGTTAGTATATCACACCCTGGAAAGAAAAGTGACACAAGTCAAAAAATAGCAATTTTGAGGTTATGTTATTTGTATGAAGTGACGCATCTCTATCTCACAATTTGTCTACATAAGGGCAGTTGTATCAGTTTTATTGTAATGCTATTTCAAGCTGTATAGTATTCTTTAAGTTGATTTTTCTCAAATGCTGCATTTTTGAGTTGTGTCATTTTTCTTGCTGGGGTGTGATATGTGAATATATAAAGAAGAGATAGTGTGTGAATTTAACTTCTCTTAAATAAGTTGAAATTAGTATATTCTTTTGAATAAAATATCTATTGAATCAGATAAGAAAAAAACAAAACAACTCCAAATGTCCAATTTATCACTTAAAAAAATATATTATTATGGTACATTAAATCTTAGACTTATTATTTTTTTCTCTTATAAGATTTTTTGGAATCTCTTTGGGTTTTTTCCTCTTTTTTTTCTATTTATTTATAAGTCTATTTTCATGTTGAAAATTTTCATTGCATTCCTTACTTCATCTCTCCAAATAGTACTCTCAAATTCACATTTGTAAATTTATCAAGTTATAAAATTTTCACCATTGCTCAGTTGAATGTGGCATATAGAGAAAAAAATTATTATTCATCTAATGGTAGAGTAAAACTACATATTTTAAAGAGCAGTTTTACATATTTTAAAGCCTCCAATGTGTTAAAATTTTAAGAAATTTGTGCACTATTGAATGTCTATTCCTTTTTAACTCCCCCAGTAGATGTTGTATATCTTCATGTTTTCATATTGCAGTTATTTTTCACAATATATTTATGTTTCAGGCATGCCCCAAAGGTAAAGCAGACATGTTAAATGTACATATAATTTGCCATACTCATGATGATGTTGGATGGTTACACACAGTTGATAATTATTACCATATGTGTGAGTTTTATTCTAATTTGATTTAATACTTATATATTCATTAACAAATTATACTTTGTAAAATCTTAAGTATATAAAATAAGTCAATAGTAGTGCACCAAAAATTTATGCTGCTTTTATGTATTTAAGAAATATTATATCAGAAAAACACTTTTTAACTTTATGTTTCATTTATATGTATTATTTACTATTTACTAACAAGTGTTAAGTTGTAATAGTGATTTTGGTTATCATCAATATATTAATCTAGAATGTTTAATCATACAATTGAGGACTGGAAATGGTACAAGTGCTGAAAACCAAAATTTTCAGGCATTAAAAAATATCTAGTAAAATTTTTTTATATATTTTACTAGCTGAAAACCCGCACTTCGCTACGGAGTACATTCAAATTAAATACAACGGTCAATGTATGCAATTAATGCCAAAAAAAAATATATATATATATATATTTATAATAAATACGACGATCAATATATACAATTGATGTAGAAAAAAATATATATATTTAGAAAAAATCGTAAGGGATATTTTTATAGACAAAATAATGTCCAATCGTCTGCCGCATTAGCAAGAAAAAAAATATTTTTTTGTCTATTTACTTGTTATGCACGTGACGATAAATTTATTTAAAGTACCAGAAAAAGAAATCACGTGATCGGCATTTAATAAATTAAATTCTAAAAATTAATCTTTAAAAATTCACCAAAAATCAGAAAATGGAGGTAAAGATTAAAAAAAGACTTCATTTTAAAGGAATTTTTATGATCTTTCTTGTGATATAAATTTTATAACCCTCAAATTATTATTTTGAATGCAAACTTAAAAAAAGTTACTAAAACAGCTTAAAAATTTAATTAAAAAAAATCTAAGAAGAATTTTTCAAAAATCTTTCTTA
Organism: Dolomedes plantarius; assembly: GCA_907164885.2. Taxonomy (NCBI): domain Eukaryota; kingdom Metazoa; phylum Arthropoda; class Arachnida; order Araneae; family Dolomedidae; genus Dolomedes; species Dolomedes plantarius. Next base: position 83,968,053 of record OU015492.1, read on the forward strand.
GTGCACTCCTACACTATAAGAAGAATCGCCATGCAAAATTTCAGCCCTTTAGGTCCAGCGATTGGGTCTGTGCGTTGTATATCAGTCAGTGTGTCAGTCAGTTACGGAACTGTTTTATATATATACTAGCTGAAAACCCGCGCTTCGCTACGGAGTACATTCAAATTAAATACAACGGTCAATGTATGCAATTAATGCCAAAAAATAAATATATATATTTATAATAAATGCGACGATCAATGTATACAATTGATGTAAAATAAATATATACATATATTTAAAAAAAATCGTAACGGATATTTATTTTTTTTTTATAATATCCAATCGTCTGCTGCATTAGAAAGAAAAAAAAATTTTTTTTGTCTATTTAGTTGTTATGCACGTGACGATAAATTTATTTAAATTATCAGAAAAAGAAATCACGTGATCAACATTTAATAAATTAAATTCTAAAAATTAATCTTTAAAAATTCACCAAAAATCAGAAAATGGAGGTAAAGATTAGAAAAAGATCTCATTTTAAAGGAATTTTTATGATCTTTCTCGTGATATAAATTTTATAACCCTCAAAGTATTATTTTAAATGCAAACGTAAAAAAAGTAAAAAAAACAGCTTAAAAATTTAATTAAAAAAAATCTAAGAAGAATTTTTGAAAAATCTTTCTTAGTGCACCCCTACACTATTAGAAGAATCGCCATGCAAAATTTCAGCCCTTTAGGTCCAGCGGTTTGGTCTGTGCGTTGTATGTCAGTCAGTCAGTGAATGAATGAATGAGTCAGTTACGGAACTGTTTTATATATATAGATAGATTATGAAAGTTCTCTAAATGAGCAAGTTTAACATTATAAAACATTTCATTATTCTCAAAATTGATTAAATCACTAAGTGACACGAAATTACTACACTATACTGGTAACTATATTAGAGACAATGAGATTTCATTGGAAATGATATGAAAACCACTTGTTTACTCAACCTACCCAAGTATGTATTTACAGTGATTTACCTGTAAAATTCATTTGTTTTATTGATCATTGGGCTTGAAATGAAATAAAACTAAATGAAATTTCTGTTTAAAGAATATGTTCAGACACGTGGAATTTAAAATAAAAATAATAAAGTAAGTAGAATTTTTTTTCATTTGCAAATTTCCACATAGAAAGTTCTGTTTTTAATTTCTATGTATTCAAGCATTTCAAGTAAGTCTTTCTTCTTTTCTGTACTGATATGATTGCAAAGTACTAAAGTTGGTAAGTGTTCTATAGCTTCAGTGTCTTGAATTTTATTCCCCTTTTTGAAAATGTTGATGTATGTCCATTGCACAATATGGCTTAAACATTTACCTATCTTTATTATTTTAGGTTAACTTTTTTGATTCTTGTCTAAAAAATTTTTGTTATTATTTATTTTAGAAGTATTGATAAATTTTTCCGCTATTGCTCCCAAATCATAAAAATCATATTTAATCATAGGTAGGATTTTGAATGGCTTACTAACTTACAATTTCACCCTTACATTTCACCTACAATAAATAGCCAGCACAATGCATTATTACTGTTCCATTCAATTTAGTTAAGAATATATTTTTGTCAATTCACAAGAATGAATTACTGTTATTACTGTTAACATTATTAATTTCTTTGTTTATGTCCAATATTTTCATGGAATTTTTTCAGCTTAATATGCCCAACTTTTCATGAAATTTTTTTAAATATACATTTAAAGTAATATATATATATATATATATATATATATATATATATATATATATATATATATATATATATAATATAAAGCTACATTACAGTGTTAATCACCTAACTACTATGTTCTTTCACTAAGTTGAGTCTAGCAGTCTAAGTTATTTTACTATGACAAAACCAATTTCCACTCTTTTTTTTTTTGGGGGGGGGGGGGAGGCTGATTTTGGATAGTCTAATGATAGTATAAGGTTTTTCTTCTCTTAAACTTTTATTTACAGTTTTTTTTTTTCCCTTAAAATTGGACACCTTTTATTTCCCTCCATTTAAATTGATAAACAAACACTATGTTGCATCAACTAAACAGAGCACGAGAACTGAAAAATGGCACTTGTATAATTTTCATCAGAAAACAGAGCTGGAATTATAACTAACTTTAGACTATTATAGAAACTCACAGATTGATGACTGGCACTTGTACTTTTTAATCAGTGAGTTGATATGAGTACATCATTGAAGAAAAAAATTTAAATGATTTTTGGCACTTGTATTATTTTTCATGGACAGTCTGCAATTGTTTAAAATTGATAGTTTATGCCAAAACTGAAATTTAGATAATTATTTGGATTAATTTAGAAATTTTGTTGTTATTTAAATAATAATTTCTTGCCATAGTTTTTATTAATTTTATATCATATGATGAAGGATTTTCTTTACAATATGTTTCCTACATGGAAAAAAGAAAATAAACTTATGTTAAATGACTTTTAATGCATCAAAATTTTTAAAATGAGATTTTTTTTTAGCTAAATGGTCTTTGTAGAAATTTAGTGGAGAACTTAATCATATTACCTTGTTGTGTGCATATTCTATTAACAGTAACAGTTTTAAAATATCATATATTCTATTATGGATTTTCTCTAAGCTATGACAAAAATTGATAGCCACACATAATAGAGGAAAAAGTAATTGAGTTCTTTAGGAAATCAGTTTAAGCATACAAATTTACCACAGATGCCCTAAATAAGAACATTTGCTATTTTGTGATTCTTAATTTTATTTTGTAGAATAAAAAGTATTTTGTTCCTTTATTAAAAAAAAAGAAAAAGGTAAAAGTTCCAATTGATATCCATCTAGCCGATGAATCTTAAGAAAGCATCTGTGTTATGTTATTCATATGAATAAAACTGTTTCACATCTGTTGTATGAACATGAGAGATATACATACTGTATTGAATTGTTATGCTATGTGTACTTATAGAATTTCACTCATTTTTTGCAATACTTTTTTAAAAAATATTTTGTTCAACAACTCTTGGATGCTTAAATTTTTTTTCCATTGTAAGTTACAAAATGATGAAAATAAATTTCCTTGCCTGTAAAAATAGAATGTGATAGTATTGTAAATTTCACTTATAGAATTGGTGCTTCTCTCATTAAAATCTCATAATAATTGTGAGCAAAATAGGAAGTTGACTGTTTTTAATCTGCATGTGAGAATCATCTATTTTGTATGTATATTAGTACCATTACATGATTTCTTCTTTAATTTTAAAATAAGAATTCCAATTTTCTAGGGATACGAGAAATCATCACTTCTGTTGTCAATAATTTAATGCAAAATGAAAATAGAAAGTTTATTTATGTTGAATCAGCATTTTTTTCAATGTGGTGGGAGGAACAGACTGAACTAACTAGAGAATATGTAAGAAGATTAGTAAATGACGGTAAGTTAATACTTTAAATTTTATTATTTTTATGTCTAAATAGTTTTAACTTCTTGTACTTGATATTTCATACAAACAGCAATCTTGGAAGGCCTGTCTTCCTCTTATGTGAATTTCGTTTTCATGTTTAGGATAATAAAATGGGAATTCTATAAAGGAAAACAAATTATTATGGTGATATACATGCTGGAAAAAAATGAAGAGAAAGACAGAATATTAAACCTTAAATTATATGCATATCTTTCTCAAAATCTGACTGGTTTTTCTTACAAAAATCCTTTTCATTCTCTTTTCAAATTAGCTTTAGATATTAAGCTTTTCAAAATTAATCTTAATTTCTGAGAGCAAAATGATCATAAAAAATTTTTTTAGTTTCATCTATTTATCAAACAAGGAATTAACATTTTAAAGTATTTTAATTATTTAAAAACAAACATTAGTTTAGAGTGGTTTTTCAGCTACTAATTAGTTTTGTTTGCTCTCCTCCAGTTGTCACTTTGAAAATCTTTCAAATCCACTGGATACTGCTTTGTTTTAAGAAAAAGTAATTTAGTTTGTTTTAATTCTTTGTATACCTTTTTTTTTTCAAATATTAATAAATGTTCATTTTAGTATATGTATATTGTCTTTAATCTCTATGTAGGACGTCTTGAATTTATTAGTGGTGGATGGAGCATGAATGATGAAGCAGCTACACATTATTTAGCAGTAATTGATCAAATGACTATAGGATTACGGTGGTTAAATAGCACCTTTGGTTCTTGTGGCAGGCCTAACGTTGGATGGCAGATTGATCCATTTGGCCATTCAAGAGAATTTGCTTCAATACTGACACAGGTTTGCATCTCTCTACTAAAAGCTTACATTAGTCATACATTTATTTAAAGGAATTTTGAAGACAAAAGTACAAGTAAAATAATTATTCTCTTTTACTGTTAATGATATTTAAAGAAATTCTAGATCTCTTTGCCTCATATGCAGTGTTTCTTTTAGTGTAAATAAGTATCATTAATGCAAATTACTTTAGATTTTTCCGTATAAAAGCATTGTACAATTTTATGAAAAGTGTTTGTGTATTAAATTTGAAATTTTAAAAATCTGGTTTTTTTTATTTCATTTATGAATCTTCAATAAAAGAAACTAAATTTTTATCTGCATGAACAATAAATGTTTGACAAATTTTTATTCATGAGCCTTACACAACTGTATTCTGTTATTTAATTTACGAACAAAAAATTATACAGAATTTTGTTATTTGATTATATTGCCAGATCTAAAGTAGTTATTCATTTATACAGCCAATGATAGATCTTTTATGTTATCACCAAGGTTCACTCTGACTTTAAAATTTTTGGGATGTGTGGAGCATTCAATAATTTTGATGCTTTATTATAATTTCTAGGTTATTCTTTGTTAAGTTTGAGATTAAAAAATCCAATATAGCTTTTATAGTTCCCTTTAGTTAATGCTAATTCAGTAATTTATTTATAAACTATGTTATGAAAATTTTTTCTTTTATACCAAGCTCAAGTTTAAAGCAGGGATTTCAATCTCACATAAGCTCCTTTTCGAGTCAAGTTACTCAATTTCAAGAATTTTAGAGCTTTTTTCAAATGGGGTTGCTCTGTTTCATCCCCTAAATTATGCATTAAAAAAATATGTGATTCTGCTCGCTAAGATATATAACTTAATCATCAGATTTAAAAAAAATGAATTATAACTTGATTATTGTTTTAAAATTTAATATTTTTCTGATTTGTAAAACTGTTTTATGATTTCAAATGTACCTCCTTTATGATACAAATATCTGTAGTAGGCCTTTCAGTGATAACGTACATGAATTGCAGTGGCATAATCAAAGGTGGGGGATTTTGGTCAATACCAGAAGCTAAAAAATTGATAAAAAAAGATAATTTTAGGCAGACAGAGGCTCTAGAGAATTGTTCTAATTGCAACATTAATGCTCTAGTCACACTAATGTTACACTATTGACTCTTGACTGTGACTTCTTGTCATCGATTATGATAGAATATATTGCTATCAGCTTAGATTAATTTTTCCTTTTATCTCCTTGGATATTTTACATTATAATTAGTGACTTATTTAAAGAAAGAATCCATGCTATTTTAGAGAAGAAATAGCAAAGATTACATTAATTTATTTAGAAAAAGAATTAATGTAAAGTTATGTATATTAATATTCTTAATTATTTTAGATGAAATTTGATGGTCTCTTCCTGGGGAGGATTCATTATCAAGATAAAGATTATAGAGAAAAAAATAAATTAATGGAAGTTGTATGGAAAACAAGTGAAACTTTAGGTGATGCCTCTTTGTTTGCTCTTAATAAATTATGGAAATAGTTCTCATCAGCTGTGGTTACTAATTGTATTCAGTTTAATTAATGTTTTAAATCATTTTCTGTATGTCATATTAACACATTCATACTCACAAACATTGAAATGTTTACATATTTTTTTAGCTCTAAATGTGACAACTTATGGCAAGTATAAAACTTTAGACCAGTGGTTCCCAACCCATAGAAGTCTGCAGACCACTAAGCCAGAAAGTGAAGCATGTGCAGACCCCCCCCCCCCTCCCCAACTTGGGAGGGGAACCTTCCAGGGGGGGTATGGGGGATATAGAATATCCCTCAGGCAAAAGGGGTACAGGATTAATGTACTCACATTCTAACATACCATATTCTAATAATAAAATAATTATGTTAAACTTTTAAGAAATTTTAATTCAATACCTGATAGTCACCTGATATATTCAGCCCATCTAGTTTAATGAACATTGCTTTCAAAATCCTCATTTATTTGGCATCTTTTTAAAATGTGGTGCTGGACCACTTCCAAGGCTCTCGCGGACCACCTGTGGTCTGTGGACCAACAATTAGGAACCACTGCTTTAGACTAAGGAAGGAAAATCAACTTATTTTGTTGTTTATTTTTTACTAAAAGTTGAAAATTTTTAAGACTCATTATTTACTCTATACTTTCTTCATAATATTTGTGTTTTATAGTGTTTTTCTTTATTTTTAGAGGGAGCTAGCTTGTTTACAGGTGTATTGCCAAACGTATACTGGCCTCCAAGAGGATTCTGTTTTGATTCATTCTGTTCAGATGAAGAACTTACAGTAAGTAGGTATCTTATTTATTGCTCTTCAGTTTTTTATTATTTTTTAATCATTTGCATTTAAATTTACGTGTTTGTTAAATTCATTCCTTCTATAAATAATTCCTTCCCTTGATATTATGCTTATTAGTATCATAATTTAATTTAAATGTAGTTTTTTAATAGTGAAAACTGATTATTTCTCTTATTTATTTAAAAAGATATGCGAATACTGGATTTGTGAATTGTATTACCTTCATTGATGTAAATCATTGTTAAAATTATTAAAAAATAATCCAACCATTGTGTAATTTATGGTGTGATCAGAAAGAACATATGAATAATCTTTATAGCTATGCCAAAAGAGAGGGTGAGGACAACACATAAATTTGGAAATAATGTACATTTTGGAATAAGCAATTAGAAATATCATCAGTTTTTTTATATCTATAAGTGTTGCTATACTGAATGGTTAACTGAACTTATATATAATTGGTAAAAAAATGAAATTAGGACAGTTTCATATTAGATTACTTCAGAAGAAATGCAATGCAAAAAATGTCATGTAATGTTTACATTTCTGTGATAAGGGTATCAGATGTAAATGAAAACAAGACCAATTAATCAATAATGACTTACGCAAGGGAAATATCTTTGAAACAACTCATCAAAGTTAGATATATAATCCATCTGGGAACTTTGTGAATTCTGCTATGGTAAACTGAGAAATAAAATTTCACTGCAAAACAAAAAATTATGCTGTAATCTGGGGCTTCTCCTTGTTCAATGAGCATGAACATTTTCTTGCTTCTATTATGACTGAATAAGGTCCTTCTTCAGATTCTGTTGGTGTGAGGAAATGCTATGTATAACATGTGTATAATATGAATATTCATGTAGCTTGACTTAGCTATAGTTTGAAATTTGTTAATATTTTGAAGGGTATGAGGAATTATTGATAGCCATCATCCCTTTTTGTAATAAACAGTCTCTGTCTATCTCTCAGACACACTTAAAAAAAAAATTAAAAAAATCCATGATTCTAGGAAAGATGTGTGTTCAAAATATATCTAGCTGTACTCAAGTTGAAGTCATTGCCATTTTCTTTATCATGCATCAAATTATAAAAAATTTTGATTAAAAAAATTGTTTACCTTTCTCTTTTATTTTTGCTTCACTTTCTTTTCTATGGATATTATGTAAATTTACATTTTTTTTGTTAAAGTTTTATAAGGAGTTTAATGATTAGTCAAAATTCAAAATTTTAAATCTGCAACAGTTTTTCAAAAAAAGTTATAAAATTTTCTTTAATATTTTTTATTAACATTTGTAAGTGAATTTTTTAGAAGGTTGGTTATAATTGCAATTTGCAAATGTATGCATTTATAATGATAAGTAAATGATTTTAAATGCTTGGAAAAATAAAATTAATTGGTATAATTTTTATTTGTGTGTATTTATTTTTAGGAAGAAAATATCAATTACAAAGCTCATAGTTTTATTGCTATAGCTGAAGAAGAGGTGATTATTCATTTTTAAAAATTTTATAATAACAATTTAATATGCAAGAGAGTTATGTTAATTTTAGAATTAAGGTAAGCAAATTTATGTTTTTTATTCTTATTTCAAACAAGTCCAGAGAAATTTGCTTGAATCTAGTATCATGCTTGATTTCAGTTGATTTGTTTATTCAAATAGAGGAATATTTTAAGCTCACCACTTTGAAGGTTTGTTTTCAATTGTTTTTGAGTTTCAAAATAAGACAGTTGATCTAAAATGGTGGGGGTAGGGAGAAATACCAGGAATAAGTTAGTGAAACTTATTTTATTCCATTAAAAAATACAAGATTAAAAAAATGGATATTAATATTTTTGTGGGAAAAAACATTTTATATTCATAGAGCTAATAATGAGGTGAACAAAATATCTAAAATTGTTTCTAGTTATCTAAAATTGTGTGATTACAATCCTTGGTCTATTTTATATATTTTTTTCACACATCAGTAATAGAAAAATTATAAATAAATGAATCAGAAGAGTTATTTTGACACATAAAACCCACAGTTGGGAGAAATATTACTCTAAAATATAAATCTGTGAATAAATACCACTTCTCAAATCTTATATGTAATAAACATCTTTCCATTTTGTTCATTTTAATTCATAAATTAAAATTAACATATATATTTTTAACAATAATTTGACAATAATAAGAGATTATATGTGTGAGTTTTTCATAATTTATTTTACTAAAAATATAATAGAATTTTAATTGCAATCATTAAAGATCTAATTAGATTTTTTGTGTAAATAATAAAATAATGTTCAAATTTTTCATTATTTTTAATCTTTCATACCTGTCATTCTCCTTGTAAAAAGGTGGTTTAAATCAGCTGAGACTGTTCATTGAAACATTTTAGTGAAAAACATTAATTTCAGTTTATTTATGTTTCAAACTTTTTTCTAAATGTCAAAATAAGTACGTATGTGTTTTTTAACATTCCTAAAGAATATTTAAATTTCTCTAGGCCAAAGCATATGCTACAAATCATATTGTAATGACAATGGGAATGGATTTCCATTACAGAGATGCAGCTAAATGGTACAGGAACTTAGACTACTTAATTAGTTATGTAAACTCATTGGTAAGTTGGAAATTTCAAAAACACAAGATTTTGCCAGTATCTTATTTTATATCCTATTACAACTTCAAAGAATCATTAACATTCTTTTTCTTGTATAAATATTAGCTTACATAGCAACTTTTGACTGTGTATTGGGGAATATCTAGAAGTTATTATTTTTATTTGTTTGCCCACATTGTTTGATGTTTAGCATCATTAGTTGCCGCCATGTAGGTCTGTGCCAAGGTATAGATGTTTCTTTTTTGTTCCGTCATATGGAGCATTGTTGGTCCCTGTACTGTACTGGTTTTTGACCTTTTCAGAGACGCAGAACACTATTATATAAATATATTATTTTTGTGGAACACTAACATTAATGTCTATGGAATTCAGCAAAATCTTAAAATTAACAATAACAAAAGGTATGCGGTTTTCAACATATCCTATTAAAAAAAAGACTGATTTTTTTACCATTATATAATAACCTAAGAAACAAATAAAGAATGAACTTTAAAGTACAGTGATTTCTGCTTATAAGAATCACATTTGTTATTACTGTTTTTGATTCTTATAAGCGGTTGATTCTCATAGCCGAAATTTAGGTTTTTGGACAGGCACAAATACACCTATATATACATATATTAGATAATTTACCTTAAAATACTCTTTAATTTACGTTAATTATCTTTTATTAAAATTATTTTTTATAATTTTAAAAATACAACTTAATTTCTAGACCTATAAGTAGATACACATGATTATAGTAAGAAAAGAAAAAAAATCCAATATTTGTTACAATTTACAACAGGGGTGTCAAACTCAAAGGTTAACTTGGGCCAAACAAACAAGGTTTAACTATAGGTGGGCCGCAAAAAAAAAAACAATAAAAACGTAGGTTTTTTACAGTATATTACCTAATTACAGTATATTCAATATAAATATACACATTTTGTTTAATAATAGCAAAAAAAGAGTATAATTAAAAAAACACTTAGCGAATTCTTCCTATCTAATTATAATTTTACGTCAGTTATTTTATTATATATTATTGTGTGCCAATATATTGGCCGGGCCGCAAAAATGTTCGTCGCGGGCCGAGAGTTTGACACCCCTGATTTAGAACATACCTGCTTAACAGTTTTAACATTTCAACTACAGGAAGGGAGCAAGAAAAAGTTTTCTATAGTAGTTTGACGTAATGAAGTTTTCAGGAGACTGTTTATACCTCTTTCAATACTAATAGTCTCAGATGAAGATTCACCTTCTAGCTTACATTTCACAGTTTGATAACATGCTGAATCTACTAATGTCACGTTTCCCTAAGTGATAGTGGACACTTCGCCGAAGATTTATGTGTTTTTAGGGTCCAGGAAGATGCAACCAGAATGTGGTAGGTGGGAAAAAAGAGTCCCTATTTTTGTTTGTCAGAGGAGAAAAGTGAAATCGGACCCGGACGGGTAAAGATGTCCCCAGGTGAAGCTAATAGGACAGTGTTGTGCTAAAGCGTTTAAGGAGAAACTATTATGTTATGTCTAACAAAGAAAGGGATGAATTTTATGTATTCCATCCCATCTTATCAATCTTTCTTTAAAAAAAAAAAAAAAAAGAACTTTGTCCCTTTTGAGGGTTTAAGTGGCTTTTTTTTGGAAAAATGAAAGGAAAGCAAAGAGTGTAAACTGATTCTTAAAACTGGTGGATTGATTCTTTAAAGCGAAAATTTTAACATGGAAATAATACATTTGTTTTTGTTTTCACGATCTTGATTCTTATAAACGGTTGATTCTTATAACCACTGAACACTATAAGCGGTGGTTACTGTATATTGCTCCTAGTAACCAAAAAATTGTGAGTAATATGTATTTCTTTGTTTTGCAATTTAAAGTTAAATGTGTTAATTGGAAGTGTTATAGACTTTTTTTTCCCCTGTGTGAAATTTACGAAATGCACGCTTCCATTTTAATCATTTCTTACATTTAAAAATATTTCTTACAAATTATTTTTATACAGTGTCACACACAATTAAAATTGAAGATATTGAGATAAAATAGATGGTTACATTACAATTGAGGCATTCCGATTGAAGAGCGGGTAAGTGCCAAAATTTCCAAAAAGTATTTTTGCACTGATACAAGGGTTTGTTCCAAGGCTAATGCTGGGGAAAAGGAGGTAAGTGCCTAGCTCAGAACTAAACCAAACTATTTAGGCACTTACCTCCTTTTCTATGCCATTAGCCTTGGAACAAACCCTTGTATCAGTGAAAACATACTCTTTGGAAATTTTGTCTTTCACCCGCTTTCAATGAGAACACCTCAATTGATTCTGTTATAAGATTTACATATATTGACTTTTGTTATATATGAATTATAAAAAAAATAATGGTGTGGAAATAAATTATTTTTTTAATTCTAATAAATTAAAATATTTAAAAGAAAAAAAGTCACAACAAATTTCGTGGAACACCTGGGACATATTCACAAAACACTGGTGTTCCACAGAGAACCAGTTAAGAACCACTCCTCTACTGAGTGCTCCCTTAATAAAATATTCAACAATGAAATTTCGAAAAATATTAAACTATAATATTTTTTTAAAATCATATTTCCATTTTAAAGTGAATATATATGTATGCAGTCCTAATTTGTTAAGTATCTATAAATTTTGGTTTTAATTACCTATGACACAACATAAAATCTTCTTTAGATGTGTCTGTGTGTCAGCAAATTCTTTATCACACAAATTGTTAGAAGTGAATTATATTTATTATAAAATAAAAGAATTTTGAAACTGAAAAACTGATTAATTTTCATTTCAGCAAGCAGTTGGTGTGAGAGTCAATCTGTTTTATTCTACTCCAACCTGTTATATGCATAGTCTTCATAAAAGTAATATGACTTGGACTACAATGAATTCTGATTTCTTTCCATATGCTTCTAAACAGCATGAGTATTGGACTGGGTATTTCACTAGCCGGCCTGCTTTGAAATATCATGTGCGAAAATGCAATGGCTTTTTGCAGGTTTGTATGATTAATGTAAATTTCCTTTTATTATATATAAAAGTGTTTTGATTTTAAATGAAAGTATGTTTTGAAATTAATCATGTGCTTATTCATTCACAGATTACAAGCATGTTAGAATTTACTAATTAATTATGAATTGTTTTTTTCTCAAAGAACATTTACAAAATAAATAATTGCATTACTCCTGAATTTATTCTGATGGTAATTTTGAATGCAAAATTCGACCATAATACAGAGGCTGTTCACACATTTTTTAGATGATGTATATTGTATTCACAAAACTAAATTACATAAAATTCTTGTGTTTTAAATGTTCTATTTGACATTCCTTATTCTGAACTATCTTTCGACACCGCAATTTCCAGGATAATAATGCCTTTTGAAGTGTCAGAAGAGGTATTCTATCCCATTCCTCCTGAACAGCTTTTCAGAGTCCTGTAAGGGTTTTGGGACGACGTTTGGATAATGCAGATTTTAAAAGTTCGAAAGCACAAAAATCCATAGGTGATACATCGGGAGATTTAGTAGGGATATCAGTGAAGGGTATGGCCTTGATACCAGTTTTTTGTTCCATTTCTTTTAGGAAATTTACAGTGGATTTTGATGTGTGACTGCTAGCTTTGTCCTGATGGAGTCTCACAGATTGATGGCACTGTGGGTAAAGTGATGGTGTTTCATTCAGAAAAATTGGCTATAAAATATGTTCCTGATAGTATTTGGAGTTAATCTTGACATTTTTTTCCACTCTCTTTATTTTTAACTTGCCATTATAAGAAAAACCAGCAACAATCATGAATCCCATAGAAAAACTTTCTTTCGATTCTTTGAAACATGTACTTAAATTTTTTTCTCCCCTTTTATGATAATAAATGGCTCTTTTTTTGTTGCAATCATTTAAATACACCCATGATTCATCTATTGTGACAATTGTTTTCCATTTTTCTTTGGATAAGTGTTTCTCATATAGAATTCTGCAGTGTGTCCTGCGTTCAGCGATATGATTTGAAAGAAGACTATGCACATTGCGTTTTTTCGCTTTCTTAAGATTTAAATCACCGTTTATCATTTTGTTTACAGTGGACACTGAGCATTTTAATGATTTTGCAACTGTCCTTTGACTAGGGGGATTTTCTTTTAACATTAAACAACGTACCTTTGCAATAGTCGAAGATGTCCGTTTTTTCCTTGGATACTTGTTTGGAATTTTTGTCCCACTTGAGGCTCCAATTTGACGTTTTTTTCCTTTCTTGTTGACGATATTACCTTTTGACGCTTTAGATATCACAAAACCATGACTCTCGCATCGTTTTTGGATAACGGAGTATACATATTTCTCTTCGGAAAGAGCATAAATGTAGCCTTCAAACCACTGCTTTGTTAAAAACGTCATTTTGAATAAAAACAAAAGTTTCAAGCCGCAGACGATAATTTTGACAAAAACATAGTACAATTGCAATTATTTCTTTTGCAGCAAACGATTTTTTATTACCGCTTACCAAAACCGTCTAAAAAATGTGCGAACAGCCTCTGTATTTTGGTTGTAAAAGGTTGGGGTTTTTTTTTTTAGAAGTGACATTATGTGTACTGAATTAAAATAATAATTAGAAACCTGTAATATGTTATTTTTTATAATATTGGCATACTTCCTTGTGTTGAAAATCTTTAAGAAATTTACTTTAACTTTTTACTGTTGTAAAGCAGCAGTAAAAAGTTAAGCACATTATATATATATAGCACATTATATATAGTCTATAGCTAGATTTAATTCCTCTTATTTGGGTTAATGCTTTAACGTTTTTGTTTTATTTATATATTAAAATGTAAGATATAAAATGTTAATGTTGTAATGTTAGACATTTATATGTTATTAAAAATTTTAGACATTTGTGTAAGATGATAAATGTTAGGTACGTTAAAATGCTGGATATTTTTCCATTTTGCATTATCAAGGCTAAAGTACAACCTTTGTCCAGAAAGTTCGGTGAATGTGTCTATAGTTACAATGGATTCTTGTCTTACATGAAACAGCTGTTACTGTCCTTCAGAGTAATCTCCATAGGCGGTAATGCACATTTGGGAATGGCTGTAGAAGTCTTGGAAACTCCTCGCATAGTCCTCTTTAGGGATGACCTTCAGCTGGGTTGTAACATTACGTTGGATGTCTGAAAACCACCCTTCAGGACTTATTTCAATTTGGGTAACAAGAAAAAGTCCGGGGAAACAAGTCTGAGGAGTAAGGTGAGTGATTCAGGGACACGACTCGCCTGTTGGCCAGGAACTGCTGCACCAGAAAGACAGTATGTAGTCAGGCATTGTCGTGAAGCAGGGTCCAGTTGCTTTGCTTGGCGTACTGGGGGCAAACCCGCTTGATCCGTTGCAGCAAATGTTTCAGTATATCCACATACTTAGTGGCATTTTACGTGGTGCCCTCAGGGAGGAATTCTTTATGGAGGTGACCCTCAGAGTCGAAGAACACCATGAGCATTGTCTTGATGCAGGATTTCTCACTTTGCATCTTCTGGCTTTTCGGTGTCCCTGGACCCAAGAGTATGGAGAGGTCTCCATACTCTGATGCTTGCCATCAGAGTTGTACTTCAGGCACCAGGTCTCGTCACCCATAAAAATGGTTTTTAGGAAATTTGGGTTTCGATCTGCCATGTTGATGAAGTCTCCACAGGCGTCAATCCGAATTTGCATTTGTTCCGGCGTCAAAGTGTGGGGCACAAGTCGGGAGCAAAGCTTGCGTTTACCCAAATCATGGGTCAGTATGGGGTGGGCCATCTCACGACCAATTCCCACTTACTCTGCTATCATTCACACTGCCACACGACAATCCTTGGCTAACAATTCCTTCACTTTCTGTACGTTGTCCAGGGTGCAGGCAGTTACAGGCTGACCACTTCGGGGGGAGTCTTTAATGGTGTCTCGCCCTTCTGGGAAGCATTTAAACCATTCATACACGCACTTCAAGGTGACAGCTTGTTCTTCGTAAACTTTTAGCAGCATTTCATGAGTCTTTTTAGCTGATTTTCTAAGTTTGAAACATAACAACATATTCATTCACTGATCCATTTTGAATTTCGACCAAGTGCACAACATCTTCACTCCACAATGAACTGTTTTCAGACCATAAGCTAACTCGCAGCACTGCCAATCAGAAACTGGTTCAGACCAGTCTTCACCTGTCCGGCACGGTATGCGCCGGTTGCAAACTCTTGTGACCGTGAGCACTATGACCTCATTTACCATACTCTCTGGACAAAGGTTGTATTATGTAACATGTTTTCATCATTACATTTGTTTATTAAGAGATTACTATGACATTTCACATCTTTCAATATTATTCTTATTATCAGTCTATTTTGTTTCGCAAGAGATTTCTCAAGTATTAACTTCTAATTATTTTTCTGTTGCAAATATTTATTGATATCATTCAGTTTGTGAAAATGCATTTTGTTAAAGTTTTTATTTTGGTGTCCTGTAAAAGTTGACAAAAGTTTTGTTACAATTAATGTTGCTTGAGTCAGATTTGGAGACACATTTTTGTATTAAAAATCTGTCTTTTCATTGATGTTTTAATACTTTCTATTTAGATGTGTAAGCAATTGGTTGCTTTAGCAGATGTAGAAATTGCTGATACTCTCACTCTTCGTAAGTAATTACTTGCTTTGCTCTCTGCAAATAATACTATTTATACTGAAAAATAACATTCATAACTTTTATTCACTTGCAGAGAAAGCTCTTGGGGTAGTACAACACCATGATGGAATTACGTAAGTTAAATCTTTATTAAGATTAGTAAATGTTTCTGTTTAGTGTTTGATATTTAAATAATTTTAAGTTTGAAAACTGGAAGGATATTGTTCATAATTTATACTGCTATTATAATAACTTGAAGCTGAAAGGTCAACATTTTGAGTGTTGTTTTTGCTTGGAAATCCTATGCTTTTATTCCTTAATTCCTTAAGAAGAATTAATTTTTTTAATAGATTTTCAGGATTTTTGTATTATTTCTTCTGGCTAATTACATTTCAGAAAATCTTCTGCATACTACATAATCTTCTACAGCGCTTTTCTCTTAAGCATACCAGCTTCAGTTATGTTGCCTTTCATGAATTAGAAAACTTTTTGAAAAATAATTAAGAAATTTTTCCATTAGTGCCAATGTGTTTGTTTGGGGATTTTAATCCAAATATTCCATACAATTTTTAAAACAAAATACCTTACAATTAGCTTTAGCCAAACTAAGGAAAACATCTATGTAAAATAAAAACAAGTTTTATTTTATCTTTGACTAAAGCCAAAAGTATAGAATAAAAAGTACACTTTTAGGCAAATTCTATAATCTCAAGCTTCCACTTAATAAACAAAACTTTTCATATAATTATCACTGATTTCAAATGGCTGTTTTGAAACATGAATGTATAGCTACTTCTTTTTTAACTTAAAATGAGTATTAATCTTATTGAAATTTTATGTCTGTTAAAACTCTACCTAAGCTATGGCTTGCTATTTACTTGATTTGAAGGAATAAAATGAGATATCAAGAAATAAGCTTAAAATAAAGTGTAATTAAGCCACAAGAAATTTTATGTGTCTTTTTGCCCTTTAATATTTTTGCATATAAATACAGTCGAACCTCCATATATCGAAGTAGCAAATCGCTGCAAGAAAATTCGATTTATAGAAATTTCGATATATAGAATTGAGCTTAGTTTTATCATAATTCTCCTGAAAAAAAAAAATTAAGCTAATTTTCGTATATGGAACTCCATGTCTAATTTATATGCGAATCCCATTAAATGAAAGTTAATAACTAAAAAATGAATTAATATGAAAGATTTATTGAGTACTACATATCTTTAAAAAACAATAATGCAGACAATGGTTACAATGATCAGAGTTATATTCTTTTAAAGAAAACTACAAATATCTTGCTGAACAGCCAGTTTTGCAGCTAGTTCAAAGAAATGTTCATATTTATTCAGTCCACTAAAAACTTCATCAGGGACATTTTCCGCGAATTGAATTCCACGACGTATTGTTTCAAACGTCAAAAATTGGGAGATTTTATTCTAAAGTGGAATAAAATCTCCTAATTTGTCTTGAAAAAAATTTCGATATATAGAGATTTTTTCGATATATAGAAAAATTTTTTCTATGTAATGAACATGGAGATTTGCTAAGAGTTCGATATATAGAAAATTTCGATATGGGGAAGTTCGATATATGGAGGTTCGACTGTAATTATTTATTTTGTATGTAAAATTTATCTATATAAATATATATTTATTTTTTTAATATTTTTGTGAGTACTATATTTTTATTTTTAGTTATTTATTTATTTTTTTTATCTTTTTAGTGGTACTGAAAAGCAACATGTCTCAGATGATTATACAAAAATGTTGTCCGAAGGCTATTCATTATGTGAGGTTAATATTTAAAAAAATTTTACTCATTCTTATTGTATGTTAAATTTACCTTTTCATTGCTTTTTTATTTGCTAATAGAAGTGAAAAATGAGAGATGTCATGGCTTTTTTTTTAATGGAAAAAAATGCAAATTATTTTTAAAAAGAATTTGTGTATTCTTTATGCTTGAATATTTTGTATACTAAAGAAAAAGCTTCCATTAGATATTACCAGAGTTGTTAAAAATCCTGATCATAAATTAAAAGTAGTGAATTTTTTTTATAAATCAATTTATATTTAAAGGACTGTTGAAAAAGGATCTTGAAAGCATATGCAAGTTTTATGTGTGATATTACTATTACTGATGCAAATGACTTTTTTTAATGCTAACTTTATTGAAATTAGGTGACTGTAATAATATGTGAATAATAAAAAATCTGATGTTTTTGAAAGAACTCTTTGGAAACTAAATTAATTTTAAAATACTTTTTTGTTATTTTGTTATATGCATGTATTTCAAATTTATAAGCTGAATATTACTCTTTTAATAGGATGCCATTGAGAAATCAATACGAATTCTCTTATCAAATGATACAATACTTCCCCGCCTGTATTTTTGTGAACATTTAAATGTCAGTCAGTGTGTGTTTACTGAGCTACAAAATCAAGTATGTATCTAATATTTTTTATACAAACTAAATGTCAAACATTTAAAAATAATCAAAACTTTGAAATTGAGTTTTATTCATTTTATATTAATTTATTCACTTTTTGTCAATTTTTAATGAAGCAATTTTTATCATTTAAGAAAATATAGCTTTTAAATGTGAAGCAAAATATTTATTTCACACCTTTATACTGCTGTTTATTAATGATTAATGAATGTTTCTGTTTAATTTATGAAGAAAGTAAACATTATTCTTCATATTTATATTTTTAAAATCCATTATATGGTTTACTAGCTGAATACCCATGCTTTGCTACTGAGTACATTCAAATTAAATACAATCGTCAATGTATGCAGTTAATGCCAAAAAAAAAATATATATATATATATATATATTTATAAAAAAATAATAGCGGATATTTTTACAGACAAAATAATGTGGAAGAAAATATTGAAATTAAATCTAATAGAACATACTAAAGAATATAGTACAGTTTGAGGAACATTTCTTTTACTGTATTTAAATACTTTTTAGGATAATGTCCAATTGTCTGCCACATTAAAAAGAAAAAAATGTGTTAATTTATTTCGTTGTTATGCACGTGACGCAAGTATCACAAAAAGAAAAGAAAACGTGATCAGCATTTAATAAATTAAATTCTAAAAATTAATCTTTAAAAATTCACCAAAAATCAGAAAATGGAGGCAAAGATTTGAAAAAGATTTCATTTTAAAGAAATTTTTATGATCTTTCTCGTGATATAAATTTTATAACACTCAGATTATTATTTTAAATGCAAACTTTAAAGAATATTACAAAAACAGCTTAAAAATTTAATTAAAAAAATCTAAGAAGAATTTTTCAAAAATCTTTCTTAGTGCACCCCTACACTATAAGAAGAATCGCCATGCAAAATTTCAACCCCTTAGGTCGAGCAGTTTGGTCAAACCTCATTTTTTTTTACCTTGCCTCTATTTTTTCCTTCTTTTACATCCTTATCTAGTTTTAAATTTAGATTCTATGAAAATGTCACTGTTCAGCAAAAAGCACTGTAAATATGACAATGTAATAATAGTTCATATAAAATTACGGGACTGATCCTTTTTGGTACGATATTTTCGTTTGGTACATTTTAGAACATTTACCAATGAATTAATTAAGGAAAAGTTTATGAAATAATTATTAATTTTGCTTATAGTTTAACTTATGGGCTTTAGATTTAAATTTAGTTAGATTACCTTAAAGATTAAAATTAGATTGAATTCTTAATTATTTGAAGTGAAAACTTCAAATAATTAAGAATTCAATTTTATCCACAATAGCCAGGTTCTAAGGATGTTAAGAGTGTCGTAAAAGAAACTGTAATTAACCCTAAAAGAAAAGATGAAAAAAATTAAACCTATAAAACTTACACTTCTTAAAAGGAATTAAAGACATAACTCAAGCTTAGGGGTAATAATTACAAATTTTATTTAAGCATTAACTTCCAATAACTTTCGACATAATCACAAAATAAAAACCAGACAAACTTAAACTGCCAAAGTGCACAATTCCTCAGTGACACATTATTCAAATAATTATAATCATATCAAACACAAAGCATAATAAAATAAAGTTAATAAATTGGTGGCTGGTGGAAAAAAAAAAAAGAAATCCTAAAAAGTGCTTAAGTTAAATTATAATAAAAAAGGAAAATCAACAAAATCATATTACCCGTTTTCGACTGCAGTCTACTAAAAAAATAACTAGAAGGAAAGGCAATATAGGAAAGTCCAAAGATTGGGAAGTAGGGCACGCCCATAAGAAAGGGAATTTATTTATGATTATTTATCTCCAGATCTTCATAGTCCCCGTCTGTCTGAAATGAATCTCAAGCATCTTTTTCTGAGGTCACATCCCTGGTCTAGTTAGAAGACAACTATTCTCCTAGGCGACATCTGTCAGAATCCCACCAAAACTTTTCTCTCGCTCGAAGTTCGGAAGTCACCTTACTTCTTCAACCTTGCACGTCGAAAAATTAGTTCTTCATTCCTCAGCCTCCTATTGGCCTTGGGGAGTTTCGCCGAGTCCCTCGATGTATACTTCTGCAACGATGTTGTAAACAAAAGGCTCCCCTTTTTCTCAAAAATTTCTTGGTGGTCTTTTTAAACATGGTAGTCTGGAATTCTGTGAAACATTAAAATTCCGATGTCGTTGTATCTTCGTTTTTTAAATCTTGGGTTCTTGAGAGGGTTCAAAGCAAAATGGCACAGCTAGATGTATTATGTTACTGTGAGAGAGAATATAGAAGGTTGGTAAAGAAAGGAGGAGAAACTTTTAAGTATTTAATTTTATATTATTTGAAACAAAGGTTCACCAGCCAATATAAAAAAATGGTTTTACCAGCCACTTATATTGCAATAACTCTCAGTATTTTATATTTTCACACCACACTTATACATAATTTACTAAAACATGTTATGTTAGAAATGGGCTTTAAATACTTTTAATGTCAGCACAAATGGACTTTAAATATCAGCACAACATCCTTTGGCCAAGTCGGACTCTGACCCTTGTGGTGCCAATCAAAATAGGAGCTGCACCTTCACCGCCCATAGCCTTCAGGACTTGACCTGATATTGCTATCAGTCAAGTGGGATAAGCAACAAAAACAACAACAACTTCTTTTTACTTTTAAAAGTCTGTTTGTAGTCTTGGCATAACATTAAGTCTTTGGGACTTTTAACAAAAATTACTGCCTGTCTCTGAATAATACTGATTATAATTATCATAATGATAATAGTCATAAAATGTGAAAAGGATACAACAATAAAATTACATTTTATATCTCACTATACAAAAATAATTTACCAGTTTACTCACCATTGTAATCATAAAATGCATACAGCATATACCATTCATAATATGAAAGATATAGAGCACTTTATAATGTACAGTATACCAGTATCTTTCCTATAGATCTTTCTGATGAGACTTTTTTTTCAGTTTTTAGTAATAGTGTATAACTCTTTGGCTCATCCTTCCAAATCATATATAAGACTACCAGTTGTTGCTGAAGGATATACTATCAGGCAACTCTCAAGAAGACGGAGATCTATATTAGCTCAAGTATGTATTTCACTTTATTTTTTAAATATCTGTATTA
Source organism: Dolomedes plantarius (assembly GCA_907164885.2). Taxonomy (NCBI): domain Eukaryota; kingdom Metazoa; phylum Arthropoda; class Arachnida; order Araneae; family Dolomedidae; genus Dolomedes; species Dolomedes plantarius. Next base: position 83,989,466 of record OU015492.1, read on the forward strand.
AAAAGTTTATGAGGATGTGTGTTTTCTTAAATTTTACCTGTGCTTCTAACTATTTAGCCATTTATAGTTTAATTTAATGGAGTGATTACATTTCTCTTAGCAGTTATTAGTATCTAAACCAGGGGTGTCAAACCTTTTAGCTTCCTTGGGCCACATTGAAAGAAGACGGATTGTTTTGGGCCACATTGAAAGAAGACGGATTGTTTTGGGCCACACAAAAATATACCTAACATTCAAAATAGTTGAATAGTAAAAAAAGTATAAATATAGTTAACATATTTATTTTATTATAAATTTTATTTATAATTATAAAGATAATTTTAGGTGACATAAAAATGATGTGATATTTGGCATTGAATATAAGAGACTAATGCATCATTATCTGAGTCAGTTGAAGTGGTGGCAATTTTCAGGGAACTCTCAAGATTTTTATGCGATATTTTGGTTCCAATTTGACTCTTAGTGTGCTTCACTCGTGAAAATAGTTGTTCACACATGTACATGTTTCCAAACAATGATGACATGAATAATGCATGACTATACAGTAAGAGATATTTATCTCTGGGCAGGTATGATTTACAGAGGTCAAACAAAGGGACTTGATTGAATTTCTCTTTAAGTTGGATATCAGAATGCAAATCTATGCCTTCCATTTGAAAATTTTCTGGCAACATATCTATATCGACTGTAAATGGAGTATCAAAGATGCAAAACAACTGCTTATTTTTCAACAAAGGGGGATCTGTAACGGACGTCTGCCATCATCGGCGAGGAGGGTTATATATATATATATTTTTCCGCTTTGAGCTCTGGGCCACATGCAGCCTGTGGGCCACGGGTTGGACACCTCTGATCTAAACCCTGAATATCACATTTGAGAGCTGCATTTATTTATTTATTTTATTTTATTATTTTTTTTAATTTAAAACTACTAGGAACTATTTTATTTATATAGTTAATTCGAAATTATTTTTTCTCCCCTAATTTAAAGTGAATGGAGTAATAAAAAACTTTAAATTATATGCTTGGTGAAATACTATAAAAAACTGTGTATTCCAAAACTTTTCTAAGTTCTAATCTAAAAATTTTTATACTTCATATTTAGTTTCATATTTTATGAATTGAGAATTTATGCATATGTATATATATTATATTTATTTATTAAAAATGGTTATGTTCATCTTGAGATAAAAGAACAGATTGTATGCAGCAATAAATTGTATCTAATTTAGTTTCTTTTACCAAATTAGAACTAAATGTACTTTAAATTATTTTTAAACAAAGCTGATTTAAATTTAATTTATAAATTTTTCCTGTAAGTAATATTTTCACTAGAATTTAAAAATTGTATATTGGTTTAATATGTTGCCCATATTTGAATATACTTTTGAGTTGTATTTTAAAATGTGGCTTCTCGAATAAAAAATTATATCTTTTCACAATATAAAAATAAATAATTCAAGAAATGTTATTGAAATAGAAATATGTATTTTATTTTCAGGTTGTTCCTATTCCACCTTCTGTGATAAGTTTACCTGAACGATCTAGCCTGGCAACTAACGAACTTATATTTCCTGTAACTCTCCCTCCTTTAGGGTTCTCTGTATATGGTGTTCAGAAACTTGAAGGTAATTTTTGAATAGGGAATTATAAACAAAATTTAGTAGTGTAATAAATAAATATTGCATAACCTTAAAATAAAAAACTTAAAATTCTACGGCTGACTTTGAAGACTTTGAACTTATAATGAATATTAGAGATTAACTTTGAAGATACTAATCTATTTTCCTCAGTTAAAAGATCAAGCAGTATCTTTACATAATATTGTTTACATTAATTACTTATCATTCAGGACTCTGTTACAAAAGTTTAAAGTTAAAGTATTATCTGCTTCAAAAATAAAAAATAAAATGTTAGATCTTCACTTAGTTAACTAATTGGAATGGATGTTATTTTGAAGATCTGTTCAGGGTTGTCTGGTTCTTAAAAGTCCTTAAGAATTCCTGTTTTCACTCTCTAATTTTAAGGGAATAAAAAAATTTTCACTCTCTAATTTTAAGGGCCTTAAAATTTTTTTATAAAGTACTTATTTTTGCATTCAAGGTTTTTTTTTACTTTCTGGTCCTAAAATAAGTACTCATTTTCGATAAATTCAAAAGAATACATGAATATTTTATTTATGACTGCTGATAACTCGCTTTAGGAAAATGCTGGTAATACTCTTTGTGTATAAGTCTCAGTTTTTTTTCCTATTATTGTTATTCAGGATGAAAACACTTATATGATCAGTGGTGCACCCAGGGGGTGGGCCAAGGGGCACGCCCCCCCCCCCCTCCTCCAAAGAAATAGAAATTGTATTATGATTATTGAATTTGCGTTATAGATATTTTTATCTGTTCAACTCGCCCCCCCCCCCCCCAAGATGAAATCCTGGGTGCACCACTGTTTATGATATTAACCTCCTTGCCTCTGAATAGGAAAAAAAAAAACCATTTCCTCTATTTACTCACTTTTTCCTAATATTGCAAATTCATAAAATTGATGTTTTAAAGAGGAATTATCATAAGATTATGGTCCTAATACTCAAATATTTTTTAAATGTCTTAACTATGGGGAAAAAAACATTTAAAATCATTTTTGAAGTCCTCAAAAATGTAGTTATGCACAAGTGACAGCAAATAACAATTCATGCTGATTGACCCATTACAAGGACTGAATAGCATCCTTAAATGCACTGCCTACTGGTTGCTTTCTCATCTGGACTATTAAAAACATCAACTAATATTGATACTAATTTTTTTAACCAAACACAAGAAAAAGTAGCATCTGATTTTTAGTAACATTAGATGATTACAAATGATCTAAAAAACAAGTGCAATCTTACTCATCATAATTCTTGTTGCATTATATAGATACAAGAAATAAACAGTGCTAAGCATTACACCAATATTGGGTGCGATGGCCCAGTTGGCAAGAGCAGCGGGCCAGTGATCTGAACGCCCCTGGTTCAATGCTCATCACTGCAAATCCACCACTGTGTTCACTAATGGTGGCCAGGGCATGTAAAATAGGTCATGGCTGCAATGTCCTCCAAGTTCTCAAATTTACCTCTGGAGGTGTGGGGTCAAGTGTTCCAGTCTCATCACTTGACTCGGTTCAAAAGTATAGGACTGGTCATTTGGCCAAGTCGGACTCCGACCCTTGTGGTGCTAATTCAAAACAGGAGCTGCCCCTTTCAGCCCAATAGCCTATTAGGACTTGGTGAATGGAACCTCTAAGGCATTAGCAATATCAACAACCAATACTGGTTTTAGTGTTATGGGATGGTGAGAGTTTGATCATGGTGTGGGGAATATTTTCATGCTTTACACATATCTTTTGATTCCAACAAAACAAGTGATTCTGCTTATCTGAACTTAGCTGTTACGATGTGCATCATCTGTCATCTAGGATAATGATGCTTTAAACATGAGTATCATGCATGTAGTCTTTGAATTATAGGATTTCAATCCTACTGAGTACCTTTGGGATGAATATGAAGTAGCTGTCTGTACATAAAGAGCCTCACCATCAAATCTGCAGCAGTTACTTGCCTCTATGAAAGAAGGATGGTTTCTGTCCCAATAGAAGGATTTCAGAAACTTGTATAATCATGCTACAGTTAACTTAAACTCTTGTAATGGTTAAAGAATTAATACATGAGGCTGGTGTACCTCATGAGGAGTAGCCACTTAGCATGTGTGTAATTTTGTTGAATTTATTAAAATAATTTAATTTCCCTTTTGAATATTTCAACCTATATTTACAGATTATCAACCTGTTATTGATTTGGAAAGTGGCCGCATTTCAATCACAATTCAAGATGCTACTATCCAAAATGAAGTAAGTGTTTTCAGTCATGTTTTAAAGTCATGTTTTCAAGTTTTTCAGTCATATTTTTGAGTTTTAAAACCTATTATGTTTTTCTTTAATTTTATGATATTTTCTCTTAATGCAGTGTTTCAAGTTTTACTTCTTATGTAATATGCAATACAAATGATGGTGCCACACATTTTGTAGGGTTTTTTTTTTCTATACAATAAAAAAGAAATTTCTATACAATCTATTTTTTCTATGCAATAAAAGTAACACTTGAAAATGCTCTTTATGAATAAATCCACATTAGCATGATAAAAATTTGATTTAGTTTGAGGATACTAATTGTTCTAGACAATTAGTATTGTCTTTGAGAAGATATATAATGTTTTAGACCACTTGTGTACATTAAAGAGAATCTAAGAAATGGCAGATAAACATTTCTGTGAAAGATAAATGCATATATTTTTGTCCTAAATTTAAAGAATATATTAGTGCACTTATTCTTCCTTTAAGTTATATTGTTACCACAAATTTCAAACAAGGCCATGACTATGTATCATGGGCAAACATTAATTAAAATCAATTAATATGAATAAAATAGAATAACAGGTTTGTTAGTTAGTCGACATTGTTCAAAGTATGCTAGAGCATCCCCCCCCCCCCTCCGTAGGTAGTAATTTCTGATGTTTCATAAATAAAGCTTCAGATGTTCCAGCATTGTAATTTTTTACAAAAGATATTTAAAAGGTGATGCATAAATTATATTGATTTTTGACTTCTAATCTTAATTTTTAAATTAAATGTTTTGATATATCAGCAACTGTTATTTAGGTTTTGTGAAAATGTGACTTTTTTTAGAGTTAATACTAAACATATTCTATAATTATATAAAAAAATTTAGAAAATGAAATACGGGCAAGTAGAAATTTCTTATAAAATTTGAAATGCAAGGAGAATTATGATTCGAGAGAAGGATCAATAAGAGATTTTTACTGTTAAGCATTATCCTGTACTATTTTGAAACAATATATATTTAATTCCAGTTATGAGGTTTCTCAATTTAACTTTAAAGTAATATGATTTTTCCCTATCTAGGTAACTTTATACGAATGTTTATGTATTAAAGTTTACCTTACATTTATGTGACATTTATGAAAAACGGTTGTGAAGAATTACCTGTGTCCTGTAACTAAACTCATTTATAGGGGTCCAAAATCCTGTTCTGAGAAGATATAACTGTTATTCAGTTGCAGATTAAAGTTTATTTGCTACTTGCCTTTGCCTAAGTGTGAGCTAAAAATGGGGAGCAAACAATATAGCAAATGTTTCAAAATATATTCCTGCTTAGACCTTTCATCTTGACCTTAAATCAAAATCTCTCACCCCACAATATAGCTTCCAATAATTACTTTTTATATTTCGCACTAAGCTATCTCATTTGTTCATGGTCATCTTAACAAATGGAAGTCTTAATCTCTGTTTTAGGAAAACTTAACACAGATTAGTACTTTGCTTTCTTCATACCATGCATGTTATTCTTCTTAATCTGAATATGGCCATGTTTTTTTCCTCATTTTCCATTAGTTAAGTGTAAGCTTTGTTAAAAATTTAAAGATGGAAGAATTTGACCAACAAATAATCAAACAGAACTGAAAACTAATTAACAAACAGACACTAATTATTTACCGACTTATATCATGTATAAACCCTCTTTTTGTTAACAAAGAAAGATTATGCTGAGAAAGAGAGACAGTCATTTGAAATGTAATTAAGGATAATTATAAATATGATATGTCTTTTAATTCCATAATTTATTTATTTATTAAAAGCAATAAAATTAGATTTTTCAAACATTATTCTGACTGGACTATTTAAATTTAAGATGTTCAGAAGTGTCTGATACTGTTTTTAATTGATTAAATTTTATATTTGGGAGGTTTCCTTTTTTTTCCATGTTTATATATATATATATATATATATATATATATATATATATATATATATATATATATATATATATATATGTACGTGTGTAAATGGCTTTTGTTACACTTTTCAATTTTTTAGAAACTTAAATTCTCAAAACAGTCTTTTCTAAAATACCTTTTTGTTGATGATTGGAATGTATGTGGAGGAATTTTACGTTACTTTGTTAAACTGCTTAGAAGTTTCAGTACAATTTAATTTTTCTTTTGTTTATCTTTTTGTTAAACCATGTGTTATCTTTATTCTAAAGAGATTTATTAGTTTACAGACTTAGTTTTAAGAAAATTCTTTTGATAACCATAACTGTTTTGATTGCAGAATCTTCAAGTTGTTATTGATGGATATTCTGGGCTTCTAAAAGAAATTGTACTGAGAGAAACCGGTAAAAGAGTTCCAGTGAAACAATCTTTTTATTATTATGAAGGCATGCCTGGATATAGAATGGAAAGAGCATCTGGAGCCTATTGCTTTAATCCTCAGTATGATACTGCGTTTCCTCTAGCAGAAAATATTACTTATAGAGTATTCAAGGTAATTATTGGTCTGTCCTTACTTGTAAAGGTTTTGAGAAGTTTATGCCTCTGGTATGTTTTCCTAGCAGCTAGAAATTTATGCATATCATGGTGCCGTAAGTAGATCATTTAAAGTAAAAGGAAGTACAATACTTGGCATATTTAAACTACCACAGTAAAATTCCAGAAGTTTGTACCCTAAAAACTTGATTTATACTCTTAATAATCCTTTCATTAATTACTTTTCATAACTTGCTGGGAAAATTTTTATTTTAAAAATTCTCATAGCAGTTATACTATAGAATTTACTCCTTTTCTTCTTATTTTTAGTGGGAAAAATTATGTCTTTAGAAACACCATAAATTTAAATTTAAAATTATGTTATATCCTTAAGTAGTATCAAACCTAAAAACTATATCATACAAGTCTTTTAAACAGGACTTTTCAGATATTAAACCTCTTGTTAATCATTCACAGAAGGTTGTAAATAAGTTGTACATTATGCCTTTTATTTGTTTTCATTGATTTTTTGTCTTTTGTTGAAGAAAATTGTAACTTTTTTAGGTTAAAACCTACAAGCACTTGGAATATTTTTAATTACAGTAGTATATTGCAAAAAGTTTAAAAAAAAATTGCTACATAATTTTGTTTTTATATGTATTACTAAAATTATTACAAGTTATTTGATTTTGTTACACTTGAAATACAAATTATACTTTTTCTCAGTTAATGTTATGCTTGAAATCAATCTGAAAATTTCAGGTATAGTCAACTGTTTTTAAAATAAAATTTATTTGAACAGGAAAAATCAAAAAGTGATGATAGAATCTATTGAAATATCATTAATGGGAGAAATTTGAATCATTAAAATAACTGTCTATTTTCTACTATATTATTTCAAATATTCATTTCCTTCCTTTAGGGCCATTCAAGTATTACATAAGCACATTTTTAGTCATCTTAGATCCCCTCCCTCCCTTTGTAAGCAAAAATAAGCAAATTCTGACTCCTCCTTTTTGCTTAAGTAATAACATTTGACAAATTTCTTGTCACTATTTTGCAAGATAAACAATTTTTTCAATCATTAAATTTATTGTACGTTTCTAAGTAAAAGTACACAGATATTAAATCATTAACAGTAAATATATTGAACAATAAAAGAAAAGATTTATATTAACTGTTGTAAAGGTTTTATTAATTCATTGAAAGTAAATAGTATAATACAAAAGTAAGTAAATATACAAGTACAAGATGCAATACTGAGAAAGAATCTATAATCTATTTTTAATCTGTCAAACAAGTCCCTCTAACCCACACCATCAATTATTACATTTGCACTGGGTTGGCTTAAATTGTTGCTGGCCCATGTCATCTTCTTTTTCATTGTCACCTTATATCTTTACCTACACTCTTAGCTTGAAGAATATGTATTAGTTTATTGGCCTGCAAGTACACAAAATTGGATGCACTTGTGGTTCTTTCTTGAAACTTTCAGAAAGTTTCTTATATAATTTTGATCTGTCTATTAGATGACATTTTCTGCTATATAAAATGTAGCCTTAAACAAAAGCCTCTAAAACAAGACATGACTCTACTGAAGAATGTGAATAAGAAATGGCATGCTCTCTTAAAACCACTGCATGTGACGGAAATTTGTTGTGTCTTTCAAGTGTAAAGGGCGTTAGTCATCCATGTTTTGATGTATTTTCAACATTGCTTTATCTTTGTAATTTCTATCAGTGTTCAGTATTCCTTTGTTGTGAACCACTGAGTATGAAGTGTCCTTTTAATGAACGATAGGGTAATGAATAAATATTAACCAGGATTAATGGTGGCTGTGTTTTTTGGAGTGTGGTCATCCTTTTTGTTAAACTGCTAACAGAACAATTAATTTTGTGCTCTGGACGGTAGGGTAGTTGGTGAGGACAAAAGCACATCACAGTGCACTCTCATACGTGCAGGTTTTCTGTCTTACGTAAGCATTGCCCCCCTTTCCCCTTGCAATCAAAACTATGGAAAGCTTACCCCCCCACCCCCCTGGGTGCTTACATAGTGTTTTAACAGTCCTTTTTCTCCCTTTGTTCTAAATTTGGATATTTTCTTAAAATTAAACTAATGTTGACAAATTTTTTTTATTTATATGAGCTCCAGACAGAGTTGGGGAAAGAGTCATACATAAGATTAATTGGCATGAGAACTTTTGTCTGCTGGTTAGTTTCAATAGTTTCTGGTTCTATTTTCTCTTTTGTAAAAAAGAGTGAAATAACATTAACGTAAAACAGGAATTTTTACACTTCTTATTTGGACCCATTAAACTTTTCATAACATTGCATATATTTTCAGTTAAAAGTGTGTTTATTAAATTGAAGGGAGGGGGGATAAAATTCCAAGTATTTCATTTTAAATGTGATGCAGAAGTAAGTTTAAACTTGCCTATGGGCTTTTCCTGAAAAATAAAATGTATGGTTGTTAATGCAAGTATTGTATATTTTATGCTTTCCAGTGAAGCTTTTGTCTTGTAAACAGTTTTCATAATGTAAAATATTTTCTAATGCATTTTACTTGGAATAAAATTTTAAGATAAACCAGCAAAATTTCTATAAAAAGTATATTATATCAAACTTAATAAAATGAACAAAATTATTTAACTTTTTTAATATAAATTGCAGGGACCACTTGTTGAAGAAGTTCACCAGTATTACACACCATGGATAAGTCAAATTATTCGCTTGTATAAAGGTCAAAGCCATGTTGAGTTTGATTGGGTTGTTGGACCCATACCTGTACAGTAAGTAATTTACAGAATTAAAATTTTAGTTCTGATGGATTTTAAAATCTTCAAGAGGATTCATTAAAATGCACTTTTAAGAAAGCTATAAGTTATTATTTGTGTGTGCTGCACATGTTCATGCTTAATTTCAATTGATTTTATATGGAAGGAATGCTTAACTTAGGTTTTATTCACAACACATTGAACTGTTAAGTATAAGGGCAGTTCAAGGTCATAATGTATGTTTATTCTGTCATATTTATATCCTTTATGTTTCTTTAGAAGTAGTGGTGGTGGTAAGTGCATTAGGAGGCAATATATTGTAATCTTAAAGGGTACAATATTTTTCATCTGAAAGTAAAATATTTTTCTATCCTTATAAATCTACGCAAATCTAGATTTTATTACACAGGGAAAAATTATCCCAATATTGTTTTTCCATGTAGCTAAATTCTTTTGAAATTAAAAATTGCATCCAACTGGTATCCTCTAACTCAGAGATCCCCAAACTTGTTTGTCCCGTAGACCCCCTGCCGATTTTTTCTGTTTTGGGTAGACCCCCTGCTATCCTAACTTTTTTTACAAATTCATCAACTTTAAAAGTGTTTTTGAAGCTGACCCAGAGCTACTCACTTTGAGAGGGTTTACTGTAGAGTGAAAACTTTTAAAATTTAAAAAAATATATCTTAAGTTTTATAGTTATACATTTATTAATTAAAACTACACAAAATGCAAATCTAATAACATTTTTACTTAGAATAAATACACAACAAAATCAATGCTTTTAATGGAAGGGATGAGCCTGATGCTTTGATAGCAAAATTTCAATATTTGGCTTCAATTTAGTCAGGTCTAACCTTAAATCTCCTTGGCGAGTGATTTCTAATATGTTTCTTTTTTATTTTAATAAGGAGATTGACAACCGTGCTGAAACCCCTTTCCATGAGGTATGAAGATGGAAAAGCTATCAAAAACTTTCTCGCGATAGTCCATAATGCAGGATATGTAATAAGTATGTCTCTCTGAAGCCATAATTGTTGATATCCTTTTCTAAACTGCACCTTAAGTTCTTTGTTGGTGATTATACCAATCAGTTCTTGTAACATGACATCCGTTTCTTCAAAGTCACTGTATGGATTGATAATCCAATGTGGTATTTCCATAGTCAATACATCTTCAAACCTAATTTCAATGTCTGTGTGAAGCACATTTAAATGTTGAACGTAGGCTGAAAGGACATCTTGGCAGTTTGTCTGTGCCAAATTGAGAAACTGGCAAATTCAATATAACGGCCACCTGCTGGCACTCGTTGCAACCGTTCCAGTCCATGATGTCGCAACACAAGTTACATGTACTGAGACTGAAAAGTGTATAGATTTCTTAAGGTGACTGCCTATGTTCAGAGCCAATTTTTTTTTTTAAATAATTTTTTTAAAGGATTTTTTGGTCTTTTTGGGGAAATAGCACTTAAAAATTAAAAAAAATAAACAAAAACTTACTTGTAAATACTGTACTTTTTTATAAATTAGGTCAATTTGAAGTAATTTTTAATGAAATTTAGCTAAAATGCATATCACTCTGCACAAAATTCTAATGCTACTATTTTAATTTCCTTCTCACACATGATACATATGACAGTTATCTTCAAAATGACCTATAATCTAAGAGAAAATTTAAAACACAGACAATTTCATACTCCAATATAAAAATTTTCTCCGATTCAACATTCCTTTCCTTATAAAAATAGCCCCAAATAAAAAACTATTTATTATACATCAATTATTGTGCGTCATTGCATTAACAATAGCATCTAAAACATTTCCTGAAAATTTTATCAAATTATATGCATTATTATGGGAAATATCACGATAACGGTAGAGATTTGTGCTAAAAAAATAATTCTGAGAAAAACGCATTTAAAGTTGTTTGTCACTTTAAATTTGTAGCAGATGATGTTTTTTAAAATAGCTATAACTCGGCTTCTAATTGATGTAGAATGTAAATCAAAACGGTTTTAAAAAGAGAAAATATTGAATCGCACGATTCTTGCAAAAAATAAAATTGAACAAATTAGTCAAAAAAGGACATTTTCAACATAGGCAGTCACCTTAAACAATTTTATGAAATATGCATATAATTAGGAAATGTATCTATCTATTATAAGAAAGTACTTATATTACGTAAGTACTTCTATAGGTACTATCTGCGTTAGGCAGATTATTACATTTATGTGAAGCCAAAATTTTGGTGACAGACTGTCTAACTCATGGACCCCCATTTACATCTCATGCACCCCCAATTTTTCTTTTTCACTGGCATGGACCCCTTGCAAGTCTATATCGACCCCTGGGGGTCGATATAGACCACTTTGGGAATGACTGCTCTAACTGATATGTCTATGTTAACTCGTGTAAGACTAAGAAAGTCTGTTTAGAGTAAGAAAATTTTCATGTTGTAAAATGCAATCCAATTTAAAATAGACAAGTAAATTTTTCAAAATAATGATTCTAGAATATGCTCTTTTGTTGTAGAGCATTCTGCATGTGTCATACATTATCTTTATCAATTTGTGGTGCTCATGTATTAAGTCTGTATGTCTCAAAATAGAATATTGTAGTATACAGCCTACTTATAACAACTAGCATACATTTAACATTGAGTTTGAGATTTATCACCTCTTGTACACCTATTGTATATTAATCTATTTCCTTAAAGAAAGGAATTTAATAGCATCTTATTTTAATTTTATTTGTACTGTATATATCATATAATTAAATATCATACATTTCATGTACAGTTAAAGTCTAGCATGTCTCTTTAATATGGTATTCTTTTGCTTAAATCTTTATTGAAGTTGTCCTTCTCACTTATGTATGTCCTATTTGTATAATCCATCACAGTGCAATAGTAGTTTTTTTTTTTTTTCATTTTCATGATTTTTTTTTTTCATTTTTGGTTTGTAACTCAATACACAGTATTGCAAATTTATCTATCTCCTTAGAGAAAAAAAAATTAATAGCATCTCATTTTAGTTTTAGTTGTTCTGTGTATATCATATAATTAACTCTCATATATTTAGATGCAGGTATAATTGTGTTTTAGAAGCGGAGTACCTAGGTCGAGTCGACTTTATCTCCTGTAAGCAAGTTATATGTAATCAAGGTGGGAGTGCTTAGTAGTTAAAATTTAAAGAAAGGAAAAAATATTAAGGTAAAAATAATGCAAGTAAAAGAAGAAAGTAATAACAGAAAAGAAAAAACAAAACAAAATTTAGCCTAAAGAGAAAATAATTAAAGTTACAAGGTAAAAAAGAATTAAATGAAAAATTAGAAAAGACTAAAGATCCACAAAAATAAATAAATAATTAAAGTTAAGAAGGCCCCAAAAAATAGAAAAGTGTAAGAATACAAAAGTATTTTTATGTGTTTTTGTTAATTTAACAATTTTTTTGGATTTTGTAATGTTTTTTATTTTTTTAAATTTTATGAATTCGAGGTCAAATGGAACTGGAAAAAAAAAAAGAGTTCTAACCAGGACCAAAACTTTGTATCAAGATAATTGCGGAGTTCGAAAGGGGGGGGGGAGCTTAAAATAGCAGGAGAGTGAATTTGGAAAAAGTACGACACCAGCTGGAATCAAACTCACAACATGATTCTAGACCAGAGCGAAAGCACTGTGCTACGAAGGCACGCAAAGAAGTTAGCAAGATGCGTATAGTTGCAAGGTAGGGAAGTTAACGCTAATATTTAAGGAGACACGCACTGGGGTGCTTATGATTAGCCCTTAATGAAAAAAAAAAATTGCTTGATTCTCGAATCAATGGCCTTTGTGTGCTGACTGATTGTTCTTAGCAAAAAATCTCATATATTTAATGTAGAGTTAAATTCTTGTAAGGAATCTGTTGTTAATATTATTCTGGTTAACTAGAGTGTTCCTAAGACTTAAAAAACAAAACAAAACTCGGATTTATTATTATTATTATTTTTTGCTCAAAAGTTTAAATCGAAATTTTTGGCTATTCATTGAGAAGTTTTTTTTTCCCCTAATACAGCGGCACTTTGTTATGAGACATTCACCTTTTGTTATTCACCGTGATTTACTGGCTACTTTATTATGGGGGCACCATATAGATAAGCCAGCATTGTTCCCTATGATGATGACATAGAAATGATCAAGCTTTATTCGGGATATGAACACAAGCCCACTGTGTGGCACCTCAGAATGCTTACCACTATACCATATGGGCAGGTATACATTGAGAAGTTTAGTATGGTACAATAATGTTTCCATTGATTGGTTTCAGATATGGATAAAAAAGTCAAACTTTTAATTTCTCAACAATTATATTTTTATAATTTTAGATCCCTAGATGTTTTGAAATTTACTTTTGCTGAATAATGCATTATGCTATTTTTTAGTGATCACATTGGAAGAGAAATCATAACACGCTTTGACACAGGAATTAAAAACAATGGTACATTTTACACTGACACCAATAGCAGAGAAACTTTGAAAAGAGTGTAAGTATTTTAGTTTAACAAAGTTATTTTTTAGAGTTTAAAGTATAAATAAAAATCAGCAGAGCATATTTTCTTTTTGATATTTGATTTCAATAAAAAGTTGTTTTATGATAGAACAACGACTGCTGATTTTTTTCTAGGTTTCTTCACAAAATTGTTTGATATGGATAGAATAATCCAAACTAGAACCTGTTAAAATAATTAATTTCTTCTCTAAATTTCCAAAAAGGGTTACTAAAGGAATAAATTACTTCCTTTTTTGATACGTATGCAGATATTCAATAATATTCTGATTCTAGAGTTACTAAAAAAGACTCAAGTTTTTGTACATTTCAGGTGTTTCACTAACTGCTTTTGTATACCAGAATATTCCTGTTTCATGAAATTTATGTTCAGCTTTTTAAAAAAATTATTTTCAAACTGTTAAAAGATTAAATTTTATTATTTTATTGTTTTCTTTTAATTAAACATTTTTCTGAAATGCTTTTTATGAAAAACTTGCCTATTTATTCCAAAAATGTTAAACAGATATCTATTAATTTATGGGAACATAAATAAAAATTTTGTAAAGCAAAACTAATTCATCTGAGGATATGGAGCAAAAGTGCAGATTAAGTTGACAATATTTCATGTCAATGAAATATTGTCATTATATTGAATTATATTAAATATCATTTATATATTTTTTATAGTTATACATACTTAATTTCGGTGATTATATATTATATATTTATAATTATTTATATTATTTAAATTTGTTTTTTTAATTTTGAACAGATTTGTTATCACTAAAAGCTTAGTTATCACAAAGCTATTTGTGTTTATTTTTAAGTGTTCTAAACCATATAAAAAAAATAGACAAGAAAAGTGTATTATGGGATTGAATAATTATTTATTACTCTATCCATTATACTGTTCTCAATCTGCTAGAATAGTTTCATTGCATACTAAGTTGAGATTGTGTTGTTCCCAATTGAATGAGCAGTTTGAAGAAGAGAATGAATCCAAAAACTGTTTTTGTGGGAAATTTTAAAAAACTTTAAAACAACTTTCTTATTAATTATTTTTTCATCACTAAACTTTTATATAAGATTGTTTACATTCACCCGCTATTCCAGTGCATTTTACAGCTTAAAATGAGCGTCTATATGTAAATAATAGTATGGCTCCCCCCCCCCCCCCCAAAAAAAAAAACAAATACATTTTTTTTGTGCTTGTTCCCTTCTTCAAACTACAGGTTCAATTACTCTTCATTCTTTTGGTTTTTCATGTTTGGAAGCTAGATTTGTCACTACCACATGTTCTGACCATTATTCAAGATCCATATAATACTTTAGATGTAAATAGTTAGTAATAATACCTTTTTGTACAAAAAAAATGGTTTTTAACGAGATTTTGATGTTTGATAAGTGTATTAAAATAAATATTACTGTCTTTCTCTAATGTCATGAGTTTTTCTTCTTAAATATTTATATGTATTTGCCAATTTTCTTACTTTGCTTATGCTTTTTATATCAATGATTTTACTTAGACGAAATCACCAAGAAACTTACCCATGGAATACAACAGAAAAAATAGCTGGTAATTACTACCCTATAACATCTTGGATATATATTAAGGTTAGTTCTTTTTATTTTAATTGAAACATGACTTGTTTTGTATGTTAGGTAGAAAAACTGTAAATAATTTTCATAGTGTTAGGTTGTTAGTTTTTTAGAAATAGTTAAACAAGGTCTTTGTTTTATCTCATTTTTATTGAACAGTTTACTTTGCTTTTTGATAAAATGAATTTTTTTTCTTTAACAGGACATCAATGAAAACTTGCAACTTTCAATATTACCTGATCGAGCACAAGGTGGAAGTAGCATAACTGATGGTTCTGTTGAATTAATGGTAAACTTTTTCAGAAATTTCCAGATAGAGATCTTATAAGTAGTAAACTAAGTTACTCAAAATTGATATTTTGATAAAAATTAGTTTTCTATGCGTACCTGGTATGAAAGTTTTTGAGAAGATCTAAAAGCATAATTATTACTTCTGTTGTATCAAAATAAAAAAATTCAATAAAATAATAATAAAATATTTAGTGCTTTGTATGGAAAAATTTATTTTCTTGTGATTATCATTATCAAAGACACTCTTTTAAAATTCATGCAATTTTTGCTGTGGTAAAAAAAAACTACCATAAAATCTTGAGTGTAATACACACTTTTTTTTCACATTTTAATCCGCAAAAATGAGGGTGTGTATTATACTCATGTACAAAAAAAATAGTTTAAAACATTGATTAAACAGCAAACAATAGATCAGCTGTATTCTAGTGAAAGTGATTAAGAAAGATATTTTCAAAGTATTGTTTGCTTTGAATTAAAAATTTAAGTTTTTTTTCTACTGAATTTGACGTTTTTGTTTATTTCTATTACAAATTTTATTTATGTTAATAAATATTTGTCCAATTTTTAAATGAAATATTGAAAAGTTATGGGTTCATATTATAGTCGAATTTTAATTTTTTCCAAAAAATTTCGGGCAAAATCATGCATGCATATTATACACGTGTGCTTTATTATAGTCAAGATTTTATGGTATGTACAAGCAGCTCTTGCTTTGAGTATGAGTCTGTCTAATATATTAGATTAAAGTTGGTTTTTTTTTTTAAACATAGAATAACAATTCTCTAACATTATAAAAAAAAGACATCTTGTTAATGTTTTGTATCATAGTAACAAAACTATAAATCCACCAGTTACATAGTCTTAAAAAACTTTAAATGAGGACCCATAATTTTTTATGAAAAGATATTTGAGGGCCTTTTTTATTATATTGGAATAATTTATCAAAGTCCTAAATTTGGGGTTAGTGAGTGGCCCAGCGTCTCTGCTTCCACCTGCCAACATTCTTTATATACACATATGATTAAATCAAATACAATTGCAAAATGCATTAATTTTATTTGTATAAAATTTTAAAAATCAGTTATTTTATTAATAAAAACTATATTTGAAATGAAGATATTTTTACCTTTTATTTGGTCAAATATATATATATTTTTTTTCATGATACATTTTAGTTGAAGTAACGCTTTGTAAACATCAGCATTTATTCTAAAATCTTTCCTTAAATTGACTAACGTCTTTCACATTTTACAGTTTCAAGAAATTTATATTTAGTGACTGTATTCTGGGGTGGCAGACATTTTTAGATTTTTTTTTCTTCCTTGAGTGCACTTGTTTTGGTCTTTCTATAAAATTAATCATTGTTCATATAAAAATTAAAGTTTCAGCTTAAGTATCTTGGTTACTGCATTATATTTTGTTTCAGTTAGCCTGAAAATTTACTTAGCTAAATATATTTTTAGGTCCATAGAAGATTACTTTATGATGATGGCTTTGGTGTAAATGAGGCTTTGAATGAGCCTGGATTTGATGGCAGAGGTCTGGTTGTAAGAGGATCTCATTTTCTGACTTTAGGCCAGGTTGAAAAGATGATTCCATTGAATAAACGTTTAGCTAAAGTGAGATTTCATTATCCATTAGTGTCCTTTTCAAAAGTGAACTGGAGAAATTTGTCTCGGTATGCTTTAAGAGAGGTAAGTATTGCTAAAATCTACTTTATAATAAGCACTTCACAATTTAAATTCTAAATATCTTAAATATTTGGATATAATTTGTTTTTGGCATGTTTATAATGTATGTTAATTATTATGTATGTTATATTATGAGCTGCTTAGTATTTAGAATATTTTAAAAGTGAAAATTTTAATTATTTCACAAGATAAAATTGTACATCAGGGTGACATTTAAATGTTGTGATTAAGGTAAATGAATTAAATTAAAGTAGAAATCATTTCAATTGACATTTTGAAAAAAAAAAATTTCAGCCAATTTAGAAATCCCGCTTCATACCATCTGTTATATAAAGTTTGTATCAATCTTTGTTTATTACTAGTTTAATAAGACTATTTATTTGTATTGGTGTAATTTCATATTAATTTGATTGTACTGATGTTCTAGGACTGCATTTTGTCTGAAATTTAAGTGAACTAAAGATTAAACGAAAATAAATGTTTTTAAAAAATTCAGAATCTAGGAAGCCATTTATAATCTTCCATTGAAAATGTTATTTTCTGTTACTAGTTTAAATTGCAGCATCAAATATAAATATAAATATATATATATGTTTGTTTTTAGGGACTTATTTAATGCAAAAATAGTTTTGCGTGTTATTGCAAAAACATTAGTAAGTTCATTTTTAAAAGTTCTATTCTTGTAGCACACTGTTCTAATCAAATATAAAAAACAGTTGAATTAGTGCTCTGTGAATGAATATGTTTAATTTTTCTCTATTGTTCCAAAAAAATATTCTTTAAAGAAAATTTAGGCTGAATAATATTTGATTGTGTTCTACTCTTTTTTCCAGTTTCGAGGTTTAACACGTAGACTACCTCAAAATGTTCATGTTTTGACTTTAGAGAGGTTAAATGATCAACAAGTACTGCTTCGTCTTGAACACTTTTATGAAAAAGATGATGATTCCTATTTGGCACATCCTGTTACAGTTTCAATTACTGTAATTTTGTTTCTTTTTTTACATATTTTAATCATAAAATGTATATAATTTTTAGATTTGTTACTTCTTTAGTATCTAGTTCTCTTCTTTATATTTTAAGTATTTATTTAGCAGTTTTGGTAAAACTATTTTTACAGTATTTTTGTATATCATAAATTCTAGTGAATAATAACACAGGCCTGCAACCAAAAAAGTGTTTAGAAACCAATAGCTGATACTGATAGATTTTTGGATGCTGATTTCAGGAAAAATAGTAAAAAAATTCCATGATGTACCATTTTTTCAAAAAATTGAAAATTGTGAAAATTGAAAAAATTGAAAATTTTGATTTTCATAGCCACCAATCGATATGAGCATATAGTGTCATAAGTCATCATTACTGGAGAAAACTGGAGAATTTTTCTATCTCTGGTGCGAAAAAAAAATGGAAAAAAAGAAACAATCTAAAGAATCTGCCGAACTCTTAGGCTCTAGGCTAAAGCAAAAGAATTTATTGGCTCCTGGTACCTCTTTCTCATGGTTCAGAAAAAGATAAACAGATTTTGTTCTATACTTTTCTCAAGATAGTGGCTTGGTTTACTGTAGCAATATCCCTGGATTGATGGAGGATTTTAATATACAGTATGACGTGAACGAGTGGAGGCTCTTTTTATTGACTCCTCAAAAAGAAGCCTCAAAGCAGTGCTTCTGCCTAATGGCAGCAAGTATGCTTGAGTGTCATTAGGACATTCTGTGTACCTGAATCTTACGAGAATTTATCTTTGATTCTCACCCATATGAAATATAAAGAACATGGATGGATGATATGTGACGATCTAAAGGTGCTTTCCATGCTTCTTGGACAACAAGCAGGAAACACCAAGTACCCTTGCTTCTTGTGTTAATGGGACAGTCGGGATAAAAAGAATCATTGGATCAAAAAGGAGTGGCAAAGGAAAGCATTAACACCTGGAAACAAAAATGTAGAAAAATAAAGTTTGGTTGATCCCAGGAAGGTCTTGTTGCCTCCACTTCACATCAAGCTTGGCTTGATGAAACGATTTGTTAAAGCTCTATCAAAAGAAGGAGAGTACTTTAAATACCTAGGCAACAATTCTCCAGGACTGTTGGAAGCAAAAATAAAGGAAGGTGTTTTCATAGGTACAGATATTAAGAAACTTTTTAAAGACGAAGTGTTTGAAAGTAAAATCCTTTTGAGGGAAAAAGAGGCCTGGAGAGCTCTCAAGGAAGTCATCACAAAATTCTTCAGGAACGTTAAGGTCCCCAACTATAAATCTATCGAGTAAAACATGTTAATGAAATTCAAAGACTTGGGTTGTTCAATGAGTTTGAAAGTTCATTTTTTAAATTTGCATTTGGACTACTTTCCCTTTTTGGTGCAGTTAGTGATCTTGGTGCAATTAGTGAAGAACAGGGTTAAAGATTTCCCCAAGATATCAAAGAGATAGAGCTTAGATAACAAGGTAGATGGAAAGTCAATATGATGGGGACTACTGTTGGATGTTACACAGAGAAGTCCCGCGTACTGACTACAATAGATTAAGTGCCAAAACGAGCTTTCAGGGAAAAATGAAAAGAAAGCATTAAGGATATATGAATCCAGGATGTATTAAACAATGGTAACCATTAAATGTTCTAATTAATATAATTTCTAATTAATATATATTTAGCAAATCATTTCCAATTGTTTTATATATTAATTCATTTGTAAATAAAACACTTAAAAATATTTTGAAAAGACCTTCTCCCCAGAATATGTACAGTAGGCTTTCTTGTCCATATATTCAAGCCCATTTTGTGAAAAATCCTTACGTGATTAAGAAAAATGGATGTCATATTTGAAATCAGCACATCAAATAATATAAAATTCATTCAATTCATTTCAAACACTTTTCTATGACTGAAATTTTGCAGGCCTGTGTAATTTTTGTGTACAAATTCTACTTTCATTTAACTTATCTTTGAGGAAATACTTTGATTAATTTGCAGCAAATCTTCGCCCCAAAAAATTAAAAGGAATTTAGTACAACTTACACTGCTGTACTGTACTAGCTGAATACCCATACTTCACTATGGAGTACATTAAAATAAAATACAATGGGCAATGTATGCAATTAATGTAAAAAAAGAAATATATATATATATTTATAAAAAAATCGTAATGGATATTTTTATAGACTAAATAATGTAGAAGAAAATATTCAAATTAAATACAATGGTGAATGTATGCAATTAATTTGTATGTTTAATATCTATAAAACATACTTATTTGAATTAAATTCTTTAAACACTTCCATCTCAATTAGTCTAGTGATAAAATTTTATCTTTTACCGTATTTTAATATTTTTTTGTCTATTTATTTTGTTGTTATGCACATGATGCAAAATTAATGTAAAGTATCACAAAAAGAAAAGAAACCATGTGATCAGAATTTAATAAATTAAATTCTAAAAATTAATCTTTAAAAATTCACTAAATATTAGAAAATGGAAGTAAAGATTCAAAAAACATTTCATTTTAAAGGAATTTCTATGTTGTCTTTTGTGATTATTTCTTTTTTTTAGAGCTTATTTCTGTCACCTTGTTAACTATAGGTAAGGAGTACATTCAAATTAAATACAATGGTCAATGTATGCAATTAATTAAAAAAAAGAAATATATATATATATATATATATATATTTATAAAAAGATTGTAACGGATATTTTTATAGACTAAATAATGTAGAAGAAAATATTCAAATTAAATACAATGATTAATGTATGCAATTAATTTGTATGTTTAATATCTATAAAACATACTAATTTGAATTAAATTCTTTAAAATCTTCCATCTCAATTAGTCTAGTGGTAAAATTTATCTTTTACCGTATTTTGATATTTTTTTGTCAATATATTTCGTTGTTATGCACATGATGCAAAATTAATGTAAAGTATCACAAAAAGAAAAGAAACCACGTGATCAGAATTTAATAAATTAAATTCTAAAAATTAATCTTCAAAAATTAGAAAATAGAAGTTAAGATTCAAAAAATTTCATTTTAAAGGAATTTCTATTATCTCTCTT
The DNA here is from genome assembly GCA_907164885.2 of Dolomedes plantarius. NCBI lineage: Eukaryota > Metazoa > Arthropoda > Arachnida > Araneae > Dolomedidae > Dolomedes > Dolomedes plantarius. The sequence goes on from OU015492.1 coordinate 84,010,748, forward strand.
GTGATAAAAATTTTATAACCCTCAGATTATTATTTTAAATGCAAACTTAAAAAAAGTTACAAAAACAGCTTAAAAATTTAATTTAAAAAATTCCAAGAATTTTTCAGAAATCTCTCTTAGTGCACCCCTACTAAGAAGAATCGCCATGCAAATTTTCAGCCCTTTAGGCCCAGCGGTTTGGTCTGTGCGTTATCTGTCAGTCAGTCAGTTACGGAACTGTTTTATATCTATAGATAATTATCTAAGGAACCTTGCATCTTATCATTGATTAAAAAGAGCTCAAAACATTTCATGTGTAGGAATAAAAGTCTATTGAAACTAGGATTTATTATCCTATGTTGGGATTGTTATAATGAATTTATATATTTTTTCATGTTATTTGAATGTTTTTATTAAAAGTGGGTTATTTGGCTGAACTATATAATAATGTCTCTGAACTGAATATCTATTTTTCATGAGCTAAATGTTTTCTTTTGTTTCATTTTTAGAACCTGTTCAAACCCTTTAGGGTTGTTTATTATCAAGAAACAAATCTGTCGGCAAACAAATTTTTATATGAAGCTGAGAGGTTAAGATGGTCTACTGTAAGTGATGCCCCCAGTGACTTTGAAGACAGAATGAATGATCTTTCTGATGGTAAAAATTATATTCCTCCTTGATTGTTTTTGTTCGTCTATTAAAATTTGAGGAACACCTTTGGATATTCTGTTTGGAAGTTTGAGTATTTCTTCATATTTGTTCATTTTATGCACATTGTTATCTGTTAAGTACAAATAGAACAAGTATAGACTATTTTTATATTTTATGTTTTAAATATCCTCGTTTTGCATAAGCAAGACAAGTTGAGAATGAATTAACTTAAGTGAACTGATTTTATGAATTAGAAATATGGTGTACTAGCTGAAAACCCGCACTTTGCTACGGAGTACATTCAAATTAAATACAACGGTCAATATATGCAATTAATGCCAAAAAAATTAAATATATATATATGTATAATAAATACGATGATCAATGTATAGAATTGATGTAAAAAATATATATATATTTATAAAATAATCATAAGGGATATTTTTATAGACAAAATAATGTAAAAGAAAATTGTCAAATTAAATGTAGGGACATATTAAAGAATATAGTACAGTTACAGGACATATTAAAGAATATAGTACAGTTTGAGGAACATAATATCTTTTAATGTATTTTTATATTGTTTTGCATTAATGTCCAATCGTCTGCCGCATTAGCAAGAAAAAAAATTTTTTTTTTCTATTTAGTTGTTATGCAGGTGACGATAAATTTATTTAAAGTACCAGAAAAAGAAATCACGTGATCAACATTTAATAAATTAAATTCTAAAAATTGATCTTTAAAAATTCACCAAATATCAGAAAATGGAGGTAAAGATTCGAAAAAGATTTCATTTTAAAGGAATTTTTATGATCTTTCTCGTGATATAAATTTTATAACCCGCAAATTATTATTTTAAATGCAAACTTTAAAGAATATTACAAAAAACCTTAAAAATTTAATTTTTTAAAAATCTAAGAAGAATTTTTCAAAAATCTTTCTTAGTGCACCCCTACAGTATAAGAAGAATTGCCATGCCAAATTTCAGCCCTTTAGGTCCAGCGGTTTGGTCTGTGCATTGTATGTCAGTCAGTGAGTCAGTCAGTTACGGAACTGTGTTATATACTGGGTGGGTGAAAAGACCTTGACATATTTCAGAAAATAATATATAAAATAGAAATTGCCATAAAAGAGTTCAGCTTGCGGTCACTTCTTTAACCCTTTGACGTGCACAATATTATTTTTGTAAATTTTAAACTAAAAAACTCTAAAAATTTAATGTCCTGATCCCTGACAAATAATATATGAATTTTAAAAAAATCTACATTCTCCCATTCATGTGTGGGTGGTGATCGCGCAGCGCAACCAGTGCGCGTCTAGGTCTTTGAAACTTAGCTGTGTTAGGAGGAGAAAAAAAACTTACCTTATTTAGTGAGCGCTTCCAATGAATGACGATAAATGTAAACTTCTTAGATAATTTGTATTTAAAAATGCAGTATATACATTTTAACATTATTTTACAAAATTAAAATAAGAAAAATAAAAAAAAATAAACATTTGTACAATTTCAGTATAATAGAAAAAAACATCTGTGAAATTTTAAACATTTCAAAGAACAAAGAGTTATTTCTTATGAAATTGTTCAAAGCATGTTTTGTCTTTTTGATACATGCATAAACCTACATTGCATGTTTCACACATAAATCTTGTTCTGTGGGGTTTTTCCCTTGTACTACAAAATGCGCACCGCCATGGTTTACATTTTATTGGCATATGGTCAGCATTTTTCAATCTTTTTGGATTTGGAACATGAGGTTTGTGGCTTTTTATGCAAACAGGGCTTGATAGTTTTCTTTTGGGAACAGATCCTTTATTTCCCATTGTAATCAAACTGCTGATGATATCCATTCTGAAAGACTTAAGAGTTAAGTTTGGATCACATTCTGGAAGCATTCGATATATAATGAAGGAATTCACAATTGTGACATCTACAAAATGAAAAAAAATGCGATGCCACCATTTCTTACTCTTTCTATCAATTTCATATAAGCTTTTCAGTTGATCGAAATAGTCCACATACCCCATATTTTTGTTATAATCCTTTATGGCTTGTGGACACTGTACCTGGACTTTTTGTCCATTTTTTTCTTTCCTTTCTACAGTGGATGGAAAAACGGGATCAGCTAGGCTAGACAAAACTGATACACATCTTTTATCTTTCCACTTTAGGCAAGTTATGTGGTTCTCACTAACTGCCCAGTCAAAATCCCCCCGTTTTAATTTTTTAGCTTCCATCAATGTTTTGGGAAGATTTTTTCTTTTCATGTTTAATGTTCCACAACAAAATACATTTTTTGTTTCTAAATATCGGAAAAGTTCATAAGATGTAAAATAATTGTCCATGTACACCCTATGGTTTTTACCATACAAGGGCTCACATAGCATTTTTACTATTCTTTCCCCTAAATTTTTTTTGGCTTCCTGAGTTTTACCGATATAAATGTCAAATTGACAAGCATAGCCACTTTGGTCGCACCGCATCCACACCTTATACCCGCATTTTATGGGTTTTTTGGGCATATACTGTTTTAGGGAGCTTCTCCCTTTGAAACGAATCATAGACTCATCAATCGACTGGTATTTTAATGGTCTAAACAGACTACTAAATTTCTCAGACAAATGAGTTAGTAGAGGCCGAAGTTTATAAAGTTTATCAAAATTTTTGTCCTGTCTTTTTGGCATCAAGCTGTGCTGTTGTCATTCAAGTGTAAATTTCCTAATATCCAAGTGAACTTTCTTACTGCCATTTGCTTCGACACAAGAATCGTGGAGAATTTCGTTGGTGGACCAAAAATCACGATAGCTTGGGAGCTTTTTTATTCCCATGAGAATATTTATCCCAATGAAAGTCATCATGTCCTGAAGATTTATAGGGAAAAACGGCTTACCTTTTTTGGGTTGCATATAAATTAGTTTCAAAAACTAATTTCTCCATAAATTCAACAGTAAAGAAAGACATAAATATACTAATGGGTGTTATTTCCTCCATTAGTGAAATCTCTTCAATTGGGCCATATTCCTCAGAAAATTCGGGAATCGATTTATTCCGTGTCTTTCTGTTATTCCACGTTACTTGGGTAACTCTGGAGGGGCCCGGTCAATTTGCATCTATTTCATCTTCATTTTCTGATTCATCATCACTTTGAGCCTCAAGAATATCATTAGCAGGTAATAAAGGCACATTTTCTTCTCTTTCACTATCATCATCCAAAATTACTGATTCTGGATCTGAAGGAAGTTCTTCAAACAAGGCCAATGCCTCAGCTATTCCTAGCCCTTTGCGAGACATTTGAATGTCAACAATAGAAAAAAAATTACAAAATACTAAAATATATTCTTATTAATTATTTTAAATTTAAATAAAACTTTTACGCGAGTACTATTTTCAAGAAAAAAAATACACTATATTTAAAACACAAAATAATGGAAAACGGAAATTTTCTACTATATAAAAATTTTCGTACTAGCCTGGCAGTAAACGTAACGTTCAACGCACAGAAAAGCACAAAATCAAAAGTCCTAAACAAGAAACACTAAAAACACATGTTCTCTGAAGATATAAAGGGCACGTGTTGTTGATAAAATGCACGTATTGATAAAGTGCATCTGTTGATAAAGAAAACCTGTTGTTGATGTGGTATAATGTGCACGAGCAAGACCCCTTTTCACTCTCAAACGATCTTTTCCAGTAATAATAGATACCCCTTGTATTGAAAACCTGCGAATGCCGGCTGTGTTTATTTAGACTGGTATTCACATGTCAATGCCTTAGGTGCATGATGGTTACAGGGCGCGACCACAGACAATTTCCCTAAAAAAAGGAACGTGTTTTACGCATCTGGTTCAAATAAATGCTATTTTTTTATTCTTTATGATAGACATGATGGTGTAGAATGAATAATTTCTAAAATTAAGGATTGTTTGTATGGATAAAAAGAGGTTATTTTGTGTCATTAAAAATGACCTTTAAATAACGGCATATTGGAAGGAATAAGAGCTCAAAATTTATGATGTTGCTATGTGTTAGAGTTATTTAGAAGTAAAAGATAAGTAATCAATAAGTTTTAACTGAAAAATCGTGGAAAAAATTGAGAAAAAAAATTGAAAATGTGTGGTTTCGTGGCGCGACCACCATGCGTTAAAGAGTTAATAGAATATTAAGTTTTTTTATCAACAGAAAATTTTGAACTGCTGTCAAAAGAGGGCACCACAGGACTAAAAATCCATAGAATGACATTTTATATGAAAAACTTTTTAATAGTTACCCTTACAGAACAAGTTTCTTGTAACCAAATTTCGATATAGGCACCTTTCGTAGCTTGTGTCACATCTAGGTGATACTCGATGTCATTCCATGTGCTTGTCAACATGGATTGTGGAATATTCTCAATGACTTCAATGATCCATGTCTTGAGCTGTGTAATGTCGGTCATTTTCGAAGCGAAGGCTTTGTCCTTGTGCAGTCGTTTATGGAGCACATCCCTTATTGATGATCGGGCAACTTCTAATTCAATGGAAGCCTATCTTGTTGATTTCGTAGGAGAATGAGTAAAAGCTTCACATATTCGTTCGACATCGCTATCACAGGTTGATGGTCGACCACTTCTTGGTTTAACCAGAACACTACCAGTCTCTAGAAATTTCTTATACCAGGACAAAATGCTGTTCCGACTTGGAGGTGGTTTATTAAATTTGGTATGGAAGTTACGTTGCACTTTTACAATTGATTTGCTTTCAAAAAACCAACCAACACAATTTGCCTTTTCAGTGGGAGAAGTCATTTTAAGAATGACGCAATTTGCAAACAAAGCAAAGAAATGGCATTCGGAAACAAGAATGTCATTCTATGGATTTTTGGTCCTGTGGCGCCCTCTTTTGCAGCCGTTCAAAATTTTCTGTTGATAAAAAAACTTAACATTCTATTAAAGAAGTGACCATAAACTGAACTCTTTTATGGCAATTTCTATTTTATATATTATTTTCTGAAATGTGTTAAGGACTTTTCGCCCACCCGGTATATAGATTACATATTAAGACACTGATACATAATTGATATCCAATACATGCACTATACTCAATAACCTAAGTATCCATGAGAAATTTTACAAACTGTATTAAAAATACAGACTAGATCTCTGCTTATGGTATAAGCTCTGTTTCAAGATTTATAATTCTTTCTCAACAATATACACTTTTTTAACGGTGCAGCAAACATAACATTATCTTTTATTCTAATTCTTTTTATAAAGTTGAATGTATCTAGTAATTTGCATATTATTATAGGGATTGATTAAATTTTGAGTTTCAGAAATTAAGCTTTAATTAAAAGATTTTTTTCTTTTTTTAAGTTGACTGAGTGTAACATAAGATGCCTTAATATTTATGTGAATTTTTATTTTATAGCTATTTCTGATCATAATTAATTGAAACTAAATAATATAAAATGCTAACTTTTTTGTAGGAATATTAAAAAAGTTAGTGAAACTATAGCAAGATTATTTTATTGTGGAGAATAATGTGTGAAACTAAATGGAAATGACAAATAAATACATGAGGATAATGAACTACTGTTGATAGATCAGTTCAAAATATACCATAATCAAACTAAAAAGTCTTTTTTTCATTCTTTCTTAAGAAATAGGCACTGTCATTATTAAAACTATCCAGTGGAAATGCATTTGTGTTGGTAGATCTACGATAGTTCACCTTCATGTTTATTTATATTCTTATTGGCGAATTACAAGACATTTCAATGTGTAAAGGATCTAAATACTTATCTGAAGATTCTGTGGCAAAATTCTTTTAATATGAAGCATATGACATAAGTAATTATCTAATGATATAATATAGTTAGAGTAATACCATTCCATTTAGCATGGATTGTCTGAATATTCAGAGATAATATTCTCTCTAAGCCTGTGATTCTCAAGGTCCCAAAGACATATTTATATATATATATATATATATATATATATATATATATATATATAACATAAAAACCCCTATTTAAACCCCTATTCAAATTTTTTAACGCCCATTTTTCTCACTCATCTGAGTCTGCCCTCCAATGCAGGCATTGTTGGTCAGCCTCTTCTCGGACGGGTGGGATATTCTATAACATAAAAACCCCTATATTCAATTCAAATTCTAAATTGCCTTGGGCGTTGTCGCGATTGAGCTATTTTCGCTTCTGATTCCAAGAACAAAGCATGGGCAGCATCCCCTCAAAAATATAATTTCTAGCGCATCTTTACGTAACAATAATACGTCACCTCTGACATCAGAGTCATAGTTTCAGCCAATGGCTACAGACTTGTGATCACATGGGAAGACGCTCAAAAAGTTTATATAAGTTCCAGTATAACTCGGAGAGCAGATTTTTGGCATGGCATTGTTGCCTAATAAACCTCTGTCATCGATGATAAAGAATGGATAAATAAAAGCATTTGCAGATGTGAAAAGATAATTGTATTCTTGAGTACGACTACGTTTATTCCCGGTGTGATATGCCGGCTCCGGCCATCATTCCCACCGGGCCGGTATGTTACATATATATAGGGGAAACTCTTGTACCTAGGGCCGGCTATTTTCAAATGGCAGTATCTTTACTTATAACTAACTTACAATAATAAAAATAGTTTGTATACATTACGTCTTTATTCTCTTTAAATAAAAATCACATCAAGTGTAGAAAAAAAAATTTTGTAAATGATATTGAAAATTAAAAAAAAATTTCAAATGGCCCTAGGTACAATAACACTATTGTACCTAGGGCCAGTTATTTCCAAAAACTGAAATTGTTGTTTACATTAAAAAAAACAATTTGTATGCATTATTTCTTTCATGCACAACTTCTAAAATATTCGTAAGGAAGAAATGTTAATTGTAGGCAATGTCTGAAAGGAAGATATGTTTATTATTTCATCCCTTTCTAATGTATGTTTTTTTCTCCATTGTCTTCTTAATTGATCCCACATAAATTTTCTGTTTCAAACACAGATTTCGTAACTTTTTTTTTAACAATTACTTTTTTCAATATTTGTGCTTGAATTTCATTTTTCTCGGGGCTATCAGTGAGAATTCTGTACTTGCCAAGTTTTCATCCACCTCTTTTCTACCAGTGGCCATGGCCCTAGGTACAAGACAAGATTATGGCCCTAGGTACAAGATGTTGTTGTTTTTGGCAAAATGGCTTCCATAGCCAAAGACCTGCAAAAACCAAACTTTGTTTTTATATCATTTTTTCCTTTAATGATTACAAAAATGATCTGCTATACATTAAAACATAAGTTTGCACTTACTTTCACAAAATAAGACTTCAAATTGAAGTGAAAAAATTTAGTTATGATCATCAAATCAAGACTTTCTTTTCTATTTAACTATAGCTTCTTCTTGCTTTCATTCAAATGGCTGTTATGATTTGAAACAGTGTTGTCACTCACTCCAGTGAGTAAAAATGCTGCAGAATAATAATTATTTAAATAAAGCATGGTGGCCCTAGGTACACGATGACCCTAGGTACAAGAGTTTCCCCTATATATGTACGCAGTGCTCTTTTTCTAAGAAAGTAGCTGGGTATACTGTGTTTCCTCAAATAAAGTTGCATATTTTTAGTACCATGTTTTCACACATCACGTCACAGGGGAACAAAAAACTCGCAATTTAAAAAAAATACTTTTTGTTATATATTAACAATTGATTTGTAAGTTTCTTAAAATTTCAGTTAAGTTAAGCCAAAACAGTGGTGCACCCAGGAAAGGGCCAAGGGCCCCCCCCCCCCCCCCAAAGAAATAGAAATTGCATTATGAATATTTATTTTGTATTTTAAATTTTTTTATCCATTCATCTCTTCTTCTCCCCCCCCTCCCAAGAAAAATTCCTGGGTGCGCCACTGAGCCAAAATAATACTTATAAGGAAAAGTGAGGATACGCTGTATCCCCACGTACTCCTAGAAAAAAAGCCCTATATGTATATATATATATATATATATATATCATCTAGATAATAAGGAAATGCACACTTGGAAACAAAGTAAATTTAACTGAAGTCTTGAAATCCAAAATGGTCTTCCTCATCATACGAAAGAGCAAACAATATAATCCAATTGGGTAATAAATGTCAGATTAAGGGATGAAATTTTGCTCCATGGTTAAGGAAATCAAAGATAATGTAAAAAAGGAAATTTGATTAAATTTTGAGTATTTTCTGATCTATATAAAATTAGAGTGAAACATGCACAATAAAATTTACCATCTTATCCCAATAAATGCTTTGAAAGTGACTATATTTATGAAATTGAAAACAATCCAAATACAATTTTTTCTTTTGTATCATAAAATAAAATTTTGCACACACACATACATCTCTCTCTCTCTGGTTATATATATATATATATATATATATATATATATATATATATATATATATATATATATATATATATATATATGTGTGTGTGTGTGTGTGTGTGTGTGTGTGTGTGTGTGTGTGTGTGTGTTAGTTAGTTACCGTGAAAGACCGAAATCTGGAGAATGTTGACATTCTCCGGTGAATGTCAATATTCACATAGTTGCTTGGTGTATGTCCAAAATATTTGCTAAATATCCTTATTTCTCACTTACACTGGCAAATATCAACATTCACCATGCACTGATGGTGAATGTTGAATAAAAATATTTTTTTATTGTTTTAAATCATACTTTATTATTAAAAGATATTATGATTTATGTCAAATTAGAAGAAAGCTTAAGTAACAGCACATGTAAAGAAACTGTTGAATTTAAAGCAAACAGTACATTCTAAATGAGAAAAGAAAACACCAATAATAAACTTAATTATGTGATTGATGTTATACAATCTTATTTATTGCGACAACTTAAACTGTTACGACACTTTAAATTGCACAAGAGTCCCTTGCTTGTCGTGTCTGGGCAAACTTCGTTAAATGATCTTGATACACCATTATGAACTTATATTCGCAATCCCTGTGTGACTTCAGGTCCATCAGATTGACTTGACAACTTGAGTTTAACTCCAAACTGACCATTGGTTTCCCTACAATACCTTTTTTTATGTGCACTATGTTAAATTTGACATTGTTTACATAAATTTAAATATAATGTCTGTCTTCTCGGCTTCTTGTTTTGACCTCCACCAAAGCATATCTGTTCTTGTTGACATAACCGGTGATGGTCTGAATGTATAAGAATATAACCAAGTATTCAGTCCTTCACCGCCGTATTTGGTGTGTTGACGTTCTCTGGAAAATGTCGACATTCTCCAATTTCGGTCTTTCACGGTAACATATATATATATATATATATATATAAAAGTTTAGTGAGAGGAATGGATTAGAATAAAGGCAGATATTACAAACAGGATTCATACAGCTCTTCAAAGTGTATTTTAAAGTGTTTGAAGTTTGCTTACTGGAATAATTACTTTTATTTCACTCTTGAAAATATTTTCTGAAGTTTCATGGTTCAGTTTATGACTTGTGTTGAATTCTCTCATACTACTGATCTTGTTTGAAAGGCTATATGACAACACTGTAATTTTAATTTAGTATTTACTAACAGTAATTTATAAGCTAATTTTAGAGGGGGAAATGCTTTTGTAGTCCTATAATCCTTAAGTTATCACTAACTGTATACCAAGCTTATTTCCTCCACTTGTCTTTCTAAATCCTTATAAAAATCCTTATCTAGATCCTTTCTTACATTGGGGTTAGGTTTATATTTTTTATGTTTTCCCCCTGCCAACTTATGATTGCTTTAAAACTGGAGAGAAAGTAAGAAAGCCATATATAACATAAATGAAATAGATCATATGTGTAATGATATTAGCCACCAATATCTTTTGCAGTTTTGTTTTATGATGTTTTCAAAATATTGGATATCCTTGAGAAAATGTAATGATCATGTTCTATCTATATAAAAATATGGAGCTTTTCAGTATATATTATCAGATAAAACAAACATAAAAAATATAAATGCACTAAAAATCACAGACAAAAATAAAATTTTAAGTTTCAGTTGCTTGAATTTCTTAAAATATTACTCTTTCTTTAGTGTTGTAGTGTTAAAAAAGTGTGTTAATGGGCTATCTTTGTGTTATACTGCTTTAGCCACTTTTCCATAATACTGGTAGTGCTACCTATGGTATCTTTTATTCTCCTTTTATTAAAATTTAATTCACATGTTATTTTTAAACTTACTATTTTCATTTAGTTTTAGATGGTGAAAGTGGCCGCTTTAACAGAAATCGCAGTGGAGATTCTAATATGAGCATAACACTTAATCCAATGGAAATACGAACATTCATCTTAAGAGTTGACTACAGTACTGGGGTCTGAAGATCTAATGTGTATGCATTTAAGAAAAAATGTATATTTTCCGTATTCACTTGTAAATATTTATATTTTTATTTTTAATAAAACATAAGACTAGTCTTTCCTGTTTTTTCCTATTGCACCTTTGTGACGTTCTAGTCACAAAATGTTACTGCAATCAGTCTTTTTCAGTGTTATGTAATATTTTCCAATAAAGTATGAACTAAATACACTTATTTATGAGATGCACATATTATTGTACATTAAATAGTTATATAAATGCTTTGCAAAGTAAATAAAGTGATTGTATTCTTTATTTATTTGTGTTTGTCTTTCTAAAATTGTGGCCATTTAAATTTTAAATAAGCAGTTTTAATAATTACTGTAGGTTTTGAAAGCAAAATTTTAAATGCCTCCAATACTTGATAGAAATTATTCTTAGTTCTAATGCAATAAATATTTATATTATAAATTTATGTGTTAGTAAAGTTTTGAAAATGGGGAAAAATATTATCTAAACCTTTTAGTTTAAAAGTGAAAGACTGTATAATGGAACCTTGATATATTGAACCTCAAGGGGAACCAGAAAACTTCAAATTATCGAGGATTACAATATACCAAGGTTCGATTTAATAACAACATGGGAGTGTTAGGCAGGTTCAAGGGGAATGAAAAACTTGGATTTATCAAAGAATTCGATTACATCAAGGTTTGATATATCGAGGTTTCACTGTACAAGTTTGTGTAGTATGTAGATTATTTTATCTTTAAAATGTAATTAAAGGCAAACAAAATTAGAGGATGCAACTATTTCAAATATGATGAGAATCCAATGCCTATAGAAATTGTAAGCATATAAAAAGTGATGAAAATTAAAATTTTAAATTTTATTCCAAGGGTAAGAAAATTTCTGAACCTCGGCTGTTTAAGTCATTTAAAATTCAAGATGATTGTTCAAGTTGCTTCTCCAGCATTGTTACCAAATTTTTCAAATTCTTATTTCTACTGTTATCAAATAAAACTGCATAGTTTACATGCAACTGTAATAACTTTTTCTTCTGCCATATATATTTTAGTATTTATCTTTAATCTTTTGTCGGAGATCATTACAAATAAGGTTTGGTTTGGAGAGCTACAGTCAATTTTTTGCTGCACTAGGGCTAATTAAACTGGGACCTACTGCTTAAAGCTCATTCCGAATGGCTACAAACGTCCATGCCAAAAGTTAGACTTGAACCCACAGACTTTGGTACCAATAGCCAGTTCCCTAGCTATTCAGCCATTATCTGGGCTATTACAAATAAGGAATGGTGTTAGTACTGAGAATAGATAAAGAACTTTACCTTTTATAATATTCATTGTAAAGTTGAAAAAACAGGGTTGTTTATTTCAAAGATAGTTGATTTCATTTGGAGCATTACAATCATCTTTTGATACACATGGGCTAAAAGACAGGAACCTACAGTTTAAAGCTGATTCCAAATGGCTACTAATACTTGTACTTATCTACAGTGCAGATTTGAACTTGCACACTCTGGCTGCCAGTGTCTCAGCTTATTACCTACCATATGGCCCTATGTATTTGTTTCCAATGTGGAAACTTACATGACAATTAGTTGGCATATTACAACAAAAGCTTAAAAGTATCCTCAACTAAAATTCTTGAATACAACAGACTGATCCAAGAATTTAATGGTAAAAGTTTAGGAAAATTACTTTTGACATTGTTCATGAACATAATATTAAACAATAAAATTTATTTTAACTTAAACTTAGCTTGGGAACAAACCTTTAAATACATATGCAATAACTAACTAGTAATGCTGCATATATTCTCAGCTGTTGCTGGTGTTACATACAGTACAACTTAACTTAAACAGTTTAGCTGTTTGCATCTAATAAAGCAATCAAACAACTTTCTTTGATCATTAAAAATGTTTTGGCATCTGCAGAAATGTAAGATTTTAAGACTACAGCTTTCAGAATTTATTCACATATTTATTGACATTTATGATGAGTATTTTATATAGTTAGTCACCTCATTTCCAGTGTTTCATAAATCTTTTTTACATTTTAAATATCTACTTAAATGACTTACCTACGAAGTAAAGCAGGCTTTGAACAGTAGGAGTATAACATGCATTATATGCCCTTATAAATGTTTGCATGGAATCTAAAAACAACTGCTATACTTTCAATAAGCAAAAGTTTTAGCAAGTTTTGGTTACATTGCAACTTACAATGATTTTGGACCATAACTGGTTAAATCTTTTAAGTAATTAATAGGAGAATAGAACACCAAGAATATAAGTAGATATTGACTGTACATATAATAAAGTGTATGTAAAATTGTTTATCATTACTTACCAGGTCTTGCTGGTCTAGCCCTACCAGCTATAAAATAACTCAAAATTTATTATTTTTATTTTTAAAAACACATCTCTGTATTTAATTTTTTAAGTCAACTGTATGCAAGAAAATCATGTGAGGAGAAAAAAAGCTATCCATTCTTATGGCCATATGTATAATGCTATTTTTATCATTTAATTTAGTCTTGGTGATAGCTAGCAAATCAAATGGGAATTTCATCTGTTATGCAGTTTCATCCTATATAGGATAATGCTGTTTTCTTAGTAAGCTATGAGGTTTAGAAGAGCTTTTGCTCCCTTTTTCTGCTCTGTCATATCCTAGATGCAGCTCAGGTGATTCCTTTTTATATATAAAGGAAAAAACTTTCCAAATCTATTCATCGAAATCAGTGGTTCCTAACCGATGGTCCGCGAGCTCAGAAGTGATAAAAGAAAAAAATTATTTCGTCGTTTTCATACGACCAATAATTTAAATTTTTTTTTTTTTTTTAAACTGGGAGCAAAAAAAAAAAATTTTAGTTTGCAAATTTTTATTCAAATTCTAAAAATTCCTGTATTTCTTCCACTTTCTGACGTTTTAAGTGCGAAAAAAATCCTTGTTCAGCTTAAAAATTTCTAACACATTTTCTATTACGCGCACTTGCGTCACAGCAATTTTATTGCTAAAGCAAATGCAAGCTGAAAAATCTCATTAATTTCTATGTTTTGGTAGGCTTTTTGCTATAATTTTTCTAAGTTTTCTGTTACATTATTGGTATTAAGTTTATTTGTCATGTTATTGGTATTAAGTTTATTTGTCACTTTTTATTAACGTTTTTTTATCACAAATAGTTTGTTTATTCAAAAAATAAAACCCCTTTTTGCCTCTAAAAAGATTGGTTGGGAGTTGATCCCCGACATTTTTCTTTTTTGTGGTCCCTGATCAACAAAAGGCTAGGAACCACTGATCTAAACTTAAATAAAAAAAATTTCTTATCCCAAATGGACTCTTTTCGATGCACATGTAAACAACAGAATATTTTACAGATAAGAACAGCAGAGATATGTAAGTGTACATTTTTTTCTTAGATAGAGATATTGCTTATGAGAAATCGTCACTCCTTTTTTTTTTAATTTGAAGCAGAAGTTTACCGCCATAGGAGATAATTAATTCCAGTGACAGTAAAATTTGTATTTTAAATTTCGTTAGTTTTATGATACGTAATCAACATTGTCTGTTCCATTAAGTATACATGAGATAATTATCGTGACTAAAATTGACATTAAAAAGCAGAAATATGAATAGCAGACTTATCTCCGTCATAGGTACTAGGTAACTGATCTGTGCTGTTTACTGACTCCTCCTCATAACTCTTGAAAGTTTTTAACGCTGTACCCACAAAATACCTTCGGGTCAAATTAGTACAGAGGTTCTCTGATAGATGGCAGCACTAACAAACTTTTTAAAGCAGAATAGATATAGTATGTTCAATTTGCCGTGAAATTCTCAAGTTTAAAGAATATGTGGCATCGGCTGTTCAGCCAATCACAGCAACCCATGCTCGCACATGCAGTTGAAGTAATGCCAGCCATAGTTCGAAGTTCGAGCTATGGCTGGCATTACTTCAACTTTAAAGATTAATTATAAGTACAAACTTCAGAATGCTTTTCGTCGGAAGCTTTATATAAATATAATATGCATTATTTTCATTGCAATGAAAAAAAACGTATTTAACACTACTCCATCATTAAGGATACACTTTACAACTATAATATGTATGAACATGGTTTATAATGATAATTTTCTTGTTTGAAGCTTTGAAAATTACCCACAATTGCTTTATAATCTGACACTGATTGGTATTCAACATTTTTTTTCTACAAACAATAGATTTAAACTGGTGTTAGTTAACGTATAGAGTACAAATTTTTTTTAAAAATTCGCTTAAGAGAAGAAAAAAAAAGCGTTCATTTGTTGTGTTTCGGATTGGGTTAAAAGGCTTTTTAAATATTTTGGCATGTATCTCAGTCATACATCAGTACATTGCAGAAAGTTTCTACACTTAGAAATTTGTTTGAATTTAATAAATGTTGAATTTAACAAACTACTGGATTTAATAAATTTTCTTCTGTAACGAATCAAATAAATTGACTAATTTCTTCCATAAATCTGAAATTTGGTTGTTAACCTTGTGAAGTAAACAAACGCGACATGCAACAGTAGTTCAGTGGATTGAATGCACCCGCGACTGCCGAAAATAATAGGTTCGATTCCTGCCACGGATGTTATTTGTTTTTGATGAGAGCAAAAATATGAATGAGAGTGGTGTGACTGCTTCCCTCCTTACCGTGGCGCCAAACGGAAACTGAATGAATTTCGACTAATTCCCTCGGTCTGACTTGCGGCCGATAGTAACATCGATCGACGACTTGACACGCAATTCAGCGGTCAGAATATCGAATCGGCCAGCTGGGAAGATGGTAGGTTTGATTAATGCCCTGGAAATCTTTGATTTTTAACAGGAAAAAAAATGATAGCTAGAGGAGTAAGAGATTCAAAGAAATTCTTTGCCTGAAAATTAATTTCAAATTTTGAAATCATTAGTTTTTCCTATTTGTTCGAGCCAAACTTTTATTGCATAAAGCTGTAAATAATGTTGTTTCGTAATATTTAGAATTATTTAATACTTTTATAATTTACTCAAAGGTTTCTCACTTTCATTTGAATGCGTTTGAAATAAGGAATATTTAATAACTTGCGTTATTACTGCATATAAAGGTTGAAGTGAAAGGTGGGATAGTTATCAACATTTCTAACGTTCCTTAATATTACCATAACTTTTTCCTTCCCCGAAAAAAAAAAAAAGAAATTGTATTAAACACTGCAATAAACAGAGCTCTTGCGAGACAGATGCGTAACGAGGACAATTCCGTTATGTACATTTATTAGAAAATATTATTTTTCAATGAAATTTGTATTCTTTGTGTACTTTGTGATGGCGGTGGACTCTCTATTTAACCCCCAGTATTATTTATGAAATATGGTGAAGTTTCATTACAGCTTTGAACGAGTATTTACCAGAGGCGATATCAAGTCCAGCGATCAAGAGGCGTGCCGGCTGTCTATGAACAGTAAACAGATGAACAACGAGGACTAGAGTGCACGTGGTTTCTGGACAGAGAGCGGTTGTTCCGGGGGTATGCAGTAGAAGGAGAACCGGTTTGGACGGGTCTCGGCTTGAGGTGGCCAGAGAGAAGAAGTCGGCAGACAGAGGACAGGGGTCCGGCGTGGACGGAGGTCGACTTTGTTCGGGACCAGCTGGATTTTTCGCTGGCCAGAGAGCCGCGTGGAAAGTGATTGTGATTTTTTTTTGCCGGAGTGCCTTACACGTGTGATTATAGATTTGGCTGGAGACCATGAATGCATTGGAGGTGCAAAACTCAATTTATGTACATATTTTGTAAATACGCTAGTAGAATAAATGTGTTTTTTTACGTTCATTAATTCAGCGTATTCTTAGTGATTTCTGAGGGAACAGGACGGCTAGGACTTAGCTATTGTTCGGCACGCTATCCGAATAGACTGGGAAGGGATATCGAGTTGCCCAGTTTATGATAACTTCCATTTGGTTTTTTAAAAAAATTAATGGTTATTTGTGAGTATCATTGCTTCATATTTGATATCGCAAAAACTTATCAAACAATATAATCACTGGTTTGAACAAAATACGTTAAAGACACTTAAGTAAACAGACCTCCTGCGAGATAAATCCGAAATGAGGGCAAATTACTTAAATTAATAAAATTACTAAAATCATTGCAAATTATACGGAAATTATTAAAATTGTTTTGTACATTTATTATGAAAAAATAATTTTTCAATACAATTAACTGTTTTCGTTTAGGAGCCTTCGTCTATTTTTTCAAATATTAGGTTATTTTTAAATAACTCTGCATCGTCTTCAATGTCTTCAAAAGCTATTTCTGCTTTCGATAGCTAGAGGAGTAAAAGATTCAAAGAAATTCTTTGCCTGAAAATTAATTTCAAATTTTGAAATCATTAGTTTTTCCTATTTGTTCGAGCCAAACTTTTATTGCATAAAGCTGCAAATAATGTTGTTTTGTAATATTTAGTATTATTTAATACTTTTATTACAGGTAATTTACTCAAAAGTTTCTCACTTTCATTTGAATGCG
Organism: Dolomedes plantarius; assembly: GCA_907164885.2. Classification (NCBI taxonomy): domain Eukaryota; kingdom Metazoa; phylum Arthropoda; class Arachnida; order Araneae; family Dolomedidae; genus Dolomedes; species Dolomedes plantarius. The sequence continues at coordinate 84,028,254 of OU015492.1, forward strand.
TTTGAAATAAGGAATATTTAATAACTTGCGTTACTGCATATAAAGGTTGAATCAGTGGCTGATAGTTGTCTACCTAATAGCTAATATTATATTTAAAGTTTTGTGTTTCTATGGATAATATCTATAAATATGTTCTATCGAATCGGAAACAAGAAATATAAAAATAGATTCTATGTAAAACAAAAAATAAAAATAAAATTTCAGGTTGTCTCTTCTAACGAAACTACCGCGGGTTATTAATGTAGGATCATTTATCGTTGCTTACCTCTTTTGTATGTATATATGTATATATGTGTTATGTATATATGTAGCTATATATATGTATATATGTATATAAACATATATGTATGTCAAAATTTTGACGCATTTTGGTACTTTTCTGTTTAACTGTTTACTGCTTGTCCAAGAGATATAGACTGAGTTTGGCGCGCTGCCAAAATTATAACTCGCGAGGTACGGACGGACGGTTTTAGCGTCTGAAATTCTCCTTTCCGGAGGACCGCTATGGAGGAACGTAATCCTACGTTAAAAATAATAATGCCCCATTAATATGATTCCACCTCAAAATTTACAAGAAGATATCAAGTATGATATTTCACCGTGTTTTCTAAACTTTAGTCGATATCCATAACTTTAAAAAAAACAACCGATTAAATCAAAGTTTTGTTTTGTTTTGTTTTGTTCACAACTAGAAGCTTTGTTTTTTTAATTCTCCGATATCCTACAAATTCCTTAGTAAAAGTTACTAGAATAAGATTTCCAAAATCATATTCATGTAAACGTATGAACGCAACTAAAATGTAATGGGGTTAATTTTATCATTAATTATATCTGGAAATCTTTGTTTTTCTGTAATTAAATATCAGCTTATCCTCTTTTGTTTCTCTTTTTACAGTAATTTGAGTGTTTTCGTTAAACTACTTTGTCTAGAATGTTACGTCGTGTCCGCCTTAATCACCATGCCCTTGTAAATTGTCCTCCATACGTGAGCTAGATCATTTTTAAAACCTCTGCCAATTTAGTGTTTCTCCTACCCTTCATATGTATTTTAAAACTTTATTGCTTTTGCTAACGTTCTCCCTCAAACTCAGATTAGCCGTTAAATCTTGAAAGGTATTTTTCCCCATTCCTACATCCCTCTTAACGCAAACATTGACCTTCTAAGTACTATACTAACAGATATGCAGAGATTTTGAATGATCCCGCTTCCCTCTCTTGCAGTTCTTATGACATAATATCAAGTAGGTGGGGGATATAAAAACGACAGAAACGAAATTTCTTTAACTGTTCTGAATCTGTCTATTAACGAGATTCTCCATTGTAATGTATTTAATATATTTAACAAAGTATTTGAATATTTAATGTCTCCAGATTCTCACTTTTTGAATACATTCCGCATCCAGTCTCTGTATGGTTAACACGCAAAATATTTTGTACCTGTGTGTGTTGGGGTTCCGTCCAATTTTGACTTTGATTCTACGGTAAAGTGAATAAGTATCGTTTGATTACACACCTGTAAGCCATTGCATTCCTGTAAACCTGAAAGTTATTTACCATGCAATTTCTCTGCTACAGGCTTGACAATATTTCACTTAATGTATATATATAAAACAGTTCCGTAACTGACTGACTGACAGATAACGCACAGACAAAACCCTGGACCTAAAGGGCTAATATTTTGCATGGCTATTCTTCTTGTAATGTAGGGGTGTACTAAGAAAGATTTAAAAAAAATTCTTCTTAGATTTTTTTAAATTAATTTTTTAAGCTGTTTTTGCAACATTCTTTAAAGTTTGCATTTAAAATAATAATCTGAGGTTTATAAAATTTATATCACGAGAAATATCATAAAAATTCTTTTAAAATGAAATCTTTTTCGAATCTTTACCTCCATTTTCTGATTTTTGGTGAATTTTAAAGACTAATTTTTAGAATTTAATTTATTACATACTGATCACGTGGTTTTTTTCTTTTTGTGATACTTTAAAATTAATTGTGCATAACAACGAAATAAATTGACAAAAAAAATTGAAGTGCGGTAAAAGATACAATTTAACTACTAGACTGATTGAGGTGGAAGTTTTTTAAGAATTTATTTCAAATTAGTATGTTTTATGGATATTAAATAAGCAAATTAATTGCATACATTGACCGTTGTATTTAATTTGAATATTTTCGTCTACATTATTTTGTCTATAAAATTATCCGTTACGATTTTTTTATAAATATATATTTTTTTTTTTGGCATTGGTTGCATACATTGGTCATTGTATTTATTATAAATATATTTTTTGTTTCTTTGGCATTAATTGCATACATTGACCGTTGTATTTAATTTGAATGTACTCCGTAGCGAAGCACGGGTTTTTAGCTAGTTCAATATATATATATAAAACACAGGTACTATTTTACCGAATGAAAAGCCTAAACTATTTTTCAACATAATTACTAATTTATTATTATTAGTAGTAGTAGTAATTCATTTCAGGAGAGGTTTTTAACGAAATTTACGGCCTTAGGACGCAAGATGAATCTCATCCTCTCACATAAGTATGTAATTGTACTGAAACTTCTCGAAAAAAAAAAACCCGAAAAAAATGAAAATGAAAGAAAAACATATTCCTAAATTGCATTTATTAACTAAAGATAAAAAAAATCAATATTCTTGAATTCAAAATGAATGTTAAATAAAACCCTTATTCGACGATCATTCTTGATTGTAACGAACAACTAGGATTCAACGAAATATGAGTTATATTAGTGTGTCTCATCATCTTGCTGACAAAATGGTACCCGATAGTCTTGACAGCATTGACAATGTGGTGAGATCTATTGCATTGTAACTGCTATCGAGATACCTCGACCTTGACACCTTGATGAGATCTTACTAATCATCATCTACACGGTAAGATCTTATTAACGTATGGTTGGTTAGTCTGTTACTTAGAAATAACTGGATGGACTACGGAGCTTCTTCAGCGGTTGCTTTATTAACCACTGTATCACGGATAATCGCAATACGCCTTTCGACGCTGAATGTTTGGTTGTCCCGTTCACTAACCTCCCCGCAAACTTTAATGCGGATATCATATTCTACGACATCAACTCAGGACATATCGCTAAGCACTATGCCAAGCTTACCTGGATTATTCAGCATAGCATCCATGAAAATGAAGATTCTTTTAGCAAGATGGATTTGCCATAAACTACGGATTCAGGAGCCATGCCTCTGATAGTCACATACAGTGGTTTTCTCTGCACTTGGTCTACAAGACGCAATGTGTTGCTAGATAGCGAATCTGTTAGAATCTTCAAAAAACTAATGTCAGGATAGCGAGTGAAGAGTCTGAAGCACGATTAATCCTCTCTAGAATGAATAACTCTATCTCTTCTAAAGTCATTCAATGGATCAAAATTTTGCCCTTGACTCGTCGAGACATCCTCACCGATGTGATGTATTATATCACCTTAAAAGGTTTTGTTTTAGTGGTCATTATTGTTTCGATAAAAAATGAAGCGCTACTTATATTTGATTGAGTTCTCGTATGACATATGCGTGTTAAACCGTTGTGATTGCTCATTGGTGTTTAATTTTAATCAGTTTGCGTATCTCCACTACAAAGTATTTAATATATTTAAGAAAGTATTTAAATATTTAATGTCTCTAGATCCTCTTATTTTGAATACATTCCGCAGCCAGTCGCTTCATGGTTCACATGCAAAAATACATTTCCGTCCAATTTTGACCTTGATTCTACGATAAAGTGAATAAATATAATTTGATTACACAAGCATGTTTTCAAAGTATCCTCAGCAACCTTAAAATATAACGGATTCAATTGCTACATACACAATTTCTGTAAAAATCGCTATGTACATACATTCACACACACACACACACACACACACACACACACACACTCTCTCTCTCTCTCTCTCTCTCTCACACACACACACATATATATATAGTCGCTATTGCACCCGTGATTCTGCCCGATAAATAGTGTATTCCCAGATCTTCTCAGAGTACACGATGTTTTTCAGGTAACCCCATAGAGAAAAGTCTAGAGTGGTCAAATCAGGGCTTCATGGTGGCCAAAAAATTGGACCGTCCCTTCCTATCCAACGTCAAAAAGCATGTAGAAGGAAGCGGGACTTCACAGCGTCGGCGCATGCCCAGCACAGTCACTGTCACTATGACATGGAAAAATAAAACTCCCAGAGTTAGCATACCATCTGCTACTACGCAAAATCCGATCGGTCGACTGGTGTTCCCGGCGGGCACACCTGAAAGCCCGGACAACTTTTTCGAGGACCATATATATATATATATATATATATATATATATAGTGGGACCTCTATTTAACGAAGTCACTAAATCCCGAAAAAAAGTTCGTTATAGAGAAAATTCATGAAATAGAGATTCGCCTTTTAAAATACTTTAAACTACACAAAACAGATTTAAAATTCAAGAACACTAAATATTATTTAAAAAGTAATTAATCACACCTTCATTTTGTAAATTAATAACTATTTGTTTTATATTTCTTACCCATCAAAAAAAAATCTGCAAGGAAAACAAGAATAAAACAAAACATTGTCAGGGAATACACTGTATTTTCAATTAAAAAATAATTTTATATTAAAATAAATAAGTTTTAACGACATTATCGCATTTATTATAACAAGTAATTTTAAGCATACATAACCACATGCGTCCTTAAATTCAATTACTGATAAAGTCTGTGTTTTTTGTCTGAGTTTTTTGTTTGAAAAAGTGTCTTCTCTCATAATACGTCTCGCATCTTTGCAATGCACCAAAAACCCCTTCAGGCATATTTTCTTCAAACTGTAATCCGCGTCGGATTGTTTCAAATGATTTTAGCATTTCATCATAGGAATGTTTGTTGATTTCTGCATCATGATCATTTCCATCTTCATTGTCTTCGTATTCATCGCAATTCATTGCTGCATTGTTTTTATTTTTCGCACTACCCAAAATATCCAGTTCAGTTAGTGTTTTCGAGGTTTCAGCTTCAGAATCAAGTGAAAGAAAATCATCGTAAATTTCTTCTTTTTCCCTTAGCTGTATCCACATTTTGTTAAGTTTCTCTAAGAGAATATCGTCTTCGCCCTCCGTTCTTGCTGAATTCTCATCGCTGACAAAGAATCCCACTTTGGCAAAACTGTTGTGAATAGTACGATCTGTGACATCATAGTTCCATACTTTGGAAATTTCTGATATGCTTTCCCGTAAGTTGATCTTTGGCATGGATTGATTGTTCTCAAGCGCAGTGATAACTTTTCGCACTATTCTCTTGCGATATATTATTTTGAAATTTTTTATCACCGCTTGATCCATTGGCTGCAGTTTGGTGGCAAGTAAAAAACTGTAACATTTTTCAGTTTTTGGTTGATTTCGTTCGGTTTGGCGGGACAATTCTCAAAAACGAGAGCAATTTTACGACGCTCTGCAATCATGCTTTTGTTCAACTTTTGAACCCATTTTTCACAAATTTCTGACATCATTCCAGATTTTTTGTCATAATCAGCCTCCAAAGATGTTGCGCCTTTTAAACATCTTGGTTTTTGCTTCTTTAGATAACTAATGGTTTCAATTTCTGATGTCCAGTCATATTTGTACCTAACCTGACAGTTAATCTTGCTTTGCTTTGTTTTCCTCCAAAGCATTTTTCCCTTTTAAATGTTAATGTCTTTTGAGGCAAACATTGAAAAAATAAAGCAGTCTCATCCGCATTAAAGATGTTTTATGACTTATAGTCTTTTAAAATTTTACTCAGTATCTCCGTTATCCAATTTTCATTATCATTATCATCAAAGTCTTTACTTTCACTAGATGTTACTTTTGCTATAATTCCGTGTCTTCTCTTAAATTTTTCAAGCCATCCATTGCTTCCTCGAAATTCGTCGTATCTCCCCAATGCCTTCGCAAATTGAAATGTTTTTTCAATTATGAAAGGCCTAGAGATCGGAACATTTTTATCTCGCATTGTGTGTATCCACTTCAAAACTGCCTCCTCCACATTTTCATAGTCAAATGTTTTTAAACGTTTTGAACAAGAATTCAATGAATCATAATTTTGTATCTTATCACGATTTTTTATTATGGTTGATAAGTTGTTTGGAGGAATACCAAATTTTAAAGCAATATCCTTTTTCTTCACTCACCTCATGAAGAATTAAAGTTTTTTCTTTGATGTTCAAGCACTTTCGCTTTGACATTTTCGAGCTACAAGAACCGAAATTACCAGCACGACTCTGATCAACAATCTAGAAAACGGGAGACTAGTTTAAGGTCTCGGGACAGCTCCATTGAGGGTGAAAGTGGTATATTGAAAATTTTTCTAGTGAAGTGGACAGTTGGAGGGGGAGATAAAGCTTGCACTTCCTGGATGAAATGCAAAGAATGACAGCGATTTTTCTGCTGTCGGTGAGTTAGGCTACTGGTAAAAGCAGTTCAAGGTCAGTGATCCCCATAAAATGTGTTAAAAGAAATGTCGGAAATAATTTTGAAATGTTCAGAAATATTTTGAGAAATATAGAAAAAAATATATATTGGATCACAAGAAAAAGTTCGTTAAATAGAGAATGCCCTTAGCTATTTGGATATTTAACGAAGAAATTCTCAAAATGTTCTTGGTTCCAAGGAAAAGTTAGCGAAATAGAGAAATTCATAAAATAGAGGTTCGTTAAATAGAGGCCCGACTGTGCATACATGCATACATACATACATATATATATATATATATATATATATATATATTTGTATTTGTATAATTAACTGTAAAAGGGGAACACTCCCTTGTTTAATCGTAATGAGTGCATTTATGAGGATGATTCATCCTTTTTAAATTTTATTTATTTCAAGGATGCTTTTCTATCATGGATTTTTTTAATACATGCATAGTGATAATTTAGATAGATTATAGAATGAAAATTATAGATTATACAATGTAACAATGAAGATGACGTATTTTTTATGCAGCTATAGTTTTTTTCCCTTTTGACTGAAAAAAAAAGAAAAAAATTCTTGTCCTGCAAATACCATCTTTTAGTCTGACCCTTTAGTCGCGACAGTCAAAAATCATGAACCCGTGAAAACGAATTCGGCTCGGAGACAACGAAGCAATTCCTTCCCCCACCGTACGAGGAAATCCGCATCCAAACGCTCTTTTTTATCCATCCGCCGTTATTTTCGTGCCCTTGATGACGTTTCCCATTAGGGAAGGCCGCGTGTGCAACTGCTCAAGGATTGACCCTTGTCATCACCGGGCTACACCCACGAACTAACACAACCGCCAATTGACAAGTCGTCATTTTCTCAAGTCGCGGTGACGATTCGGTCACGAGGGACTTCTCTCTCTCTCCTTGCTGACAGACCACCCACAGAGCTTGATGTTTGTCCGACTTGTTCGCTTTCGTTGTCATAACTCGTCAACGGTTCGAAACGTTTTTGCGTTGCGATGGTGAGACGATGGCGATTCGCAAATGCGTGAAATTGACGCAAGCAGCAGGAATGTGAGATGGATGAGGGGTATGGTGACGGCTTGGAATTCCACAGAGAGCAAGCAGTGCTTGATCTGTGTGCAGCAGATTGTCAACTGCAAGACGGATTAGTGCTATGGATTACCGAAGCTTGTCGCGGCTATGTCAGTGAATTTTTAAAAGATAAACTTAGGTTTACCTGGGTTTAGGGTAAATATTTTCAGGCACACAGACTTTTAATAGCAGAATATATATATATATATATATATATATATATATATATATACACGTTCTGATTTGGATCGTCAATAACAAAAATACAAAGCAAGATAGACAAAGAAATATTTTATACCTGAGAAAAATAAAAAAATTAATTTATTTATTAATTATTAATTTATCTATTTATACCCTCGGAACGTTCTTTCTGCCGCACCGTGTATATATATATATATATACATACATACATATATATATATATATATATATATATATATATATATATATATATATATATATATATATATATACATATATATATATATATACATATATATATATATATATATATATATATATATATATATATACATATATATATATATATATATATATATATATATGACATCGTGTAACACAATCTTTGTTAAAGCTTTACTTGTTTAGATACCTACTCTTCTGTTAATCTGTTAATTGACATGGGAGACGTCTTGTTTTACTCTACCCCTCCTCCTCCTCCCCCCGGTGGGGGAATATATTTAATAAATTTTCACAAACAATTAATGAAAACATTACTAGTTTAAATGAAAACATTACTAGTTAATTCTCTTTGAAATGGCTTAAAAAAGGCCATAAATAGTCTTCTTATTTTTTTTATTTTTTTTTTTTTTTATGGGGAATGAGAGAGCCATACACTGAATTTCCGATTATGCTTGGAAATTAATACACGACATTACTTGAAAAAGAAAGATAATCCAAAGAGGGCATTGTATACAACAGAATTTGTACTAATCTTTGAACGAAAAGATAACTTGCGTTTAACTTTTCGTTCCCGTCCCGGTCGATAGATGGCTGCACCAGCCTACAAAACAAAATTAACTGAAAATAAATTCAATTCTGCTTAAAGATGGCTAAAAATATCGAAAGAATGCATTTTCATCGTGTTCTGAGCTATTCTAAAAGTTTCAAATGTCTAGCTAGTCGGGAAGTTAGTTAAAAATCGATTGCAAGATTTGAATTGGACAAACACACAAACAAACAAGAAAGGGAGTTAATAAAAACATGTAAAAAATACGTAGATGTTCCGTTTTTCTTCTAAAAAAATTCCTTAAATTACGAGCCCTGTGGACTTCTTTCAGACAATATAAAGTTTATGTCTAAATTTTCTTTTCTTCTTTCTTTTAATGTTTGAATAAACCACTGATGAATAATCCGGAGTTAAGCATATATCAGAATTTTCAAAATTTTCCTGTCACCAGTAAATATATTGATTAACCTATATCTTCTAAGATGGCAAAATATTATAAGAAATTTACGTGACAGCAATTCTAAGATTTAAGACGTCATGAAAAATCAGTAATTTGTTTTACAAGAGCAAACGTGGTACCAATGTTTCAGAAAAATAATTGGCTATTACTTACAGTAGTTAAAGTAAATAGAAAATATCGGCGAACAAAAATCTGGAATGTCAAAAACTCAATTTTTTTAAGAAAAGTTTCTTGTAACATTTTGCCATCTGAGCACAGATATATTCGTCACATTATTCGTAGCATGTTGATTAACATATATTCGTAACATGTTTGCTCATATATTTGTGATCTGCATCGTGTTCGAAAACAAATCAACGCGAACAAACCTAGATATACTACCCCCAGGGTGAACGAGGTAGCATGTACGTCTAACATATACATAAACCCCAGAAGTTCGGCCTCTTCAGTTCGTTGAACTAAACGTTACTAATTTAGTAAGATCATCTCATTCCGTCGACAGCCGACTCTCTTTCGCGCCAGAGAAAACTCCGCGGAGTCATTAATCCCTGCTCATCATACAAAACAGAAAAGATAAAAGCAACAATAGCCGACTACATCATCTCGTATGACACGCACCGTGTATTTACCGTAAGTGGCAGCACGTGGCAAGTGTGATCGCCATGTGGCGCGCCTCGCGTTTTTCTGCAAGGAGGGGGAGCGACAGAAGTCGAACGCGGTCCACAAAGCGTGACCGTTACGGGTGATTCGGATCGACGCAACGAGGCCGAACGAATCACCTGCCCCCAAAACTTGAGGGGCTTCCCCGAGAGCTACTATGATTTCTTAATCTTCGGTATGGATCAAACTCTGCAGTCCCTTTTGGCGAGAGTTTACAGCTGCCACGCTTGTAATTCGAAGTATTTGACCCCCCGTTCATCATTAATCAAGTTGGATTGGCGATGACCGTATGGGATTGTCAAAAGTGTAACAAAAGATGAAGGGAAAAGGATGAAAAAATTTTTCAATCTGATTTACGAAACGAAAATATCTTTGTACCGTCTTAAAATATTGCAAAATTTTATAGCTCAGCTCTAATTATTTCAAAATTAATAACATTTTTGTTCTAGAAACAGGTGGTTCACCCTTTAAACAACTATTTGTCTTTCCATTATTCCCTAGAAAATTAATTAGGGAAAAATCAATAAGACATCTGTCAGTGAATGACATTTTTCCTTACTAATTTTCTTTGAAAGCCAGATAGCCTACCACTTTCAGGAGTTGGGGGTTGGGGGGGGGGGGGGGGGGAGGGGACTGAACCACTAACTCCAAGACAAAGGCAGAGGAGACCTCTCCGAAATTTGGATGTTTTATATTCTATCCCAATATATTAGGCAAAAACGGATCTTTGCCATCTCCCCCTTGCCAAAAATTAGAAAAACAGTACTTATAAGTTTTAATACAAAATATACAAATTCATATCAAAATATATTCCTATCAGCAATTTGTTATCAACAATTAATAGGTTTACAAAGTGGCTGAATTTTTATGATGCTATGCTCATGTAGAAAGTTTATACGCCAAGCAAATGAATGGTAGTTTATTTGAAAAAAAACCCTCAACAGGGAATTTTCCAAAATCTCCCTGTTATGCAGTCAGTAAAGTCGTCAGAATTTTCCATACGAGAAGAAAATAAACCTCAACCATAGTTTTTAACGGTTTTATGATGTAGATTTCAACGGCTCAGTTGATACAGTACTTTGGTTTATATTCTGTTTAGGTTCAACTCCAACAAAATGCTTTTTCTCTCTATAAACGTGTCAAGAAAATTTGTTTTTCCTTCCAAAGCATCAGGATTGATCTCCTAAGTACATAAGCAGAGCGACTGTTATTTTTTCTTATAAATACAAATCAGAGCAAAAAGCAGTAGTTATAAATAGATGAAAACATACATACTACAAAAGTTTATTCCTTGTTTAAACCTGGTAGAGAATTTCCTATTTCCTTTCTTCTAACTGACTGGTAGATGCCCCAGGTCCAGTGGTAAGAAGGTGTAGTGGTGAAGGGTACTGAAGTGGTAGCAGCACTTCAGTAACAAACTAAAGTTTATTTGCTCCTCAATCCGAGCACACAGCTAAAAATAGGGAACGAATGCAACTGGCTTACAAAACATTCACCCACCAGGAGTTCACGCCACTCTACGACCCGGTATCAAATTTGAATTTCTTTACAGGAATACACAGCTTCTTAAAAATCACTGTTAAAATTAAAAATGGCAACAGTGTTCGGGGTAACTAAGTTCTTCTTTGTAACAAAGTTCTTCATCAGGCTGAGGAACATCACATGTGATTGTGGTCCCTAGGTAGCCTAGTTGTCCAAGACAAAGGCAGAGGAGACCTCTCCGAAATTTGGATGTTTTATATTCTATCCCAATATATTAGGCCTATTATAGGGCTATATTAGTGTGTCGGCTTTCGGTACTGAGGGTGTTCGGATCGAATCCCGACAAGCGCTATTAAATAGCTTCGTGTCTAGGCCGGATATGGGCACGTTAAATTTGTAAACCGGAAGGTCCTTCTATGAGGTCAGAGAGGGGGAGGAAGGTATGATCCCCCCGATGTCACCCCTAGGGATGCTTGGTCAAAATTGAGGTGGAACTTGCTATTTTGTGGAACTAAACATGTAATAAAATAGAGAATCGTATAGTGGCACTTTTAAAATTGTTAAGTGGAGAAAACACATTCTGACACATGTCTGAGATAATTAGAAAAACAAATTCAATTTTAATAAATAATATTAGCATTTAATTTCTCTTCTTATTTAAAATTAATTTTATCGTTAGTTACAATTTGCACAGAAACAACATAATAATTATTTACATACATTAAAAAAGTATTCGGACACATAATAAAACCTAGCTACATATATTGATTATTCTGTGCTCTCTCCTGATTAAATATATTACGAATTATTTTTTACTTAACACCATCCTTATTGTAGACTGATGATTATCTCTCATAGTGTTACTAAGCTTGATCCAAAAGCAGACCAGAAACCTCGAGATACCTTAGCATAAAAAGAGGCGAAAAGGGCCGAAGAGTGGACAAACTCGAGCTAGATCACTGTCGTAGCTTTTTCTTCAACTGACTAAAAAAACCCGTTAAAACTTCCCAGCACCAAAATCGCAGAGGTCAGAAAAATGTTCTAGAACATTCACACCTTTCAGCCTTATGATTGGTCAAAAAAAAGGTTGCTGGGTCGTTGCTATGGAGGAACTATGTCCCCCTAATGACCGAGGGGGTGGCAAGTAATTCTCTCTTCTTGTGCAAATGACCTTGTGTACTATCCGTAATGCTATAGGTCACACTTAATTGCCTGTGGGGAGCACATACCCTTCTTCCAGGAAACCCAGTTTGAAAAACCACAGGAATGATTTTCAGAAATAGACAATTTAATATTTTACAAAATAAAATAATACACTTATAAATGTGCATGGAACCAAATTAATGTTGTTTAGAAATTATGAAATAAGAAAATTGTATTTTTTCTTCAGAGTTAAAATAGTAAATTAATTAAAATAATTACAAAAAATTGAGTTCCATGTCACACTTGCCTATGTCAGACTCCAGCCTTCATAGTGCCATTATAAACCGGAGACGCATCCCTCAGCCAGCAAGCCTATATGGACCTGGTCTAGAATACTTACGGCCAGGGACAATAGGGAACAACAACAACAACATGGGATTGTATCAGTAGAAAATTCACAAATGTAGCGATCTTTTCAAAATCTTGGACGTCGGTCATTTTTTGCTATACGAGGGGGCTAATTAGACCGGGATGTACTGCTTAAAGCCGATTCCGAAAGGCAACAAACGTCCATGCCAAGAGTGGAACTCGAACTCACACACTTTGGTACCAAATACGAGCGCCCTATTCATTTGGCCATCGACCGGCTCATTTGTGAGAAGGAGGAGGGAATGAAATATATGTGCTCAAGCTCGCACAGAGACGGGTCCGAAAACGAAACAAACAATTGCAGCAAGATGGGTGGAAAGGCGAGAAAGCTGAACAGAAAAGGTGGGATTACGAAATAAATGAATATGATCTAACGATTAGAATAAAGCAAGAAAATTAGATTTTAAAGATGCCTTTAGGTGCAAGTGTTTTTCCAGGCAGCTGACAAAGATGAATTAGACACGTTGCAAAGTTTTTAATGTCTCACTCATTGTCACAGCTTGAACGCAATTCCTTGTAGAAGAACTACGACGGTAGCTAACTTGTCTCATTGTAATAAACTGATGATTCTTTTTCTTAATAATAGTTGACTAAAATACGTAATTTTTTTTCTTTTCAAACAAATATACAGATATAGGACAAAATAATAGGAACACCTGTGAAAGAATGTAAATTTTTTATTTGTAGGGCGTTGGGCCAGCCTTGGCCTTAATTATAGCTTGTATTCGACGTGGTATTGACAAATAAAGGTCGCACATAAAGTTCAAGGGAATTCGCACCCATTCTTCGTGCATAGTGGTCTCGAGCTCAGGTAGTGTGCGTGGAAGAGGAAACAGAGCACGGACTTAGTTCTCTAAAAAAAACCCCACAAAGGCTCAATGTTGAGATCAGGGAACTGAGGACACCACATGAGATGTTTCCCTTCCTAATCATGCTCATCTGACCTTGTTTGAACACAGCCAGCCGTGTGAACAGGAGCGTTGTCATCTTGGACCACAGGACATTCTCCAGGAAGCACAGTCTACAGCATAGGAGGAAATCATCTGCAGGAATAGTGCGATAAGACTCGCCTGCGGTCTTCCCCCTCAGGACTACGAGCGGTCCTAAGACACGCTAAGATATCGCGTCCAATACCATGACAGAGCCTTCTCCATGCTTCCCGGTCGGAACCAGACAGTCAACAAGAAATGCTTCTGCCGGTGTTCGCCAGACGAACACACGTCCGGTGGTCTGAAATAATGTAAATGATGATTCGTCAGACCATATGACCTGTTCCCATTGTTGTTATGTCCAGTTTTGGTGGACTCGGCACCACTGTCGTTGCTTCATAGCATTCTGCGGCGACACTAAGGCTTTGGAATAACCACTCTGCCATGATTGGCCGCAGCATGCAGCTCCCGCTCAATAGTTTTGGTGGATACGGGGTTCTGAAGATGGGTGTTAATTCGGAGTTTTATCTGCGGCAGTGTAGTCTTGCGTTTTCATGCGACTGTCCCCTACAACACTCGTCTATCCCGGTCGGTCAACTTCGAATTCCGCCCACTTTTCTGCCTCGCAGAGGACAGTTTTGTGTAGTCCCAGGTTTGTGTAGGCTCTCATAACCCTTGACACAGTGGTCCTTGAAACACCCACAAGGTTGACTGTTCTCAACACGGACGGTCCAGCGAGGCGAGGTCCAATGATCATGCCTAGGGGTGCGTAAATTTCGCATAAAAAATATCGAAATTTCGCAACAAAAAACATACAATATTTAAAATTTCGCATTTATTCGCAAAAAATATATAAATTTAAAAAATTCACATTTACTAAAAAAAACCCACTATTTTACGTACTTGGTTAGGTAAGTATCAAAATTCGAAGTTAAAAGCTAACATTGTAGTACTGTCCACATTTTCTTCTTCAAGTCTTTGCCTTCTGTCATTAATTATTATGTTGTACATACTAAAATATCTCTCAGCAACTTCACTGTTAATGGGACGGACTATAGAGGCTTTGTATAGCTGCCTTTGCAAACTAAAGGTAGCAGCATTTCGTTGCAGTTAAAATCTGTATAACATCAACAGGAGTTTCTTGGTACTGTAAGTAGCTCTCTGTGAAAATGGTTGTATCCTTTGATGACTCCGGTATGGATAAACTGTCCGGGTGAAATTCAGAGCAAATCGGAAAGGGCGTGAGATCTCTTAATTAATGACCGTGGATGGTTTTAGTTAAGCAATTATGTCAATAAATTATTACTATGAATACCTAATTTCGCTTAAAAAGCCGTTTATCGCCGAGTTTTTGCTGAATAGTAGTAAAATTTTTTTTCGCATTTATTCGCTCATATCGGCAAATTTCGCATTTATTCGCAACTATTTCGTAAATACGAAAATTACATATCCCTAATCATGCCTCTTCGAACGTCGGACAGGTCGGACATAATGGAGCTTTGGTTGGAGTAGAATTTTCTCATGAAACTGTCACACCGGCAAATGCTCGACTGATACCTTCCCTTTCACCCCTATTAGATGGCAAAGTGTTGCGACACATTGCGGAGTTGTATTGGATAGTCAAAGTACGACACTTTTCGAAATGGGTGTTCCTAATATTTTAACCAATACTTGTAGTTTTCTTTAATGTTTGTGAATCCACTGTTATAAATTAATTATTCTTATTTTTTGATAATAGTAGGTTAAAATAAAATGTTTTATTCTTAACAAGCAAAATATATTTACTATTTAATTTTTGAGAATCCCATTGTTATAGATAAACAGAGCAGATTTATTTAAAGACACGTATTCTAAAATAGTTGAGGATAGATCTCTATTTTACAGAAAATATTTTTCTAAATTATACGAACACTTCAGACATGGTGCTATAAACCACATTACTGTTAAGACTGCTATGTACTATTGGATTCGCTCACCTTAATGTTAACCTATGGAGAAAATGTGCCTACTATTTACAGCTTAATAAATGGTGATAATCAAATAAAAATGATATTTTCAGGTAGCCTGAACTTTTCTGCACCTTGCAACAGGATTCATTTTATAAATTTCTTCCACCAAAGAAATTTATGAGCGTTTAAAACTCATTATACCAGATTTTTTCCATCGAATAATTTAAATTTAAAAATATTATTTGCATTTAAAAGAAAAGCGAAAAATGCCCCAAGGTGTAAAGTTTCTTTCTCTATTACGGAGTTCAATTTATATAAAAAAAAAAAAAAATCTTTCAATCCAAGTTGACAATCCTTGGATACATTTTCTTCATAGATTAACATTGAGGTGAGCGAATCTAATAGGGTTAGTACACAGCAGCCTTAAGAAATTTTTGCCTTTTATTCTCACACGAAGCGTAAAACACGAATAAACATCCGACTGTGGTTACCAGCACGAAAAGTGTCCCCTATACCTCTAACCATCAGAGCAACGGAAAGCGGGAATTCTATTACCTCTCTTAAGCGTAAAACAAGAAAATAATTTACTGCTTTCATAATTTATTTCTTTCACATTTTTTTCTCATTCATCACCGGGATTCGTTTTGTCGCGTGGTCCGCTCGCGAATGGGCGTACTCCAAAAACTAAAGAGTTACAGATGAATGTCATTCTACTGTTTCAGACCTTGCCCTTCCAGTTTTTTTCCCCCTTCTAATTTTGTCTTAATGGACCGGGCCACGTTTTGAGCCTCCATACAAACCTTTCATTACGAACGTAATTTATTTTACTTCAAGGGTTCCAATTTTAAATCTCCTAATGGCGTTTCTAATAAGGTTTTTGATATTAGAGTCCGAGGGGATTGTCGTATAATAAGTCGCGGAAGTGGTTTTTCTTAGTATTTTTTCCAAGATGCTTACTTCGACGAGACGCAATTACCGGCATTCTTTGGGTCACTAATACTTACGTAGTCGAAATTCTGGTGACGGTTTACTGGTATCTAATAGGGTTTAAATACGCAATAAATAAATAAATAAAAATGATAAAAAGGGTGAAATCCATTACATTAATGCTTACCGCGTGCCGCGGAAAACTGAAGGACTATAGTCCTTCAGTATTCTGTATACAGAATATGAAGATTTCCGCTTCACAATGGGGAAATTACGCTTGATTTTAAACTATATGTTTTACCGTAATTTTTTACATTACCCGGTTTGAATAAATGCATGATATTTGATAAAATATACTACTGAAGATCATGACATGGTAATGTGGTGAAGTTTGCAGCCCACCTGTCCTTTGAGAAATGAAGGTTCTGTTTTCGAATCCCGGAACAGTATTCTTTTTTTTTGGGGGGGGGGGGGGGAATCAAAAGTGATAAAAATGAGAATATGTACCACAGTGTAACTGCCCTAGGACGTGCTTCCTTAGGATAGAACAGTAATTCTCCTATACTGATACTTTTCTTAATTTGCTCACTTTACTTAATTTGCTTTCTATAACTTAATAATTCCAGAACTTCTCTATCGTTATTTTTAACTTCTCCCTGGGACTTTATAATTTAATCAACTAACTCAATGCGAATATATATTATTAAATTAACAGTTCTTCCCCCTTAAGAACGTTCCACCTCAAATTTTTATCTTTATATTTCTTAATTTTTAAATTTCTAAATAGGGCCCTATTCTTTTATTTTTAAATTTTAAAACTTCATAAATTTTAATTTTTTTATTTTCTAAATTATTCATTTTATTTTTTATTATTTTTAAACTATTAATTTTAATCTTCCTTATTTTTTAAATTAATTTTATATTTCTTATTTTTAAATTTTTTATTAATTTTAAATTTTAACTTCTGAGTACTTATATCTTGATAACCTACTACCTTGCCACAGGAGATAAAGTCGAAATACCAAGGCACTCCGAACAACTTTCAACGACTTCAATTATGTACCAAAATAGTAATTATTATTTATAGTAACTGTTGACGATAAAAAAAATGACTGTTTCTCGGTATTGGTTCCTTAGTGTCACTCAGGTGGAGGACCATGTGTGATTAATTCAGATTGGGACAAAGTTTGATAGAGTAATGATCATCATACCTCTCCGGAGAGCAGAAGATTCAGTCTCCATCCCCAAGTTGGCCTGGTAGTTTTAAGAGAAGAATATGAGAATGTGACAGTGTCAACTTCATCATAGTTAGTACAGCCAGTATCTTAACATCCAGTATACAATGTCAGGTGCCAAATAAATAATTTTTTTTCCAACGTGGCAGGTATACTTTGTCCTGCGGACAATAAATTAATGAAGAATAGGAAAGATTATTTATATATATATATATATATATATATATATATATATAGCTTACACATTGTAAATAATTCAACACAAATAAGAAATTAATATACATACATAATAGACAGCCGAACGAAATTTACAGAAAAACTGCACAAGTGTTAAATTATTTTAAAACTTTCCAAGAAAAGTTTGCGCAGTTGTACGAAATCCTCATATTGAAAACACAGACAATTATAACTAGTAAATTGTAAATTCAACAAAGAAAGATATTAAATAACAGGAAGACTGCAATGACAACCAAACGAGATAAACAGAAATCCTGCACTAAGAGCTAAACGTACCATAAATGCAAGATTCTGCAGCAGTATAAGATCTAAACATATAACGAGGCAACCAACGGGTCTCTTTTATATGTATATATATATATATATATATATATATATATATGTATGTATGTATGTATATACAGAGGCTGTTCGCACATTTTTTAGACGATTTTGGTAAGCGGTAATAAAAAATCGTTTGCTACAAAAGAAATAATTGCAATTGTACTATATTTTTAAAAGTCAAAATTATGGACTGCGGCTTGAAAGTTTTGTTTTTATTCAAAATGGCGTTTTTAACAAAGCAGTGGTTCTACAAGCAGCGAAGGCTGCATTTATGCTCTTTCCGAAGAGAAATATGCATACTCCGTTATCCAAACACGATGTGAGAGTCATGGTTTTGTGATATCTAAAGCGTCGATAGGTAATATCGTCAACAAGAAAGGAAAAAAACGTCAAATGGGAGCCTCAAGTGGGACAAAAATTCCAAACAAGTATCCAAGGAAAAAACGGATATCTTCGACTATTGCAAAAGTACGTTGTTTAATGTTAAAAGAAAATCCCCCTAGTTAAAGGACAGTTGCAAAATCATTAAAATGCTCGGTGTCCACTGTAAACAAAATGATAAACGTTGATTTAAATCTTAAGAAAGCGAAAAAACGCAATGTGCATCGTCTTCTTCCAAATCATATCACTGAACGCAGGACACGCTGCAGAATGCTATATGAGAAACACTTATCCAAATAAAAATGGAAAACAATTGTCACAATAGATGAATCATGGGTGTATTTAAATGATTGCAACAAAAATAGAGCCATTTATTATCATAAAAGGGGAGAAAAAAATTTATGTACATGGTTCAAAGAATCGAAAGAAAGTTTTTCTAAGGGATTCATGATTGTTGCTGGTTTTTCTTATAATGGCAAGTTAAAAATAAAGAGAGTGGAAAAAAATGTCAAGATTAACTCCAAATACTATCAGGAACATATTTTATCGCCAATTTTTCTGAATGAAATACCATCGCTTTACCCACAGTGCCATCAATCTGTGAGACTCCATCAGGACAAAGCTAGCAGTCACACATCAAAATCCACTGTAAATTTCCTAAAAGAAATGGAACAAAAAACTGGTATTAAGGACATACCCTTCACTGATATCCCTACTAAATCTCCCGATGTATCACCTATGGATTTTTGTGCTTTCGGACTTTTAAAATCTGCATTATCCAAACGTCGTCCCAAAACCCTTACAGGACTCTGGAAAGCTGTTCAGGAAGAATGGGATAGAATACCTCTTCTGACACTTCAAAAGGCATTATTATCCTGGAAATTGCGGTGTCGAAAGATAGTTCAGAATAAGGGATGTCAAATAGAACATTTAAAACACAAGAATTTTATGTAATTTAGTTTTGTGAATACAGTATACATCGTCTAAAAAATGTGTGAACAGCCTCTGTACAAGCTCCATATAAATGAAATACATTACAATAAAATGTCTGAGACCCTAGATGACCCTGGCTGTTACTTAGTGGGTCCAGGAAGATACGCTTCAGGTGCCTTTTACTCTCACCGTATTTAACAATGCTTTTCTAATTGTATCCAGATCAGGGATTTCTTTAAACAGAATATTTTTTGTTGTTAAGTTTATGAAGGCCTCGTCGTAATCAACATTTTATCGTTCCCTGGGGACAGCTTTGCGTCAGAGGAAACTACGAAATTATCCATATATTTAAAAAGAAGCTATTTGGTAGTTGGTGAAATGAATTTTCCGTTTATGTGTATAATGACTTAACATTGCAAGAATTCCTTTACAAGAATATCGGACATGACACATTACTGACAAAAAAATATATAATAAAAAAAAACCCCACACGTCTTTAGCTTCCCACAATACTTACAACATCAGTGACCAATTTTTAAAAAATTATTTGGTAGCTAAATAAAAGTTCCTAAATTTGACTCTTCCATTTCTACTTATCATGTCTGCTAATCGCCAAGACACATCCCATTTGTATCCAACTATTTGCAACAGTAATTCATTTCATTAAAAAGATTTTAGCACAAACTCTCCCTTTCTAGCAAAGCTATAAATCCCACACTCGTAGCGGAAAAGCATCCGTTGACGGCAGCGTCCCTTGTGACTATTAAGTGATGGGAATTCACCGTGACACTACGTCGGTAGCGATTTCCGATTTGACCCCACCGTTTTGTGCGACTAATGCCACATTTCCTGATCTAAACTACGACAATACACTCCATAAGCACTTTCGGGCAGTTAGCAGCAATGCATGAATGATCTCAAACTGGGAAATGGACAGGAAGCCCACCTGTTCGTGAATAAAACTTGTTTTTTAGCGGGACATTTCTGTTTTATTCAATTTGCAATATATATATATATATTTTTTCCTCTGAGAACTTGGATGTTAAGTTATTTCCCACTGCGACTGGAAATAAAGGCTGGAGATGGCCAACTGTTGTTGAATTGCTGTACAATGGCTGAGAGTAATTTTGCTTTGTGGAAGTATGAGACAAATTCGACAGCAAAATTCCCATGCAAAAAAAATCATGACTAAAACATCCGTAATTATCATGGACTTAAGTGGATTTGATGAGAATGCATAACTTTTTCCGTTGCGTAAATGATTGCTTTTCAGTTGATTATCTGAGAACTCAATGATATCTATTATGATATACCCAGCAGGATTTCAGATACCGTATTTTTTGGACCATAAGACGCACCTCAAATTTATGGGAGGATTTTTAGAAAAGAATATTTTGCATTCTGTTAGGTATATAAAGATATTTTCAATTTGAAAAGTAAGCTTGCTGTTTTAGCTTCATTCATAACCTTAAATGGTCATGTCTAACCATCGAAGCAAGTGGTGACTTAGTTAAGTAAAAAAAAAAAAAAAATTAATGATCCAATTATTCTTCTACCTTTAAGAATTCCACTGAAGAATTCTTAAAAGTCTTAACCCTACCTTTGAATCATATAAAATTATAACGACTGTTATAAGACCCGAGATCTGAATTATTCCCATTTCAAGATTAACTTTTAATTTTAGGATTTTTAGGATTAAAGATATTTTCAAAGTTGAAAAATATATAATAAATATAATATATTTTATACATTATATTTATTATTTATTTTTATATTTATTATATATTTTTCCGAGCTAAAAGTATACAAAAGTTGTGGCTTATTTTTACGGAACTACCCATTAGAAAAAAAAATACTTAAATAGAAAGAACATCTCACTAAGTTTTAATATCAATAGATTTCGATGTGTACACTTTTCGTAGCACGACAAACGTCTAAACGGTAATCCAGTTCTCTCCAAGTGTTTCGAAGTATATGAAAAGTTATTAGTGCAAAAAAAAAATTGTGTATAAACAAAAAAATTTTGTATATAAACAATAAATTGAAACTATGAGTGAGTTGAAGAAGCGTATCATTCAAGTTATTCGTCAAATAACTTGGAGAAAAATTCGTCACTTGGTGAGAACTGGATTTCCGTTTAGACGTTTGTCGTGCTACAAAAGGTGCACACATCGAAATCTATTGATATAAAAACTTGGTGAGATGTTCTTTCCATTTAAATAATTTTGCTTTTAAATTCTAATGAGTAGTTCCATAAAAATAAGCCATAACTTTTGGATATATTTAGCCCGGACACACTGTATATGAAATATGTATAATATATATAAAAAATATATTTAATATATGTAATGAAATATTCATTTTATTTTAATATTACCTTCGGACCATAAAACACACCCCGATTATAAGTCGATTTTTTTTATGTAAAAAGGTAAGTGTTATGGTCCAAAAAATACGGTATTTTCACATTGAGCGATAAAATAAAACTGCCAAAGGATAAATAAATATGGTTACAGAAATCAGATTGCATCATCAGCTATCCAGGGACGAAATGAAATTTACGAGGAAAACCATATTAAGTTCTTCATACAAGATAAAATAAAGTATGGGTAAAAAATCTTAAAATGAAAAGTTAATCTTTAAATGGGAATAATTCAGATCTCGGGTCTTATATCAGTCGTTATAATTTTATATGATTCAAAGGTAGGGTTAAGACTTTTAAGAATTCTTGAGTAGAATTCTTAAAAGTGGAAGAATAATTGGATCATTTAAAAAATTTTTTTTACTTAACTAAGTCACCACTTGCTTCGATGGTTAGACATGACCATTTAAGGTTATGAGTAAAGCTAGAACAGCAAGCTAACTTTACTTGCAAAAATTTTATAAATTTAAATGCATTGTTATTAAAAATAATGGAAGACTGCGGTCAGATTCGGAGTTCTTTTCATGATTACAGTAATAATAATAATAATAATAGTAATAATAATGCTAATAATTTGTCTTTAAGTTAAATCATTTTTACTTTAAACATGTGAAGTAAAAATTACATAACTCAAAGACCATTATTTATTTTCTAATTTTTTAGACGGAAGCCGAAGAACCTTTTAGATTATATTTTCAGCTAACTTTTGAAAAGAACATAGAAAAAGAAAAAAAAATTATTAGTGAAATGTTATCCATAATAAATATCCAGTTCAATGAATATGTCAACAAATATTAATTTATTTTCTCGAGAAATTGTATGCTAAACTGCAAGGATCATTATAAATGCATTTATTTTTCGCTTAAATCTGAATGTAATACAGGTGTAAAGCAAATGCTCCCTGCATCATAATATTTTCTGCATACCAGAAAACTTTGAGATTTGTGGAAATGGAAAGTTTTTGAACGCCAAACAAAATCATTCACTGAAAGTTTCTCAATAAGTAATCCTATCTAATTTTAAGGCTTCTGTGTACTAACCCTATTGGATTCGCTCACTTTAATGTGAACCTATGGATGAAAATTTGTCCAAGGATTGCCGACTTGGATTTAAAGATTTAAAAAATAAATAATTAAATTTAAAAAAACTGCGTAAGAAATTTTACACCTAGGGCATTTTTCGTTTTTTTTTAATGCAAATATTTTAAAATGCAATTTTTTTTTTGGGGGGGGGGAGGAATCGGGTATAGTGTGTTTTAAACGCTCCTAAATTCCTTTGGTGGACGAAATTTATAAAATGAATCCTGTTGCAAGATGCAGAAAAGTTCAGGCTATCTAAAAGTACGATTTTTATTGGATTATCAGCATTTGCGTAGCTGTAAATGGCAGACAAATTTTCTCCGTAGGTTAACACTGATATGAGCGAATCCAATAGGATTAGTACTCAACAGCCTTAACGGGCACCACATTTGTCATCCATTTTTCTGTACTACAGCCAGATTCTGCGAGATTGCCCACCTTTTCACGACGTCCACTAAACGCGCCATGTGACGTAACGCAACGGAAAAGAAAACGCCGTGAATGAAGTGGGTGGAGAAAATAGAAACGAAAATGATAATAATCAATTCTTATATACCCTATACCCTTTCCATGCTATTTCTTTCTGAGAATCGAGGTTCAGTCCGGGCAGAAAAGAACCAAGAAAACAGCAGGGGTAATGAAAAAAGGGATATACACATGGACGGAATTGACAGAAGGCGTTCAACGTGGCAATCGCAAAATATCACGATATTGATGAAATCTACTCGATGTGTTTTTACTCTGTGTTTGGAGCTCAGTCGAACCGGATGATATGGTAAGCCTTATATAGAAAGGTTTAGCTTTGTATTAACAGAAATGAACTGTTAAGGTTCTGATTCTCATGGAAAGAAATTTATCAATTGCCCTACTATATTGTAATCATTAATATCCACTTAAGTATCACGTACTGTGGATGGGAAAATAGTAAGTAAAGAAATTGAATTAATTGCTCTACTATATTGTAATCATTAATATCCACTTAAGTATCACGTACTGTGGATGGGAAAATAGTAAGTAAAGAAATTGAATTAATTGCTCTACTATATTGTAATCATTAATATCCACTTAAGTATCACGTACTGTGGATGGGAAAATAGTAAGTAAAGAAATTGAATTAATTGCCCTACTATATTGTAATCATTAATATCCACTTAAGTATCACGTACTGTGGATGGAAAAATAGTAAGTAAAGAAATTGAATTAATTGCCCTACTATATTGTAAACATTTATATCCCCTTAAGTATCACGTACTATGGATGGGAAAATAGTAAGCAATGGGTAACCAGTAAATTGCAATATTTTTTCCCCTGTACATCACTTGGATCCTTTCAACTATAGCAGGTATTAGATATTGTTTCAAAGGATCATTGTAGGTCAAGAACACAGAAAGCAATAGAAAACTAGAGAGGTGCGGCCATTCAAGAAAGAAGAGGAAAAAAGAATCTCCCTCTCTCTTTTATTTATTTTGTTATTTTATTTATTTTTTTATAGTTTTGACTTTTGTTGAGTTGAAAGTGTTTGTCATCTCTCGGATAATTCCTTTATTGAAACACTTTCTGGAAGTTCGAAAAGTAGGTAGTAGCTATCCAAGCCTGTGATTTCGAACAAAATTGTTTTGTTCCTTTTATGAGTATGTTGCGGGTGGTCAGAGGGTGGAGGCCTGTGTGGTCCAGATAGAGTAGGCATTGTTGTTGAAATTTGAAGGAAATCAACAGATTTTTTTTTTAAGTTTGAAAATGACAGTTTATATCCTGATAAAAGCAGCAGGAGATTTATTAAGGTTGTGGTTTTTTTTCCTTTCGCTTCAGCGAAATGTCATCCTAACATTTAAGACAAAATAAATGGATTTATTTTTGGAAGAGTGTCTTTAAAGTATACGTGTAAGTCAGTGCTTAAAAATACAACTGGACACAGTAATATAACTGGACTCTAAAACTTTTATGAAAAATTGCATCATGTCTTATGAGTGTAGCACATTGGGAAATAAATATAATTTCAAGTGAAAATCGAGAACAGACTTCTGTAAGAAATATTCATAGAAATTTTGATTTTTAGATAGTGTAGTTTAAATTTCGCAAGAATGGATAAAATTTTAAATTAACGATACTAGTTACAGGAGAATATGAAGATATATCAATTAAAGAGTTTACTTTTGAATTATTAAGGAGATTATTTTAAAATTATTAAGGAAATTGTTTCATAGCTTAAAAAAAAAAACAAGCACAAGAAAATTTGAAAAAGTTTTCTTACTTTTTTCTCTAGACTTTACAGTTTAGAGAAAATTATAATATCTGCCATTTCAACCTTTTAATTAAGACCTCAGGTATACCACCCGATAAAGTCGTAAACAGAAATCACAAACCATAACAAAATCCAGTAATGTTGAATTTTCCTCTTGTGAAATAAAGTTCTTGATAAATGTAAATACAGCTCACAAAGCGAGATGTCGCAACATCTTTGTTTCACACACACACACACACACACACACACACACACATATAATATATATATATATATATATATATATATATATACTATATAATAACAGCTGAAGGTAAACAAATGTTAGTGTGTCAGTCAGCAGACGTGGGGACTGGCTAATCTCGCGAACCGAGCATAGCAGGATATCTCGACTGGTACCGATGGACACGGACGGACGAGACGCGTGCACTGGTGCCTTCTTCAACTTTCAAAACTTTAAACTCTTTTAATTATAAAATTAAAACCGCCGAACTCAAAAGAAGCGGACAGCAGAAACAGATGACATTCCGGGTGGGCCAGCTCCTTTCCGTTTCGCAAATTTCCACTATTTTCATGCATGCAAAATTGAACTTTTTCGCCCACCAATCGACAAATTTTTTATTCCCATGTGTCTTACAACTCTTCATCTTTAAGGATATACACATTTTTATAAAGTTAAAAATGTTTTTCATTTCAAACGAAGCATTTTCCCCAAAGCAGTTTTCCGAATTTCCCGAAATCGACAATTTTGATGCACAAATATTTCAGTTTTCTGCACCTATTAATGTCAATTTTACGATTTATCGGCATTTGCTAGATGTTCAGCTTCCAAAATATACCAAATACAATTAATAAAATAAATGTTATCATTCTAAAAAAGCGTACTTAGAAAACTCTCTTTTGAAATCTACTGTATAATAACAGCTGAAGGTAAACAAATGTTAGTGTGTCAGTCAGCAGACACGGGGACGGGCTAATCTCGCAAACCGAGCATAGCAGGATATCGCGACTGGTACCGATGGACACGGACGGACGAGACGCGTGCATTGGTGCCATCTTCAACTTTCAAAACTTTAAACTTTTTTAATTATAAAATTAAAACCTCCGAACTCAAAAGAAGTGGACAGCAGAAACAGATGACATTCCGGGTGGGCCAGCTCCTTTCCGTTTCGCAAATTTCCACTATTTTCATGCATGCAAAATTGAACTTTATCGCCCACCAATCGACAAATTTTTTATTCCCATGTGTTTTACAACTCTTCATCTTTAAGGATATACACATTTTTATAAAGTTAAAAATGTTTTTCATTTCAAACGAAGCTTTTCCCCAAAGTAGTTTTCCGAATTTCCCGAAATCGACAATTTTGATGGACAAATATTTCGGTTTTCTGCACCTATTAATGTCAATTTTACGATTTATCGGCATTTGATAAATGTTCAGCTTCCAAAATATACCAAATACAATTAATAAAATAAATGTTATCATTCTAAAAAAGCGTACTTAGAAAACTCTCTTTTGAAATTTCCCGCAATGATCGCCATAGTATCTTAATGTAACTGAATGGGGAGTTCGTAATATTGCGACTTATTATTTTACTCACTAATAATTCCAGCAAGTTCGTGAAATTTGTGTATAATTAATGAGCAACTGATGAGGATTCTTCCGCCACCAATTTTGAATTTCTGAGAACTGTCTTTCTATTTTTTAAGCACTTTTTCGCCCATGAGATTTTCTATTTACATTCGGCCATGTTGCCAAAATGAAAAAGTATTAGTTGAGAACGAGTCATTTAATAATTGAAATCCAGAAATAATTTTAAAGCACCAGAAATAATTTTAGTTTCAGGAAAGGAGAAGTTAAAACCTTTAGAATTTTTTTCTAATAAGGCGAAACGTCGCAACGTCACTGGCTACGTCAGTTTTCTTCTACTATAGATCACGTGATTATCGGGTGGCAGAGAACAGAAGCCGTTCATATGCGTTTGCATGTGGTTTTTGGACGATACCTTCATTTTGAGTTAAATAATTTAAGTTTATTTATAAAATTCCTCATATTAGTTGCATGTAACAGGTATTTTAACACTTTTTTTTTAATATTTCGCAAGGTTTAAGAGAATATAATCATTCTTTCGTTGAGAATGATTATTATTATGTTCAGATATGTATAGATATCAGGATAAGTTACTTCAGGCCAGCGTCTTGTATCGTAACTCCAGTATTCCTCTGTCAATAAATACGGGTCACATACTGAATAAACCTTTCCGGGCTGTACCTGAATGTTTAATTTAGTGATATACCTTTGTTTAAATACCGTATCTAAAGACTTTTCGTAATCTGAGAGCATTTTATTCAACAAGCTATAAGAGTGTTCATTGAACGCCATGTTAAATTATGCAATGTTTTGCCACTCCTCGCCAAACAAGAAGTAAAATCTGCAAGAGTTGAGATTTAACATGCTGCGAGACACTGTCCTATTGAATGAGCTTCTTTCTTTGTTTAAAAATCAAAATTTGAAAACGGAAATTTGAAAGAATTATTTCAAAAGCCAAAAACCAAACTTTGAAAAAGAGAATTTTAAATCATTATTTTGTTTTTAAAAATTCTAATGTATTTTTAAAAGTGATAAAACAGATTTCAATCTTTAAGAAATAAAACCATTTCATTTTAAATCGAAAATGCAACACATCGGGTTGCCACTCAGCTAGTATATAATAACAGCTGAAGGTAAACAAATGTTAGTGTGTCAGTTAGCAGACACGGGGACGGGCTAATCTCGCGAACCGAGCATAGCAGGATATCGCGACTGGTACCGATGGACACGGACGGGCGAGACGCGTGCACTGGTGCCTTCTTCAACTTTCAAAACTTTAAACTCTTTTAATTATAAAATTAAAACCGCCGAACTCAAAAGAAGCGGACAGCAGAAACAGATGACATTCCGGGTGGGCCAGCTCCTTTCCGTTTCGCAAATTTCCACTATTTTCATTCATGCAAAATTAAACTTTTTCGCCCACAAATCGACAAATTTTCTATTCCCAGGTGTTTTACAACTCTTCATCTTTAAGGATATACACATTTTTATAAAGTTAAAAATGTTTTTCATTTCAAACGAAGCTTTTTCCCCAAAGCAGTTTTCCGAATTTCCCAAAATCGACAATTTTGATGGACAAATATTTCGGTTTTCTGCGACTATTAATGTCAATTTTACGATTTATCGGCATTTGCTAGATGTTCAGCTTCCAAAATATACCAAATACAATTAATTAAAAAAAATGTTATCATTCAAAAAAAGCGTACTTACCAAACTCACTTTTGAATTTTTTCCGCGCTGATCGCCATAGTATCTTAATGTAACTGAATGGGGAGTTCGTAATTTGGCGACTTATTATATTACTCACTAATAATTCCAGCAAGTTCGTGAAATTTGTGTATAATTAATGAGCAACTGATGAGGATTCTTCCGCCACCAATTGTGAATTCCTGAGAACTGTCTTTCTATTTTTTTAAGCACTTTTTCGTCCATGAGATTTTCTATTTACATTCGGCCATGTTGCCAAAATGAAAAATTATTAGTTGAGAACGAGTCATTTAATAATTGAAATCCAGAAATAATTTCAGTTTCAGGAAAGGAGAAGTTAAAACCTTTAGAATTTTTTTCTAATTGAATGGGCTTCTTTTTTCGTTTAAAAAGCAAAATTTGAAAACTCAAATTTGAAAGAATTATTTCAAAAGCAAAAAACCAAAATTTGAAAAAGGGAATTTTAAATAATTATTTCGTTTTTAAAAATTCTAAGGTATTTTTAAAAGTGATTAAACAGTTTTCAATATTTAAGAAATAAAACCATTTCATTTTAAATCGAAAATGCAACACATCGGGTTGCCACTCAGCTAGTCTTACTATTAACAGCTGAAGGTAAACAAATGTTAGTGTGTCAGTCAGCAGACACGGGAACGGGCTAATCTCTCGAACCGAGCATAGCAGGATATCGCGACTGGTACCGATGGACACGGACTGACGAGACGCGTGCACTGGTGCCTTCTTCAACTTTCAAAACTTTAAACTCTTTTAATTATAAAATTAAAACCGCCGAACTCAAAAGAAGCGGACAGCAGAAACAGATGACATTCCGGGTGGGCCAGCTCCTTTCCGCTTCGCAAATTTCCACTATTTTCATGCATGCAAAATTGAACTTTTCCTTCCTCCAATAGACAAATTTTTTATTTCCATGTGTTTTACAACTCTTCATCTTTAAGGATATACACATTTTTATAAATTTAAAAAAGTTTTTCACTGCTTTTTCCCCAAAGCAGTTTTCCGAATTTCACGAAATCGATAATTTTGATGGGCAAATAGTTCGGTTTTCTGCACCTATTAATGTCAATTTTACGATTTATCAGCATTTGATAGATGTTCAGCTTGCTAGATGTTCAGCAAAATATACCAAATACATTCAATAAAAAAAAGTTTTCATTCTAAAAGAGCGCACATTCAAAACTCACTTTTAACTGAATGCCGAGTTCGTAATTTTTCGACTTGTTATTTTACTCACTAATAATTCCAGCAAGTTCGTGAAATTTGTTTCTAATTAATGAGCAACTGATTGGATTCTTCCACCACCAATTTTGAATTCATCAGAACTGTCTTTCTATTTTTTAACAACTTTTTCCACCTGAGATTAATATTGACATTCGGCCTTACCGCGATATACCTCCCATCTTGCTGAACACTACGTGCTGTCGTGGCGCAGTGCTATCGCGCTGACCTGGGAAACCCTCCGTTGTGGGTTTGGTCCTAGGTGGTGCCGCATTTTGAAATTTTCCCTATCTTGGTGTTATTTGTTTCGCCCCCCCCCCCCCGTGGAACTCTGCAATCATCTTATTACGAATTGTTTGACCCTGCACAGGGCTTTTTTTCTTTTATTATGCGAACTTTCCATCTTGTTTGCTGAGGGCCATTTTTTCCGTAACTTTATAATTAATATCAACTTATTTTCTTTAAATTTTTTTTAAACTTACTTTCTTTAAATAATTTTTTTTATCTTAATTTATTTAATCTTAATATAATTCTAATTTTTAAATTTATCTTAACCTTCTACTTTTTGAAGGTTTTAAACTTAATTTTTATATTAATGTAACTGGTAACTTTAAATTTAATTTAAATTAATAATTTTTTCTATTGAGCACATATACATTGATAATAAGCATCTTGCGACAGGAGTTAAAGTCAATAGACCCAGGAACTCTACTCTTCAAAAGAAATTCTGCTCAGTTGCCAAAAGGAAAAATTATTAGTTGAGAACGAGTAATTTAATAATTGAAATCCAGAAATAATTTTAAAGTACCAGAAATAATTTTAGTTTAAGGAAATGAGAAGTTAAAACCTTTAGAATTTTTCCTAATTGAATGAATTTCTTTTTGTCTAAAAAACAAAATTTGAAAACGGAAATTTGAAAGAATTATTTCAAAAGCCAAAAACCGAAATTTGAGAAAAAAAATTTTAAATTATTATTTCGTTTTTTAAAAATTTTAATATATTTTTAAAAGTGATTAAACGGTTTTTAATCTTTAAGAAATGAAACTATTTCATTTTAAATCGAAAAAGCAACACATCGGGTTGCCACTCAGCTAGTATATATATACCAGGTGTCCCAAAAATGATTGACGATTTGAAAAATCAATTAAAGAAAAAAGGATGGTGATAGAAATGTACGGTTTGCTGCATTCTGCTTAGGTAACCAGGGAATTTATTCTGACCAATTTTCAAAATTAGTTACAAAGTTCGTCAACAGATAGCGCTGCTAACTGGGAAAAACTACAAAACAATATTTTCAAAGCAAGAAGCATACGCAAAGTGGCATGGATTGGCCTCCCTATTCGCCAGATTTGACGCCATGCGATTTTTTCTTTGGGGGTACTTGAAAGACCAGGTGTATCGTCACAATCCACAAACTGCAGATGAACTGGAACAATACATCTCTGCTGCTTGTCAGAACATTCAAACTGAAATGTTTGCATGGGCGTCTGCGAATTTTGTCCTCAGACTGCGCCACGTTGTTGCTGCAAGAGGTGGTTATTTTGAAAACATTGTTTTATAGTTTTTCCTAGTCAGCAGCGCCATCTGTTGACAAACTTTGTAACTAATTTTTAAAATTGGTGAGAATAAATTCCCTGGTTACCTAAGCAGAATGCAGCAAACCGTACATTTCTATCGATTCCTGTTTTTCTTTAATTGATTTTTCAAATCGCCGGTTATTTTTGGGACACCCGGTATATACTATATATCCGCTTTAATCAAGTAATCATGTATCAAAAATGTGATTACACATAACTTCTTGCCAAATGTATCAAATTATTATACATCTTTCAATGACTTTCTGTGACAGTTCAGAATTTTTACCATATTCCTCAATCCAAAAGTTTTACTCTTGATGAAATCTGAAGGATTGCCCAAACTAAATAGTAAAACATACGAGAGCATACTTCGCAATTCACCGAACACTTAATCAAAAATAGAGAGCGATTAAAACGAAATATCTCGCTTTCGATGCTTATTTTGACGAAGAGTTCAGGCTGTTGTGTACTGACTCTGTTGGATTAGTTCACCTCAATGTTAACCTAAGGAGAAAATTTGTCTACTATTTACAGCTACATAAATGCTGATAATCCAGAAGTCCAGTATACAAAATTTTGTTTGATTTTTATATTTTTACGCTTAAAAATCCTTTTTCATCATAAGTATATTTTTAAAACGATCATTAGGCATATAAAAAATAACTGAACAATCTAAAATTTTGTTTAAAAAATTTTAAATTTAAAATTTATTTCTCGATATTTTTGACTAAGGCTGCTCTGTGTACTAACCCTATTGGATTCGCTCATCTCAATGTTAACCTATGGAGAAAATGTGTCTACTATTGGCAACTACATAAAAGCTGATAATCCACTAAAAATGATATTTTCATATAGCCCGAACCTTTCTGCACCTTGCAACAGGATTCATTTTAGAAATTTCGCCCATCAAAGGAATTGATAAGCGTTTAAATCACACTATACCAGATTTTTTTCTCCGAATAAATGAAATTTTAAAATATTATTTGCATTTTTTAAAAAACGAAAAATGCCCCTAGTTGTAAAATTTCTTTCTGTATTACGGAGTACAATTTAAAAAAAAATCTTTGAATTCAAGTCGGCAATTCTTGGATACATTTTCTCCATAGGTTAACATTGAAGTGATCGAATCCAATAGGGCCAGTACACAACAGACTTAAGATTAAATAATTTTCTATATAGAAGAGAAAAATGTTTTCTTTTGTTAGATACTTCTATTTTAGCGCTTTTTATTAAGTAAAAATGTGTTTTTCTACAGCGATCAAGATAAATAATCCAGAGAGAGACATAACACACCATGAACTCATAACGCATATTTATGATCGACGAGGATAACAAAATGAACTCAGACTTAACATAGTTTTTTAAAAGTGGTTTTAGTCATCTTAATTTTTTTATAGCTTGGTATTTAGTGAAATAATGCAAACGAAATGTAGAATAAGGAGTACGTATGTGAATTTTACTATACCATGCCCTGCATTAAATTTTCTTTCATATTGATATCAGAGTTGTCGTTTCACTTTCAAGCTAATTTAATTTAGGTAGTATTTCATAACCTAATTACGCAGTTGTACATGCCACCAGACATTCAGAGAACCTTTGTGATACGGCGCAACACAAGTTGCCAGAACATTAAGCAGTCACTTAATGTTTCGACAACTTGTGCTGTGCAAGTCCTTTCCCAATTTGTGGTAATGGGGAAAAAGAGTAAAATTAAACATTCAAGTTTGTTTTCAGCCTGGATTACTGAAACTTTAATAAGTTATTAAATTTACCTGTTCGATTTTTGACTCATTTCAGAATACGATGGACTTGTGATTTTATCAAGCTGCTGTATAAACACCCAAAATATTTGCAATGTATTACAATAGTTACTTTAATATATCTGATTCTACTAGATTTAAACAATAATATAGTTTATATATTGATAAAAAAGAAAATTCGGAAGCTTGAAAAAATCTCTATTTATGCGAAAATATCTATATTTTGAGTTGCTAAGCCGATTCTTTGGGCAGTCGGTGAGAGAAAACAACTGCATCAATTTACTTCATTTTGGTTTTAAATGAAAGATTTTCATCTATAGATGTGTCAAATTTGGTTTTTGTAACCGCAATTTCTATTAATTAGCGATAATTTACAACTGAAAAATTGCTTTCTGCACATGCTCAGTGACATATTTAAATCTGGCTTTAGATACTCACTAAGACAAGACCACATAGACACGTTAATTTGTTTATTCCGAGGAATCTCTCTAGCTCTCTCTCTCTACCATTTTTATTTTTAATTATGAGATACAGAATTAAACTTGACGGAAATTGTTTATTTCTCGCTGTTGAGTAAACATATTTCTTCTTACTGGGTTCAATAGTAATTTTTAAAATGTATTCTCTATTCTTAATATTATCATTTTCAACATTTGGCAATGATGTGTTGAGTATAATTTGTATTAGTACATTTATTTACTATCCAGCCGTCATGTTTTGACGGGTGCCAACAATTTTGATTAGTAAATAGCTAAATGCCTGAAGCAAAACCCTGTAATAATTTTATTTTCTTACTATATACCGGAAGTTCCATCAAAATCCTCATGGGTGGTAACACTTAAAACCTGATAACTCGATTTTTTCTTCTGCTTTTGTATTATACTTTTATCTGAAATCCACCCTCTTGTTTAGGTGGGGCATTTAAGCAGTATTTTAGTAGAAAAATATACGCTTCACAAAAGAGATATCAGAATTTGTACTGTCACGTAATTATTGGTTTTTGCCCAAATAATTGAACCTTACTAAGCGAAAAAAAACTAGCCCCCCACTGTGGGGACGAGGGAACGTCTTCCAGGGTGGTTGACATTTTAGTAGGGGGTGGGACTATAATTACAGTTGTTTTTGGCTTTTATTCTCATTTGTATGTTCGAAACTATTTTGCAAGTACTTGTTACCAATGTCGTAATTGAAACCAGCAACATGTATTTGCTGTGTGGAATCCCGTGCATATAAACAAAGTATTTAACTGAAATTGTACTTCGCTAGGGGAAAAAAAAAGTTTCTGTTTGTTTTTCCCAAATGTAGGTCGCCAAGTGAATAGTAGGAGACAGTCTAAAATTGATTCAGATCCAATGAAATTACGCTGTTAGATCATGGCTGTATTGGTCGCTTTTGAATGTGGTTCATCGGTACTTTTTTACTGTCCCATTGATTATTATATGCGCAATAGATAACTATTCTAATAATATATTTACGGTGCATATTAAAAAGATGGTTACAAGTCACTGTCATCCTATTTAGCGATATTAATCCCAAAACTTTATGAAAGTTGTTCTTATTTTTGCAACACAATATAAACACAGGTTCTTTAAAAAATATATTTCTCCTGGCTTTAAATATATTATAGAGCAGGGGTAGGCAACCGTTTTTGATAGGAGGGCATATTTCAGAAATGTGTGAGTTCGGCGGGCACCGCTGGATGATTAGGAGGAGGAGAGTAATATTTAAACAAGGAAATATTAATGAGACATAAATTTTTAATACATAAATTCAAATTTTAATTTAAACAAAAGAATCTTAAAATGGATAATTAATGCGATATATAAAATTACAAATCTGAGGCCAATTCGTAATGTGGTACATAAGTTGAATTCCCAGTTCTCAGGCATTTGTCCCAGTAGATGTCAGTAAGGCTTGATCAGTACTTCGATTTTAAGTATTTCATATTGGAAAACAAATATTCACAAGAATAAGTCGACGCATAAAGGGAGTTCAATCTCAGAGCAGTAAAAAAAAAAAAAAAAAAGCTGACTCCCAGCGAGGAGAGATCGACGCTGTCGAGAGAGCAGGCTGCTTAGTTTTTGATTTTTACGGTTTTACGATTTTTTTTGGCTAAAATTATTCATTACAACTATTAGCGTTTGTTGTTCAAATACCTAAAATTGAGATATTTGAACGGTGGGCACTTTAAAAATGTTTCGCGGGCACCACATTGCCGACCCCTGCTATAGAGCTTTCAGAATCAGAGAACACAAATTGTGTTGAAAAGAAATGACAAAACCTTTGTGCTAGAGGAATAAACAGGAAATCCAACGTAAATAAAGCACAAACAGCAGTAAAGTGCAATTTTGCATACGGCCGTTTCGAAGATGCACAGGACCTTCTTCATCAGTGCAAAGAACTTAGTGGCAGCTCAAAAAGCCGAACACTAAGCGACCAGACACGTGCGCATGCACTTAAGTACCCACGCGTCCGACACGCGCGGGTATAGTGTCTAAAATCTGGTATAGTGTGTTTTAAACGCTCCTAAATTCCTTTGGTGGACGAAATTTCTAAAGTGAATCCTGTTGCAAGGTGCAGAAAAGTTCGGGCTGTATAAAAATATAATTTTTATTGTATTATCAGCTTTTATGTAGCTGTCAATAGTAGACACCTTTTCTCCATAGGTTAACATTGAGATGAGCAAATCCAATAGGGTTAGTACACAGAGCAGTCTTAGGCAAAAATATCGAAAACTAAACGTGTTTTAAATTTTGAATTTACAATTTTTAAACAAAATTTTAGACTGTTCAGTTATTTTTTATATGCCTAATGATCGTTTTATAAATATACATATGGTGAAAAATTATTACTAAGTGTAAAAATATAAAAATGAAACAAAATTTTGTATGCTGGACTTCTTTGACTGAAATCGGTTCTCAGTATTAATTACCTACAATTCAGTATTAATATAGTCTAATAATAGGCTTATGTCCTCATACCACGTTCACGAATTAATACCAACAGCTCTATTATACCTGAATAGTTCACTATTTTTGATTTCTTAATCTACACATTTTTACTTATATAGATATTTATGAAAAAATTATTCATGTTCTGTCACTTATTTAAAGCTCGATTTCAGTACATGTTGACTTTCCCCGCTATTCTAACAGGCCAAGTGCATCTTTCATCATTACGGTAATTATTTGAGTAACCCTTATGTCATCTATTAAGATATTCAAATGATCAGTGATGCGCGCACCTCCGCGCAGGTGATAGCAGCCAAGCAGTCAAGCAACACACACTTTGTTGTACACGGTGCCCCTCTGGTGTTAGCCTTTTTATTCATTTGCTTCATTAACACACAGGTGTCAGTCGCGTTTCGACTCTTGCAGACGCGTGCCTTCAGCCACCGTAATATCTTTTACGCATGCTAATAACGGTTTCGAATGCTGATGAAGAATTGGTTTCGCATTGCGAGAGTAGCTGAAAGAAAATGGCTGGAGGCGAATTAGTTGCGGTTTCGTCTGGAAAGTAAATTCCTTTGCTAGATGATTTGAGAGTAATATATAAGATTGGATCCTTAGTTAGCAATGGCAAATTAACTGTTATATTTTAAATTTTTTTTCTATACTTTTGATATAAAGAAAAAAGAACAACACCTGTCTTTTCTCACGTAGTTAATTTCAGACTTGTTCATGAAGGAACTAGGTTAAAATAAAAAGTTTACGTAATAAATAAAACTTATATTTAAGTTTTTAGTATATATCAGTAAGAAAATATAACAGTTAAAGTTTATAGAATATTATCAGCTTTCTTATAAAAGTTCGATTTAAAAGGTTTTTTTATAAAAAAAGCAGAGGCATTTGTCGTGTAGACATTTGCCTATAATTCCCCGCAGTTTGCTGGCTAATTAATTATGGGGGCACCTTATAGGTGGACCAACATTACCCGTATGGAGGGACGACACAACCGGAGGTATTTTAGTGACGCGCGCCGGGATTCGATCCGAGCTCCTTCAACACCGCAAGCCAGCGCGCTTACCACAGGGCCACCACAAGCCCCAATTCAAAAGTTTAAACATCTAAAATTTTAATTTTTTCCAATTTTAAAACTTACTTTCATCGCTTATACTCAAAGGGAGGGTTTTTTTTTATCAGAGATGATAACAGGGTTTTGTAGTATGATGGTTTAGCATATCTGTCAGGAAAGCAGAAATCCTTTTAGCTAAATCCTGAGCTAACCTCTGTATTTTAAACAGGAACAGTGCGAAAGACTTGCAGACATCCTAGAGGAATACAGTAACATGGAAAGTACCTTAAAGCATTAATAAAATGCCTGATCTTTTACCTTGAAATTTTGGTTTGAGATTCTACAAAGACTGCCCCTGGACAGGCCCTGATTTTCCATCAGGCCCTGTAGGCCTGGGCCTAGGGGCCCCCGAATGTTGGGGGCCTCCCAAATTTTTATTTTAGAAGAAAAAAAATAATTCCCAATTCAATTTTTTTTTAATTTTACCCTTTTTAAATAGCAATTTTTTCATATATCCTTTCAAAAATTTGATTGATTGGTTCATCATATGTATGTTATAGTACATATGTATAGCATAGTAGTATTACATATAAGAGATTAATAGGTTTTTTTGGTTGCATTGTACTAGTGATTTAATGATGAAGTTAATATGTTGTATTCCTTTTTGTTATTTGATAATGTTCTAGGGTTCTACGCTTCAAATAGCCAATTCTTGGTAAAATGGTACTTTCACAATGATTCATGATTTTTTTTTTTTCTGTGCCAATTTTGGAAATTTTACGCCCACATCAGTGTTAGGGGCCCCCCATTCCCAGTGTGCCTATAGTCAAGAATTTTCTAAATCGGGCCCTGCCCCAGGATGCCAGTTGCCCTTGGTTTTAAGTGAAGAAACCATTAAGGCAAGTATATATGGCAATAGGGTTTGCCATAGAGTTAAGAGTTCTATAAACCTCTACGAAAACTTCCTTTGTCAAATATTGTGTTTTATATTGATCTGATAGAGTTAAAGATTTTTTTTTTGTGTGTGATTTAAATTAGAAAGGAGTATTGAAATCATTCCGGGAAGTGTGATCTCAAAACCTCTAACAGACTAACCAAACAATTGAAAAAGAATGCTTATCAGTGTAAGAGTTAGTTCGTTTTATTGTTTATGAATAAAACATAATAAATAAGTGAAGAGTTTTTGTTTTTAAAACAATAAAGTACAAAATATTTTTTCACAGTATAAGTATAGTTTTAGTTTAATTCATTTTTCTTTAACAGTATATGAAAACATGAAACTACATTCATCATGGTACATGAAATTAAATTCAATAGGAACAATTTACCTAGTACAGATGCATTTGGGCTTTGCTAAACTAATTTTCAATATCAAAAATTTTCATTAAATTTTTCTTCTTTTATTGCCCCCTTAATATCAAACCGTATTGTTAGACACAAAAGTATAATGCTCTACAATCATAGTTAATGTTTTTTGCTTATTTAAAAAAAAAAAAATAAAACTTGAAAAAAATGTGCAAATGCTTATGAAGGAGACATGCTAACTTCTACAATCTGGGCTGGTAAATAAAACCACGTTTTGCCGGCGTTCAGTGTTTCGCGCCAAAAAGTATCAACACAGCTGAGGTAAGCATGCGTTACTACGTTTTTGGCGGGAAAAAGTTCGCGCAGGTGAAAAGATCCAGCACCTGTGTTTAAAGGACGATTTAAAAGAGAGAGTTGTACGGGTGAGCGATTATGACTCATTAAATGAAAGCCGAGAAAATAAATAAAACAGCAGTTTTTAAAGATGCTTTCCTGACTATGATGGTTATAGAGGAAGTTCTTGGAAAGTCAGGAATAAATAGTCTTTATGCATATTTATATTGATTTTACGGTACCATTTTACGGTTTTCCTATCACAGAGATTTATAGAAGTAAGTGACTTTTTAATAATGTCCAAATACACATTGAGTGATAGTGGTTAATACATTTGTACATAAAACATTACGGATTAAGTAAAATATTACCGAAATGGAGAATAGTATCATATATTTAGAAATTATGTCTTACTAGACTTCCTGTAATGGTTGAAACTAGGAATGGAAAATCTTAGGGCATCTATACCCTTGAGGAGGCGAGGGGTGAAGGTTATGTTTGTACTTAGCAGCCCCTC
Source organism: Dolomedes plantarius (assembly GCA_907164885.2). NCBI lineage: Eukaryota > Metazoa > Arthropoda > Arachnida > Araneae > Dolomedidae > Dolomedes > Dolomedes plantarius. Next base: position 84,067,657 of record OU015492.1, read on the forward strand.
CTTTAAGGATGGTGCTTTTACCTCATCATCTTCTTAGTATGCGTAAATTACCGCAAAGTTCATTGAATATTCATTTCTCTCTGGTGTAGACTGGTTAAATGATAGGAACAAGTACCGTCACTAATAAAATCAAAGTTTTATTCCGTATGCTGAATTGTGTACTCGGCACAATTTTAAGTGTATTCAATGTTAATCGTATTCAATGTTAAGTGAAACTTCATTGGAGGACTTCTCCCAGTAAAGGCTTTGCATGTTTCTTTGTCGCTGACCCTTCTAGAGCACAGATTTTCGAATGTTTCAGGCACACAAAACCTAATTTTTGTGGTTACTATCAAACCAAGAATAACATTTAACGTACAATATTTTATTATACGCCAGTTTAAATATAATACTCATGCATTAATCAGTGAAAGCGTTAGAAATTGCTGTTGGTTTCGGGGAGATCTATCCTCTCTTTCTCTTTCTCTTAGCCTTCAGATCTTATTTCCTGCGAGGTTTGACGAGTGTACTTATTTTTCTTCTGATTTCTTTAGCGACTTTTCTTTTCTTTTAACTGATTTATTTTTATGAAATTGATATGGTTGAAAACAAAATACTTAACATAAAATCAGTATAGTCACATCTTAAACTTACCCCCCCCCCCCAAAAAAAAAAACAAAAAAAAAAACAGAATTTTACATAGGCAATATACACATTCTAACAATCGGCATATAACGATGGATTGGAAAGTTCGCGATGAGGAGAACACGATGTAGATTTTTCTGAGCAGTGTTGACGATGAATGAGATTTTAATATTTGACTAGGACAGAAGTGGGCAATTGTTTTGGCTCGGGGGCCGCTTTGTGGAAGCGGAGGTTAGCGGAGAGCCGCACCTTTTAAAATTATTGATGCATTTATTAGTTAACTTTGCATTTCCAAAAAGTTATAAATTGTATCATAAAAATCAATAAATATAAATAAAATAAAATATTAGCAGTTTTTTCCCGCTGTCTTGTAGTTTTTTGCTGACTTTAGCAGTTTCTCTGGCTGTCTTGGCGGGCCACAAAAAAATCTGTAGCGGGCCGCAATTTGACCCCCCCCCCCCCTTGTACTAGGAGATTAACAGTAAAGCTTTTGGCGTGGGAAACATGCTGTGTTTTAACGATGGGGGTTTACCAAGTGCTTGACATCAACAAAGTGAAATTTGTAGGATGGAGAATGAAAGTGATGGCATATATTCGGAATTAGTAATGGTTGAGGGGGGTTTAGTTAAATAAAAAAAAACAATGGGAAAGGAAAGGACTTTAAAAAGGAATTTAAATATATACAGAATATATATATATATATATATATATATATATATATATATATATATATATATATATATATATATATATATATATATATATATATATATAGAGAGAGAGAGAGAGAGAGAGTACCATAATATTCTTATAAGAAATTATATACGCGCTCTCAAAAAGCAATACATAACAGCTTGATAAAGTAACATAATTTTCATATATATACTGGACATATTAAAATGTTTATTTTTTAATACATGCTGTACATAAATCATATTTAAAAAATACATCCCTTTAGAATTTATCTAAAACATTATAACCTGTTCCATCAGAAATATCTAATAATACCAATTTGCTTGCAATTTTTTAAAAACTAATTTCGAATATCCATCCGCAAAAAAAAATCTTTAATGAACAATCGAGCGCTAAATGTTTAGACTTCTCTAAAACAGTGTTCACTGACCCATATACCATACTCTAAGAAATTTTACAGGTGCTTGATTTTTCACCTGCGAGGACTCTTCCCGCCAAAATTTGGTAACGCGTGCCTTAACTCAAATCACCTGCTCTATACGACACATGGTTTTGTTTAGAATCAAGATATTGATAGAAAACGAAGACCCTTTTATATTTTGAAATCATCATCGACTTAAAGCTTGCAGAGCGTTTCCCGCACCCTCTTCTCCCCTTAAAATACTATCAGCTCCGTTTTAATTTTTTCACTTCGATTTACATTTAAAACAGTCTGGGAAAAAAACCGAATAACTTATTTTGATGTTACATTTCGAAAACTTGGCCTATAAAAAACCACAATTTTAATTTAAGTCTAACGAAAAATGTTAAAGATGGTAAACTTGGAAACAGAAAACCCGGTTGGTCGTATAAATATCATCTTAATATTCAAATATAGATTTTCGGTGTTCGTTCATGCTTTTTAATTAATTCGTCATATTATTTTCACTGATTTTTCAGGTTTTGAGTCCGTTTATAAATAAGCAGAGTATCATTTTATTAGTTTTTTTACGAGCTGCATCTATCGTGTAGAAACGGAATTATGGGTAATATTTTCGGAAGCAGAAGTGATATTATTTCTTAAAGATTTTTTTCTTTGAGTTTTAACATTTAAACATCAAGACAGGTAAAATTCTAGAGGACTTTCTGATCATTTGAAGATTTTACGAGGAAACCTTTAAACGTCTCCAAAATTCACGTAGGCAGCTTTCTCAGATCCTTTTAAAGTAAATCAGGGCCGCCCAGAGGGGAGGGGGGGGGGGGGGCTGGGGCACTTTGCCCCAGGTATCAACTGCAGGAGGGGACCCAAAAAAGTTTTTTTAAATCAATTTATTAGATTTCATCCGAAAGAAAATTCTGAAACTTGTACGTACTTCAAAATTCAAAATAATCTCCTGAAAAATGTCCCCCCCCCCCGGAAAAAAGTGCAATGAAATATAATAATTATGTTAATAATTCACGTAATAAAATTTTAAGTATGAGTAACTTAATTTGAATGCGTGTTTTCGTCTCTTTCCATTTTTCATTTTTCTTGGGGCCCCCAACAGAAGTTTGTCCCAGGCCTCGTAAAGTCTCTGGGTGGTCCTGAAGTAAATTAATCGGTATAAGGCTTGAGATTTCTTGTTAAAAGTATTATTCAATCGCTATCAAAGATTGTTATCATAGAACTCTTTAATTTGTAATAAAACTGCAGATTATTAAATTTTAAAGTAGAATCTTTATGAACGAGAAATGATATCACCGTACAATAACAGGTTGGATGGCTTAATACAAAGAAACATCGTTTTACGCCTCACAGTTAATTTTCATTTGTACTTAGAATGTTCCAAAGAGCTTTTATGATTAGTGTAAGATATTGATTTAGGAGTAATCAGGGACATTTCGTAATCTCACATATCACGCTAGAGATTCTTGTGTGTTTTAATTTGTAAAATGCCACCATCTTCTTAATTGTAACTGTTTTCAAGTTCTTACTCTAGAGAAAGATAGCATAGTGACATTGAAATATTCCCATTATGATATTTTGCAAGAGACATTTCATTTAGGGAATTAAAACATTTATTACAAGTAGTCATTACAGGAGATATTTTGTATCATTACTTTTTTAAATGGAGAAACGTAAGAGTACTATACTTTTCAAATTACTCAGGAAAAAAAATAACTCGTTTTACTTCAGAAGAAGGTCACAGATTTTTTTCCCTGTTTGTGGCAGACTTTTCATCAATATTTTCGCAAATAACAAGGCAAGAGTTCAAGTGGCAATAGAGGTAAGTTATATGATTAAGGGAGAAAATTATATGACTCATGTAGTATAGGTCTTAGGGGGAAAATTGGAATCTATTAATTACAATAGAAAGTATTTTAATTGATGTTCTTTAAATGAATACATCATGAAGGACTCTCAAAGATGCCATTTGAAATTAGGTGTAAAAAAGAGTCCTCACACTCAGGTTTTGATGTACATTGAGTTTAAAGATTCAAGGTAACATTTAGGAAGAAGCGCGTATCCAGCAGAAAAATTTCTCTGGGTTCATATGAAAGCATTATTAAGAAAAATCATCTTATGCGTTCTTAAATATAATTCAGAATCCAAAGTGATAGAATATAAAGGGGATAAGATAAAGGGAGGGAATATAAAGTGGGCTGAAAAATTACTTTGACAAAAAAGATGGAAAAAAATCGCTACAATAACCATAGAGTGTAAAAGACAGAGTCATGATATAGGATTGCTAAATTTCGAGATGAATAAAAAGTATAAATGAAAAAGGAAATAAAAGCCATTTCTTTGTTTCTTCCTAAATATGTAGCTGTGAGACTAATCAACTGATTAACAAACAATATCTCCATAATCGATTAAGGGGATAATTTTATCGGAATATTTATCGAATATATTGGAGAAACAATAACAGAAGAATTTCAGCAGGATTTACTCTGTAATTAAACAAAGGAAGGAATTTTCCTAATGGAGATAATTTTTGTTTACGCGAACCTTTTAATGCACCGATAAACGGAGATGTAGTATTTAAATAAACATGTTGATACAGCCGTCTTTTAAACAAGTGTATAGCGATTTTTCACCTGCGAGCTCTTTATTTGTAGTAAGGTTGTGAATTTATATCACCTGGCCTTCCAATAACCTTCGCGTGCAAATTTCAGTGTTTACTTTTTTGAAGCCTCCTGCTTTCCTTTATTTTTATTCAGTGCATACAAAAAAGTTTATTATTTCCTTAAATATTTATTTAATGGGTATAATAAAAAGAAGTCTCATTAAATCTGTTTGCGTGTGCTGAAAATAGAAGAATCCTATTTCATCGCTGAGATTTCTCATGGAAAATAAAAGAAAAGCAACGTGGTGTATAGTAATAAAATTTTAATTAACTTTGTACCTGATTATGCATTTGTCGAGTGTGCACATGGAGAGGAAATCTCTTTTGTTTTGATTTCCTCTTCTCTAAAAATAGAAAAACAATCCCACCACCGCGCTATCAAGTGGCGCATATATATGTCACATATTCAGCATTTTTATCTCTCTTTAAATGCCGTATAGGGATGATTCAGTGTTCAATACGCCAATCACTCATGAAACAATATACTGTAATAGTTACTTCCAGCTCCGCAGGTGCTCTGGCCGGCTGTGTGGGTGTAAAAGCTTTTATAAAGGGCTATATACGCCTGCCGTAATCGGAGCTAGTGCTGGAAAACAAATCCCTAGCGAGTAACCATAGAACTCATTAAAACATTTAATTCACGTGCAGTGAATTTCGCAACGGTAGGGGTTTCGTGGTGTCAGATTAACTAATTTGTATTTCACCTTCACGGCCCGTGTTTTATTTATTTATTTATTTTTCCTTAACAATTTTATGTGAATCCGAAAATTAGTTTTGTTGTTTAATATTAGTAATTGTTATTTTCCCTCGTACTACGGAAACTGAGATGTTCGTGGTAGAGGGTTTCAGGTGTCTTTCTGTAAGTTTTATAGGAAGTGAGGTAGGGAGATTTTGGTATAGGCAGTCAACGTCCCGTGTGAAAAGTGGCCAAGATGATCAGTCGAAGGAGGCCTCGGGTGAATGGATACTGGCAAGCTGCTAACTTTTAACCAAGGAGAGTGAGGCTCCTGAATTTAAAAGATCTCAAGAGACTAGGGAATACTTTAGCAATTGTAAACTCATGGTTGCCACATTATCGTCTATGAAAAAAACCAATGACCATTTATTTATTGACCATGGAGAGTGAGGCTCCTGAATTTAAAAGATCTCAAGAGACTAGGGAATACTTTAGCAAATGTAAACTCATGGTTGCCACATTATCGTCTATGAAAAAAAACCAATGATCAATTATTTGTTAACCATGGAGAGTGGGGCTCCTGAATTTAAAAGATCTCAAGAGACTAGGGAATACTTTAGCAAATGTAAACTCATGGTAGCCACATTATCGTCTATGAAAAAAAAAACCAATGACCAATTATTTATTAACCTTGGAGAGTAAGGCTCCTGAATTTTAAAGATCTCAAGAGACTAGGGAATACTTCAGCAAATGTAAACTCATGGTTGCCACATTATCGTCTATGAAAAAAAAACCAATGACCAATTATTTGCCCATTTGGATAAATGCATTATTGTTGGATAGACATCTCCCCGATAGGTAGCCAATTTTCTAAGTAATATAACCGATCTGGGCAAAAGTATAATAATAATAATAATGCGCTTTTTTAGTTGTACTGAAATTTAATATATTTATATTTAGCGTAAAATCTTGAGTATAATACGCACTTTTTTCACATTTTTGTCCTCAAAAATGAGAGTTCGTATTATACTCGTGTACAAAAAAAAAAACAACAACGTAGTTTTAAACATTGAATAAACGACAGACAGTAGATGAGCTGTATTCTTGTGGAAGTGATTAAGCCTGATAATTTCACAATATTTTTTGTTTTGAATTAAAAATTTAAGTTTTTTCTACCGAATTTGTGTTTATTTTTATTACAAATTTTATTTATGTTAAAAAATATTTGTGCAATTTTTAAATAAAATATTGAAAAGTTATGGGTACGTATTATAGTCGAATTTTATTTTTTTCCAAAAATTTCGCGCAAAATCAAGCATGCGTATTATACACGTGTGCGTATTATAGTCAAGATTTTACGGTACTTAATTTGATTTGATTTAGTTTATCTTAATTTCTGCAAAACTAGTGTGATAATTTTCCATTAGACGTTTACTTGCTTACATGTATTTTGCGAACTTTTGAAACATTCTCTATCAGATTCATATCCTTCCTTTTTTTAGCTGGAAGTATTGAGATAATTTGTAGGTTTTTTAATATCAAAATTTTAAACCCTTTTAAAAAAGAAGTCCTTTGGAATTAAGGCTATTCTTCGAATTTTTTTAGTTTAAGGAATTTTTTTGTTTGTTTCTTATTTGCGCTGATTAAACAAACTCGATGAAAGTTCTTAGGTGCCTTTAGGTTCATTTGCGGTTTCTTAACTTCGCTTTGGAGTTGAATTCGTTGAGGAAGAATAGCTCACTTTAGCCTTACGCCGATTATTAAAGTAAATCAAACAGTATATTCAGAAATATATAATGTTACATATATATACTGGGGTAAAAATAATAAAACACCAGAGAACAACAACGTAAACAACTTTTTATCCCCCCCCCCCCCCTTGAAAATTGCACCGAAGTGACCTCTGAACTCCGAAGCCTTTATCCAAACGGCATCTCGGGGCAGAAACAAGTTATCGATATTGCCAATCGAACCCAGACTGAAAAAATACTTTGAAACTAATCCTCTTGTTTTTAAGGAGGCAAGAATTTCGTTTTGTGGTTTCGGAGACTGTGCTCTCCAGAATGATATATGGTTTCGGGAAGCTGTAACAGCTATCAGTACTTGTCTTCAGTGGACCTCGGCGTGTTGTGACAGGGGTTAGGTCGTGTTCCCTCCTATAGGCGCTGCCGGAAAGTCGAAAAGGTGGTTGAGATGAAGTGATAGCACGTTTTCTGCAGACAAGAGATTAGGCATGAGTGCATCATCTTCGGATAGTCTCTAGATAGACGGTGAGGATGTGAAGAAAGTGAGACAGAGAAGTATGAACTAGAGTCATAAAAATCCAGCCTTCTACTAAGCCCTGCCACTTTCTAAAGTATATCTTCCTACTCTGATCTTTCGGGACACACTGAAGAAACCTGTATGACATACCTGTATGAAACCTGTATGAATACCTGTATGACAAGGATCAGTTAAAATAAAACTCTAAATAAAATTAAAAGGGAAAAAAAATCCTCCTAAATTATAAAATTGAGAATCATAAAGGATTCAGAATTCTCTATTCAAATTTTAGGATTATTATCAAAAAGTTTCATTTCGACTTCAGTAGTGATTTCCTTAGTTTGGGATCCATTGATATTTCTCTCCCGTATTTCCACCAATACATGAGCTACAAAAAATTTTTATTTATTCTTCTAAAAACCGGTTAGGATATACAAAGATGATGGATTGAATTCCTAAACGGCATTAATTGAATTTGGATTTTCCGTCAAATTTTGCCTGCTGCATTATATAATTATGAAACCCATCGCCTGTGTAATTACGCTCTATCCATTTTAAGATGCTGTAAAAGATCTGCAGAGGAAGTTCTGTCTCCACTCATGAGACTGGTTCCCTCAAGTAATCTTAGTAAGCATTGTAATGGAGACGTGAATATTGGGACGTCAAAATCAATTGCAGATATTAGTGAATGGTATTAGTGAATGTTCATGGAGAAATAAAAGTTTCTTTTCTAATTTAGAAAATTGGTTACATTTACAAGTGGAAAATTTTACTAAACGTTTAACTACTCAATCTCTACTCACTGTATTTGTCTTGAAATACAACACGCTTCGGACATTGAACCCTCGTTCATTATGGTAAAGAACCATGAAATAAATATATTTTAATTAGCCCCACAAAGTTTGTTTGACCATGTAGTTTTCATTTTTTTAGGTAAGAATTAAATAATTTATAAAAAAAATTTTGAATAAACAGAACACCTCGTTTTGTTAAATTTTTTTTTTATATCTTTCATATGTAATAGGTATGCATATATTGTCTATTTCTGCCTCTTAATAAGGGTATATTTCAGCAAGATGCTAGACTTAAGCAGAAAATACATATTTCAACCTATTTCAGTCCTATAAAAATTTTACTACACGATGCAATTAAATATCATAGATTTATTATGACATTTTTAAGATCGAAAAGTTTTCTATGCGATAAAAAAAAACTTTTAAAACTAGTGTTTTTTTAAAGCACATTATTATTGAGAATTTATTCATACAAAAAATTAAGATGGATATAAAGATAAGGAACTGTTCTGTAATTGGAAACTGATTGTCGGACAATTTTTCTCAAGCATAATTCCAATCAGTATGATCCTGAAAAATTGAAACAGTTCATGTAAATGGTTCAGAAATTTCATATTTTAGGTCTCCTAAAATGTTTTAAAAAAAACTTTTTTCCCTCCTTGTTCGAAAAGAAACATATCTCAACTAATATTTATGCATTTATGGTTCAAATTAATGGTTTAAAGTCTTTGCGAATTGTGAGAGTTAATTTAAAATGTAATAATACAAAAAGACAAACATTTGAAAATTCTAAGTTTATTGTTTAAAACACTGCCATCGGATGGGAAGAAACACAAATTCCACAATTTCACCATTAGCACAGAAATCAACCAGTCTTAAAACGCTTTATAAAAGCCAACATATGCTTCTACAGATACTTTAAGAAGTCTAATAATTTTAGTTTTCAAACTAGGATTTCAGAGATCCACATCTAATACCCTAGATACATTTAATGTATACCACAATTTCACAATTAGCACAGAAACCAACCAGTCTTAAAACGCTTTATAAAGCTAACACATGCTTCTATAGATACTCTTAGAAGTCTAATAATTTCAGTTTCCAAACTAGAATTTCAGAGATCCGCATTTATTACCCTAGATACATTTAATGTATACCGTTAGTAAGACTTTAATCTTAAATGCTATTAAAGAGAATGATTTAACGTTTTTTACGATTTGTAGGAATTTCTCTCTCTCTCTTTTTAAAAAAATAATATGTACCAGAAAGTATCATAGGAAATTGCGCTCAAAGAAAAGTTAAGACTTCGGGAAATTTTGTGATTTTCTTTTTTTTAGTGTCATCAATATATTCAACATTCTTTACTAATTTTATGTATTTTAAAACATTTAGGAAGTCATATTCTATCACAGAAAGTATACGGATGTTCATATGGATATACGAACTCAAAATAGTTGTCGCTATCAGTTAAATAAATTATTCATCCTTTTAAAAGAAACAACTACAAATCTAGGTTATTTTATTCTAAATGCAAGAAAGGTTTTATGTGAACGTTTTGTAAAATGACAAATGTATGTTGGGAATAACTGTATTTTTTAAGGGGAGGGGGTAATTAATTATTTTTTAAAGAGAAAAATATCCACTATGATGAATTAGGAGATTTATTAAAGAAAAGTTTGTTTATTGATCAAATTTTCCTTCCATTATTATCTTTTCTGTATATAAAAGCGATAACTTATAGAATTTCTGCATAGCAGTTGTCACAATAGCTATTGTTACAAACTTTCTTCCCTGAGAATATTACCTTCCATTATCTCTTTATGAAAAGTATTTTCATAAAGAGATAATGGAATTTTTCGAATCTATTTTATCATTTTATTTCTTATTAAATTGTTATTTATTATAATTAGATGTCATATCCAATGTTATCCCCTTCATTAGGGAAAAAGATGCCCCATTTGCTCCATACAGGCGAATCCTGGAATTCTAAGTAATTTTTCTGTATTTTTTCTTGCGATGGTAAACATGCGTTTCTATATCACTGCCATTAAAACTTCTCTTGGCAAATAAAATTTAACTCATCTGTAGAATTCAAACAAACATTTTCTTTTCTCACATTTATCAACAGTACCCTGAATCATAACATACACACTCTCGCTTGTAGAGACAGATATGCGAAACAAGTTCTATAATCTAAGAATTCGAAGCAACTATTTCCCGCCATTTCCAAACCTAACGCTTCGCCTTTTTTGCTCACACAATGGGAAAGTAATAATAGGTGGCAGTGTTGAACTTGGCATTGCTTCTCTCACAGTGTCCCATAATTCTGTGGGTGGCGCAGCCCTGAAGCATTGCTCGGTATCCTTGATGACAAATTACGCCGCCCAGGGAATTAGAGTGACCATCGCATGCCTCCAAGGTCATTTTCTAACGACCTACAATGGTGGAGGATTGTAATATGCGTCTTGATTTTTTCTTCTTCTTTTTGTGCTCTGGCGACGGTTTCTTTACAAGTTCTGTCAACAAAAGCTTTAATAAAGGGCTATGCCGTGGACACTAGGTAATAATTAGCTTGCTAAAACTGGCGGCTCTGAAATTTATACGTATCGTGTCACTTTATACAATGAATGAAATTATGGCAGTTAAGTTGAACGATTTATGAGGTGAGCGCCAGGTAAAACTCTGACAGTAAGAAGGTATTAGGAAATTTTTTACTCTTGTTTCTTTTTGAAACGCCTTTGCTAAAATTTATGGAAATTCTTATCGCAGGGCTTATGGACTTTTATTATTTTGGATTTCGAGTTTTAAACGTTCTGTAAGAAACAAACTCGGATCAGAAAAGTAACGTTACATATACATACAGAGGCTGTTCACACATTTTTTAGACGATGTATATTGTATTCACAAAACTAAATTACATAAAATTCTTGTGTTTTAAATGTTCTATTTGACATCCCTTATTCTGAACTATCTTTCGACACCGCAATTTCCAGGATAATAATGCCTTTTGAAGTGTCAGAAGAGGTATTCTATCCCATTCCTCCTGAACAGCTTTCCAGAGTCCTGTAAGGGTTTTGGGACGACGTTTGGATAATGCAGATTTTAAAATTCCGAAAGCACAAAAATCCATAGGTGATACGTCGGGAGATTTAGTAGGGATATCAGAGAAGGGTATGGCCTTGATAACAGTTTTTTGTTCCATTTCTTTTAGGAAATTTACAGTGGATTTTGATGTGTGACTGCTAGCTTTGTCCTGATGGAGTCTCACAGATTGATGGCACTGTGGGTAAAGCGATGGTATTTCATTCAGAAAAATTGGCGATAAAATATGTTCCTGATAGTATTTGGCGTTAATCTTGATATTTTTTTCCACTCTCTTTATTTTTAACTTGCCATTATAAGAAAAACCAGCAACAATCATGAATCCCTTAGAAAAAATTTCTTTCGATTCTTTGAACCATGTACTTAAATTTTTTTCTCCCCTTTTATGATAATAAATGGCTCTTTTTTTGTTGCAATCATTTAAATACACCCATGATTCAGCTATTGTGACAATTGTTTTCCTTTTTTCTTTGGATAAGTGTTTCTCATATAGAATTCTGCAGCGTATCCTGCGTTCAGCGATATGATTTGGAAGAAGACGCTGCACATTGCGTTTTTTCGCTTTCTCAAGATTTAAATCAACGTTTATCATTTTGTTTACTGTGGACACCGAGCATTTTAATGATTTTGCAGCTGTCCTTTGACTAGGGGGATTTTCTTTTAACATTAAACAACGTACCTTTGCAATAGTCGAAGATGTCCGTTTTTTCCTTGGATACTTGATTGGAATTTTTGTCCCACTTGAGGCTCCAATTTGACGTTTTTTTCCTTTCTTGTTGACGATATTACCTATCGACGCTTTAGATATCACAAAACCATGACTCTCACATTGTTTTTGGATAACGGAGTATGCATATTTCTCTTCGGAAAGAGCATAAATGTAGCCTTCGAACCACTGCTTTGTTAAAAACGCCATTTTGAATAAAAACAAAACTTTCAAGCCGCAGACGATAATTTTGACTTTTAAAAACATAGTTCAATTGCAATTAGTTTTTTGCAGCAAACGATTTTTTATTACCGCTTACCAAAATCGTCTAAAAAATGCGCGAACAGCCTCTGTTCGCGCATTGTATATGTCGCGCAGTTATGTATATACACACTTGTTATAAAAAATTAAGGAAAAGTCACAACAATAGCGATTACTCAAAAAGTTACATGTAGAATTTAATGAAACTTATACGCATTATACAACACATAGGTAGGTAAAAATAGCATAAAAAGAAATCGCCAGACAATTATGGTGTTATAGAAACTAGCATATGTATACAATGAACAAATCGAATGTGTCAATTTGGTATAGGAAAAGTACCTTTAATATGGCGTATGATCCCCCCGAGAGGCAATACAGCACATACAGCGATGTGTGATGCTGTCAATTATGCGGTCTATGAGTTAGGTATGAAGTGAGAGCCATTGCTGTTGAAAAGCAGTTGAAAGCGTGGCTAGGGTCCTAGGAGGAGGACTGAGAGCAGCTACACGTCGTCCAAAAGCGTCCCAAACATGCTCGATAGGATTCAGGTCCGGTGATCGAGCTGGCCACTCTATGCGCTGAATTGTTTCCTGCTAAAGATAACTATCCACGATGCGAGCCCTGTGCGGTCTCGCGTTATCGTCCTGTAGCACGAAAGAATCACCTATTGCTCCTGCATAAGGGCGCACATAAGCTTCAAGGATATCATATCTATAGGTGTGAACATTCACATTTCCACGGGGTAAGACATGGAGGTCTGTGCGTCCACCCAAAGAGATACCACCCCAAACACAGACACTGCCTGATCCGTATGCATCTCTTTCACGGATGTGTGATGGATGAAAACGAGTTCTAGGTTCTCCCGAAATTAAAATACGCCTACTATTGCTTTGGAGGCTAAACCTGGACTCATTCGTAAAGAGAACAGCTCTCAATTGATCACGCGTCCAGTAGACATGTTGACATGCCCTCTGCAAACGTTCCCGCCTATGGCGTGACGTGAGCGGGACGCAAATGGCTGGTCGCCTCGCAAAATGACCACCTTCGGGAAGCCTTCTACGCATGGTTGACATTGATACCAACCTTCGAGAGCTTGTATCTAGGGAGGATCTGCAGAAGGAGCTTGAAGACGGAGTTGGGATTCTATTCCTTCGTGCGCATAATGACAAATATCGGTCATCGGCGCTCGTCGTAGCGTAGGGCCGTCCTTGGCTGAACCTCCTGGATGCCGAATCCATGGTTATAAATTGTTGCTAAAGTCTATGAACCACAGACGGACTCACATTTAGCCATCTGGCCACTTCTGTCTGACTTTGCCCTGCCTAAAGTCTCCCAATAGCTCGCCATCGCAGTTCTTCGGTCAAATGATGCCTGGAGGTCATTGTTACAATTTGGCTATGCCAGATGTCTAATCTCAGCCTTGCAGCGACAACTGCCGCCTTTCTCTGAAACATGCACTTTTGTACTCCTCGCAAATGACGTATTCCGACTGCAGTGCCACTATTTTGCATAACGTAGTATTGTTCAGCACCTACAACATACTTACTTAACAACATATTCAAATTTTAATCAGATTGGCCTAGTTTTGACGTGTTATCCCTCTTTTTGTGATTTTTCCTTAATTTTTGATAACTAGTATATATATATATATATATATATATATATATATATATATATATATATATATATATATATATATATATATATATATATATATATATATATATATATACAGTGGCGCACCCAAGGGGTTTGTCAGGGGGCCCTGGCCCTCCCCAAAGAAATAGAAATTTCTTTATGAATATTGATTTTGCATTATAAATATTTTTATCCGTTCATCTCGGCACCCCCCAAGAAAAATTCCTAGGTGCGCCATTGCATAGATATACAGTAAGTTCTCGAGTTACGTGGATTCGTAGATACGCGGTTGTAATTTTAAATTTTCTTTTTTTTTAAACTCGTAGTCGTCAGTCGTTTTGCTCGTTGACAATTCTTCGACGTTGCCGGAATGCAGGAATGACAGCACTAGGGCGCAGTGACCCAGTTGGGAAAGGCAACGGGCTGGTGATCTGAAAGTCACTGGTTTGATGCCCTTCGCTGACAAAACCACTGCCGTGTACACTAATGGCGGCTGGTTTACTCATAAAATAAACTTGTCCGAAAAACATAAAAAGGAACAGACCATAAGCAGATTTAAAAAAGAGACGCGTAACTACTATGGAAACTGAAGTTGAAATTATTAAACATGACATGAAAAGGTTGATAAGATTGTAGAAATTGTGTGTGCATACGATACGAACGATTTGACAGTTAGAACTGTGATAAAGGATAAAGATTGTACTATGAAACACGTGAAGAAATATGCTCCTATTCAAAGAAAAGAGGTATTTTAATAGAAAAGATGGAGAAATTATTCATAATTTGGATTGAAGATCTCAAACACAAACTCATACCGATAAGTCTTTCGCTGATACAAGCGAAACCATTACCTGGTAAATTTCTACATACGCGGAATGTTCTGAAACGAGTTAACCGCATAAGTCGAGGACTGACTATATATATATATATATATATATATATATATATATATATATATATATATATATATATATATATATATATATATATATATACAGTTGGCTCTCTGTTTAACGACGCTCTACTTAACGACGATCTCTATTTAAAGACGATATTTCCCAGTCCCGGCCCCTCCGACGTTATGGGAAATGTTACTTTATCACAAATTCTGTTTAAGGACGATCTCTACTTAAGGATGATTTTTCACGGTCCCTTGAAAGTCGTTAAACAGAGAGCCAACTGTATATATATATATATATATATATATATATATATATATATATATATGTACGTATGTATATATATATACTATTATATATATGTATATATATATATATATATATATATATATATATATATATATATATATATATATATATATATATATACACTGCTGGCCACCCAAATTGCAACACCAAGAAAGACAAGAGATATTACAACAAATTTATTTTGTAGATAACATGTTGACCAAGTATCAAATGATTAAATTTATAGACTTCTGTGAAGTGTGGTTCCTGCCAAAATCAGTAGCCAGAGTATCCGCCATTGTTGGAGATCACCGCTGCCACACGCCTCGGCATTGATTCAAAGAGACTTTGGATGAGTTCTTGGGGTACAGCAGACCAAGCAGCTTCCATACGTTGCCAAAGTTGATCTGCTGTGGCAGCTGGGGATGGAATCTGGGTCAATCGTAGAGCAACCATGGACCACATGTTTTCTATCGGCGAAAGATCCGGAGAGCGAGGCGGCCAGGGAAGCAATTCAATCTGGCGATTGACGAAGAACCGTTAGACAATGCGTGCCACGTGTGGTCGCGCATTATCTTGTTGAAATATGGCTGTGGGAAAGCCCTGAAGTTAAGGAAGGACATCTGGCTCCAACACCTCGGAGATGTAGCGCTGGCTGTTTAAAGTACCGGCAATGCGTACTAGAGGTGGGCGAGAGTGATATCCAATACCGCCCCATACCATAATACCCGGTGCAGGACCAGTGTAGCGGTGCATAACGCAGCTGATCAGCATCCTCTCTTCACGGTGTCTCCAGACTCGAATGCGACCATCGTGGTGTTGCAGACAGAAGCGTGACTTGTCAGTAAAGACAATTTCATTCCATTCTGCCGTCCACATCCTTCTGTCATCGCACCATTGGCGGTGGAGACGTCTGTGGTTCTGCGTCAAGGGCAGACAAAGCAATGGACGTCTTGCGGACAGACCACTCTGCTGTAAACGGCGACGAATGGTACGCGCAGACACTGGATGATGCGTTACAGACTGCATGTGCTGTGCTATGGTTCGTGATGTGACTGAGCGATCCGTCACTGCCATGCGCACAATTTGCCTGTCATCACGTGAAGTGGTGCGCTGAGGTGGATGCGATCGAACACGCCGGTCCGTCGTACCCTCCTGCATCCAACGATCACTTATCCGCATTACAGTTGTTTGGCTTCGTCCAACACGACTACCGATTTCCCTGAAAGATAATCCACAATCTCGGTAGGCCACTATCCTTCCTCTGTCGAACTCGGATACTTGATCAAAAGATGATCGCTGTTTTCGACGAGGCATAATTGATCATATTTTTGAAAAAACCACAAGAAAAACACAATTGCCGAACTTGAAATCGTCGAAATCTCCAAGCCTTAAATAGCGCTTTGAAGTGGCGCCACAGGCGCGCGTGATGTACGTCTGCGCTGAAATTCTAATCATTTGCATATCTCACCTCCGCTAATGCATGTTGTAAATTTCATGTTATTTGCATGTTTCCTTCAGGGTGTTGCATTTACAGTGGCCAGCAGTATATATATATATATATATATATATATATATATATATATATATATATATATATATATATATAGAGAGAGAGAGAGAGAGAGAGAGAGAGAGAGAGAGAGGAAGGTAAAGGTCTAAATATGGGCTACATGTTTCGTTTTGAGATCAGTCCAGCTATATGATCATTATTTTTTTTATGTTAATATGTTATTACAATCTAAAACATGTAAGAATAAAAACAGCCAGTTGTTTACAACATTCTGTGTATTTTACAATAAACTTAAATGCAAAATTTGTGAAATCAGTAGTTTTTGAAATGGTGGTCTAAATATAGACCACCCATACCATTTGTGTAAAAAAAATAATAATAAATAAATAAAAACTATCAAAAATCGGGAAAATGCTACCATTTAATTTTATTTGCAGAAGTCGCACACATATATATCGTTTTCTGCCCTCCGCACATTTGACACTGAAAACATTGCACTCAAGTTTCTTCTCTTGTGTCCGCTGAAAAAAGTCCTTCACAAACGATGCAGGTTGCATCGCTGTCATCAGGGTAATCTCCTGGTGAAGAATCCAGGTCTCTTACACTATCATCAAACTTGGGTTCATTATGTTCTTCCTTGGAGTCGGAAGGCTGATTCTTTTGGCCCTCCTTGATCCACTTCTAGTTTGCCCATTTTTAGGTTTAGTGTTTTTGGTTTTTGCGGCTTCTACATCACTTACAGACCCTAGAATCAGCTTCTTAGGGATTTTGTTTAGTGCTGATTTTCACAAGGATCGAGTCCGGTTGGTTGTTCCCGTCACAAGACATGTCTTTGAGGACTGGCGACCTCTAGAGGTCGCCAGTCCAATATATATATATATATATATATATATATATATATATATATATATATATATATATATATATATATATATATATATATATATATATATATATTTATTTATATATATAATATATATATATATATATATATATATATATATATATATATATATATATATATATATGTAAGTATTACGATTCAGTAATAATTAGTGAGAAAACAATCATAATACATCTGAAATCCGTAAAATGTCTATATGTGTTGTTGTAAATATATATTCTCTTTTAATAAACGCTATTCATATGATCAAACAGATTAAAACTTCTCCGAGCAACTGTCTTTCATAACATATATAAATTATAAACTATGTTTCACAACCAGAAACTATTTATGATATCTCAATCACTAAAAAAGATCTGAAGACGAATCGCAAATAAAATAAAAATGATGTTCTCGAGATGTTCTTCAGTTATAAATGGAAAGCGATATATAATTCCATCAGCTTCTGTCGTCCACATATGCATCGGTTTCGCAAGATCGCCACGTACGATTTCCGATGCAACTGCGATGTCTTTTGAGATCTATATTCATCTAACTGATAAGATGTACAGGAGCAAGGGAGAGGTTAATTGAGGGTCAAGGATTGGGTGTATTTGGCGCGTGCTTGGCACCTGGTGAAAGTGGTTGCTACTTCATTCTTTTTTTCTCTTCCCGTCTACAGACTGGGATCTGCACATTTCAGACGTCTTCTCGGAAACTGTGATTCTCAGGAAATTCCTGTGTCATTATTATCATATTAGGTTTGCAGACTAGCCTAGCATATGTGTGCGTGGATTGCATGCACCTTATAAATATTTGCACTAATATCTGATAAAAATATGTGAAATAAATTTGGAAGAGAAATGACAACTGAGATATTGGAACTGTTTATTAAAGGTATTATAGATGATCTTTCTACTTTATAAGATTTGAGTTATAAAAAATAGCGAAGTACACTTTATATCTCGATATTTTCACCTTGGCGTATTGTAAATACATGATGTGCGTTCACACAGATTGCTGAAGAAATGCTCTATATAAAAATTCAGCTTCCAATAAGTCTGCATTTTTTTTGCTGTATGTATTTATGTATTTATACATGTATGTGTGTGCCTATACATATGGATACACGCAAAGTATAAACTTTAAATGTAATTTTAAAACTGAATGGATTAAATAAATTTTGATTAGGTCGAAATTCAACATGGTTTAAAAAATCAACATTGTTTTATAGTGGTTGGAGAAATGCATTAGGGAAATGCCTTTTTACCCCAGTAGCTATGTACATCTTACCGCGCAAAAGATCGGGTATTAGATTTTTTTCATACTTGTATATGTTTAGTCCAGTAGTGAAAAACCAAGTTTTCCAATTCGAAAGACCTTGGCGGAATTTTCTGTGGCCTAAAAACAACGAAATTTTTTAACTTTTTTTAGTTTTTTTCAAATGTCTCAGGAATGGTTGGTTTTAGAGCTTAGATTGCAATTACAATCTTAAAGAAGACAAAATTTTGAGCAAATCTTATATTTACATCTTTTTTCTAAACCCAATAACAAGCGAGCTACAGCGTCAGGAATATGGGATATTTTATTCAACTTGTCGAGAAAGACGCAAAACTTACTTCTCTAACACACTAACTCGTACAATTGCTATATATATATATACATATATATATATATATATATATATATATATATATATATATATATATATATATATATATATATATATATATATATATATATATCCATATTTGAGAAATGCACAATATGTTTATTACAACATACATATTTTTTTACTCGCACATACTTGAATAGTGTGTATATTTATATAATTATGTAGCGTGGCCCCTACACTCCTCGCGTTTATTCTTTTTGTGTTAGACCTATCTGAAGCGTGTTGAATTCTATTTTTAGAATTCCCCCTTTAGGCCAGTAGGCAGGGGGGAAAAATCTCGGATTCAGAAATAATTCAAACAAAGGTGGAAACTTTTTTAATAACTTTATTTTAGGTCAAATATGAATATCCTGAGTTTACCCCCTCCGCCGAGGCGAGCGCTAGTGGTTAGGCAAAAAAAAAATTGAGTAAAAAAGAGGCATTTTTCCAGATTTTTTAAAATAAATTAAAACCGGTTCATCCAATCGAAGAAACTGTAATATAAAATTTTTAGAACATTAAATTCTGCGTAAAATGGGTACCAACACATACAGATTACTTCGGTTATAAGGTTACTAGCTTCTCTCGAAGTCGCCTTCATTTTTTCAACTTTTGCTAGTAAGTGCGATTTTCGGTATAATTGTGTTATTCGGGAAAAGTACCTGTTTAAAGAAAAAATAGCTCTAACTAAATATTGTGGAGCATTTAATTCTGCGTTGAATGAGTACTTTTCAGAACGCCGAATGGTAAGAAAGCCATTTTCTTCAAAATTCTTGTACTCTGTAGAAGTTAGCTTATTCTGTAAGACAAGCATGTCCTGCAAGTGCAGTGTTACAGACTTTGCATACAAAAAAAAAAAAACTGGCGACTTGCATAGAAGTAAGGCAGAATTCTTTTCACACAAAATAGATGAAGCTTCCAGTCTACACTTTTCTCTGCTTGGATGAATTGCTTTATCAACGTTACCATTCGAAAATATTGCACCCATAGTTTTGCTGTAGGTTCATTATTTTCCAGCTCTCCTAATTTCTGAGTAAACATCTGCCCAATACATTGTACAGCAGTATCTGATTCAAAAAGAGAACAGTCTACGTCACTGGTGGCATCTCGCTCTTCATCTGAAATATCAATCTTCGACAGAACGATCTTTGCAATTGCCAAGTAGCACATCATGTGAGCCCTGACAGCTCTCGAATATGCATGGCCCGTCATCAGTTTCTCAATTGATTCCCGAGCATAGGCAATGCTGAATAAGTCCTGCAACCCACTGCCATCCATGGTGCATGTGGGTTGCTTTGAAATATCCTACTGCTTTGTAATATCCTAAAACTTTGTAAATATCCTACTGCACCCATGAAGCGTGGAGGACATTAGTAGATGAAAGTCCCCCAAACGGACAGTTACGGACCCAATCTCAGATTGCAAAAAGGGTTGTAATGGTACATGTTCTGGTCGAAAAGCAGGGTTGAAATGCTCAAATATGTGTAAGCACTGCAGTGACCTCGCATGTACAAATGTAGTTGAACTGCCTCGTAATTTAAAGCAATGGTTCTCAACCGGTGGTACTCGTAGCCCTTAGGGGTACGCGAAAATCTGTAAGGGGTACGCGGTTAACTACCAAAAAGTATACAAAATTATATTGATATATGCTAGAATTTAATTCTGGCAAAAGTTTGAGTAATGATTTAAAACTGAAAACTATCAGTAAAGCAGCAAGCAAACACGTCGCTCGTTACTACTGTATCCAAGCTGGATCCAAATATTGATGAACTTTGTAAACAAGAACAAGCCCAGCGTTCCCCCTAATTATTTCCTGAGACTTATTTTATGTCTGATAATAAAAAATTTGTAATAAAATTTACATTAAAATAAAATTTCTTGTTTTTAATCTAAATTGCCTATTCGTAATTACACTTTAACAGTTTAACAGTTAAACTTTAACTAATATAGCACATTTTAATAAAACTAAAGTGTTTTTGTTGGGGGTACGCATAATTAATGATACACAAAAAAGGGTACATGGGTTGAAAAAGGTTGAGAACCCCTGATTTATAGGATGAAGATGACGTATCACCAAAAGTAGAGATGATGTCCACCCCAGATCATCAAAACAGCTAAAATCAATAGGTATGAAGAATGTTATTTAATTTGAAATATTTCAATTTTAGTACAGTTATTGCATCATTTATAATTATATAATAATTATTATTTTTTATGTAATTTCTTCTATATATTATTTCACTTCTTCTAGATTTTCTAATTTATAATAATGTATTTAAACGGTTTTTAAGGATGTTGAATACTCCGATTTTTGTAATTAATTTCCTATGTATCGACAAATGTGTAGTTTGTGTACATAATTATATAAATATGTACTTTGTTTGAATTATTAATACTTTGTTTGAATTATTTCTGAATCCGGGATATTTTTTCCCCTGCCTACTGGCCTAAGGGGGGAATTCTAAAAATAGAATACAATGCACTTCAGATAGGTCTAACACAAGAAGAATTAACGTGAGGAGTGTAGGGGCCACGCTACATAATTATATAAATATGCACACTATTCAAGTATGTGCGAGTAAAAAAATATGTATGTTGTAATAATCATATTGCGCATTTCTCAAATATGGATATATATATAGCAATTGTACGAGTTAGTGTGTTAGAGAAGTAAGTTTTGCGTCTTTCTCGGCAAGTTGAATAAAATATCCCATATTCCTGTAGCTGTAGCTCACTTGTTATTGGGTTTTAGAAAAAAGATGTATAAATGTAAGATTTGCTCAAATTTTTGTCCTCTTTAAGATTGTGACTGAAATCTAAGCTCTAGAACCAACCATTGCCGAGATATTTGAAAAAAAAACTAAAAAAACTAAAAAAAATTCGTTGTTTTTAGGCCACAGAAAATTCCGCAAGGTCTTTCGAATTGGAATACTTGGTTTTTCACTACTGGACTAAACATATACAAGTAGGAAAACAAATCTAATACCCGATCTTTTTTCCGGTAAGGCTATTTATTTGAACCCAGCTACTGGGCTATTTATTCCATATCATTTCATGACTATCTTTTTTGACTCTATAAGGGTATTTTGGAGAGGGTCCCCAACGGTTTTTTTTTTTTTTTTGGAGGGGGGGGGGAGTGGTCCCTGATCAACAAAAAAGTTAAGAATTAGTGGTGTAGAGGAATCTGCTGGCATACCAAGTTCCTTGTTTTCATTCTTTTTATTATTAGTGTGGGAAGTAGTCTGGCTCCATGAAAATTTATAATTTTTATTGCCAAGCTACATTATAACTATTTCTGTTATATCAACTCATTAAAAGATATATTTGAATTTATTGTTTCTAGTGTAAGCGATTTACTTTATATTTTGCGTTTTCTAGTGTTTTTAACTTGGTGACACAATTTTGATGGATTTATCTGACTTCAATTTTTTATTTATTTATATATATTTCTCCCCCTCCCCCAGAAATGTATTGAAATTTATACTAAAAGATAAAAACTGGGAATTTTATGCCTTCACACATTTAAAATATACCATTTTAGATATATTAATTTTATATAATTGATTTCCTTTATAATATCATTGCTACAAAATGCTTCTTAATTTGAAATTTTCTATTCATAATATAAAATACTGACTATAACAGTAATTTCGACATGCACGCTACCGCAAAGGGAATTAAAACATTCGGTTCTGTGTACATCATGTAAAAAGTTCTCAGTTTTTACATCCTGCTTCAAAATGAGATATAGCTCGGGAAATAAAATGAAAAGTTGGTAATGGGAAAGAATTTCCTGAAAAGTAGAAGAACCTGGCCTAAGGCATTGAGATGCGCCTTTGATCCAAGCAGAACATTCCAGCCGCTAAATGAAAGGGATACGATATGTATAGGTTTTTTGTCATATCTTTTAGATGCTCCATGCTTCATTTTTATCGGAAAGATGTAAGTTTTGAAAAACCCGATTCTATGATATCCTTCCAAATTAAAGATTGATATCTTCATGTCCAAAGAGTTACTATTTATTTCCCAACTGATTATTTCGGGAAGGATTAATGGTCACTTCATTGGGAAATATAACTCTATCTCACTTTTTCTGTTTCAGGAGTTGCATTTCTCACTGAAACGCTATCTGAATCTTTTCAGTAATCTTCTTGTTCATAGAATCTTACTGCCTTACATGAAAGCATTGAAGAATATAGAGATAAAGAAGTATATGAAAGTGTTGAGAAAGTTTCAGTTAGGTAGCGCTACTGGGCTTAAATAATTATAGACACCATGGTGGCACTGCTTGACTGAGATAATCTCGTACCCTCTCTGAATGAAATATTAGGTTTATATTATGATTTAAACTAGTTAGATAGAGTTTGATACGGAACGATAGGTCTTTTTTGAACGAGTTCTATGCTTGTATATTTATTTGATTGTGTTTTTAAACCCTTAATTTTCCTTTACGATTTTTTATATTGTTTGTGTGTATCAATAAAAGTTTTTGTCAAGTTCAGCAGTGCATCATATTTCTTTTGACTATTTTGCTTTGATTTACAAGTGAACCATTTCGATTTTTCAAAAAAAGAATTACCACTGATTTCCATTTGTTACCTGTGCGAGTACCATTCTTTTTGAAAAATGAAACAATAAGAAAACACATTAGGGGATAGCAAAGATTTAGAGAAATTATCACAAAGTATACTAGCACTTACCATTATATAAAAACTGTAGAAAGTATAGCAGTAAGTCATCTGAAATAAACTTTCCATGCATGAGATTGCGAGATTAAATAAGAAAGAGCAACAGGAACAATAAACAACCTTTCGTATTTGATATTAATTAATTTCTTGCGATATTATTCATTGATTTTTTTTTGTCTTAAGGCGAAGTCTGTGCCATTAGTTGTCGCATCAATATTCGTTTGAAATTGCTTTTGTGCATACTTACTAAATTCGTGTTCCAATACTCTGGTAAAAATTCAAATACTTTTGATCATTCACTTTTAATTTTATTCTTCTAATACATTTACCTTTATTACATGAAAATCTGTTTAGTAAATTTGTTAAATAATTTCTTAAAAAATGTGTTTAATAAATTAATAAACTGTCACGTCAAATTAAAATATAAAATTGACGTAAAACACATATAAGTGTGTGTGTGTGTCCTGTAGTCTTTTGGATCTTTTGCACATATTGTGTTCGCCATAGGCCATAGAAGGAGTTTCTTGTAAGAACACAAGTAAATTTCATTTGAGATCTCATGGTATAATATGTATCATACTGGTGTCTGTTTTATTCTTGGTGACTTTAGAAAGTAGATATATGCGCTTAATTCAATTTCCTTTCAAATGTGCTTTTCAATGATAAATTATCCCTCCAGTAATATTTTACTTCGAAAAAACTGAATTCAATTCTTTGTTCAACTAATTAAATGACCTTTATTGAAATAATCAGCTTTTAAAGAACCTTTCTGTAAATTTTATTTTAATTGTGAATTTCACTTTGAGTAACGAGATTATTTTCATTTTCTTACATTTTTGAGAGAGTATGATAATATTTTTCATTCACTTTATTTTGATAACAATTTTCATTGTCTTTATATCATAAAAAATTATATTATAAACAATTTTAATTCTAATTTATCTTAAATGCATAAAATAAATCAGGCAGAAAAGGTGTATTTTTTTTTAAAGTGTGATATGATAGTATTATATCAAATAACATACATTTTACTTTCTAAGAGAACAGAGAGCACCACCCTCCCTAATAAGTTTTCTCCTTCCTATTCGACTTTTTTTTTACAACTGACAATCCATCTCACTAACACATTGTGAAACACATTTTTTCATTTTTATCTCAATAACATTTTTAAGAAAATAAAATCCTGTTTTGCGCGTAGTAATTACATTTGTCATGCATGCTGCTCAAATTACAGGGCCAAAAGATTTGAAACACTGCAAAACCAGAGAAAAATGGTGGCATGGACATGAACGGAACACACGATTTGGACCTTGATAACACGGTGTGAACAGAAAGTATTGTCATCAAGTAAGCTGAGGTAGCATTACATTATCTATTCATCCACGGTTCGATGGATTTGTTCTTCTTTTATCTTACAATATTATTCATTTCACCCTTTTCACGCTCTTTTTTGTCTCCAACCGTGAAAAAAAGAAAAAATGGAAGAAAATGTAATTTATGCAGTAGGAAGTCTTTTTCCATTGTTGTTTTGTCCTATGTAAATTTGTGCTAAAGTAGTTGTCAAATTAGTCAGTAAAAGTTTTTAAAAGTAATTGATTGTTATTATGAATTGAATGTTTCATCGAGGTTGTTTCTTTTCCTGTGTATAGTCCAGATAATCTGAAATAAACACTGTGTGTGAGGTTAAAAATGAATTCATATATGATCTTTATTCACATGTTTTTTTTTAATTATTTCAATCGCAGTTCCTTAGAACGATTGATTCTAAAATACCAGTATTAAAACATGTGAGTTCCATGAATTTCAGACGAACAGGTAGAGTTCTTCATCAGGTGACAGAGCAATCACATACGATTGCTTCTATGAATGAATCACGCATAAAATACGGGCAATTGCTCTTCTGTTTAATTTACTTAGCTCGCAAAACGTAATAGTGTAGGTTGTATTTGCCGCAAAATATTTAAATGTCATGCATATTACAAGTTTAAAAACACCACTGAAGAATTTAAAAAAAATTCCACTTCAGTCTCAGTTCTTTTTTTCGAATTACCCCGAGTCGTATCTCTAAACACTAGTTGCTGTTGGAATCGTGGCCTGTTCTAAAGATACCATAACTCAGTAAAACATATCGCTTAAGATATTAGCTATATTAGTTACGATATTAGCTTAATTAGGATATTTTTTATGATATTAGCTACGATATTAGCGATATTAGCTTAGATTACGATATTGGCGATATTAGTTACGATATTAGCTTAATTTTCAGAATATTCAATCAAAGTAAATCTAGAGAACTCAAATTGATATAGCACTGGTCAAACAGTCAGGGTTGATTAAAAATGTCTATAAGCTTTTACATCAATTCCTTTTCAACAATGCAATAGGATATCACTCTAAATGATACTGAAATAAGAATAAACGGAGATGAATCCTTTTTAACCTTATATTAGCTAAACAGCCTTTAAAATACTGCACGACATCGCTTTTTTTCTTCATGTATCTCGGGATACATTGAGGGCACCGTAAGTATTACCAAAAATATATTTTTTGTGGTGTACTGCCTAATGTTATGGATACTAACAAGCAATTACAATAGTTTTTTTTTCTTTTTGAATTTCTTGTAAGCCTTTTGTAAAGCCTCATACCCTTTTGCCCCGAATACTTTAAAAAGAAACCAAAATAGATATTCGTTGGTAAATTAGGAGTGAATGCGCCGGTGACATGTGAATTAATGTGTTCCGGCGAATGATGCAGATTCTTAGGAGCGAAGCAAGTCGTTCGGCAGGTTTATATGTGCAAATAATGAAACTTGGCAGTTGCGGTTTAGATAAATGTTTATTGCGTTACGATTCTTGGTTTACACAGAAAATACGACCTATTTTCCTTCTTTTAGTCATAAATTTATTTCTAAACTCAAGCTGTAATTTTCATATAAAATTAATTTTTATATTAATATGATGTTGGTCCTCCTTTTGCATCGATGACAGCCTGCACTCTGGGGAGACTTTCCATCAGTTTTTTATAGGTGTCCATAGGAATTGACTTCCACGCGTCCATCACAGCTGAAGTGAGTGCTGACAGCGAGGATGGTCGATTTGGCTGGCTACGTAATCTGCGTTCTAATTCGTCCCAAAGGTGTTCAATGGGATTTAGATCAGGGCTCTGAGAAGGCCAGTCCAGTTTTTGAACACTCATTTCGTCAAACCATGCCTGCGTAAGTCTCGATGTGTGAATGAAGCAGTTATCCTGCTGGAAGAGAAATGGGCCTTACTCGAAATATTGCCATAGAGTTTGGAGAGTAGCATTGTCCAGAATGTCCACATATATCTCAGAGTTCATGTTTCCATCCACAGGAACTAAGGAACCCAGGCCAAACCATGAAAAACACTCCCATACCATGATGTTGCCACCACCAAGCTTAACAGTCGGCACAATGCAGTCACGTAAGAAGCGCTCGCCGGGCATCCGCCAAACCCAGACTGTAAAGCGGACTGCCAGATTGTAAAGCGAGATTCATCACTCCAAAGAGCATTTTTCCACATGTCCACAGTCCAATGATGGTGAGCTTTGCACCATTGCAATCGACGCTTCGTATTCTGGGGAGTGATGTTCGGTTTGTGAGCGGCTGAACGACCATGGAATCCCAGGTTTTTTAACTCTCGACGAACAGTCCTGCTGCTAGCACTACCGCCTGATGAACTTTGGAACTCCTGAGTGGTTTCAGTCAACGAGGACTTGCGATTTTTTTTCACTACCCCCTTTCAGAGTTCAACGGCTGAGTTCAGTAATTTTTTTCGGCCTGCCACTTCGTTTTTCTGCAGTTTCACTGCCTCGACGTTTCCACTTCACAATTACATCACTCACAGGGGATTTTGGCTTCTGTAGAATGTCCGAAATTTCACGAACTGATTTCCCACAAAGGTGTCATCCCACTATAATTCCACGATCAAAGTCACTAAGCTCCTTTAACTTATTCATTGTCTCACAAACGCATGAATATGACCTGACAAACCACTACCAAAATTTTTATAGCTTTCGGTTATGCATCAAATTACGTCACCGGCCAGATCCACTTCTTTAGGGGGATGTTCGGATACTTTTGGCCAGATAGTGTATTATGCAGCCCACACCGTGCAGCGATGAGTTAGCATGCCACGAGCTTCAACAAAGTTGGCTGGGTTCGAATCCTGTCCAAGGTATGAAAGTTCCTTTGCTATCTCCTCGTGAGGAGAAAAGTAAGTTCATCTGTATGGTGCTCAACATAATAACAAAGTAGCCAACAAAACTGCAGTGTGAATAGGCGAATGTCTTCCTAACAATATGCTTATCCCGTTGGAAATAAATAAATAGTTATTTATTTATTTGAGGCTTTCAATGGGATTTTTCCCCTGTAGGAAAAAACAATTTTCCTCCCTTTTCTGAAAAATAAATAAATAAAATAAACAAATGTATAAGGATTATAAACAATAAAAGTTTTTCATAATTTTTTTGACACTTAAGAACCGTTATCTATATAAATAAAACAGTGCCGTAACTGGCTGACTGACTGACAGATAACGCACAGACCAAACCGCTGGACCTAAAGGTCTGAAATTTTGCATGGCGATTCTTCTTATAGTGTAGAGGTGCACTAAGACAGATTTTTGAAAAATTCATAGATTTTTTAAATTAAATTTTTAAGCTGTTTTTGCAACTTTTTTTAAAGTTTGCATTTAAAACAATAATCTGAGGGTTATAAAATTTATATCATGAGATAGATCGTAAAAATTCCTTTAAAATAAATTTTTTTCGAATCTTTACCTCCATTTTCTGATTTTTGGAGAATTTTTAAAGATTAATATTTAGAATTCAATTTATTAAATGCTGATCACGTGGTTTCTTTTTTTGTGATACTTTAAATTAATTTTGCGTCACGTGCATAACAACGAAATAAATTGACAAAAAGTATTGAATTACGGTAAAAGATAAAAATTTAACGACTAGACTAATTGAGATGGAAGTTTTTTAAGAATTTAATTGAAATTAGTATGATTTATGGAAATTAAACATACAAATTAATTGCATACATTGACCGTTGTATTTAATTTGAATGTACTCCATAGCGAAGCATGGGTATTCAGCTAGTCATACACAAAACAAACGTTTTAAAATTTTTATCAGTATTAAAAAAAATGAAACAGATGTACAAAACTTTTTAACCTGACTCAGCAGGCATTTCTTCATGATACCACCAAAACTGTTGGTGGTATCCGAGTTTATGAGGTTCCAAAACGAGGAAGATATAACACTACAGGGGAAAGATAGCTCTTGCTGTCAATGATCCTGATTATAGAAGATTTTTAGGTTTGGTATATCAATTGTTGTGTATTTTTGCACTTAAAAGAGATTATAATGTTTATGAATGTTCTGAAATTTTTATTTATTTTTTGAGGTGAAGAACAGAGTAATTTCAAAATAATTTAACAATTTTTAGGAATAATAATAATTATTTACCAATATCAAGCCTATAAGGAGAGTGAAAAAACTGACCTTTGAATATATAACGATTGAAGAGCTTTTCCTTATTAATAGAACTTATCATAAAATCTCAAAACAAAGGTTTAGATAATTTTAATTGATATGACAGGGTTTAGATTTTCAAGGATAATTTTTGTTACCCTTCAGTTTTTGGTGCCTTCGGCCTTTCCGTCCAGGTTCAACTTTCTTTTGTGTATCTATCAAAAGAAAATATTGAAAGCATGAAGATAAATACGTTCATAAACAATTATCACAAGTCTTATGGGTATTAATTTTTGTACAGGTAAAGTTACTGAAAGAAAAAAGAAGAATTTGGATGGCCAGATGAGACTACAGACAGATGTATATATTAATCACGTGTAAGGACACGTACGTATAATAGCACATAGTGATATGTAGTGAAATATATAGTGATATGTGAAGGCCTTATTTGAATAGTGGGCAAACTCCCCTTTTGAAAAAATGGAGTTAGCCTCACTTTCATGTTCATACGAGTCATTTCTATCTTATTTGAAAACTGGTACACCTCCAGCTAATTTTTGTTGCCGACAGAAGGCATTACAAATCAGACTTCAGCAGTCATTTCTCAGCATTCATTAGACTTTGAGGCTCTGTATCTCAAAATGAAAAATGAACAAAAATAGAGTTTGTCCACTATTCAAACAAGGCCTTCATATATAAGGACATATTTGGGTACTGATTTTACACAAATGTGTCGTTATATAGCTATGCATGCAACATTAACACATATGTATAACGGTTTTCCATATACAGTGAGAATTCTCTAGCCGGTCACCCCTCTAAACAGCCATATTTTGTTCAGTACCGATTTAAGACTACAAAGGGTCAATGTTATGGAAGGAACCTCTTTTCGACAGCCAACCCTCAAAACGGCCACTTTTTTCTGAACCATTACTGGTTGCAGTAGAAGAGTTTCACTGTATGTATAAAATACATGTATAATCGTTAACATAATGTTGTACGTGTAAGTATGATGATTTTAAATGTATAATGTTATATGTATATGCATATGAGGTCACATTTGTGTAAAAAGAATATTACAAAATGCGAATAAAATTATTACAAACGAAAAAAGTAATAAAAATTTAAATTTAGTGATCCGAACAATCTTTAAAAAAAAAAAGAATTTCTGTGGTCCTCTGTCTAAGAATAACAAAGCATTTTCAGTCACTTGAGCGTTGTTGAAGGAATGAATTAGGCCTCAACTACCGGGAATAAAGAAAAAAAAGATAAAGATACATTTGAAAAAGAAAAACCCATTCCGATCACCCTTCCTAATAGACTGCGGCAATTCATTAGAAAACCGTTCTTCTCTTGCGACTTCCGACAGCGGAAAATGTGGGCGACTTTCCTCTTCATCGTCACATATCATTTCGAATTTTTATTTTCTTCCAAAACATCCGTCGAGATACCTTGGACCTATCATTACTCCTAAACGCGGGGTTCCAGAGGTGCCTCTTCACCTGCTCCTGGCTGCTTTTTTTTAAAAGACATTCTTAAAAAAGATTTTACAGTAGCGGAACAAATTGCTGGCGAGAACACTTTGATACGAACTGTTTGTTTTAGTTTTAGGGACATCTGAACGAGCCGGAGGACTCGTAAAGGAGTAAGTTAGGCGTCATCGTAAAACTGCGGGGCGGAAAATTATGTCCAACCTGTAATTTGGGGGGGAGGTGGAGGAGGCTTTTACTTTGCATCGATTTCGTTTCTATGTTTCCGTCTTGAGTCCTTTTCCTTAGAATTCGGCTATGGTTCATTAGATTGTTTCATCCTCGTGAACCACAGAGGATACTGCGTACCATTTGTTTTTAAAGCTTTGTAATGAAACAGAAGAAACTTTTTCACAGAGTTTTATACGCACATTTTTAAAGAGTTATATAAATTCAATTTTTTTACACGGTTATATAAATACATTTAATGAATTTGTAGAAATAACAAACTGATTTTTTATATGAAACTGAACGAGCAAATGTTTCTTTGGAACTTAAATACACTTTTTGATTACGAAAGTAGAAACTTTTGTCATGAAATTTAAATTGCATTTTCTGCCACTTTTCTGTCATACGTTTGACTATATAGGCTGATTGCATGTCCCAATGGCGATCAAAATATTTTTGAACTTAGTTCAGGTCAACAGAACCTCTCGCTGTTGGTAAAATATAGCACATTTCAGAGAGTCAAAAAAGACTTTATCAATTACTAAATTTTTCTAAACACCAGAGTTCATGAGAGATGCAAACAACGATATGAATGGGTTTTTTTATCCACAGAAAGTTAAAGTGGGTTAGTTATTAAAACTAAGTTTTAAAAATATTTTGTCAGAATTTTTTCTGAATTCAAAGATCGCTGAATATTGTTCCAGAGGCATGCTGTTAGCTACTATTTACAGAAGTCAAAGCCGATCCACTCTGAACGTACTATGCGGTGAAAAACGAAATATAACAGGATTATTAGCTATTTGTTTAAACGCAAGCAATTAATTTCAAAATTTTATCGAGGACATTCTTTGTAGTATAGCGTAAAGAAGACTAATTTGGACACATTGGTCTTCTTTACGCTATACTACAAAGAATGTTCTCGATATGGATGAATATATTCAAATTTCAAAAGTGGGAATTTGGATCATTGTAACTCATTAAATGTTATCTTGAATCGACAAAATAACTAAATTATTCTTTTTTTCCTTTGTTTCTCTAACCAGTCATTTATGTTAATTGTGCCCTGCTTCCTTGCTCTATTCTTCTTCATGTGATATTACAGCTTGACAGTTTAAATTGCAGTTGATTGATTAGATTGAGGAGATTTACAGAAGTATCTTAACTGATTTCAGAGTCATTTCACGTATATCCCCAAGAATAAGCTTGTAATTTGTATTGGAATAAAAAAAAAGATTGAACTTTTGATTTTCAGAATCCTTTAGTATATCTGTCTAACCTATGTTTATTATTAAACATACCTACAGAACGCATATACGATACATTGATATAATGTTTTATTATGTAGCTTTCTTATTAATATTTTATTCTAAATCCAAATGAAAAAAATAAATCCCTAGGTACTTAAGATTTACATTGATTTTCAGTGCATTTCAATGATGCGGAATTTTTCTTTCTTTAAAAACACTTTTCATTAGCATTCCAGATTATTGTTCTTCACGTATGTTGTGCAGCACTATTCAGAGCTTTTACCAAGAACCCAGATTTATATCCAAGTTTCCAAACCTTGAGGCCGTATTCTACCAACTGGGATATCCCGAAAGTGTTTTTTTGATTTCTGTCACAATACAAACAACGAGAAGCCAGTTCTCAAAAACTAAGAGAGCGGAATGAGAGAGATTCAGGGGTAATTAACGACTTGCAAAATTATGTCTTGAATCCCTTAAGAAACTTCATGAAAGTATCCCATATTTGTACGTTTTAATTTTCTGTTGGTTTTATTTGTACCGACATTGTATTTGCCCGGCTGAACAATTATTGCCAAGTGTTTTTAGGTATTAAAAAAAACCATGATAGTTTCTGCTTGATAATTCAGCCATGAAAAAATAATGCTGAAAGATTTCTCTGCAATGAATCATTAATTGAACAACTATGTCCGATTCAAAGATTTACATAATAGTATTCACTGCCAATGCCAATTATATGCATTTTTTAAACTCTCTTTTATGCAGCATCTCATACTCTTAAAGATGCATGAAAAAATACTGTCATAAATTAATTATGAAGACTTATAAAGCTCATATCTATGAGCTACGCTGCTGGAATTTTAATCATTCTAAATACAGGGTTAGCACAAATGAATGACCGGAATTTAAATATTCATATTTTGAAACCATTACACATATTACAATAAGTGATACACGAAATTAAAGAAAAATATACCAAGTTTTATTTTCAGTTACAAATGTTCGATGTGTGACCCTTTTGTTACATGACTAACATCTAATCTGTAATCAAGTTCGTTCCACACATTTTGTAGTATCACACTGTCAATGGTTCCTAATGCTGCACAAATGCGTTCACTAAGTTCTTACAGTGTTTTCGGAATTAGTAGTGCATAAACAGTGCTTTTGACGTAACCCCATAAAAAGAAATCACATGGCGTAAGGTCCGGGGATCTTGGTGGCCATGTGATTAAGGGTAAATCACGATCATCCACACGCCGCATCCATCGGTATGGAAGCTTCTCGTATAAGTAAGCACGTACATGCAAAGACCAATGGGATGGGGCTCCATCCTGTTGAAACACAAAATTTGTTCTGCCCTCACGTAGTTGTGGAAACAACCAAATTTGCAACATGTCCAGATAATAGCTACCTGTTGATCGATGGTGGAAAAAAAACTTGGTATATTTTTCTTTAATTTCGTGTATCACTTATTGTAAAATGTGTAATAGTTTCGAAAATATAAATTTTCAAAATTGGGTCATTCATGTGGGCTAACCATGTATATTCTCCTTTACGAAATCATAATTACTGTAAATATATTTTCGTCTCCCTCAGATTTTGCTCTTATTTATTATAAAGTTCAACAGATGATAAATTTACTTGTTAATCAGGAATAATAAAAAAAAAATGTAAGAGATCAGTAAGACTACAGTAGTTTACCATTTAGAAAAGGGAGTCTCGATCCTAAAAATGATTAAATGGGTGCAAGGGGGAAAAATGCATGTGTTCTCTTCTGTCATTGTAAGGATAAATTATCGTATTCTCATACTAACTTCAGTTTAAAGATAATTTTTTATGAAACTAAACTCCCCACTTATTTATAGTTTAATCGTTACAAAATTTTTTTAGACTAAATGAGCATATTATGATATCGTGTTCGACCTATGTTCGTGTATTATTACAGCAGCTTATTCTCCGGAAATGACAACTTTTTGCTGTTTCAAAAAGTTACCAAACTTAATGACTCCTTCATTTCAGTAGTCACGCGTTAAATCTATGTTTTCTGTGTAAAGGGTGTCAAGTCCAAAATCAATCGTAGTTTTGAAAAAAATTGGATTGAAAACTAACATGTTTGTGTTTTGTTTCACATATCCCGAATTTTCACTGATGAATAAAAATATTTAGGAGTGGAATTGGACTTTGCTTTCTGTACCCTGCAGTAGCCCTTGATTTTTCAAACATTCCTGGTGTGATAACTCATTTTAGCCCATTTTGGACTTAACACCCTAACACATCAAACTCATAATTATATCCTGCATTTATCAATTTATAAGCACAAATGCTCTGAAACTTGTTAGCACTAAGGTGCTATTGTTATCACTGTTAGATTTACGTCTTTGCCTTTCTTTGCAAATATTTCCAATAAGACAAGTAATATAACGACAAGCAATATAGCAATGCTTTGACGACGTTTAACAGACGAATTAAAATTGTTGAATTTAATCAATAAATCCTTGATGAGCATTAATCAGGAGCCAAGGTATCTTATTTTTAAAAAAATTATTGTTATTTTTTTAAAATTGCTTCAGTATTTACTATCAAAGCGTATCGATACGTTATTAGTTTTCATTTATTCCCTTTATCCTCAATAGTTTAATTTGTAATTTAACTATTGAGGGTAGAGGGTCAAGGTTAAGTTCCCATGTTTTTAAGAAGTGTTATGAAATGGTATTAATGGCTTTGCAGAAAAAAAAAATATATATATTGAATTCATGTCAAAGGTGTCTCTTTTCAGCTGTTATATTTTTAAAGTGCTATTTATTGCAAATAGATTTCGTGTGATTATCTCTAGTAACAGACTGTTTGATACAATGGTCAAACTCTCTGTGAGGTGGAGTCCTCTATTTCACTTCAGCTTGTTTTTTTTTTTTTTAACTATTGCTACTGGTTACAATGCATGGCTATTACGTTCTCTAGGATTTGTGCATTCCAAACCTGCTATTTACGTTTCTGCCTTAAGCAACTGTTACATACCTTTAAAAATAGCCCTTGTAAATGCCCATTCTTCGTTTGCTCTCTTTCAAACTATAATAGCAAGCCAAAATCCTGTAGAAAAAGTGAAATCAAAACCAGAGAGACAGGATAAAGAATAAATTACTCAACCCATTGAAACTTTATGCGTTTTTAATAGATCTTATAATTGAGGATTGTCTGATGATGAAACCTGTGGGGTAAAACGAACTCATTTGAATGTGAAATTTAAAACGGCTTTCATTGCTGGCCACCAACACAGCTCTATAATGTATTTCAAATCACCACTATTACAGCTCATATTCATTAAAATAGACACATTCACGAGCACAGATGAAACTAGTTGCATAAAAAATTCCTACCTATTTACTGCCCTCTTCGAACAACGTAACTACGAACACAATGGAGTAAAATTCTTTTTTAGTTAATCTATGTTTTAAAACATATAACGAGTTTTTTATACATAATACATGGTTATGAAAACTTTGAAAACTTTCTATTTAACCTTGGATTTTAATGGGTTGATTTAAATGAGGCTTTCGTCAAGAGTAAGAAAAAAATAAAAATGAATGTAGATCTTTTCCGCTATTTGTTAGTGTACCACAGTTTGATGGTAATTCAGGGAAAGTATAAAAATTCAAAACAGGAATTTATGGTCATTCAATATGTACATCGAATTTCTGCTGTCATAGTTCTGTTGCTAAAATTTTCGAAATTGGTTACCCTCACGGAACAGATTGTATGTTACACCAATAAACTATTCCGACATTGAAATATTACAACTATAATTGTAAAATAATTTAACAATACACGTGCTCAGTCATGAAAGTGCTGTTTATGCTGCATTGAAACGACAGTAAATTAAGCATGTTTTTGTAAATAACTAAATATTTTGATAGAATATTTCTTTGCAACTAATTATTTATTTAACTATGATGTATAGCAAAAGATGTCTAATTCATAAATTTCAAACATAACCAAATAAATAGTTACAATATTTACATGAGAAAGAAAGAATTCAGATTAAAAAAAAAATTGGTCTTTTCAGAAAAAAGGACTGCCTTTGAATTAGAAGGTAGGTAATAAATGGAACTTCTCACTATTTCCAGGTCCACAGTTTTAAAGTGTTTTATTCTACAGCTGCTGTGAAAAATTAAAACAATTTAAAAATGAGACATTTGGAAAAAGTATCAAAAGTTTAAAGATTAATTTTTAAAATTTGCACGTAAGATAAATAAACAGGCATAGATTCTTCGGTACGCACTAGCAAACTTTGAAATATATCAACTTCGTCGAGATACAAAATTTTAAAATTTAATTCTTGGTCTAATTTTAACTTCATTTCCATATTCTTGAGAGGTCAGTAGTGAGACGAAGATAATGAAGTTTTAACTACACCAGAAATATCAATTTATTTCCATTTAAATCACATTTCAACATATTGATCTAATTTTTCATGCTGTAATTTATCGGGTTTTTCTTCTTTTCGGTCTTATAACAGGCAAAGCTCAAGGAAAAAAAATGCTTTTCATAATGATATCAGTTCCCGTATGAATAAAAACATGGCTATGTTATATAGATTCGTATGGGGTTTAAACGTAAAAAAACAAGGAAACCAATTTGAATATCCTATATTCAAATTGGTTTCCTTGATATTTATGAAAGCACACCAACTAGCCCCATTTTCATTAAAAAAAAATACCCCTCCAGTTTTTTAAATCTGATTTTATTTTAATTGAGAATATTGCTCACAAAATCCAAATTAGGTTTTGAAAGATTATGGTAAAAATACTAATATTAAAAAAGCTAACAATTGTTTTTTTAGGCAGTCTTCCTTATTTATAGTTGGCAAGCTAGTTTCACATTATTATATATTTATTAAACAGCATTTAAAAATTATTAGGAAAACCGTTTAATTTAATGATTTAGGCCAGTGGTTTCCAACTGGTGGTACGCGTACCACTGGTGGTCCACGAGAGCCTTTGAGGTGGTATGCAAAAGGATTCAGTTATTGTTGTTGTTGCTTATGCCACTTGACTGTCAGCAACATCAGATCAAGTCTCGAAGGTTATGGGCGATGAAACTACTGTTTTGACTGGCACCACAAGGGTCAGAGTCCGATTTGGCTAAAGGACCAGTCCTGTAATTCTGAACTGAGTCAAATGACGAGACCAGAACACTTGACCCCTCACCTCCAGAGGTAATTTTGAGAACTTGGAGGACATTACAGCCATGACAGATTTTACGTGCACCAGCCACCATTAGCATACACGTCAGTGGGTTTTGTCAGCAACGAGGATCGAACAATTGACTTTCAGATCACTAGACCACTGCCCTTGCCAACTGGGCTACTTCGCCCCTAGGTAATAAAAAGTACAATGGGCTGGTTAAAGATAAGCACTATTAAACCTGAGATAGAAGCTCTAATTAGAAATAAGAATACGGAACAACAAGTTTCTAATTAAGCCTCCTTATAAATACATTTTTGGGGTTGGGGAAATTGCTTTTACCATTTGTTAATAACAATTACGAACAAACGGCTTTTTCTAGTTTTATGGATTTATTTTCTGTATTTTGTGTAATTAAGACAAACTTCAAAATACTCTTTCAATACAGAAATTTCTAAGATGCTCATTTATGAAATTTCTTTTAAAAGCATCCTTTACGTTTGTCTTGTTTTGGATTGAATACTAATTTTCATACAGGTAAAACAGAATATCTTTCTTTGGATAACCAGGCAGGCCATAATAATATAGTTCATATCGGAAATAAACAGGTGTTATTAGGAGCAAAAGAACAGTACATATGTAAAATTTTGTATTTCTATTTTAAATTTTCGGGAAAATGTCAAATTTACTCTCCAAATTACTTTCATTCTTTGATTTTCAAATAATTTCATTCAATTTTTTTATTTTTCTATACTTGAATTCGAGCAATTTGGCTGTCAAATGATCAAAGTTGTCCATAAATTCAAATTCAGAATTGTAATTAGTACCTTAATACAAACTATCACTTAAGTAGAACAGAATCTGGGAAGGAAAGAGCCAAAGGAAGTAACTTATCTCAAAGTCTAATTATCTTCAACAATAAAATCTTTTAAAGAAACACTGTGATCCTCAGAGACATCTGTGAAACGAGAGGGATCTAGATAAAAAAAATCTGAGGGGTTTTACATAACTCTCTTTGAATAGGCGAGAGTCAACGTTTAAAACACATTGTCATTGAAACTAGAGACGGTACAAAAAGTGGAAAAAAGAAAATTTGGGAAGTAATAGACATTATAATTTTTCAATGTTTAGTAAATATGTTTGTACATTAAAACGTCCTTCAAGACCACAAATTCTAAAACATCTTTGCTCTATGCTAACGGTGATATCATTTTGGGACTTTTAATGCTAAATTTTACATTCAGACTTTAAAATGTGGATCTTTTACATAAGCAAATACATTAAAATTAACTTATTTATTTTGTAAAGTAAATCAACATATCTCAATTGATACGAAAAAAGTTTAAAGTTTCCAACTTTTATTTAACTTGAACAAAATATTAAAAAGTCGGACGAATATTTCTAAAATGTTTTTTTAAATTTTGTTAAAAGACTTCTTGTTCAGAAAGCACGAATATTGAATTAAGAGATATAATAGCAGTTGTCTTACATTAACTTGCTGAATAATTCAGGAAAAAATTTTATACCTGTTGGTTGAATGAAATAGTAATTCGTAATGTGACAAATTTGCTCAAAGAATTCAAGATAACTCCGAGTCACGGAGGACGGTGTCTAAGAAGCAATGCCAATAATGCAAAGAAATTTTAACCTTTGTAAAGCTACTGCACTGAAAGTTCCTGTTTTGGCCTCATTAACGTGGAATTAATTTAGAACATGCACTATAAAAACTTGAATTCCTTTGAAAAAGTTACTTGATAAATTTTTATTAAAGGTTCTTTCATATCTTGTGTATCACGCCAGCTAGTTCTATATTTAAAGACGAATAAACAGCGTTATGTAATAAATGCAAGAGAAAATCACCTTTGTATGATCTCTCAGCAGCGGTGTATATGTTTATAACGATCGTCTGGGTGGATTGAGGATAGATTGTTGGGGGGTCTCCAAACATTGGATCGTTATTCTTTCCACTGACTTATTATGATTTTTTTTTCAAATTCCTTGCACTCCCCCCTTCATAGTTTGGTTAGGTATAGGATGTTGGCCTGTACATTTTTTCGCCATTAATTTTTTTCCAGGGATGCTGAATCTTGTCCTCCATTAATATTAGCTACGTGTCTCCCAGTAATTCCTTTCTCTTCTTTACAATTATTATGCGCCACCTTAACGACCATCTGCTAAGGTGGGATTGAAACCCCCTTCTGCTATTGTTGAAGCCACTATTCCCTGAGCTCAACTATCCTGGCGGTGTAAAGAAATCTCGTTATACTGATCCTAACAATGTGTTTTCCTTCGTATAGCTTTCCATCTCTTGATAAGCAGTGGATATGGAAAATGATACAGCACTTCCGCTCTTTTGCTCTAAAATGCGAGCATATATTCATCATCACAAGAATTTTAAAATTATTCCACACGGAATGCTGCTATTTTGACATTTTGATGCATGTCATTTTAGAGCACATACCAGAGCAGTGCTGTGTAAACGTTCTCGACATATATACAATTGTATTTTAGACTCCACCTCTGAACGCTATTAATATACCTAAATGTTATTTTAACTATCTAGGTGGTAAATTTTATTTCAAGAATTTTGCTACTTTCTCATATTTTTCGCATTATTTTCTTCTTTTTTTTCATCAAGTCCTCGACATTTATCGGGCCTTTAATGAAATCCTGTGCGTTATTCATTTGCAATGGTAAAATGCTATTCAGTTAATAGGCTACCCTGAAACCTTTTGTTAACCAAATCATTGCGGATTATCAGCTGGTACTTTATTTGAAAAAAAAAATCATTTTTGTTGCAACTTAAAGATAGCTTAAGGATGAATATGCTATATTTTTAGATGTCTTTAAGATACAACAACAGGATTTTTCTTTTCATGGACCCATGGAAATTGGTTACGTCATAGTTTAAGACGTTTTATTTGCAGTTTCAAATATTTTAATGTATTACTGTCAGCAGCTTGGTCTCTCTAATATATGTTTCAGGACAAACTTTACATTACACTGATGGGAAAGGTAATTTAAGCTTATTTTTCTAAATCTTATAAGGTCTCTGCTCCTTTATTGTCGGCAACTTAGTCTCTCTAAGATCTGTTTCAGAGCAAATTTTACATCACACTGATGGGAAAGGTAATTTATGCTTATTTTTTCTAAATATTATAAGGTATCTGTCCTTTTATTGTTGGCAATTTAGTCTCTCTAAGATCTGTTTCAGAGCAAACTTTACATTACACTGATGGGAAAGGTAATTTATGCATATTTTTTCTAAATCTTATAAGGTCTCTGCCCCCTTTATTGTCGATAACTTAGTCTCTCTAAGATCTGTTTCAGAGTAAATTTTACATTACACTGATGGAAAAGGTAATTTAAGCATATTTTTCTCTAAATCTTATAAGGTAACCCTTTTATTGTCGGCAACTTAGTCTGTCTAAGATCTGTTTCAGAGCAAATTTTACATTACACTGATGGGAATGGTAATTTATGCATATTTTTTTTCCAAATCTTAAAAGGTCTCTGCCCCTTTATCGAAAGCTCCTTGTTGTGGAATCTTAGGATATTGCTTTACCCTATTGTAAGCGGCCTCCGCCGTCTACCCAAGGTCAAATCGAAAAGTTTCATTTGCATATGACCCCTTGCTGTTAACTCCTTTGTGGTTTTCTACCGCTATAGGTGAAACGTCTCCTAAAAAGAAAAACGCAAATGATAATTTGAAAGTAAAAGAAGTTTTGGAGGTCTGGCGTTATAGATACTACACGGGATTGCATTTCTTTCTCTCTTTTTTATTTTCATTTTATTATTTTTTACCATTAACCATATCTTTTCCTTTTGCGCATTTGTTCTTGATTGTAACCAGAAGGCAGTGTGAAATGTGCCTGTCTCGGAACGGCGCTGCTACAACAATGAAATGACATACTAATGCACTGTAGTAATCAAAAACGTTTGAGGTGATCAGCGGCATTTCCCTTTGCTCTCTTTAAAACTTAATTATTTCGACTGCGATTGAAATATTAAAAAATATATATAATTTCATTTGAATAATAACAAAAGAAATTATCTTTTTATTTCTATTTATGAGTGAGTTATTTGCAGGATATTTTTTAAAGGAAGCAAAAAGTAAAAGAAATTCTCAGAATTAAAAGAAAAAACATTGATTTGTTGTGTATAGAGCTCATTAAAAAGCATTTAGGGAAAAACTGGAATATTCTGTCAGTATTTAACATTAATATAAAAACATATAACATTTTTATAAAAGTATTGAAAACACAAAAATATTTATGCACAAATCCTTCTTGCTGCGCAAAAATACATATTTGGAAAAACAGTTCTTTATTTTTTAAAATTCTAATATCATATTTTACGTTATATAATATACTTATGCCTTATAAGAGGATAATTTTTTTAAGGAATATTATTATTTTACTGGGTTATGGAAATTTCAAATTTTGTTTAGGCGATTTCAGTGATAATTTATTTGTTGATTTCAATCAAGAAACCAATTTTTGTACCTACTTTATTACTTCTGTTGAAATTCATTCAGAAATTAGCTTTTTTAACAACTAATATCTCCGTATTATGTTTAAAATTATACTGTTAAACATTAAATACCATGAATTCATATGAAGAAATGCAATCCAGTACATGCTAAACTTGTATGAAGGTCGTCTCTATACTTCCCTGTGGATTGATATCACAAATTATAGCATAATGATTCTGAGA
Source organism: Dolomedes plantarius (assembly GCA_907164885.2). Classification (NCBI taxonomy): domain Eukaryota; kingdom Metazoa; phylum Arthropoda; class Arachnida; order Araneae; family Dolomedidae; genus Dolomedes; species Dolomedes plantarius. Next base: position 84,109,763 of record OU015492.1, read on the forward strand.
AATTTTGATAAAACTCCAGTAATATTTTAGTATGCATATATTAATCTTTTGAATCTGCCTTTCTTCATAATAATAATCATTTGAATCCCTCACGTGGAATCAAAGATTTAATACTTTCTTACCTACCCATGATTACACTTTAAACTTATTTTTTTCGGCTGTCAACTTCAAATTAAGTGCAGTTATTAATTTTTCGGAAGAAAATGCTCTAAAATAAACATGAATAAAGGGAAAATTTTCCATTACGTATTGAACTGGAAATCCTTTAAAAGTCTTGCCTTTGCAGTTATTAAATTATATTTTAACAGTAAAATTTCGGAACATTGATAAAATGCAGCTTTATATTCTCTAAAGCTGTGTCTCTAAAATTTCGGGATTATATACCGTACATTTTGGACCATAAGACGCACCTTTTAACGTAAAAAAATCGACTTAATGTTGGGACGCGTCGTATGGTCCGAAGGTAACATTAAAATATAATGAATATTTTATTATATACCTATATATATATAACAGTTCCGTGACTGACTGACAGATAACGCAGACCAAACTTCTGGATCTAAAGGGCTGAAATTTTACATGACGATTCTTCTTATAGTGTAGAGGTGCACTAAAAAAGATTTTTGAAAAATTCTTATTAGACTTTTTAAAATTAAAATTTTAATCTGTTTTTGTAACATTTTTTAAAGTTTGCATTTAAAATAATAATTTGAGAGTTATAAAATTTCTATCAAGAGAAAGATCATCAAAATTCCTTTAAAATGAAATCTTTTTCGAATCTTTACCTCCATTTTCTGACTTTTGGTGATTTTTTAAAGATTAATGTTTAGAATTTAATTTATTAAATACTGATCACGAGATTTATTTTCTTTTTGTGATACTTTAACTTAATTTAGCATCACGTACATAACAACGAAATAAATTGACAAAAATATTGAAATATAGTAAAAGATAAAATTTAACCACTAGACTAATTGAGATGGAAGTTTTTTAAGAAAAAAATTCAAATTAGTATGTTTTATGGATATTAAATTAAACCTATATATAAAACAGTTCCGTGGCTGACTCACAGACCTCGAATGCGGATCTCCCTCAAAAAATGGTTGAGGAAATTTTGGTTATTGACGGGGAAGATGTTCCTCAAACTTTACTATATAAACTGTACCATATTCTTTACTATGTTCTACTAAATTTAATTTGAAAATCTTCTTCTACATTATTTTGTCTATAAAAATATCGGTTACGATTTTCATTGTAATTATCCTAAAATGTACTTCGTAGCTAAGCATGGGTATTCAATTAGTATTACATATTTTTATTATATTTATATATATATATATATATATATATTTATCTATATTAAGTAGGAAATTGAAAATATCTTTTTATACCTAACAAAATACACGATATTCTTGTTTAAAAATCCTTCCATAAATTTGAGTGCATCTTATGGTTTGAAAAATACGGTACTCATATTTTGTGTAGAACCCATACCTATATCGTCCATAATTTTTTCAAACATACTTTATCTCGCATAAAACTGTCTGGAAACTCTTCATTGAGCTACGGTAGTAATACAAAATGCAAGACAAGTCTTGCGTCTATCCTGCATCATCCGTATAACTAGCAAACAGTCAATATAATATAATTTGACAAACGTCAGAAGTGTACATTTTGTTCATGGAGGGCCACCTAGATAGGAATCTTAAAGACTGCTCGGTAGCTTCTTTGATTAGAATGAGGGTAGCGAAGGGCAGGACCGATCTGAGATGTGATAAACGGTATAATTCTGAGTTATCTGTTGCATAGAGGGACTTTCTTCAAATACGAAATGCCAAATCTCGCAGCTACCCATTTTTGGTTTGATGAAAGGAAGATGAGTAAGAATTAAAGTATTGAGGCACAAAAGAGGGACTACAACTCTTTCATTTAAAATGACATTTAAGTGATTATTATTGCGGCATATAAACAGTAGCTCCTGTTTTATAAGTTTACTTTTAGACTTATTTGAAAGATGAACTAAACATTGAACTTACATTTGGGGAAAATTTCATAATAATCATGCAAGAGATTTGATTTTTATTGTTTGTTCTATGTACGAAATTATCTATTTACCATTTTTAAAATGATTAAGAAAATATCATTTTTTTTCATATTTATAAATAAAAAATTGAGTGTAAGCCAAAAAAATTATATAGACGCTTTCTTTTTGTGTGCTAAGTCATAGAACAAAACCGGATAAAAAAATTTTGTATTCTCATAGCTAACACATTTATTGGAAAAAGGTTAATATATGAGTTATTATAACTACCTAAAATTTACGATACCAGTGATAAAGTTACGAGGTCTTCTTGAAAAAATTTACAGGTCCTTTAAAGTCTCCTATATACAGTGAATGAAATTATGTGTTATCGAAAAAAATTTCACCTACTTTAAAAACACAGTTTCCAATTTATTTTCACAGTTTAAACTAGGTCTCTAGACTGCTTTGTGTTTACTTACGCTATATTAAAATGAATTGGTAAGGAATTTACTTTTGCATTTTATGATGGTTCTGCGAACCCATTTCATAATGCGTATTTTCGAATGAGTAAAACGCATAACGGATTGAGAATTACACTCCTTACAGCCTTATAGCTGTTGGTTTGAAAGATAAATTTAATGAAAATTTCTTGTCGTAGAGACTATGGTTCAATAGATTCGTTCATAATACTTTAGCCTGTGTTTATAATAAGAAAGAATAATTGTGATAACTGAGGCAAAGTAACAAAATAAAATATTCTTACAAATAGACATTAAAATGGCACTAAACGGTAATATTTATCACAAAATGCAAGTTTTATTTTCTCAGATATTTCATAGCTTACGTTCAAAGTAGCGATCTAAGATTTATCTCGTAATTTTTGCACACTTCCCTTATCTTAAACGGTATCAAACTACGCTAATCTAGTGACCCACCTATTGACAGATGCAGAAGAGATGTAAAAATTTTTTTACAGACACTCTTGTGCAAACATACCTTGAAAGCAGGTCAAATAGTTTAATTTGATTTGGTGACACAGAGTAAACAAGCGTAACCCCGATTACAATTATTACCTAGTACGGATGTCAGTTCTATGAAAAAAACAAGAAAAAAAAGCCTTGGAATATTATTTTTGTTTTAGACTTCTACAGGTTTGAACATAATATGGCCAAGAATGTTGATATGTAGTGTTTTGAAGAAAACATTGAATCAATTAAAACATAAATTTTTCTTTTTTTCTTTGCTTCTGATGTATTGGATTTTGAATTCTTTCTTTAAAATTTTTAAAAACAATATATTCGTTCTATTTTTTATTAATGTCAAATTTATGATTCATTTAAAAAAATGCATGACATGTTAATAAATATGTATTCCATCTTTTAAAAATAATGTAATAATTTAATAAAATACATTTAAGTCAATGATATTTTCTGTATGTTTATCCAGTTTGGAAAAAAAAAAGCAAAATATAATTTATCTTGCTACCTCTCTATCATATTTAAATTTAATAGAAAATCATGTTTTAGAAGAATTTTAATTAGTATGCAATCCCCAGTTAACTTAAAGGAACTGAATGTAGGAAATGAAATTAAGGTTACAATAATTAAATTTTTATTACCATGCTTTTATTAACTCGCTTTCTTGTTTGTTTGTTTGTGTGTTTGTCCAGTACAAATCTTGCAATCGATTTTTAACTAACTTCCCGACTAGCTAGATATTTGAAACTTTTAGAATAGCTCAAAACACGATGACAATGCATTCTTTTGATACTTTTAGCAATCTTTAAGCAGATTTGAATTCATTTTCAGTTAATTTTGTTTTGTAGAATGGAGCAGCCATCTATCTGCCGGGACGGAAACGAAAAGTTAAACGTAATTGATTACGCATTTGATCATTTTCTTTCAAGTTGATGGGATAATTCATCAAAAAAATTTTTAAAAAGTTTTTATTAATACATAGAATTGTCAAGTTTATATGGTTCAACAGAAAATTTAAAAACATGGTATATAAAAAGTTCCTTTTATCTTATAATTATATCATTTTACTACAGTATTTAAGGAATTAAATTTAAAAAAAAATTTTCTGTAGGTAAAGTTTAAAAAAAAGTCTTAGCGGCCTTTAGAATCAATTCTTCTGTCAAGATATGTAAACATGCATTTATCGTAATATTTATTCTCAATAGGTGTACATTTCTTTTACAATGTTTCAAAAAAGTTTCAAATTCCTGACAAAGTACACCGCTACTTCAGAAAACTCGAATCGATTTATCGCGCCTAGAGCAATTGCATATTGCTACACTTCCAAGTAAGTAAATCATTAATCGATTTCCCCCCATTAGAACGTGCCTTTAAAACGTGCCAGCAACTACCCAACGCTAGCTGTAATCGGCATCAGGTTTTTCCATCAAAATTTATCAATGGGTGTGTATCACGCAAAGTTCTTATTTTCCAAATTAAACTTATTAATGCTTCTGCAACAAAACTTTTTTTTCATTTTGATAATATAATTATTTTCGAAAATATTTTCTTTTAATTTCTGAGGACAGATGTTCTGTTCTGATCTTCGTCACATTTGCTGCGTATGAAATCTTTCAATTTTACATTAAAAAAATTTAAATGAGAAGTTTCTGATACTTTTCTGCCTTTATACCGTAAGTGACAATCAAGTAGAAACGCTCAAATACGTTAATTTAATTTCAAAGCTTTTTTGATAATTTTTATTTGATAGGCAGTAGTTTTTTCAACAATAACTGACTAGATGTTATTCGCACATATCTAATAAAAAAGCAAATCTTTCAATTCAGTGGTAAACTTTATGAAATTAGTTCGAATAGATCATGACATTGTTTGACGATATAAAGAATATCACATCTCTCCAGAAAACAGATTCTAGTTCGATTTTTATGGGAGCCAAGTATTTTTCAAGGATTAAACATGTTTGAAAATTCGTGGCTGAGTGGTCGTCATTATAAATTTTATTCCCCTTTTAAAATATTTTAACGATTAAAATTATATTTGCGGTAACAGAACTTGTGGCGGCCCTGTGGTACAGTGCACTGGTTTTCGGTGCTGAATCGGATCGAATCCCGGCGTCGCACCACGAAAAATGCCTCCGTTTGTGTTGTCCCTTCATAGGGGGTAATGCTGTCCGCCTATATGGTGCCCCCATAATGAAACGGACGTAAGTTGTGGCGTAGTATAGGCGAATGTTTGACGACAAGTGCTCCGCTTTAAATATATATATATATATATATATATATATATTTATATATATATATATATATATATATATATATATATATATATATATATTTATTTATATATATATATATATATATATATATATATATATATATATATATATATATATTTGTGGTAACAATGTTTCTCCCCATTGTTAATTTAAAGCTTTAATGAAGCTAGATTTTTATATTTCCTTTAAAAAAGGCAAGCTATTATAGGAGAGAGAAATTATCATTCGATAACTGTCAATATCTTGCAACACTAATCTTATACAAATTTCAATGAGCTCACATTTTATATATCTATGGTGCCCGGAATAAAGGGCTTAAGTCAAAAACAGTGATTTAAATATACTAAGTTATTGGCATTTATACCAATCGCACATCAATAATTTCGACTTGAGTCTTTTGTACAAAGAAATGTACTTTTGTAAACAAAATGGATAGATTCAAGCCTTTTAATATCTAAAAATCACTTTTTTTTTTACTTAAGCCCTTTATACCAGGCACCTTAGATATTTTAAACAGCAAGAACTTACAAGATTTATGAAAGATAAGTAATGTATTAAAAAAAAAAGGTTTAATGAAGTAAGATAATCTGTAGATTAATGTATAGGTACGCAAAGAAATGTTTCGACTCGCACGTTCTGAGTGGTTTTTCTGAATCTCTTTGTAATATCATATTTATTTTTCTCTGATTGGGCATTCAGAAAAAAGGGAATCTGTGTCGACTCAAATTTTCTCCCTTGTATTATAGAACAAACCTCAACAATTGTTGTCATTCTAAAAAATTTTAGTTATAAGCTTGAACATATTACTTTCTCGGGAGACTGGGAGATTTTGTACATGCTCAGACGTTTATAACTGGAGGGAAATCACTTCGCGACATCTATAAGCATACGTTAAAAAGGAATGATTAATTGGGTATTATTTAAATAGTTTTCCATTAAAATACATATATAAACTAGCTGAAAACCCGTACTTCACTACGGAGTACATTCAAATTAAATACAACGGTCAAAGTATGCAATTAATGCCGAAAGTATGTATAAATATATTTATAATAAATACAACGATCAATGTATGCAATTGGTGTAAAAAAACGAAAAAATATATTTATAAAAAATCGTAACGGATATTTTTATAGACAAAATAATGTAGAAGAAAATATTCAAATTAAATCTAATAGAACATACTAAAGAATATAGTACAGTTTGAGGAACATATCTTTTACTGTATTTTAATATTTTTTTGGATAATGTCCAGTCGTCTGCCGCATTAGCAAGAAAATTTTCTTTTGTCTATTTCGTTATCATTCACGTGACGATAAATTAATTTAAAGTACTAGAAAGAGAAATCACGTGACCAGAATTTAATAAATTAAATTCTAAAAATTAATCTTTAAAAATTTCCCCAAAATCAGAAAATCGAGACAAAGATTCGAAAAACATTTCATTTTAAAGGAGTTTTTATGATCTTTCTCGTGATATAAATTTTATAACCCTCAAATTATTATTTTAAATGCAAACTTAAAAAAAGCTACTAAAATAGCTTAAAAATTTAATTTAAAAAAATCTGAGAATTTTTTTTCAAAACTCTTTTTTAGTGTACTCCTACACTATAAGAAGAATTGTCATGCAAAATTTCAGCCCTTTAGGTGCAGCGGTTTGGTCTGTGCGTTGTATGTCAATGAGTCAGTCAGTTACGGAACTGTTTTATATATATAGATTATCAGAGATTTATAAATAAAAAACTAAGATCAAGACAGTTAAAAAATTAATATTCTTTAAAAATAATTTATTATTTCAAATAGAGGGGGTAAATTTATCTAAAATATAGCAGTAATTGACTACTTAAATGAAAATTTTCTTGCTTTAAATGCAGAAGATCATTTGCACTTAATGGAAACTATTTTGTAATTTATTTTTGTCGTTTGCATTTTGAGATAAAAATTTGGCAACTTCAAAATAATCGTCTGCTATTGTTTTGTTTTGATTGGAATGTAAAATAAAATATTTATTTTGAAAATGAAACCTAAAATTGATAGATGGCTCGAAGGTTGCGTAGCTGCCCTTTCCCAGGAGAAATATTCTTATTAACAAATTATAAAGCGGTGTAACAATCGCGGTCATGGCATTTAAAAAAAAGCCTTTATAATATATTAAATTTGAAAGGAAAAAGACATCTAACTGAAAGTAAAAATGAAAACATGACCGCGAAATCTCATCCTAAGACTGTTCGAATGCAGGTAAATATCAAGAAAGTGCAGTCTTTGATCCTAAAAGAAAATCCGCCGACTGAAAGATCCATTGCATCGAAACTAGGAATGTCTTCTGACACTGTAAGTAAAATCAGTCATAAAGATATGAAGTTAAAAAAGATGTTTAAACCTAAAGTTCATCTGTTTTTGCCAAAGAATATTGCTGAAGGAAAAACAAATTGTAGAATATTGTATGAAAAAGAACTAGCTGTTGAAAAATGGAAATTTGTGGTAACACTCGATGAAACATGGAGGTATTTATGTGACTGTAACAAAAAAAGATCAATTTTCTATTGCTCAACTGATGGGAATGACCGTACGAAATGGCTTCGTCAGTGTACAGAAAAGTTCCCTAAGGGATTCATGATAGTTGCAGGATTTTGTTACAACGGCAAATTAAAAATAAAAAAAGTCGCAAGTAAAGCGAAAATTAATTCACTCTAATATCAGCAGAATATTTTAGAATCAATTTTTGAAGGATAAATTCCAGCCTTATATGGGAAGGACATTGATAAAGTTGAGCTTCATATGGACAAAACCTCTAGTCACACGTCTAAATCAACTGCCCCTTATTTAGCAAAGAAAGAATCAAAAGCAGGAATAATGTGTATCCTATTTAATGAAATACCTGTGAAATAACCTGACGCTTCTCCAATGGACTTTTGCGCTTTCGGTTTATTAAAACGAGCCTTGGGAAAACGGCATTCACGAACACTGAACAGACTTTGGAAAACGGTCCTAGAGGAATGGGATAAAATTGACAGGACAGTATTAAGAAAAAGTTTATTTTCATGGAAAATTTGAGCTAGAGCTATTGTCAAGAACCATGGCTATCAGATAGAAGCAAATCGCCTCAAATAATACAGCATTTATACAAAAATAGTTTCCATAAAGTGTGAACGACCTTCTGTATTAATTAAAAAGCTGTACACAATAGTGAAAGATAATAAAAATCCTTTTTATAATCACATTGAAGTTTTCAACTCTTAGTATTTTCAAAGGCAAATCTGAAAGTTTGTTTTTGGCTCTGTTGTCAGGTTGTATAGAATTTAGGGATACAGCGTATTGTGCATGTTATAGTCCTTATTAGTTCAGTCAAAGCGAGTTCCAACGAGTAAAGTTATCGAGACATGAAACAAAATGATGACAGCGTATTCCTTATTCTAAAATCATTTTTAAAAATGTTAGATTAAACGAAAAAAATGTAACGTTTAATTATTGTTTACTTAAGGAAAAGTGTGACAAAATCGAGGAAAATACTGAAAAAGTTTACTTACTTACTTACACACACACACACACACACACACACATATATATATATATATATATATATAACAATGGGTTATAAATTAACCTTTTTTGGTAGACACGCGTCATAACATGATGTCTGAAATGACGCTACTCAACGCTTTGATGCTAGATATTAATCCGCCTCATATCACGACCTTTGTATCGGCCTTTCCACAGGTGCCCAGGCCTCACCTGCAGTGTATGTATTTTTCGCTCAGCGTATTATGTGATGCACGCTTGGGTGATTATTAACAGGGTTGAAACAAAGTTACATCTGTATTCAGAACCTACAGAATATATATTCAGAAATAGAAAGTGAACTTACTGATGAAGCTAAAGCTGTGATTAAACTTACAATTTCCTCTGCCCTAAAGGATATTCCTTAAAATCACGAATGTCTTTAATTATGCACTAAGTTGTAGAAAAAGGGTTTTGATTTGTACTTTAGACCTTCATTTTGTTCTAATTTCTATCACGAACTAGGTAATTAACTTACCTAGTTCGCTAGGAATTTAATTACCGCATGTTTGAATGATAAGAAATTGCATGTCTGCATTCAGAACCTCCAGAGTATATTTACGAGTTAAAATGAACTTATCGATAAAGCTAAAGCCTAAATTCAACTAAAAAAATATGAAACTTTCCTTTTCTTTGATTTAAGGGATAAGTATTTGGAAATTGAATAATTTCTTAATGCTTTATAACATAAATGGCAGATTTTGATTGGTGCTAAATGAGACAATTTTGATACCAATGAGGTTAATAATATTTTGAAAATCACGGGCTAGTGTTCGTACTATGTATTAGTGAAGGGCCTTTTTGTAGCTATTAAAACAAGAGCAAGGTTACTACTGTAAATTAGGATTATGTCTCTTTATACATGGTTAATAACTGACTGTAAGAAAAATCTCTTACAGTTTCCACGATAAGCAATTTAGAAGTCCTCTTTGTTTCTCAGCAGTAAATTACTTCTGAGTCTTAACGTTAATCTCTTTTAAGGTATAATTATGATTACAATTAAGGGTTATATTCATTACAGTTAATTAAGTCTTCTTCTATCCCAAAAGATAAAGCTTGGTATATATGCTGTATGATAAAATATTATACTTCTTTACTCTCAGGACTGGAGCCCACTGTGCGATTAATGAAAATGAGATGGTAGACGCTGCATCTAAAAAAGCGACAACACTGAATGAAATCACAGGAAATTATAAATTAACTAAAGACCAGATTAAGAATAAAATTAAGAATTATTACATAAATATATGGCAAGAAAATTGGAGAGAAGCAGTTTGGGAAGGAAAGTATTTGAGGTATTCCCTAGAGTTTCTACGAAAAGACTGTCGGCAGATTTCCTTGTTAATCAAGCAATAACTGAACATGGCTGTATAGGGGGTCTATCAAAACAGATTTTTGCTAAAACAGATCTTTGGGAGTGTGGCAACATAAAAACTATAAAGCACTGTATATACAATTTCAGGAAATGGGCTAAAGCACGAATAAACTTACCTTTGAGCTTTGAAGATTGGGCCCCTAGTAAATTATTTAGGGATTATTATTGTAGAAGGTATATCAAGAATATCATGCAGGAACTTATGAATATGCACTTCCCCGTACAAGGGGAAGGAGGATAGCTCCTCAGATTGAAAGGAAAAAAGATACGTAAACGAATTGTGAAAAGAAAAACTTCGGGACCCGGTTGGGTTGGATTAGATTTTATTATTGAACGGCTGTATAACCTTCGGGTGTGGACGGCGGTGATATTTCTTACTCTCAGAACTGGATGCTGAAGCCGTATCTTTTTAAATCGAGACAGATGCTCTGCTCATTTAACTTCACCGATGTTGAAAGTCTTATTTTCCTATTTCTTCCCCTCATTCCCTTTTACATCTCTATTCAAGATTAGCAATATAGGACGCATATTTTTCTACATTCGAATCTCAGATTTTTCACTATAAAATTGCTTGCTCAGATATCAGTTTACCAGGATTCATTTTGAACTGACAGGCGCCACTATGATATCCTATCGGGAGCGATAGCTGAACCCTGATGTGATATGAATGCTCTCTCCCTGATGAGTTACCAGTATGGTGTGGGAAAGTTTTGTTTTTCTTCTCACCTGTTTACAGTTCATATTTATTTACTAATTAGGTATTGAATCTATCAGAGAGTTTCACAGAGTTCACATTTTAATGTTAAACACTTTAAGTGCTAATTTGCACAATGAACTACTTTCAATTTATTCATTTATAATGTGTTTCTTTGCTGTAAATAACGGAATATAAATTTCATTACCTGCGTTAGACATATGTAGATATACGTAAGTTTCGCATAAAAAATATCGAAATTTCGCAAAAAAAAAATACAATATATAAAATTTCGCATTTATTCGCAAAAAAATATAAATTAAACAATTTCGCATTTATTAACAATAATTGCAATTTTGCTTACTTGGATAGGTAAGTATCCAAATTCTTAATTAAAAGCTAACATTGTAGTAGTATCCACATTATGTTCCTTAAGTCTTTGCCTTCTGTCATTAATTACTATGTTGTACATACTAAAATTTCTCTGCATCTACTCTGTTATCGGGACTATAGAGACTTTGTATAGATAGCTTTGTATAGCCTTTGCAAAGTTAAGGAAGCAGCAGTTCGTCTGCAATTAAAATCTTTATAACATCAACAGGTGTCTTTTAGTTGACTACTGTAAGTAGCTGAAATACCCTTTGGCGCTCAAGAGACGTTCTTAAATCTATTAAATTGTTCCACAAAATTTGATAGTTTATTTTACAGTTAGATTTTTAGGTTCGACTCCGGTACGGGCAAATTGTCCGAATGAAATTTGGAGCAAATCCGATGTACAATGAGATTTCTCAGTTAAAGACGTGGATGGTCTTAGTTAAGCAATTCTGTTAACAAATTATTATTATTATTACCTAATTTCACCTAAAAAGCCGTTTATCACCGAGTTTTCGCCGAAAAGTAGTAGAGAAATAATTTTCGCATTTATTCGTTCATATCTTCAAATTTTGCATTTATTCGCATTTATTTCGTAGGAAAATTACGTATCCTTAGATATATGCATCTTGTATATGAAATAAGACGTCTGAGGCAGAACATTAATTTATTTAGTAGCTTTTTAAACCAGTATATCCTGAACTATCCTCAATCTGTAGAGTTTAATTCACATCTAACCAGTAAACTGATACTCATTCCACGGTTTTATTATTAAAACGGAAATTATTGTAATGATGATTCACTTTAAAAATAAAAGAAAAAGTAGAAACTAAAATTTACTATGAAGAATATGCGAAACTTGAAGATGTATTTATATTGATTTCAGAAGAAATAAATTTTTAAACAATACTGTCCTTTACAGCAATTTTTTGAAAGAATAATTGAAATTACCAGAGACTAATATTACAAAATAATTTAAAATGTATATATTCGATGGATATTCGCACTTTTAAAAATACATACTGATTCGACTGAAATACTCATTTCATTACACCCAACGCTCAAGCCTATTTTCCTGCGGCTCGGAATCGATATTCGAGAGAAAACCGATTATAAATAACAGTTTAAAGCGGCTATTTTAACGTAGAATTACGTTCCTCCATAACGGTCCATCGGAAAGCAAAATTTCAGACGCTAAAACCGTCCGTCCATCCGTCCTCGCGAGTTATAATATTGGCAGCGCGCCAAACCCAGTCTGTGTCGCTTCGACAAGCAGTAAACAGTTAAACAGAAAAGTACCAAAATGCGTTTGACATATATATATATATATATATATATATGTATATATATATATATATATATATATATATATATATATATATATATATATATATATATATATATATACATAACACATACATACATATACACATACAAAAGAGGCAAGCAACGATAAGTAAAAGTAATCCTACGTTAATAACCAGCGGTAGCTTCTTTAGAAGATACTACCTGAATTTTTTTTAACGGTTTCAGAGAAACGGTACGCTAATATATATATATATATATATATATATATATATATATATATATATATATATATATATATATATATATATATATATATATATATATATTGTGGAACACTAACATTAATGTATATACAATTCAGCAAAATCTTGAAATAAATCAGACGGTTACATTGCAATTGATATCAGTAAAAGATTTGTAAATATTTGCTTTGGCAATCCATGAATTAGAGAAAAATAATTACGATATGGAAATAAATTATTATTTTTATAATTTATAATAAATTAAAAAATTTAAAAGAAAAAATCATGACAAATTCCCTGGAACACCTGGGATATATTCGCGGAACACCGGTGTTCCGCTGAACGGCGGTAAGAACCGCTAGGTTTAATGCCTCGATTCCGGCTGAGTGGAAAAAAAGCGGCACTAGGTCAGTAGTGCCAGGCAAGACCGGATGACCAGACGGGTAATCTAATAAAACCCAGACTAGAGACTCAGACATATACATAAAAAATTCAAACATGAAACAATTTAGACCCAAATAACGTTTTTTGATGGCACGTGCTGCCCTGTCACCTTGCAAGAAACATCTGCCTTTAAGAAAATCAAGCCTTTTATTATGCAACTAAACCACAAAATTACGTGATGCGACAATGCAAGTACTAAACTTTAAAGGGTTCTCCCCAGTCGACGGAGCTCCATTGATGATAATAAGCCTTAATGTACGCTCTTATTGCTCGAGATTCCTCGTGAGAAAGGATATCTGTCATTTTTCACGTCCTCCTCATTTCCGTTACTTGAAAATAATTGTAGATAACGTCTCCAGATTATGGAAGTGCTTATAAAGATCCCTACCCATATTTTAGTTTACCGAGAAAAAGAATGCAAGGATTCGGCGTATCACGTTGTCGATGCCTATGGATGAAGTACGCACGTGGACCTTAATTTTGTGGTTTCGCGATGAGCACGCAAACAGAATATAATTCGCCGTTTTATTAAAATTTAATTATTCTTCACTGCTTTTTTTTATATATATATACTAAGCGTATCAGTGAAGCAGCTTGCTGGAACACCAAATCGATAGCGCTCGCCTTCAAGAGTGCTGAATCTGATTTAAAATAATTTCATACCGTATTAGTCTTTAGTCATGCAGAATTATGTCCAACTATGTCTGGCACAGCTATGTCTAGCGATGTATCCATGCGCTTGCAACTTCCCATGCGATAAGATTGGGGTCATTAAATGTGAAATTTAACAAACACGTTATTCGTAAAATTTTAGTTTTAGTAGTTAGTGCAAGATATACATTTCTGAAAGAACTTCACGACCGCCTAGGGAAATGGTCTCAGAGTTAAATTTTTAAAGTCTCTATAACATTATTGAGCATTTGATGGATCTAGTGATAGTAATTCCAGGGAAATTATTATCCCTGTTAGAATTAACTCTGTTTTTCTTTACTGAATCTAAAATTTTTTTAATACATGGATGGCCGTAAAAAAGTGTTGGAAAAATGTACCAGAGTCGGCCAAGATAACAGGGCTAAGAGTTATTCGGAAATGTCATGCTTAGAAGAGCCAAAAACAGAAAAAACGTTATTTTTGATATAAAAGAAATTTAAGCGTTGTTTTTCCTAATGTTTTTATTATATAAATCATTCCTTAATTGTTAAAATATTCATTATTTCTAAATTCTTACTTACTTTAATCTCGTTAATAATTATTTTTCTTTTAACTGTTGAACCAAATTATTCTAATCTGGCGTATTTCGAGTAATTGCAAATTGTAGCAATTCAGTTAAATGTTGATATGACAGCTCTGAGCTTAAATTATTTTTTATCAGCCTAAATATATCTGTGGCTTAGTTCTAAAAGGGCCAAAGTCAAAATTGTTCATTTCGATAAAAAGGCATTCAAAGATATTGAACATTTTGCTGAATGTTATATCGTTCTCATACTACGCTTCACATTATTATTATTTTTTTTTGTTCATTGTTAGTGTAAAAAATATTATTTTTATCATGTAAAGAAAATTTCATCTGTTACTATTTTATATAAAACATATGTCTTTGACTCTGTTTGGATCTAAAGTTACTGCATCTTATCTAGGCACTTATCTCTTTTTCCACGCCTTGGAACAAACCCTTGTATCAGTGAAAAAATACTCTTCGGAAATTTTGGCACTTACCCGCTTTTCAACGGGAACGACTCAATTGACATTGGCCCTTTTAAAATCAAGCCACCGATACAATTGAAGGATTCACGTTTATTAGTTGTACCAAAAATGTAAGTTATTCGACTTACCGCTCATTTTAATTTTGGGTATTTTGATTCTGGCCCAAGTTTCCAAAATTCTAGCGGAAAGCCGCAAAGAGCATGTGGCTCGTGAACCACAGTTTGGTTATCCCTGACGTATAAACTGTGAGTTATAAATTTAAAGTCAACTTACAGACATAAAACACTATGCCTTTTTTATGATTTGTACATTTGACTTTCATGATAAACTTTTGAGAAAAGGACTATCTAAAGCTGAAAGTGCCCATTAATTTTACTGCATACCCAAGAAACTAATTTTTATGCTATAATAATTGTTCTTGGTTACATCTTTTACAAATTTAAAAAAAATTATTATTTAAAATATATGAATAAGATTAAATCAAACAAAATGATCAAAATCTTTCATTTGGGATCAATTCAAAAATATAACACGGAATGTACATCTGCTTGTGAGACTTTCAAATTCAGATGGAAATATTTTTAGTTCCAGTCGGAATAGATAAGAATAAAATAAAAGGTATGCGTGATGCAATTTAAAATTTAGTCAGAAAAATTAGAATGTTGCATTAAAATTTTTTGGTATAGAAATAATAATAACAATTATTAGAAGAAGTCGCATCTTTTCTAGTAAAGCTTGTAGCAAAGTCCGGAAAAATTTTAAGAGGAATCGAACTTATCTAAGCAGATTTGAAAATTTTCGAGTTTACGCAGAAAAGAATAGAAGATAAACAAGTTTAAGTTTATTGGGAAAACAGGGATTTAGAAATCTTAAGTTTCGTCTCAAAGTATATTATCGGAAAGAAATAGGACTTAGCAGTTCGATTATTATCCAAGACTTCTGATTTAATCAGGAATAATTTTTTGAAAAAAACTTAATCTGGAAAGTGATTGGTTTGATTAGTTTAACAAGGGAATCTTGAATAGTTTAACAAGGGATAACTATTTTTAAGTTAGGTTGAAAAAAGGAATTTGCTTGAAAGAAATAATGCTTGACAAGTAATTTCCAGCTTGGCTGAAACAGTTAAACTTGCATTTTAGCCTGAAATGTTTAATCTAACATTAATTTTAAAAATACATTTGAATGAAATTACTCTTCATCAGAATAATAATTTAGACGTAGAAAAGTTTAAACGTGTTTCCTATGTTTTTGTTTTGACCAAATCTTTTTGATTTTAACGGAAATAAAAGTTGCAAAGAAAAAAGAATCATGGAAAAGTCGGTTGAGTCGTAAAAAACTTCATTTTAGAAGAAAAATTAAATCTGAGTAATTTTTAAATTAAGAGGGGAAAAGCTAGAATGTCCCACAATTTCAGTCTAATAATTTGTCAAAAAAGTTCAGAATTCCGTTAAAATCATAAATATTACAAAACAGTATGACGGAAAAATATCTGTTCTTTTCTAAAATATATAGTAAAATAAAAAGGGAAGAGAAAGTTTGAATCGATAAATCTAGGTTATAAAATATTAAAAAAAAATTATTTAGAAGGCAATGCAATAGTATAATAAGACAAAATATTTTTCTTAATTAGAGGCACATCAGGTTTTTAATATTAGTGTAGGACTTTCCAGGAAGATCTGTTACTTATATTAGCCAGGAATGAAATCTTATAATAACAGTAAAGCTTAATTGGGAACTTTATACTTAGCAGAAATGAGAGCATACATAGCAGAAATGAATATTATACATAGCAGAAATGAAAATACTGTTTGGAGAACCACAGTAAGTGGATGGAAAACTTAAATTAAGAAATTTATTTATCCCCGCTTATATTTCATGAAAAAGATGAGTGCTAGAAAATGTTTTACATCATAATGAATGAAAATACTGCGGCTTGCGTACCGTCAGATCAAATTGTTAAATATCATGATCTATATTACATTACTCAGATTTTTTCAAACATTCCCAAAATTGCTGATTTTTGACTATTGTGCTTTGCATTTGAAAATATTGCATTTTATATGCCTTTCTGGCATCAAATTGAATGTAACCAAATGTAATCAAATTGATTGTGTGCTATAAGAAAGTGGGAACTTTGCTTATAAGATTCTACTATCACTCAAATTCTATTTAATTTTATACACATCAATAATAAGTGTACGTTCCAATGAAAAGCCTTTTAGCAGTTTAAGTTAAATATGCCATCTGTATGTCTGACCATAAGTTTCGGAATCGCTGTTTTGACTAAGAAATGAGGCGATATGCATTTAATATCTTTCCATAAATGGCCTACAAAATTTTTGAGTATTAATATTTTATTTAAATGTACCTTTAAATAAAGCATAATTACCCATAATGTGTTTTGCTCCTCAAACATACACCGCTAAGTTAATGAATATCTGTTCTTTTAAAATATATATCTACTATCACTCACGAGTTAATGAGCTCAGTGTTCAAAATCATTGCATATTTTTTCCCATTTTAGATAAATGTCTTCTAATACACGTTGGCCAAGTCTTTGAACTAGTTTTCAAATCAAGTCAAAAGTAATCCATAGATTATTCACAACTGTAAAGCAATTTTTTTGGCAAATGTTTCACTGCTACATATGATAAAAAAATCAAAACTATTATGATTTATGAGCAAATTATAAATTTTTAAAGTTTCTCTCTTCATTATAAGATCTCAGTACAAGCATTTACAGCAGTTATCTGCACATGCATCCCTTCAGTTAAGTTTAAGAGCATAATTTTTCGGAATCCATGTTTCTGTCAAAAAATATATTTAATCTCCGAGCGCCTAGATTCAAAGTCGAGTTTTGCAGAAAATTTAAATTTTACATGACAAATCTTGCCCGTTTTTTAAACTAATAATAAAAGCAGACACTCCTTAAATGTTTGAATCATTCCGATGATAGAATTTTTTAGAAGCTTAAGGACCTTATTAATGGAATAGATTAAAATTTCCATCCGTAATGTGTTCTCAAATATTCACGGCTATGTTAGTTTGCTCAGTGTTCAAAATCATTTTTTTTTCATTTGAGATGAATGTCTAATATACGTAGGTCAAGTTTTTGAGCTCGCTTTCAAATTGAGTCAAAAGTAATCGGCAGATTACTCCCTACTGTAAAGCAATTTTTTTCCGGCAGATATTTCCCTCCTACATATGATAAAAATATCAAAACTATTATGATTTATACAAAAATTATAAAAATTAAAAATTACTCTCTTCATTGTAAGATCTCACTACAAGCCTTTACAGTATATGTATCTCTTTAGTTAAATTTAAGGACATAATTTTTTGAAATCCATGTCTATGTCAAAGCATATATTTTATCTCCGAGCGCCTAGATTCAAATTCAAGTTTTGCAGCAAATTTAAATATTATACGACAAATCTTGCACATTTAAAAATAATAATAAAAGCATACATTATTTAAATGTTTGAAATATTCCAATGATAAAGCAATTTTATAGAAGAATAAGGAGTTTATTAATGGAATAGATGAAAATAATCCACATATGTAAAGTTTAAGAACAGAAAAGTGGAACAATTTATGTATTCAATAAAAGACTGTTCTTCTATTTCTTTGGTATTTATGGTCAACTTTTTCGAGAAGAAAAATGTCTATCGCCAAGATAAAATATTCATATTTCGGGTGTCAGATTTCGTTCACTTGCGAAAATAAGGCACTAAAAAGTACATTCGACAGAATAATTCTCGAAGGAAAATAATAAAGGATATCTGATGTATTACTAAATTTCTCTTTTCTACCACATAGTCTGAGATGCCCACAAAAACTTCTTATAGGTTATTTATGCAATTTTTTTATATTGTCTTTGATCTATGAACCCATATATTCGGAATATAGCACCCCTTGCATTTTATGTAAAACGTATTGTTCAATATGCATGTAGAAATTCTTTTTTAAAAAAATCGTGGAAAAAAATGAGGTATTTGGCTTTTATACCATTATTTCGCTCTGTCGAGTCCTTTTACATTGCACAAGTATCCAAATTAGCAAATCAATAGCTGCCGGTTTCAGATTTTCACAAGTGAAATTTCACGCCTCGGAAAAATTTTTTTCTCCGCAACATACCACTTAAGAGTAACCTCCCGCTTTTTCGAGTGTCTCATTGTAGAGAAACTGCTTCCATACTTGATAACTTGTGGAGGGGGAGGGGGGTTTACAAGTACCGCCAGCATTGAAACCGAGGTTCCATGTTTGGGAACACACATCGGCAGGGGTGCGATGCTTCAGACAACAATACCCACTAAACGCATTATTCATATAAAGGTCGGCACACGTGTTATAGAACCCCCTACATCTGTGTGAATTATTCTGTTTTACATGAATACGTATGAAGTGTTAAGTTAGGTAATAATCTCGTTGGGGAGTTGGGTATGGTTCAGCTGCGAGTGGCATAATTCGATATCCTATAGTAAGATTTAGAAGGGATTAGGGATTTACATCTCTTTGATACCTATATATATATACATATATATATATACATATATGTATATATTTATATTAAGTAAGTGATGTAAAAATCAAGAGGGGTTAATCCATTCGTTGATGCAGTCAAGATATTGCTTTTGAGCATTTTCAGGCAGTTTATTTTATGAGCAGTTAACGTTAGTTTATGAAGAGGATTATAACAAGGTTTCGAAGCTGGAAGGTTCATATTTAACACTTAATAGGTTTTGGGCGAAGTGGAAAACTATATTTTTGTTTGGAATATTAAAATATTTTTATACCTAGAAAGGAAGAGGCGGATAAAACATAATTTCGAAGAAAATTTAGAGATTTTGGAGAAACTTTGTTCTTTTCATTCATTTTTGAAAATTACATTAACTTTCAATCTTTTAAAAAAACATTCTCTCTTATTCTAAGAGAGTAATGACAATCAGCTACTGCATGAATTTAATACTGATTAAAAGTCCGTTCATTAAGAGTGTTAAAATTTCTTTTAAAATTCAAATTGATAGATTTTATTTTTGCTTTCGAATGAACAGATTACAAACTGAAAATCCTCAAACTGCCTCTTAATTCGTTTCGACAAACTCATGGTTTTGATTTGCACGCCATTAGTAATCAAAAACTGTCTGAATATTGAAATAAAATGATGTCAAATCAAATTATATTCTGAATAAGGGAAAATTAAAACAAATTATGAAAAAAAAAACAATATACAAATAATTTTTTATGTAAAATCACCATTAAAAAATAGATCTTTTCTTTAACATTTATTCATAAAACATAAGAAAATCTCGTGATTGAAATTTACAATACAATGTAAGAAATTCAAAATAGTCAAAATAATGCTTAGTTTCTTCATATTCTTTATTTCTAAAGAGTTTTTAACTTATGCGTAATATTCCTTAGTATTTAGATCACAAATCCTGAACTTTCCATGACGGAATAGGGAAAATTATTTATTGGGCCCTAAAAATCCACAAAGTGCAATCAGTTTGAGTCCAGAGAACCTTCCCATGCATTTATGTAGGACTTGCTTCCATAACTCATGTAAGAGTTAAAAGAATAATTTTTTTCATATGGTAACACTCTTTTCTCGATTGTAAATTATTGATTAATTGATTAATCTATCCTGTTTTGTATGAACACTAATTAACATCTATCATGTTATGTATCTTTCTTGTTCAACAGAGATTTACCGATCAATATATAATTTCAACTTTTCCGATGAGAAAGTAGTGATAGAATCTTAAATCAATATTTAATTAATAATTTTTTAAGGTTTTTTTTTGCTGGGGTTCTGTAAGTTAACAAACTGAATCTAATATTTCTGGTCACTTCCGATGAAGTTTCCAATACCCAAATTTACAATACCAGCGTAAATTTACAATAACAGCGTTTCCAATACCAGCGTAAACTCATGTCATACTCTGGTGAAACTAAAATAATGCAAAAAATATTCGACGATTTGTTCTTAGTTTTGTCTTTATATCATAATCACCCGAAAGATTAACCCGAAAGGAAAAATCTTCAGTAATTGAAGATTTAATAACCAGCATTTGATATTTATATTAAAGGTTTTCGTTTTCTGACAGCCCCATGATAGTTGTTAATTATACGTGTTGTAGTATTAGCGTGACTAATTTACGTTTCCCTACTTGTCTAATATTTCCGAGAGAAATTTATAAGCATTTGCGTAATAATATCTCTAATTTCAGTCTGTAGATACCTTTCTCAAAAAGCAGTGGAAATAGCAAAGTACAAAAAATAATAATAAAATGAAATAAAAGTAATCATATTAGGTTTATAAACAATGTGGCCCATTGGTTCAGTTAGACCGGGAATACTGAAGGGGGAAGGTTTGATTCCTGCTGCAGCCATTGCTTTGTTTAAAGAGGAAAATTTTCACTAAACGCGTAGTGAGGGATTGGGGTGTGAACAAAATATCCCGAAGCAAAATTAGAATTAATAATAAAACTCATAACTTCGCAATTAAGATACCTTACAGAAAAGTTGTCAACAAAATATAACTGAGCAGTGAGGTTGAATGCATCAGAGATAGAATTTAAAATAGGAGAATCATTAATAGCGAAAAGATACAGTAAACCACAAATAATTTGTTGCCTCTTCAGAACACAATAACAAGTGCAAACAATTTTTCAAGCATATTTAAATGATATGCATAAAGAGAGTAAATAATATTTTAAGTGTTCATATATGTGAACTATTTGATCGATGTATTTTAGAAATTGTTTTACATTATTTCATTTGGGTTAATGAGAACAACATGCATTTTAAAGTGCAGTTAGATAATAAACATGATCAAAGCCCAGAGTCGTTTTAAATGAGTATGTGAATAGATAAAACTTGCAAAATTAAAGCATGTGCGTTGAACTAATTCTTTACTTCAACACGTAACTCTTTTTGTGGCCAACCGTTATATAAGAAAATCTCATTCTATAATGCAAAGGGAAGCTCATGTGGTGTTTTTAAAAGTTACGATATCCAAAGCGGAAACCCCAAATTTTGAGGAGAAAATACTGGTACAGGATAGGGGGCATAAATTGAAAAAGAATGCTACTTACGCAGAAGATTCTTCTCATCTGGATGTCTTTCATTTGCCTGGATGGATCGAGATCTCCTGATTGGCTGTTTTCATGCCTGTAACATCACCTGCCCATGTCGTTTCCTTGCAGGCAATAATTCACCACACTGCTGGAAGTCAAATAAAGATTGAACGTAAAAATGAGTGTAAAAACTCCGACACACAATTTTATGACAAGACAAAACTAAATTCGGAAAGTTTTATGTCCGGTATAGCGGAGTTTTGTGATACAAAACTAAATTTTTACGGCGCGAAATCTTTGCACAGCTCATAGAAGTCATTTACTGCTATTGACAGATCATGTTACGCCTACAAGATGTATAAACACTGATGGTTCCAGATCTCGGAAATCGAAATTTATATGCATTCCAATGAAATTGCAATGATGGCACCAGAATGTTCTGCAGCTGTTGAAATGTGAGATGACGCATACAAGAAAAAAAAGTTGAAGAAATTTATGGAATATTTTAGATAGTACTATCGATTGAAAACTGTAGAGAAATATTAAGGAAAATAATTGCAATAATTTATTAGACTGATTCCAAGATTCCAATGATTTATTAGATTTTTCACAATTGGAACCGCCTCACAGTGATTCGCCTAATACAAGCCAGGTGGACAAAAACATTTTATTCTACGATTTGATTGCTCTGGTTATGATGAATAATATTTTGTTGTTTTATTAAATAATTACGAATTTTTTGATAATTTAGAAGCTTGGGGAATATTTATAATAAAAAACTTAAGGGGGTCAGGGAACATTTTTAAAAAAAATTTATTTATTGAGTTAAAATTTTGAATTTTTTGTCATGGTTAATCATATAATTTGTAAACAAAATCAAATCATAAAATTCCTCATAAAGTTTTTAAAAAATTTTAAATTTTAAATTAAAAAAAGGGGGGGGGTAATTTAAAATTATTATAACTCGAAATATCATTTGTCGAATTTAAAAATTTTTTCATTTATTTAAACAGAAATATATAAGTTTTAATCTTGATTCAGCATAATTTAAAATATTAATTTTAAAAAAATTTTAAATATTTAGAGTAAAAATTTAAAAAAAAAAATATGTAACTGATTTTAAAAAAAAATCATATTTTAAAAAGTATTTTTTCATATTTTTTCAAATTTTCTGAATCAAAATTATTAAAGTAAAATAATTGAAAAAGACATGTTCCAACTTTGAACCTTTTATCTTTAACGGTTTCTGACTTATAAAAATTTAAAGACGAGAAATGGGGAAAAACCCCATCATGCAGCAAAACGCATTTAAAGGTTTAAACAAAGATTGGCTGCTATTAGAATGTTGCAAAACAAAAAAATAATATCTTCTGTTCTAATTAAGATAGAAACATGATTTAAGCGTCATTTTAAGCGGAAAAGAACAGAAAATTTTTTTAATGCAATAAAATTTTTTTTCGAAAATTTGAAGAATTTTGTATCCTGGACCCCCTTAAGTACGGAATAAAAAATGCATTTAAAAAAAATCGCTATTGTTAGAAAATTATGTACGTAAATTAATGCAACATAATTTATACAATAAAATTTACTCATACTACTTATAATTTAGATTATAGAAATAAACAACAGAAAATTTAATTAGCAAATAATACTGAAGACTAATAATTATCATATGATTCATTATCTATCTCACAATCAGACGAATCAGGTACTAAGTAACCTTCATCGTCACACGGATGAACATCACTTGCTACCTGATGTGTTGGTATAGAAGGCAGGTCAATTAAATTCAGAACTTCCACCGGTAATTTCTCGGATCTCCTTCCAGAAACTTCTTTGAGTGAGTTGATTACAGGATCAGACCTTATCAAAAGTATATTCAGCAAATATGTATTCGTTCATCTGAAGGGTAGCACAACTTTTTGGACTTACATAGACTATGATTAGATGGGAACACTTGATGGCTCGCTTTCAATGACCACTTTCGCGTCTGTTTATAAGACTGGGGCATTTAGAGTTTACGTAATAAGCTAATGCCTCGTCACTGTTCAACTGTCTGCCACCACAAATAACATCACCAGATTTCCTTTTCTATGAAGATTCCGAACTTTTTCTAATCAAAGTAGCTACGTTTCTGCGATCCGACAAACGATTTGGTACTTCAGCAGCTGTGATCAATTCTTTGGCACATCGCGATCGCACTAACTCTTCAACCCTCCGTTTTTGGTTTTGAAAGACGAATCTTCAAAGTTCTTTTTGGGCCGACCTTGAGGCAGACTTCCTCCAGATGATAAGGAAGCACAGGGTTCATGCATACTTATGTTAAATTCTATATCTGCAACCTCTAACCAACTTTTATTATTATTTAAAAAATGGTCCATCATCATATTGGCTGCAGCCCACTTTTCAGAGAATTTTGACGAAAAACTTGAAATTTTTAACTGTAAATCCCTCTGGGAATCAGGAGTCACATCCGTAACACTAAATTTTCGCATAATAAAGTCTATTAGATGAGAATTTCGTTCTTCTATCTTATGTTTCCGCCATTCTTCAAAAAACTCCATTTTTGAAAGACAGCATACACGATCTGAAAAAAATAAATAATAAAAAAAATGGGGAAAGATGTGGTACTCAATTTTATATCATTGTACAGATTAGGATTGTCGCTATACAATATTAAAAAATTAGCCTGGATACAAAAAAACTGTATACGATGAAAAATTAAAAACGAAAAAAAAATTACAATTTTTTTGTAGTTTTTTCAAAACCTATTATAGAACATATTATCTCTCATTTGAATCAAATTTTAAATGAAATAAGAAAGTACTTACGTTCTAAAGTAAAATCCATCACAGCAATAGTAATATTCTTCCCTTCAAATCTTGTTAGATGTCATTGAAAGAACTGCAAAATTGCAACTAAATTGTTTGCATGAATCGAATTACCTCATCACTTCACTTTAACGACTTATGACTCAACTCTCTGGAATGTTTGACATAATTATTACCAAAAATTGGGACCAATGGGGTGTTTTTATTGTCATGGGATCATCAATTAATCGATTCTTTGAATTGACTTTTGTCCACCTAGCTTGTATTAGGCGAATCACCGTGCGCCTGGAGCATCCTGCTGGTGCTTTCGATTTTTTTAAAGATTCATATAAGGCAGTTTGTAACTCACAAAAAAAAGAATATGAGAATTTGTAACTCAGAAACGAACTGTATAGTATCGTAACAATAAAAATAGCTAACAGTTATTCCTTAACGGGACATAAGCGCAACTCAAAAAACGAATTCAAGAAAAAGCCACTGAAAATTTTAGACTCTCCCATCTCTCATTTTTAAGTTCATTTTTGGTGTCTAATGCAGTCTTGTTCGAGATTCATCGTTTTTCATAATTTTGGATTTTGGAATATTAGTACAGTTGCTGCAATCTTTTAAAACGGTTCGTGCAGAGTGTACTGGATGTGACTGATCTTTGCAAACATTTTCAAAGATTCATCGCAATCAATAAGCTGCGAAAATAGTGCTGGTTAATCGGCTTTGCCTAACCATATTTAAACCAAATCTCAAATACCACGAACAATAAGCCAAGTCTAAGTACACAGGGGTACCATCATACACGATATGTATAGTGTTTGTGCATTAATATATACATAAAAAAAGATCACTAAAATATGATTCGCTATACGTTCAATAATGCTTTCATCACGATATTTCTAACGATGCTTATAGCTTGGGCTTTTGGGTACTGCGAAAGGGGTTTTAAATACATAAATTTAGAAGTTATGATGATACTTTGTTTTTTATTGTATCATTTAGTTTTAAGAAATTATTTCATGCTAACTTTTTTCCATTGAGTATGATATATAATAAAAATTCTCTGTGTAAGAAATATTACTGAGTATAAAATAATAATGCTAATAGGCAAAGTCAAAATAAAACTACTAATGTTGTTCTTTTTTAACCTTTTTTAAATCATGGAAACAAGCACTTATTTCTTTAATTTAACATGCATCTTTGACAAATTTGAATTTAATAAGTGTGTAAAAGTAAATTCAGATCTAAAAAACATGTCTAGAGTAAGATTACAATATGTAAACGAATTTGTACTTATGTTTGGTCTTAGTATAGTAAACACTCAAATGTCACTGAGAGAACATTTCATATTTATCACTAGCTGTAAAGTAGTTTTAAACTCTAATATCGGTCCTTTTACAGAGGTAACTCGGAAAAGTACTAGAAAAGCCTACACTGCAGTTTACTTGAGTTACCAGATCTGGTTAACCACAAATATTTTTGAATATCACTTACATAAATATTCCTTGAAAATGGCTAGTTCATTTGCCTGGGGTCAATTTTGAGTTCTTATATTGGTTGCTGACAATCAACTAGCAATTTCGCATCAGAGACTGTGGGTTCGAATCCCACTCTTGAAATGGACACTTGTAGCCATTCGGAATCGTCCTTAAACAGTAGGTCCCGGTCTATAAAGCACTCGTGTATTAGACAGTTGACCATAGCGCTCCATAACAAATACAAAAAGCGAAACCAAATAAAAGTTGCCTACAAACTTATTGGGTAGCGTGAAACACCACAGAAGAGCTTCAAAAGATTATAACGTTTGATTCCAAAGAAAAATTAGATATTAGGTAAATATTTTATTCAATAAATTCAGTTATATTAAAATTCAATATAAACTGGAAGACGAGTCATAAATTATCAATTTTGGAATAAGCTTAGAAATATTCTTTAATTTATTTCAAAAGAAGGCCTTAAGGAATAAAGACGAATATTTAAAAAAAAATAATAAAAATAATTTCCTAATACTTTACTTTTAATAAAAAGGTAATAAAATCGTATAAAAATACAATAATTTCAAAATTTATGACAATCAAATTAAGAGTTAAAAAATAGCAATACTACGTTTCAAGGTGTATAATATTTTAATAAGCATAGATAAATAACAAAAAAAGTATATTAAATAAATAACGAATTACAGTCAAATATAAGAATTCTGCGATAAACTTTCTGGTTAAAATAAAAACGAAGAAAGATTTTGTCATATTACATATCAACAAAATCGTAAAAACTTTATTGCGAGCAGCACAATAAACGTTTATACGTCAATAAAACCGAATAGCATTCTAGAAAATCCTTGAAAACATGCAATAAAGGTGCACCTGCAATGATTCAGATAGAACACCTGGTGCAAAACAAAAATCTTCTAGTATATATAGGCCCAGTTAAACTGCAACAAATCACATTCAGTTGACCAAATCATATCACAATGAATTGGTTAACAGGCTTCAGTTTCTTGGTGATCCTGTTCATAACTCACCATGATTACGCCGAAAGCAGGAAAACTGGATCTGGAAATGCATCTAAGAGTCCCTGGGCAGATGTAAACAAAGCAAACGCTTTCATGTCCTGCCTAATTCAGAATATAGCTAGATCTCCGGTGTTCCCACAACAAGAAAAGGAAGACATGGAGTCCATTGTCGAAACAATGATGTCAGCTATATCCAGCATGAGCTCGTCGCAAAAAGGCAACTCACACGCACAGCTGCAAGCCATGAATATGGCATTTGCATCTTCAATGGCTGAGTTGGTCATTGCAGAAGATGCCGGAAATATGGAAGCCATCGCTTTAAAAACGGACGCGCTGTCTCAAACATTAAAAACATGTTTCAAGTCCACCATGGGAACAGTAAATAGACAGTTCATAGCCGAGATAAAGGATCTCATAAAAGTGTTCGCTGAAGAAGCAGCTGCAAGCGGAGACGACAACACAGGAGATGATGGAGATTTTTATGCTTCGGAAGATCAAACAGCTACGGGAATGACACAGTCAAACTTCAATTTAAATGTCATTGACTCTCAACAAAAACAAGCAAACCAGTACAATATTCAAGATAATATAAATCAAGGATTCCAAACATATGGAACTCCTGCAACAGGCTTCGGAGCACCTGGCGGCGCAGCCGGACCTTCTGGAGATCTTTCTGGTCTTACGAATAATCTCGCACAGGCTCTAACAAGCTCTAGTACCTTCCGAGCAATCTTCCGAGCAGGAGTTTCTTCCCAAGTCGCTGTGCGAATTGCCACCAGTGCAGTGCAGTCAACCATGTCTTCGAGTTTGAGGGTAGATTCCGGTACTTCTCAGCGAATCGGGAGCGATCTTCAGAGGGCCATGTCAGGCCTTGGATCAGGAGCTGACGTCAGTTCATACGCCATGGCAGTGTCGAGTACTGTTGTATCGGGATTGTCATCCGGTGGCTTACTCAACTCTCAAAATGCTGCAGATCTCGGGGTGAACTTTACCAGCGGATTCCTTCAGAATGCTGCCGGAGTCGCCGCTCAGTTCGGAATCCGAATCTCGCCAAATGACCTTTCTTCGGACATCAGGAATGTAACGAATACGCTGCGATCAACTATCACTTCCCAGACCACAACAAGTGTCTCCACTTCAATCTCGTCTGTCGGTGGAACCTCGTCAGATTTCGGAGCGCCAGCTGGACTCAATAATCTCGGAGCACCCGGTGGTTTTGGTCCCCAAGACTTCGGAGCAGGCCCCTCTTCACCAGACTACGGTGCACCTGGCGGCGCAGCCGGACCTTCTGGAGATCTTTCTGGTCTTACGAATAATCTCGCACAGGCTCTAACAAGCTCTAGTACCTTCCGAGCAATCTTCCGAGCAGGAGTTTCTTCCCAAGTCGCTGTGCGAATTGCCACCAGTGCAGTGCAGTCAACCATGTCTTCGAGTTTGAGGGTAGATTCCGGTACTTCTCAGCGAATCGGGAGCGATCTTCAGAGGGCCATGTCAGGCCTTGGATCAGGAGCTGACGTCAGTTCATACGCCATGGCAGTGTCGAGTACTGTTGTATCGGGATTGTCATCCGGTGGCTTACTCAACTCTCAAAATGCTGCAGATCTCGGGGTGAACTTTACCAGCGGATTCCTTCAGAATGCTGTCGGAGTCGCCGCTCAGTTCGGAATCCGAATCTCGCCAAATGACCTTTCTTCGGACATCAGGAATGTAACGAATACGCTGCGATCAACTATCACTTCCCAGACCACAACAAGTGTCTCCACTTCAATCTCGTCTGTCGGTGGAACCTCGTCAGATTTCGGAGCGCCAGCTGGACTCAATAATCTCGGAGCACCCGGTGGTTTTGGTCCCCAAGACTTCGGAGCAGGCCCCTCTTCACCAGACTACGGTGCACCTGGCGGCGCAGCCGGACCTTCTGGAGATCTTTCTGGTCTTACGAATAATCTCGCACAGGCTCTAACAAGCTCTAGTACCTTCCGAGCAATCTTCCGAGCAGGAGTTTCTTCCCAAGTCGCTGTGCGAATTGCCACCAGTGCAGTGCAGTCAACCATGTCTTCGAGTTTGAGGGTAGATTCCGGTACTTCTCAGCGAATCGGGAGCGATCTTCAGAGGGCCATGTCAGGCCTTGGATCAGGAGCTGACGTCAGTTCATACGCCATGGCAGTGTCGAGTACTGTTGTATCGGGATTGTCATCCGGTGGCTTACTCAACTCTCAAAATGCTGCAGATCTCGGGGTGAACTTTACCAGCGGATTCCTTCAGAATGCTGCCGGAGTCGCCGCTCAGTTCGGAATCCGAATCTCGCCAAATGACCTTTCTTCGGACATCAGGAATGTAACGAATACGCTGCGATCAACTATCACTTCCCAGACCACAACAAGTGTCTCCACTTCAATCTCGTCTGTCGGTGGAACCTCGTCAGATTTCGGAGCGCCAGCTGGACTCAATAATCTCGGAGCACCCGGTGGTTTTGGTCCCCAAGACTTCGGAGCAGGCCCCTCTTCACCAGACTACGGTGCACCTGGCGGCGCAGCCGGACCTTCTGGAGATCTTTCTGGTCTTACGAATAATCTCGCACAGGCTCTAACAAGCTCTAGTACCTTCCGAGCAATCTTCCGAGCAGGAGTTTCTTCCCAAGTCGCTGTGCGAATTGCCACCAGTGCAGTGCAGTCAACCATGTCTTCGAGTTTGAGGGTAGATTCCGGTACTTCTCAGCGAATCGGGAGCGATCTTCAGAGGGCCATGTCAGGCCTTGGATCAGGAGCTGACGTCAGTTCATACGCCATGGCAGTGTCGAGTACTGTTGTATCGGGATTGTCATCCGGTGGCTTACTCAA
Organism: Dolomedes plantarius; assembly: GCA_907164885.2. Lineage (NCBI taxonomy): Eukaryota > Metazoa > Arthropoda > Arachnida > Araneae > Dolomedidae > Dolomedes > Dolomedes plantarius. The sequence goes on from OU015492.1 coordinate 84,139,984, forward strand.
CTCTCAAAATGCTGCAGATCTCGGGGTGAACTTTACCAGCGGATTCCTTCAGAATGCTGCCGGAGTCGCCGCTCAGTTCGGAATCCGAATCTCGCCAAATGACCTTTCTTCGGACATCAGGAATGTAACGAATACGCTGCGATCAACTATCACTTCCCAGACCACAACAAGTGTCTCCACTTCAATCTCGTCTGTCGGTGGAACCTCGTCAGATTTCGGAGCGCCAGCTGGACTCAATAATCTCGGAGCACCCGGTGGTTTTGGTCCCCAAGACTTCGGAGCAGGCCCCTCTTCACCAGACTACGGTGCACCTGGCGGCGCAGCCGGACCTTCTGGAGATCTTTCTGGTCTTACGAATAATCTCGCACAGGCTCTAACAAGCTCTAGTACCTTCCGAGCAATCTTCCGAGCAGGAGTTTCTTCCCAAGTCGCTGTGCGAATTGCCACCAGTGCAGTGCAGTCAACCATGTCTTCGAGTTTGAAGGTAGATTCCGGTACTTCTCAGCGAATCGGGAGCGATCTTCAGAGGGCCATGTCAGGCCTTGGATCAGGAGCTGACGTCAGTTCATACGCCATGGCAGTGTCGAGTACTGTTGTATCGGGATTGTCATCCGGTGGCTTACTCAACTCTCAAAATGCTGCAGATCTCGGGGTGAACTTTACCAGCGGATTCCTTCAGAATGCTGCCGGAGTCGCCGCTCAGTTCGGAATCCGAATCTCGCCAAATGACCTTTCTTCGGACATCAGGAATGTAACGAATACGCTGCGATCAACTATCACTTCCCAGACCACAACAAGTGTCTCCACTTCAATCTCGTCTGTCGGTGGAACCTCGTCAGATTTCGGAGCGCCAGCTGGACTCAATAATCTCGGAGCACCCGGTGGTTTTGGTCCCCAAGACTTCGGAGCAGGCCCCTCTTCACCAGACTACGGTGCACCTGGCGGCGCAGCCGGACCTTCTGGAGATCTTTCTGGTCTTACGAATAATCTCGCACAGGCTCTAACAAGCTCTAGTACCTTCCGAGCAATCTTCCGAGCAGGAGTTTCTTCCCAAGTCGCTGTGCGAATTGCCACCAGTGCAGTGCAGTCAACCATGTCTTCGAGTTTGAGGGTAGATTCCGGTACTTCTCAGCGAATCGGGAGCGATCTTCAGAGGGCCATGTCAGGCCTTGGATCAGGAGCTGACGTCAGTTCATACGCCATGGCAGTGTCGAGTACTGTTGTATCGGGATTGTCATCCGGTGGCTTACTCAACTCTCAAAATGCTGCAGATCTCGGGGTGAACTTTACCAGCGGATTCCTTCAGAATGCTGCCGGAGTCGCCGCTCAGTTCGGAATCCGAATCTCGCCAAATGACCTTTCTTCGGACATCAGGAATGTAACGAATACGCTGCGATCATCTATCACTTCCCAGACCACAACAAGTGTCTCCACTTCAATCTCGTCTGTCGGTGGAACCTCGTCAGATTTCGGAGCGCCAGCTGGACTCAATAATCTCGGAGCACCCGGTGGTTTTGGTCCCCAAGACTTCGGAGCAGGCCCCTCTTCACCAGACTACGGTGCACCTGGCGGCGCAGCCGGACCTTCTGGAGATCTTTCTGGTCTTACGAATAATCTCGCACAGGCTCTAACAAGCTCTAGTACCTTCCGAGCAATCTTCCGAGCAGGAGTTTCTTCCCAAGTCGCTGTGCGAATTGCCACCAGTGCAGTGCAGTCAACCATGTCTTCGAGTTTGAGGGTAGATTCCGGTACTTCTCAGCGAATCGGGAGCGATCTTCAGAGGGCCATGTCAGGCCTTGGATCAGGAGCTGACGTCAGTTCATACGCCATGGCAGTGTCGAGTACTGTTGTATCGGGATTGTCATCCGGTGGCTTACTCAACTCTCAAAATGCTGCAGATCTCGGGGTGAACTTTACCAGCGGATTCCTTCAGAATGCTGCCGGAGTCGCCGCTCAGTTCGGAATCCGAATCTCGCCAAATGACCTTTCTTCGGACATCAGGAATGTAACGAATACGCTGCGATCAACTATCACTTCCCAGACCACAACAAGTGTCTCCACTTCAATCTCGTCTGTCGGTGGAACCTCGTCAGATTTCGGAGCGCCAGCTGGACTCAATAATCTCGGAGCACCCGGTGGTTTTGGTCCCCAAGACTTCGGAGCAGGCCCCTCTTCACCAGACTACGGTGCACCTGGCGGCGCAGCCGGACCTTCTGGAGATCTTTCTGGTCTTACGAATAATCTCGCACAGGCTCTAACAAGCTCTAGTACCTTCCGAGCAATCTTCCGAGCAGGAGTTTCTTCCCAAGTCGCTGTGCGAATTGCCACCAGTGCAGTGCAGTCAACCATGTCTTCGAGTTTGAAGGTAGATTCCGGTACTTCTCAGCGAATCGGGAGCGATCTTCAGAGGGCCATGTCAGGCCTTGGATCAGGAGCTGACGTCAGTTCATACGCCATGGCAGTATCGAGTACTGTTGTATCGGGATTGTCATCCGGTGGCTTACTCAACTCTCAAAATGCTGCAGATCTCGGGGTGAACTTTACCAGCGGATTCCTTCAGAATGCTGCCGGAGTCGCCGCTCAGTTCGGAATCCGAATCTCGCCAAATGACCTTTCTTCGGACATCAGGAATGTAACGAATACGCTGCGATCAACTATCACTTCCCAGACCACAACAAGTGTCTCCACTTCAATCTCGTCTGTCGGTGGAACCTCGTCAGATTTCGGAGCGCCAGCTGGACTCAATAATCTCGGAGCACCCGGTGGTTTTGGTCCCCAAGACTTCGGAGCAGGCCCCTCTTCACCAGACTACGGTGCACCTGGCGGCGCAGCCGGACCTTCTGGAGATCTTTCTGGTCTTACGAATAATCTCGCACAGGCTCTAACAAGCTCTAGTACCTTCCGAGCAATCTTCCGAGCAGGAGTTTCTTCCCAAGTCGCTGTGCGAATTGCCACCAGTGCAGTGCAGTCAACCATGTCTTCGAGTTTGAGGGTAGATTCCGGTACTTCTCAGCGAATCGGGAGCGATCTTCAGAGGGCCATGTCAGGCCTTGGATCAGGAGCTGACGTCAGTTCATACGCCATGGCAGTGTCGAGTACTGTTGTATCGGGATTGTCATCCGGTGGCTTACTCAACTCTCAAAATGCTGCAGATCTCGGGGTGAACTTTACCAGCGGATTCCTTCAGAATGCTGCCGGAGTCGCCGCTCAGTTCGGAATACGAATCTCGCCAAATGACCTTTCTTCGGACATCAGGAATGTAACGAATACGCTGCGATCAACTATCACTTCCCAGACCACAACAAGTGTCTCCACTTCAATCTCGTCTGTCGGTGGAACCTCGTCAGATTTCGGAGCGCCAGCTGGACTCAATAATCTCGGAGCACCCGGTGGTTTTGGTCCCCAAGACTTCGGAGCAGGCCCCTCTTCACCAGACTACGGTGCACCTGGCGGCGCAGCCGGACCTTCTGGAGATCTTTCTGGTCTTACGAATAATCTCGCACAGGCTCTAACAAGCTCTAGTACCTTCCGAGCAATCTTCCGAGCAGGAGTTTCTTCCCAAGTCGCTGTGCGAATTGCCACCAGTGCAGTGCAGTCAACCATGTCTTCGAGTTTGAAGGTAGATTCCGGTACTTCTCAGCGAATCGGGAGCGATCTTCAGAGGGCCATGTCAGGCCTTGGATCAGGAGCTGACGTCAGTTCATACGCCATGGCAGTGTCGAGTACTGTTGTATCGGGATTGTCATCCGGTGGCTTACTCAACTCTCAAAATGCTGCAGATCTCGGGGTGAACTTTACCAGCGGATTCCTTCAGAATGCTGCCGGAGTCGCCGCTCAGTTCGGAATCCGAATCTCGCCAAATGACCTTTCTTCGGACATCAGGAATGTAACGAATACGCTGCGATCAACTATCACTTCCCAGACCACAACAAGTGTCTCCACTTCAATCTCGTCTGTCGGTGGAACCTCGTCAGATTTCGGAGCGCCAGCTGGACTCAATAATCTCGGAGCACCCGGTGGTTTTGGTCCCCAAGACTTCGGAGCAGGCCCCTCTTCACCAGACTACGGTGCACCTGGCGGCGCAGCCGGACCTTCTGGAGATCTTTCTGGTCTTACGAATAATCTCGCACAGGCTCTAACAAGCTCTAGTACCTTCCGAGCAATCTTCCGAGCAGGAGTTTCTTCCCAAGTCGCTGTGCGAATTGCCACCAGTGCAGTGCAGTCAACCATGTCTTCGAGTTTGAAGGTAGATTCCGGTACTTCTCAGCGAATCGGGAGCGATCTTCAGAGGGCCATGTCAGGCCTTGGATCAGGAGCTGACGTCAGTTCATACGCCATGGCAGTGTCGAGTACTGTTGTATCGGGATTGTCATCCGGTGGCTTACTCAACTCTCAAAATGCTGCAGATCTCGGGGTGAACTTTACCAGCGGATTCCTTCAGAATGCTGCCGGAGTCGCCGCTCAGTTCGGAATCCGAATCTCGCCAAATGACCTTTCTTCGGACATCAGGAATGTAACGAATACGCTGCGATCAACTATCACTTCCCAGACCACAACAAGTGTCTCCACTTCAATCTCGTCTGTCGGTGGAACCTCGTCAGATTTCGGAGCGCCAGCTGGACTCAATAATCTCGGAGCACCCGGTGGTTTTGGTCCCCAAGACTTCGGAGCAGGCCCCTCTTCACCAGACTACGGTGCACCTGGCGGCGCAGCCGGACCTTCTGGAGATCTTTCTGGTCTTACGAATAATCTCGCACAGGCTCTAACAAGCTCTAGTACCTTCCGAGCAATCTTCCGAGCAGGAGTTTCTTCCCAAGTCGCTGTGCGAATTGCCACCAGTGCAGTGCAGTCAACCATGTCTTCGAGTTTGAGGGTAGATTCCGGTACTTCTCAGCGAATCGGGAGCGATCTTCAGAGGGCCATGTCAGGCCTTGGATCAGGAGCTGACGTCAGTTCATACGCCATGGCAGTGTCGAGTACTGTTGTATCGGGATTGTCATCCGGTGGCTTACTCAACTCTCAAAATGCTGCAGATCTCGGGGTGAACTTTACCAGCGGATTCCTTCAGAATGCTGCCGGAGTCGCCGCTCAGTTCGGAATCCGAATCTCGCCAAATGACCTTTCTTCGGACATCAGGAATGTAACGAATACGCTGCGATCATCTATCACTTCCCAGACCACAACAAGTGTCTCCACTTCAATCTCGTCTGTCGGTGGAACCTCGTCAGATTTCGGAGCGCCAGCTGGACTCAATAATCTCGGAGCACCCGGTGGTTTTGGTCCCCAAGACTTCGGAGCAGGCCCCTCTTCACCAGACTACGGTGCACCTGGCGGCGCAGCCGGACCTTCTGGAGATCTTTCTGGTCTTACGAATAATCTCGCACAGGCTCTAACAAGCTCTAGTACCTTCCGAGCAATCTTCCGAGCAGGAGTTTCTTCCCAAGTCGCTGTGCGAATTGCCACCAGTGCAGTGCAGTCAACCATGTCTTCGAGTTTGAAGGTAGATTCCGGTACTTCTCAGCGAATCGGGAGCGATCTTCAGAGGGCCATGTCAGGCCTTGGATCAGGAGCTGACGTCAGTTCATACGCCATGGCAGTGTCGAGTACTGTTGTATCGGGATTGTCATCCGGTGGCTTACTCAACTCTCAAAATGCTGCAGATCTCGGGGTGAACTTTACCAGCGGATTCCTTCAGAATGCTGCCGGAGTCGCCGCTCAGTTCGGAATCCGAATCTCGCCAAATGACCTTTCTTCGGACATCAGGAATGTAACGAATACGCTGCGATCAACTATCACTTCCCAGACCACAACAAGTGTCTCCACTTCAATCTCGTCTGTCGGTGGAACCTCGTCAGATTTCGGAGCGCCAGCTGGACTCAATAATCTCGGAGCACCCGGTGGTTTTGGTCCCCAAGACTTCGGAGCAGGCCCCTCTTCACCAGACTACGGTGCACCTGGCGGCGCAGCGGGACCTTCTGGAGATCTTTCTGGTCTTACGAATAATCTCGCACAGGCTCTAACAAGCTCTAGTACCTTCCGAGCAATCTTCCGAGCAGGAGTTTCTTCCCAAGTCGCTGTACGAATTGCCACCAGTGCAGTGCAGTCAACCATGTCTTCGAGTTTGAAGGTAGATTCCGGTACTTCTCAGCGAATCGGGAGCGATCTTCAGAGGGCCATGTCAGGCCTTGGATCAGGAGCTGACGTCAGTTCATACGCCATGGCAGTGTCGAGTACTGTTGTATCGGGATTGTCATCCGGTGGCTTACTCAACTCTCAAAATGCTGCAGATCTCGGGGTGAACTTTACCAGCGGATTCCTTCAGAATGCTGCCGGAGTCGCCGCTCAGTTCGGAATCCGAATCTCGCCAAATGACCTTTCTTCGGACATCAGGAATGTAACGAATACGCTGCGATCAACTATCACTTCCCAGACCACAACAAGTGTCTCCACTTCAATCTCGTCTGTCGGTGGAACCTCGTCAGATTTCGGAGCGCCAGCTGGACTCAATAATCTCGGAGCACCCGGTGGTTTTGGTCCCCAAGACTTCGGAGCAGGCCCCTCTTCACCAGACTACGGTGCACCTGGCGGCGCAGCCGGACCTTCTGGAGATCTTTCTGGTCTTACGAATAATCTCGCACAGGCTCTAACAAGCTCTAGTACCTTCCGAGCAATCTTCCGAGCAGGAGTTTCTTCCCAAGTCGCTGTGCGAATTGCCACCAGTGCAGTGCAGTCAACCATGTCTTCGAGTTTGAGGGTAGATTCCGGTACTTCTCAGCGAATCGGGAGCGATCTTCAGAGGGCCATGTCAGGCCTTGGATCAGGAGCTGACGTCAGTTCATACGCCATGGCAGTGTCGAGTACTGTTGTATCGGGATTGTCATCCGGTGGCTTACTCAACTCTCAAAATGCTGCAGATCTCGGGGTGAACTTTACCAGCGGATTCCTTCAGAATGCTGCCGGAGTCGCCGCTCAGTTCGGAATCCGAATCTCGCCAAATGACCTTTCTTCGGACATCAGGAATGTAACGAATACGCTGCGATCAACTATCACTTCCCAGACCACAACAAGTGTCTCCACTTCAATCTCGTCTGTCGGTGGAACCTCGTCAGATTTCGGAGCGCCAGCTGGACTCAATAATCTCGGAGCACCCGGTGGTTTTGGTCCCCAAGACTTCGGAGCAGGCCCCTCTTCACCAGACTACGGTGCACCTGGCGGCGCAGCCGGACCTTCTGGAGATCTTTCTGGTCTTACGAATAATCTCGCACAGGCTCTAACAAGCTCTAGTACCTTCCGAGCAATCTTCCGAGCAGGAGTTTCTTCCCAAGTCGCTGTGCGAATTGCCACCAGTGCAGTGCAGTCAACCATGTCTTCGAGTTTGAGGGTAGATTCCGGTACTTCTCAGCGAATCGGGAGCGATCTTCAGAGGGCCATGTCAGGCCTTGGATCAGGAGCTGACGTCAGTTCATACGCCATGGCAGTGTCGAGTACTGTTGTATCGGGATTGTCATCCGGTGGCTTACTCAACTCTCAAAATGCTGCAGATCTCGGGGTGAACTTTACCAGCGGATTCCTTCAGAATGCTGCCGGAGTCGCCGCTCAGTTCGGAATCCGAATCTCGCCAAATGACCTTTCTTCGGACATCAGGAATGTAACGAATACGCTGCGATCAACTATCACTTCCCAGACCACAACAAGTGTCTCCACTTCAATCTCGTCTGTCGGTGGAACCTCGTCAGATTTCGGAGCGCCAGCTGGACTCAATAATCTCGGAGCACCCGGTGGTTTTGGTCCCCAAGACTTCGGAGCAGGCCCCTCTTCACCAGACTACGGTGCACCTGGCGGCGCAGCCGGACCTTCTGGAGATCTTTCTGGTCTTACGAATAATCTCGCACAGGCTCTAACAAGCTCTAGTACCTTCCGAGCAATCTTCCGAGCAGGAGTTTCTTCCCAAGTCGCTGTGCGAATTGCCACCAGTGCAGTGCAGTCAACCATGTCTTCGAGTTTGAGGGTAGATTCCGGTACTTCTCAGCGAATCGGGAGCGATCTTCAGAGGGCCATGTCAGGCCTTGGATCAGGAGCTGACGTCAGTTCATACGCCATGGCAGTGTCGAGTACTGTTGTATCGGGATTGTCATCCGGTGGCTTACTCAACTCTCAAAATGCTGCAGATCTCGGGGTGAACTTTACCAGCGGATTCCTTCAGAATGCTGCCGGAGTCGCCGCTCAGTTCGGAATCCGAATCTCGCCAAATGACCTTTCTTCGGACATCAGGAATGTAACGAATACGCTGCGATCAACTATCACTTCCCAGACCACAACAAGTGTCTCCACTTCAATCTCGTCTGTCGGTGGAACCTCGTCAGATTTCGGAGCGCCAGCTGGACTCAATAATCTCGGAGCACCCGGTGGTTTTGGTCCCCAAGACTTCGGAGCAGGCCCCTCTTCACCAGACTACGGTGCACCTGGCGGCGCAGCGGGACCTTCTGGAGATCTTTCTGGTCTTACGAATAATCTCGCACAGGCTCTAACAAGCTCTAGTACCTTCCGAGCAATCTTCCGAGCAGGAGTTTCTTCCCAAGTCGCTGTGCGAATTGCCACCAGTGCAGTGCAGTCAACCATGTCTTCGAGTTTGAAGGTAGATTCCGGTACTTCTCAGCGAATCGGGAGCGATCTTCAGAGGGCCATGTCAGGCCTTGGATCAGGAGCTGACGTCAGTTCATACGCCATGGCAGTGTCGAGTACTGTTGTATCGGGATTGTCATCCGGTGGCTTACTCAACTCTCAAAATGCTGCAGATCTCGGGGTGAACTTTACCAGCGGATTCCTTCAGAATGCTGCCGGAGTCGCCGCTCAGTTCGGAATCCGAATCTCGCCAAATGACCTTTCTTCGGACATCAGGAATGTAACGAATACGCTGCGATCAACTATCACTTCCCAGACCACAACAAGTGTCTCCACTTCAATATCGTCTGTCGGTGGAACCTCGTCAGATTTCGGAGCGCCAGCTGGACTCAATAATCTCGGAGCACCCGGTGGTTTTGGTCCCCAAGACTTCGGAGCAGGCCCCTCTTCACCAGACTACGGTGCACCTGGCGGCGCAGCCGGACCTTCTGGAGATCTTTCTGGTCTTACGAATAATCTCGCACAGGCTCTAACAAGCTCTAGTACCTTCCGAGCAATCTTCCGAGCAGGAGTTTCTTCCCAAGTCGCTGTGCGAATTGCCACCAGTGCAGTGCAGTCAACCATGTCTTCGAGTTTGAGGGTAGATTCCGGTACTTCTCAGCGAATCAGGAGCGATCTTCAGAGGGCCATGTCAGGCCTTGGATCAAGAGCTGACGTCAGTTCATACGCCATGGCAGTGTCGAGTACTGTTGTATCGGGATTGTCATCCGGTGGCTTACTCAACTCTCAAAATGCTGCAGATCTCGGGGTGAACTTTACCAGCGGATTCCTTCAGAATGCTGCCGGAGTCGCCGCTCAGTTCGGAATCCGAATCTCGCCAAATGACCTTTCTTCGGACATCAGGAATGTAACGAATACGCTGCGATCAACTATCACTTCCCAGACCACAACAAGTGTCTCCACTTCAATCTCGTCTGTCGGTGGAACCTCGTTAGATGTCGGATCGACACCTGGATTAACTGTGGGATTAGGTGGTGGTAGTAATGGTGGGCCTACGGCTTCATCCCCTGGTATCTCTCTAGGTTCTCTTCTCTCTTCTCCTTCAGGTTTGCTTTCTCCTCGAGCAGCGTCGAGAATTCAGGATTTGACAAAGGGAGTGCTCAATTCTATTCGTCCGAATGGTTTGGATTTTGGAAATCTTTCTTCATCTCTAGTCTCAGCTTTGTCGGGTGCCCTTAATTCTGGTTTACCAGCAAATGATGCGAAGATAGAAGTTCTGTTGGAAGTTCTGGTGGCTTTAATTCAAGTCTTGTCATCCTCTCAAATTGGAGCTGTGAATATGTCGACCACTTCTAAGATTAGTAATTCTTTAGCTGCAACTTTGGCTGCCTTTTAAAATTAAGATTTTTAGTTTAACTTGTACTCAAAATCCAACCCTGTTTTTTAAGGTTAAATATTTGATTCCTTGTAGGGATTATTTGAAATAAAAATTTATGAAATAAATTTGTTCTTGATTCTTTCTTTTAATCTTCTACGTTTAAAAGTTATACTTTTTTTCGATTTTAATTTTTTTTATTTCATTTCGCTCTTTATATCTGTGTATACGTAAAAATGCATTTTATTTTAACTTGCATTTTATTTGTAATTTGTAATGCATTTTTTTTGTAAAGGCAATTGTTGTATATTATTGATTCCTATCAATTAGTTATTTAGGGATCACTTGTCAAAAAAAAAAAATCTTTCCGTACCAACAAGTTACAAAATCTTTATATCAATGACAAATGCAACGCAAAAGAAAACTTAGTAGCAAATTTAAAATCCTACGAAAACTTAAAATTACCGAGATTTTTCAGCTCGCATTCGTTTTATTTGTTCAAAAATTCTTGTGATGTCGCTGAGAATCTTCGTCACAGAAAATATTCTGGAAATTCTAAGGAAAACAAGAATTCTTTCGTATTCAAAAATGAGAAATAGGAAGAAATGCAAGAATATTCAGAATTTGAAAAAGAAATTGAGAAGTAAAGATTTTTTGCTCCTAGTTTTAAAAAATTGTTTAGATCGAGTTCTTTTTGAATAGATGAAACAAATAGTGTTCAGATCAGGAGTGATCAAATCACTCCTCATCTTGCAAACCACTTCTTGGGCTCAATCGGACCACCGCCCCGTGGAGTATTTGAGGCAAAATCCTGGCCAAAAGTGTAAAAATTAAAAATCGCTCAACAATTGTAAAAAGGGGATTTTATCATTTCTGACTAACTGGTGCGTGAATCACATCATTTCCAGGAGCATAAGTAACATCCAGCAGCTCCTAGCCTCAGTTGAAGAACAGGTTTCTTTGCGAGTGCACGTGTAATTTGATTACGTTTCAGCTTTGTTGTTAGTTTAAATCTATATTTTTTGTGGAGATAAGAATTAATGTTTTGAAATTGAATTAGGTTTACGTTTTAAAAAAATGATAAGATCTTTGTTTTAAAATATATATTAATTTACTTAGTTTTATTATTAACATATTAAAAAAAAATTGAAAGCATGGAAAATGTTATTTTTATGTCTTTTTAGCTGTAATTTAAATTTCTTAAATGCTTTATGAAGGGGTGTCTGGGCTTGTCGCACCTAATTTCAATTATAATCGCAATTGTTACAGTATTGAAAGTCTATTTCAAAGAAAAAATGTTCCGCAAACAGCTGCCATTTTTATATAGAATTTTTTTTATAAAGAACCCTTTTTATTTTTATGATAATTTCTTCACGGGTAGGATTTGAAAACGACTTACAACTATCGATGTAATCTGTATAAATCTTGTTAACATATAAATCTTTATTTCCTCTTAAGACTTTCAGTCAAAAAAAAATGTTTTAGAAATAATAGTAAATAAAGTGTTGAATTTAACCAGACATAAAACATCAAGGATAGTATAAAACTTTTTTTAATAAAATAATAATAATGATGGATTACATCGTATTTCATTTAACAAATTTATTATTATTAGTCAAGAATTTTTAAAAAATATTCCTTAAAACAGTTTATACTATTGTTAACTAGACTAAAGTGCACAATCAGTAAATAAACTAAAATATTTTTTTCTATCACAATTTAAACTTTGACTTTTTCAATACAGATATTGGTTTTAATGATTCTTAAATACCCTTTTTTGTTACCCAAATTGTAGATATAAAAACTATATATTTACTGGCACATTACGGGTTTTTCGGTTTTCAATTTCTGAAGATAGAAAGGGAATTCAGTAGCCTAGCTTTTCGAATGGTACTTTGTACGAATTGGTTAAGGAATCTACCGAAAAATCAATTGATGAAAAGCTCCAGTTTATGGGAAACTGAGTGGCTGATATAACGAGGTGCCCAGATGCTAAAAGAAATTTACTCACTCGTTCCCTCGGGTATTTTAAAAGTGATTTTAAGAAAAAGCGGATTTCAGCAAATTACAAAGATGAGAGGTTCCTGAAGAAGAATGGTGATTGGTTGGAGCTGCTCTAGACAAAGTCCATGGAAAAAGAGGAAGCTTTATAGTAGTGAGATCTACAACTTCTTCTTCCAGAGTGGTCTGATGGTGGTCCTTCTCAAAAAACCCATGAAGAGTGATGAAGAAGATAAATTTGAAGAAGATTACGAAGATCAGAGTTCAGGAGAATCAAACTGAAAAAGTTAATCTTCTGAAGTCACTAGAAAACTAAGATCCTTATAATGACTAAACTTTGGAAAATATTAAATGCAATATATATATATATATATATATATATATATATATATATATATATATATATATATATATATATATATATATATATATATATATATATATATATATATATATATATATATATATATATATATATATATATATATATATGTATATATATAAATGATAAAGACTGATTTATAGAGATAATTTCTAAAAGTTTAATTTAAAAAATTTAATTTTTTTCCTTTTAAATTTAATAAAAAAGAGTATTTACTATTATATAGTAAACCAAAAGTCAAAAGCAATGGTTTTAACTTTAAAACACATGAAAAATATTTTTGGCCAGGTTTTTACTACAAATACTCCACTGTATGCACCGGTTAGAAACCAGAGTAGTATATGATTTGTAAACCTAACTGTGTCAGTTTTCTCTTACTGGTAGTGTACCTGTTTCGCAATGTGCGATACTTGAATATTGCAAAAGTAATTTGTTTGTAACATTGATCTCCTACATTGTCATCTACTATACGATTTCAGGGATGCTTAATGTTGCACAATATGATTTAAAATACTCGCACGGAAAAACAAAAAGTTTTTCTATGAGTTAAATTTCCAATATTTGTATCACAAAGAGGTTGTTGTATTAATGCTGCACGTAGGCTCCATCAAGAGAATAGTAGTTTAACATTATTCTAGTGTACATCAAATATATCATTTATACATGCTCAGTCTCGTTTCAGTTAAGAATCCGGTAGTTAGACCAAGACATATTTCGATAGCTTCGGTTTTTGGACATGAGTTGGGTTGGTTATGTTTGGGGTTTAAGATATCAGGGTATATTATCTCGCAAAAGAACCAGGAATATTGTTGGAGGATTCTATGTCTGTGTGTACTGTAAGGTTTTTCCACTGCGTATTAGGATCGCATAGAAATTTTGATCAAGAACCAAGAAAAACTTTACCAAACTCCTTGATACTTTTACTCATAAAACTATTAATGGCGACGCTTACAAGTTTTACCAGCGTCGTGAATAGCTGGTGCTAAAACATGCATATATATTGAAACATCTCTAATCGGCCACCCCTCATAAACAGCTATTTTTTCTGAACCATGACTGGCCGCATTACTGTATATAAAATGTTACAAGAAACTACTAACGACTGAGGAAATTTTTCTGCTTTATTAATCCTCATATCTGTAATAACATTCCTGTATTAAAACTAAAGGCCAGATAAGAGGAAGGTATGGAGGGGGTAAGATTCTCTGGGGCCAGAGTTAAGGCAGAAATATTTTCCTTAGGGCCGGCCGTAGATGCCCCTGAGGACTGCGCAATGCACTAAAAGTGAATAAATGTATTAAACATTTTCAAACCACAAGCATTCAAATTACATTTTACTTTCCGTATGTAAGTAACAAAATTCTGAAGCGCTAATGTGGAAGCCATAATAAGTAAGATGCACAAATTAAAAGTTTTTGATTGGTAAAATTAGGAAAGAAATCTGTTATAACCATTCTTCTTAGATAGAGAATATATTCTAAAATACTTCGGAACATTGGGTATGAGCACTAAGAACAGTGAATATATAAGGAGTTTCAATACATGTATTTTGAATTTATTAAACATAAAGTTATGTATATATACTCGCATAAAAATATTTCATTTAAAAAAATTATATATACCGTTTATTAATCATTTACCAATTCATGTTATGCTTACAATAAAGATCTTAGTTAAAGTCTGTTTTAAATGGATTCAGATGATTGACGAAATTTCAAATTTTGGAAACAATAAGAATCAAAGCTTCATTATGATATTCTACAAAAACTACTTCGTTATGTTATAAGATGGACTGTTGTCATTATCATTAGCATCACCTATATATGATTTATAACCATAGTATATAACTATCAACATTTTGTTCGCTGTATATTATCATCTAGAATGATCAAGAACAGAAAATATAGTGTTGTTGTTGCTGCTAATGCCCCCTGGCGGAAGTATTCCAGACTAGGTCCATATGCGGGCGGCGGCTCTGGTTTCACATGGCCCCACAAGGGTCAGAGTTCGAGTTAGCCAGGTACCACCTTAATATTGACGGAGCACTATTAGGTGCGACATCTATGGGATCGTGCCTTTTCCACTCTCTCTGACATCATAGAAGGACTTTGGAAAAACATTAAATAAGTGGTTTAACAAAACTTAACCATGAATTATTTCGTGTTCCATGAGCAAGCAATTTAGATTTTTATAGTCGTCTACTCCTATATCACGTTATCAAAATCAGGAATTAATATAATAGCATGTAATTTGCATGAACATAGTAACATGTTATAAGAAATTTAAGTATAGCTACCCCATATTTCATCAAATAGAGAAAACAGTCTCCTTGCGCGTGCATTACTGATAGCGTAACTGTACAAATTTACAGGTCTGATACGGGAAGCGAAAGTTATAGGTTGTGAGTAACTTGAATTTTTGGATATTTTAAATTAAACCTTATAATGAGCAGGAGTTAGTATAAACCCTACACTGATGCTTTTAATATTTTTGTGCGTATGGAGACAATAGTGTAAAATTTAGAATGTCTATGAAATTAAGAAATTCTTCATTTATTAATAAACTTTAGAAACGATTTGTAAATGATTATTCTGACACAAGAATTAAAACAATCAACTCTGTATTATACGGATTTTTTATTGGGTTTAATATTTTAAGTTTCAAATTGATGATGTTTATTCAAATATGTTTTAATAATTCCAACATTTTAACTGGCCATTTAACAATACAAAACACAAAAGCAAATTTCTCATATAAATCGAATACTACAAATCTTTCTAAAGCTATGTAGGTTGCACTTTGTGTCTGTCTGAATCTAATTTAATTTACTTTATTCTAAGATCAAATCTTCATATATATTAGACTTGTTACTCATTTTTTTATCATTTGAAATAAATCTCCTCGACTAATGTAACATTAATCATACTAACGATTTTTTTATATTGTTTTATTTCAGCCTTTATGTGTTCTCCATGATTCGTCATCTTTTAAAACCCTTTTCTGTGACATCTCAAGCTAGTTTACAAAGGAATCAAACTCGGAGTACATTTTAACATTAACAAAAAATTATTTAGCTTCAACTGAGTAACTTACAGCCAATTATTCCTCCTTTTTATGAAGTGCATAATCATAATTTTATAATTTGAAAATAATTATTTTAATTATAATTGTAAATTCATTGTAAAGAAGAATATATTGCATGTAATAATACTTATAATATTAATATATATATATATATATATATATATATATATATATATATATATATATATATATATATATATCATTACGAATATATTAAATGAAAGGACTGAGAATTATTGTGGTTTGTTTGCTAATTCACAATCCACAATTACAATTAATTTTTAGGCCGGTATCCAGGGTCGTTTAACAGCAGAAGATGCCGTGGATGGGTCTTAATTTTTTAGGGATAGCTGAAAAATAATGGCCTCATAAATGGAATTGATTATATGCGGTTTCCGAGCATTCTATGCGAAAAAAAAAGATGTAAAACATCTTTATTTATCTAATAAATAACTTCTATTAATTATAATTTTGAAATTCAATGTTTCCATGGTCAAAACTCTAAATGAGTTTTTCTGGATAAAAAGTAGCAATCAGAAGCGAAACCTTGTGTGATAATTATTTAAGACGCAACTGATAAAACCAAAATTCCTTAAATTAAACGAGCATTTTAACTTGAAGCCCTTACCAAAGACTCTTAGAATTACTGGATTTTTTTACCAATAAATTTGTTTTTCTTACGCATTTATCTCATTATATTTCCTTTATTTCAGTTACTATATATCTAATCTCAGCTTCGGAAGCCCTGTTGAGGTTTTAAAAAACATATTTAAGAAGTGTAAAATATAAAAATAAACGATGAATCTTTTCAGAATTTAGTCGGATTCAAGAATACAACTTAAAAAAAACTCTATCTGATAATTTTCAAATAACAAATGGTTAGTACACATTTTAAAATAAAATTTGTGAAGAAAACGTTTGCTTACATACTATGAATAATTTAAAGGGAATAAAGTAAATAAAGATAGGTATTAATATTAAATTAGATTTTAAAAAGTATTTGCGTGACATACATTTTATATTGGGATTTTTCCGTGGGCAGGTTCAGTCCCCTAAAGCCATTTTCTACAAACACTGTAGTGGAACTGGAACTCCCAGGCAACACGACCAGATAACCTTTTGATCATATCGTATAGAATGGAAAACAATCAAAATTAGCGCTTAAAAATTGCACATTGGTTAACAAATAGTTCTAAGCCCATTTAAAAATAAAACTTATGCAGATATCACCTTTATAAACGACGCCTACTGAGCAGTACGGAAACAAAGCGCTATAAATATAATCCGACCATTTATTCAGCAACTAACCTCACATTTGTGAAGTCTGAGATAAAGCGTTGTCCTAGTTTAAAACCCCTATTGCACCCCTTGCTTTAGGGGTGCAATATAGATC
Organism: Dolomedes plantarius; assembly: GCA_907164885.2. Taxonomy (NCBI): domain Eukaryota; kingdom Metazoa; phylum Arthropoda; class Arachnida; order Araneae; family Dolomedidae; genus Dolomedes; species Dolomedes plantarius. The sequence goes on from OU015492.1 coordinate 84,156,841, forward strand.
AAACTCCTCGTGGTGCAGCACCCTGGTAACGCTTTCGCGGCAAATTGGTTTAACAATTTCTGGTATGTTTTCCAGGCTATCCTGTCAGGAGTCCTTACGGATGATTCTACAGTGGAATGCGGGTGGCATGTATCACTCTAAGATAGCAGAGCGTTTGCAGGCTTTACGCCACAGGAAATTTTTTAAAAAAGTTTAAAACCTATTTTTTTCTCTATAGGGAACTTCTAAGGTTATCCTGCATAATTTATTTTAAAGCAAAATAAAGAAATGAGTCTAATATTTTACTCTTCAGTGCCATTCTTGCATCATTTAGCATATAGGAACTAAAAGAGACAGAAGCCTAAATGGAACCCAATATCTCCATAAAAAAGTATTAAAATTTTGAAAAAAAAAAACCTAAGAAATGAAAGGGATTGCCCAGATGAGCACCTAATACAATATTATTATAATGTAAGGATACTGTTTGCTATTAATTATGATTTACAATTTTTATTTTAACGTCACGCCAGAACATGCCAAAAACTGTTTGATTTCTTATGATTCATTACAACATATGAATAGACATAACAAAGCACCTTTTGATTTACACTTCATAGACACTTAATCACTTAATTCTAGCTCCCAGGAGCCTCTAAAGCTAATTATGCCTATGCCAAATCACTTATTTCAGAAAACTTTGCTACGGTTTTGCTTGGTTTTATATCACGAGGAAATGAAAAAAGAATTAGGGGTTGAAATTTGGAAATGGAGATGCAAATCAGTTCTTATCAGATTTCAAAATGGAGTAATTATTTGGAAACACATGCTGGTTCCCCTGTATAAATTTAAAATTAAGAGCAAGATTTTGTGACAGAAAATGCCTTTGGTCAAAATTTTCATTTTTTGTTCATAGAATTATCAGAAGTTATTCACAATAACTAGAAAATTATTATAAATCTAAGCCCACACCACAAAATTTAAAATTAAAAATTTAAAAAGGTTATTTATAGTCCAATCTACACGTATCGTAAATAGAGCAGTTATGATTGAGAAATGTATTGAGATCCACAAGTCAAAACTAAACACGAAAAATATTTAAGTATTTTCCTGCAATAAGACTAATTACTTATATTCTATAAAACAGGTATTGCTCAATATTTTTTATTTCAACTAGAGAAAATTTAAAGGAGCGTATTAAATTTTAACACATATTCAAGTGTAATATTTTCATTTACTAATGAAAGCTTTATTGATCTTGTTAAAAAAAATCTTGAACACTGGAATATTGATTTTGTTTTAACACTTGATGTACCACATTATGAATTAATAAACGAAAACTCACATAAATTTTTATTTATGTTAATTCAATACTAACTAACAAATAAATGTAAAAAAAATACTCACCTCCTTAATATTTAATGAATTACTCCTAGTTAATTGAAGTGGTACTTTAAAGTACTGCCAGTATTATAGGGTTACAAAAATCTTCAAACTTTGAAAATTAATCAGAATGTTTAAAGAATTGTATAATTATTTATTCTGAAATGCAGAACAATTTTAAATATAATGAAAATTTAACTTTGATTATATTAAACAATTTTTTTTTAATTTACACATAAAAGAATTACATATGCTGCATTTTGAATGAAGTTTCGATTGAACTTTTCTTTGTGCAAAACGCTCACAGAGATCTCGATTTGACATAAATGTTGGCCAATGGCATCCTTTATTTTGAAGCTGTATGTCATTTGAAACTGAAAAATCTCTTTTTTTTAAGCGTAGAATTAGAAGGGTATTTTGAGTCATCATTTACGGCTAATCTCGGTCTTCCTTTTCCTTTAGGTTCTGTCTTTGCTTTCATAAGCAATCCCTGTGTTACACGGCTTTTGCACTCTAACAGGGAGATTGATTCATGTTTTTCGGTACATAGTATTATGTATTAATTTACACATGCTACTTCCAACATGGCAAAAAATATCCTATGCCACCACTTTTTTGACTTTCTGTCTCTGTCATAGATCAATCGTAGCATATCCGACTTATCAACACCACCCATGTGTGCATTATGTGTGCAGTTACATTCAAAAAATATCATCTGTAGATAGAAAGTGAAGAGAAAATTTAAGGAAATCTAAATTTATAATGTACTCAGGGAATGTATATTTGTGGTTCTATATCAGAAAAATAATAAAATACAAAAATCATAAAATAAAAAATATACATTAGTATATTGGGCACTAATATCTTTCATGTAACACCAAACTCCCTATTTCAATTCAAATGTTTAAAAAATTAAAAAAAATAATAAAATTTAAAAACTTCTCATAAGTTTATTTTGAAAAATTCGTGTATTTCTTATATATCTTATTTATTCCACATTCATATTTTCAGTACAGTTGCATGAAAATACTTCTTGCCAAATTTGAAAAATCTATTTCAAATGTGAAATTTTTCTTTGAATTTTCCAAGATGTCTCAGCAAGCAATGTTAATTAACATAAAAATAAAAACAAAAGTGTAAAACGCCCATATTTGAAGCATTTCTGCACCGCCAAAGAAAAATAGCCAATTTTCTGTTCTATAACCAAGTCCACGTTGTTTACAATGATCATAGCACTGACGGTACTTATAAGTACCAGAAAGAAATATGCTCGGTAAACAACATATAAATGTAATATGACTAAACAACTTTGCTAAATAATACTCTAAATCATATTAAACACAGAAAAAATATCATTCACTTATCTTCAATAGTTTTAGAGTAGCTAAGATGTAAGTTTCAGAGAAAATAACACTCACAAAATGGCTGTTTCAAACGCTACACCGGACGTGAAAATAAATTTTACATCCAAAAATTGGCTAGTTATAACTGCTATTGCTATCTAGTAAGAATAAAAATAGTATAAAGCATCAATCTTTTGCAGTTCCGTCAGTAATATACAAATAGAAGGTATTTTATAGGAGTTTAAAGAAAGTGGTACTTATAAGTACCGTCAGTACATAAAGGGTTAAGTAGATATTTATGCATTTACAGCGGCTTAAAATCAACAATATATTTTATTACAATGATTTTTGAGCATAGTCACAATTTAACAAGCCAATATATTCTAATTAAACATCACGTTTTTTTCTTTTCATACATTTCTTCATCCAGAGTTAAAATGATGCCAGCAAGATTCAAACCTCGAAACAGAAATGAGTTAAATTCAGTTTCAAAGGTCAAAACCCAACTAGCAGAACGATTTAACCTTGCAGTACTGTCGAGTAGTTGCAAAATCTTCCATTGAAACGTACCTATCAGACGCCAATGAATTTTATGCATTTTTTTTCAATAACATTACGTTGTATTTGTTACAAATTATTATGCTGCAGTATAAATATACATATACTAGCTGAATACCCATACTTCGCTACGGAGTACGTTCAAATTAAATAGAACGGTCAATGTATGCAATTAATGCCAATATATATATATATATATATATATATATATATATATATATATATATATTATAAATACAGTGACCAATGTATGCAATTGATGTAAAAAAAACAAAAAAAATATATATTTATAAAAAGATCGTAACCGATATTTTTATAGACAAAATAATGAGAAGAAAATATTCAAATTAAATCTAATAAAACATACTAAAGAATATAGTACAGTTGATATAGTAGTTTGAGGAACATTTCTTTTACTGTATTTTAATATTTTTTTGGATAATGTCCAATCGTCTGCCGCATTAGCAAGAAAAAAAATTACTTTTTTTGTCTATTTCAATGTTATGCACGTGACGCAAAATTAGTTTAAAGTATCACAAAAAGAAAAGAAACCACATGATCAGAATTTAATAAATTAAATTCTAAAAATTAATCTTTAAAAATTCACCAAAATCAGAAAATGGTGTTAAAGATTCGAAAAAGGTTTCATTTTAAAGGAATCTCTTTGATGTTCCTCGTGATATAAACTTTATAACCCTCAGATTATTATTTTAAATGCAAACTTTAAAGAATGTTACAAAAACAGCTTAAGAATTTTATTTTAAAAAATTCAAGAAGAGTTTTTCAAAAATCTTTTTTAGTGCACCCCTACACTATAAGAAGAATCCCCGTGTAAATTTTCAGCCCTTTAGGTCCAGCGGTTTGGTCTGTGCGTTATATGTCAATCAGTCAGTCAGTTACGAAACTGTTTTTTATATAAAAGCTACTCAGTAATAAAAATAAAGAAATGAATATTTTGTAAATATCAAGTTTAAAAAGGATAAGACGAATGCAGTTTAGGAAAACATAGTTTTGCGAAATTTTCTTAATACTTTTTATTATTTCTAATGCAGAAACCGGTGGACAAAGTTCTTTTTCTTAGTATTAATGCAAAAATAACAGACTCTCAAAAACCCATACTAGAAGAAAGAATAATAACAATTGCATAACTAATTTTATTTTGGATTATTTACACCCCCCCCCCCCCCCCCCAAAAAAAAAAAAAGAAGAAAAAAAGCTGGTTTTGATACATTGCATACACAATGTGCAAATACGAACACAAAAAAATTTACAGGCAATCTCTTTAAAATAGCTGTAGAAAACATTTTTTTTTTCAAATAGAATAAACTTTTTGACTTATAAACTTTAAGAAATGTTCATCTGGGCAATATCTCTTCTGCTCGTTCTGTGAAAAGAAATCATCTGAAATATCTACACTAATATATGATACAATTGTTCATAGCGTTATTAAATTTTAGATCATTTAAACTGTTAAAACAGATTCCTCAAACATCCATGTTCAGCGAAGACAAAAAATTTTTTAAAGACACATTCACGAATATATATTTTTGAGTTGTGATATTAATTTTTGATCCTTATTTTAAAAATACCCAATTTTTTTTAAATATTAATTTTTTTTTCAAGAATGAATTTTCGTCTACGAATGCTGTGCATTTAAATATCGGCAAACAAATGCAAACACAAGAAATTTTAAAAATATGCCTTCGTTCATGTGTAATTAGCAAAATTTCGTAAAAAAATCCTTGTTGCCTAACAGGGAGTTTTGATCACTGATTCATCTTTATTTTCTTTAAGAAAGTGTTAATAAGAAAGGTGAATAAGAAAAGTGCAATTCTGCTTTTTTTTTTAATTTTTTTTTATTTCTGCAAATTAAGGTTCGCAAATTGACACCTTAAAATTAGATTTCATTCGTGTTTAACAGCTTAAAAGAGATATTTGTCAGTTAATCAAAATACAGTCCTCCTCGATATTAATAGTTAAAAATGTTTAATTAGCTTAGATAGCCTTTACTAAAACAAAAGACGTGTATACGACTGATCCTCTTGCGCTTAAAACATAAGATTAGAAAATCCTATGAAATATGAGTGGTAAAATACCTTTCAAAATACGGAATTATCACTTATGTAGGTCGTACGTTTCCACTAAAAATATACGTATTCTGTAAAATTTATTGTTTAAAATTTTTACCTGTCTATTCACAAAAATTTAAACGGATTTGAGGAACATTCTCATGTACAATAATAGTTAATTTCTTCAGCACATTACTATTTTAAAAAAGATTAAAATTCTACAGCATAATCTACTCACTGTAATTTTTCATGTACTTAATAAACTGAGCATGTTTTATAACAGATTGTTAAACTTGAGAACTTGTGTTAAGGGAAACACGAGAGTCATAATTTACCAGTGAATCACCCACTTTGTCATATAACACGAAAAATTCCTGCTAATATCAATTCACAACAAGGATGATGATTTACTATGACAAAATTTATTAAATATTCGAGTTCCATGTTTCATTTAGAATTTGAGAATCAGGCTAAATTATTCCTTGTTATTTCGGGAATTGACTTTCTGAATTCTTCAAAGCTGTTAATAACAACATTTAGAGCTGATTCGCTCTTTTAAAAATAGTCGATCGTTTCCCTTTCTTTTACTCAGCATAGGGCCACGTTGATGTTACCGCTGCTTTTCTGTAAATTATATAGTTTTATCGAAAAAATATATTTCTCTCTCACTTACATGGCATTTCTTAACATGGACTTAAAATGTTAGCAAATGCCCTGTTTTCATGAGTTTTATAATAATTCTACTTTATTAATCATTCTATTAATCGGGATGCTTACAGCCAGATTTTGATTATTATATACTGCAAATGAAACATAAATAAAATTTAAAAAAAGTAAATTTTTTTCCAAAAATATTTATGTTTGCGAAGATGTTTTAAATCGGTTTCGAAATATCCCTTCCGTACGTAGATTATATATATCTCACTTCTATGTATGAAAAGTTTTCAACACATCAATAGACTTCCAGAATAATTTTTTTCCAAAAATATTTATGTTTGCGAAGGTGTTTTAAATCGGTTTCGAAATCTCTCTTCCTTACGAAGATTATATATATCT